>OX104122.1:25943955-26592832 GCA_944474755.1 Limnoperna fortunei
ACAAAGCACTGCCTCTGTAAACCAACAAGTTGATAAAGTAAACCAATTACGTAAATTTCATGCTTAAATTAAAAGCAACATGTAATATGAAATAAAACTTTAATAAGTAATATTTACATTAGAAATTAATGAATTTGTGGAGGAATGGCCGCAGCAAGTAACTGGACTGGACTCTAGCATTTTAACTATAAAGTGGCATTCTTGGGAAACCAATAGCAATGCCTTAACGAACGACACTCTTCAAGGGATAAAACCAAGACAAAGTGTCTTAAGCTGACCTAACCTTAGAGGTCCTTAGTGCAAATTTATATTTAGCAAGCCTACCCTAGAGGCTAAGACAAAGCATTTTTGCAGGTCTACCTTAGAGACCAAGATAAAGCATTTTGCAGGCCTACCCTAGAGGCCAAGATAAAGCATTTTACAGGCCTACCCTAGAGGCCAAGCTAAAGCATTTTGCAGGCCTACCCTAGAGGCCACGAAAAGCAATTTTGCAGGCCTACCTTGGAGGCCAAATAGCATAACAGCGGGCCCACCTTAGGAGCCAAAGCTAATGAAATGTTGGGTCTACCCTAGAGACCAAAATAAGCAAATTCACCTTCCAGGGAAGCTACCAGGCAAGGTGTAATAACCTGTTAATAGGTTGGGCGTGCCAGAATCCAGCCACTAAAATTTGTATTAACAAATTTACAAAACAGCCCAACATCTGAAATCAATTCTGCGACCATTCCTCTTAAAAGAACCAGACATCTGAAGATATAAAACATTCCAATGCCCCTTGCAATTCATGTAAAAATATATCATTTCCTAAATCGTTCATGTGTACTCCATCTTCCCAATAAAGATTTGGTGTAGTGTGATCTATTGTATGTTTTATAAACCTTCCCCCCATTTTTAAACATACATTTCTACCTTCCCTATTTACCCTTTTTCTCTTAAGTTCGATTTTTTTAATATTCTTTGCCCCTTTCCAAAATAATCTTGGCAATAAGTCTGACCAAATAAAAACACAGTTTGGTAAACATTGGGCCAACTCTGTTATATCCTTCCTTATTGCATTATATAATATTGAGGTCTTTTGTTGGCATAAATCATTTGAACCTAAATGTATTATAACAACAGAAGGTGCAGCTTTTGTTTCCAGTTCAGAATAAAAAATTGTTTTTAAATCCCCCCATTTCATACCCCTTCGCCCCATCCAAGTAATATGTACATTATTACTTTGCAAGCCAATATGCCTGTCTAATACCTTTAAAGCCCTTTGTTTGGCCCAATGAATAATGGATGAACCAATGATCCAAGTATCTACAAAATAAGTATGAAAGTAAAAAACGCAAGATTACTTAAATAATGAATTTGATGAGATTCTAATGTACTTTTTATATGATTGGGACTTCCACCTACCCATAGCTTTTATTGATTCGTCATCGACTGCATTTAATGATGCTTGTGTAGCTGCTCCAATCCGAAATGAATGGGACTTGTAGCTGTTTGCATTAAGCCCTAAAAACTTTATACAATGTCTTAGCACTGCACAGAACTGATATCGAGTTAAAGGGGTACCATTGCTGTGACAAAATAAATAATCAGTTGAAGTTGGTCTAACTTTCATATACTTACTCAAAACTTTAACTGGGCACATTTCAGAGTTAGTGAGTTGTGTTATTATTAAAGTAGAATTATAGCCCTTTTGATCAGTTTTTGAATATCTAATGTTGACATGGAGACACTGTCCAACAAAAGATATATCTTGAAATCTCAATGTCTTATCTGGGCTATCCTGGTTAAATACAAATTCGCTTATTCTCAAAAACCCAAAAAAGGCTAAAATGAAAGCTGTCTTAAACAAAATTTTTTCATAAACTTGCTTACATACATTTGATAATGCATGAGGTAGTTTTGATAGAATGGGAAAAGTAATAGGCAGTCTTGAATCTTGTTTATTTCTCAAATTTTTATATCCTGAAATTAATTTTGTGATTACAAATTTGTTGCCTTGTTGGATGTTATACGAGTTTATTTTCTCACTGAATGACAAAGCAGACAAATAGGTTGCAATTGTGCTTGCTGCTGAACCCTGTTCGTAGTGGTGGGATATAAAGAAGACAATATGTTCTAATGGGGGTGGCCAAACATTAGGAAGTTTTACAAAGGAACGAAACTTATTAAAAGAGTTCAATGCTATCCTGTACACTTTGTGTGTGTTTGTTGACAAGCTTGCATTTAGAAGGCACTTGGTGTTAATTCTAAGAGTGTCCATATATCTGGTGATAGAGGCGTTGGCTTGGGATCTGCCTGGTTCCCTGTTAGTCTGCGAAAACGTACCAGCTGTTGGCGAGAAAGGCTATCAGTTATACTATTCTTTACACCACTCACATGTTCTGCTTTTACCATTATATTGAATTGTAAACAAACCAGAGTAAATTTCCGCAACAGGACCATTACCGAGTTTGATTTGGAAGTCTGTTTATTAATTATATGAACAACTGCTTCATTATCTGACCTGAACAGGACTTTCTTGTTACTTAAGAGATTGCCCCATGTCAATACTGATACCAAAATAGGAAAAAACTCTAAAAGAGTTATATCTGATAATAAGCCTGTATTTATCCATAAAGCTGGCCACTTTTCGAATGCCCATTTCCCTGCAAAATAAATCCCAAAACCATGGCCTATTTTACCCGAGCTGTCAGTAAAGAGCTCTAAATGAGAATTACTAACCCAAAATCTGTCATTAAAAACAGATATTCCATTAAAATGAGAAAAGAAATCTAGCCACATGGTGAGGTCCTGTGAAATTTCAGCATTTAATCTGACATGATGATTAGGTTTTGTAAGGCCAGCTGTTAGATTTATAAGGCGTCTAAGAAATGGACGTCCGGGTCGTATGGCTCTACATGCAAAATTTAAAGACCCATTGAGAGATTGAATTTCTTTTAATGTAGCTTTTTTCTTACTTAATAGGCTCTTGATTTTATCAACTATTTCTAATACTTTGCTTTGTGGTATTCTAACTAGCATACTAACTGTGTCAATTTCTAGACCAAGAAATGAAATTTTTGTTTTGGGGCCTTCTGTTTTTTCGTTAGCAATGGGAACTCCCAACTCAAAGCATGTTTGAAGAAAAACATTTAAATTGTAGGAACACTGATTAGTATCTGATTTTCCCATAAATAAAAAATCGTCAAGATAATGAAGAATATTGTTACTCCTAGCTCTCTTAGCTACAATCCACTGTAAAAATGATGAAAATTTTTCAAATAAGGCACAAGAGATGGCACAGCCCATTGGTAAGCACTTGTCAAAGTAATAAAGGCCTTCAAATTTAAAACCTAGTTGATCAAAGTCTCCCGGCCATACTCTTAGCAAACGGAATGCACTCTGAATATCGCTTTTTGCACACATTGTGTTTTTACCAAGTTTCTGAACCATGGAAACTGCCTCATCAAATTTTGTATATTGAACAGAACATAAATTTTGATCAATAAAATCATTAACTGATAAGTTATCCGGATATGATAAATGATGTATCAAACGATATTCATGTATAGCTTTTTTAGGAACGACACCAATGGGAGAAACTCTAAATGTTGACATAGGGGGGGAGGTAAATGGGCCAGCAATTCTTCCTAATGCTAATTCTTTAGATATTTTTTCTCTTACCATGGACCTATGATCATCAACAGATTTTAAATTTTTACTTTCTCTAGGGGCTCTAGGTCCCTTATAATGAAGATGAAAACCAAATTTAAACCCATCTAATAATTCAGAAGCCTCTGTGCAAGGATAACCCTCTAAAAGTTTTTCCAGGACCTCAGTTTTTATTGGTGAATTGCCCAGGCTGTATCTGTCGCTGACTAAACTGTCCTTTGTTTTGTTGCTTATTTCTGCCAAGAAAGGCATGGTTAGACATTTTTGTAGGGCAATTAGAGCTTATGTGATCTTTCCCAAAGCAATTTGCACAATGGTGTAAAAACTTACAACGTGTCCTATAACACTGACCGCGATTATGATCATAACACGGGGCTCTACTAATGGGCATCATATGTTGTCTTGGATTACCTTGACCCAGTATAGTCCGATGAAAAACATCATTCACTGGGGGAACAATCATTGGCAATGTTGGTTTTAACATGGTCAATGCCCATAAGTCAGAATTTATGTGTGCCCATGAAGTTGAAGGTACTTGGGCCATTCTCATGCGGAACTGCTCGTCATACACCCTCCAAGAAAAGTCATGACTAGCACATCGAGCTGCAGCTTTTCTAATTATTGACATGTATTTCAACAATTCAAAAATTTTTGACTGATGTTTGCATATAAAGATATTAATAAAAATTAAGAACGCATCGGTCCATTTTGAAATATTTGGGACCAACTCCCTCACCTGATTCGGTTTGGATTGTATCGACCCCGTATTTGGATCTAAATAAAGCCCACCCCCTTCAAAGTGCTGAATCAATTCGGAACTTCCCTTTAACAACAAGGCAAAGTTAATATATTCATTGTTCCATATTTTCTGTTTCAGCTGTAAGGGAATGTGCGACCCTATATCTAAATCCGCAGTCATTATAATGTCCGGACAACTAGCTATCAAAACCCAATCATTTATATTTGCCCGCTGTTCT
Source organism: Limnoperna fortunei (assembly GCA_944474755.1). NCBI lineage: Eukaryota > Metazoa > Mollusca > Bivalvia > Mytilida > Modiolidae > Limnoperna > Limnoperna fortunei. The sequence goes on from OX104122.1 coordinate 25,948,581, forward strand.
TTGTGGCATGGAGCTAAACCATCCCCCCTGTCTAATAAATCACATGAATGAATGCGCGTTTGTTCATTTTGTACTAGGAGTTCATTATCAATAAACTCACCAATATGAGGACGTGTGTTTCCTTGAACAACAGGGATGGGACCGATGTTGACATTGACATCGTCTATTTCCGGTGCATCTGGGACACATGGCTCCGCTGTCTGATCTTTATTCCTTTTCCTGGGTGCCCCGGACTTTGCTGTCCTTGCATAAGGACTTGTAGACTGACGGCTTGACTTTCTTTTCTGTTTTGGTTCACTTCTCCTTTTGGGCATCTCTAATCTTCGGTTTGAAGAAAATCTTGGCAATAGTCTGTTTTTTTTTTAACTGCTAGGCGCTTTACCAACAAAATGTCTATAACTTGGTTGATAAAACAGTATGTGTAACGGTCTTATAAATGTAAAAACACTTCAAACAGCTCTGGCCTTAGTATAAATTGTTCAAGGAGAACAAAATGATTTCGAGTTATTTTCCGTGAAGAATAGAAATTGATCACTTAAGAGTATCGAGGCGCACAATTGGTATATGCTCCAGAAAGCAGCACGTGTCTATAACCTGCCACACCTTTGGTTGTCCAAGTAGCACGTTTCTATGAGTAGCGGCACTTTCGGCAATCTTTTGGCTTTATAAAAATTTTCAACCGATCTACAGTATGCAATTTGTCGTAATTCCTTGTATACATTAGTTGCGGTGCAAATTGTTCTAGTGTAGGGTGTTAATAGTATCTCCTAATTCGTCCTCTGGAAGAAAGCACGTGTCTTTGTAGTTTAATTGTGATGAAAGAGTTTACGATAAACTTCAAATAAAATCCACTAAATATTGTCCGAACGCACACCAATTTCGTGTTCAATATAAGTACTCAATATCTCTTGATTGAATAAATTTAGATTGTAGATTTGGGTAAAATATTTATACTGTTCAATATTCAATAAATATTCTGTCCTTTCAGCTTGCCAGCAAAACCGCAACTGTGGCCGGGAGCTAAAATTTGCTACCTCAACATTTTCTCACGCGCATGTTTCTTTCCTTGAAACATGAAACTTAAAACATAAATCATTTTTTAACATTTTTTCTTTTTGCAGATATTAAACACTTTGGACAAAGGGGGATAACTCTGATATAACTACCAAACTTTCAAGTATCAAATCAAAATTAAATTGGTTTATTTGCTATTGAATAAACCTTATTATTTATTTATTTATTTATTTATTTATTTATTTATTTATTTATTTATTTATTTATTTATTTATTTATTTATTTATTTATTTATTTATTTATTTATTTATTTATTTATTTATTTATTTATTTATTTATTTTCAAATCTGACATACCTAATAACGACAGTTTCACGAGGTTTATTAAAAATGTTCGTTAAAACAACAGTTATTAAACGACAGTTATCAGTTCATATTACTCTCAATATCAGCTTAAGTCGAACCTTGCACGCATCTAGTATTAAGTAGATATCGACTTAACTGCAATAACAGAACCTTCTAAATAAACACAATACAGGTATATATTTCTACAGACTTCTATACTGCAATTAACGGTAATTGGTTTGTAATGTGTTATAGTAATGTGACAGCAATATAGAACTAATTGACAAGTTTTATAGACATCCACGAAGCCACGCCTTGAAAATCTCCTGGGGTAGAAAGGTGGCAATACTCATGCATAGGTATATTTATACAACAATTTACAGACAGAAACCATAAAGTACATAACCAGTTGAGTGAACTGGTTTCATACTTTCTTGTTTGTTATAGATATACAAAAGATTCCATAATAATACAACTCATTTTCAAAGTCACCATGGACAAAGTTGAAAACTATCTTCACCAGAAAAGAAAGGTATTAACTTAGTTCTTTGTAAATGTTTAAAGTTAAATTTTAAATTTTAACATTCATATAGAAGAATTACGATTAAACAGAATTTGTAGGGTTTCAATTTCGTGCTTTATTTGACTTTTTCTTCGTTGGTGGTAATTAGGCTATTTTTAATAATGCACATTTTCTCAAGATGTAATCAATTAAAGAACAGGATAAATAACAATGACGTGTGAAATTGCAATGTTTCTTTATGTTTTAGCGGTTCACATTGATTATCTTTGTTAATATGTCATGATTTTGAGCATTTTTTATCAGTAAATTTAGAAATTAACATATAAAATATCAATTACACTTTCGACTGCCATAAACTCTTTAATATCGTTATGTCTTTTGCAATCTTTCGATACACAGCTAAAACAATTGTTTTTTCTTCTTTTGTTTTAGACCAACAAGCCACTGACGGAGAAACGTCGACGTGAACGCATCAACAATAGTCTACAGCAGTTAAAGACGCTTGTTCTGCGGGGTACAAACAAAGAGGTAAGGATACATATGATATCCTTGGCGAACTGATAAAGTAATCCGAACACCTATTTATACTCAACAATTTTTTTAATGGAACTGATCTAATCGTATGGTTTACAGACGATCTTATTAATAGGTCAAAATTTTATTTTCTTTCAAAAAGTTTTGAAATATTGTCTATTAAATACATTCGTCCTCTTATTTCATACTTTCTTTACAACAACAACAACAAAAAAATCCACAAAAATTATATAAAATAAATAAGTAAAATTTGATTAATTCTTAGATTTAATTTGTCATCTTTCATGTCGAATATTATTACTGACACGTGCAGACGTCTGTCCGAGGATTATTTACCGTATATCACAGGTTAGGTATATCGTTTGCCTGTGGGATATTTATTTATCATTATTAGGTGACACGCACACTTCTCCAGTCCTAATTCTGGGAAACAAGACAATGTAATTAATAGTTTGTCAATGTTTGCAGTTAGAATGTCTGCCTTTCTGCTCCCTATTGACGATATTATTAAAAGTTCTAAAACTAACACATTGTTTTACGGAAACTCACAAAAATAAAAAAAAAATCCACACTTTCTTGTACAGAATTTGAATTTACTTTAAGTGTACTTTTGGTTTATCTTTCATTAATAATCTTGTTATATACTGTATATTTCTCAGGACAATACGAAGTTGGAGAAGGCTGATATAATGGACATGACAGTCCGATACATTGAGGATCTACAACAACAACAATTAACAAAAGGTATGTATACATATTTATCAACATCTTTTTTTCAATTTTTAATAATTGCTAGCTAAAAAAAAATAATGTTTTGAAATCAATTTGCTGTAAGAACAAAACCCACTTAGGGATAATTAAGTGAAAATACTGACAGCCAATGCACGAGAAAGACTTCACTTAAAATAGAATAAATATTAATCCTATTCTGCTGATTTACGTTTTAATGACGTTATCTTTAATTACAGACATGGATAACACACAGCTAGCTACAATCAGTTACGTCCAAGGATTTTCGTCTTGTATGAACGAAGTGTCGAGAGCCCTCAGCGCTCAGTGCATACCATGTGACGTCAGATCTACAATTTCCAATCATCTTTCTTCAAGTCTGTATAGATTCACAACAGGATGTTTTCAACAAGACTTTAATTCTACACCTAGTCGTCTTTTGTCACGTGCCTCTAGTTCTAGTGACGTCATGAGAACTACCAGTACGCCTTATAGCTACTCATCAGCAGACGACAACATGAGTTATCAACTTTCTCCAATAATGCTCAGCAGTACGTCTCAGACATCTGATTTAACGACATCGTATCACTACCATTCCACAGGCGTACAGAGCTTTAATAGTGACTCGGGCGTCCGAATCGACAGTCCGTCTGCTGACTCTTCAGTCTGGAGACCATGGTGATTTTATAAAGATTATTTATTTGTTATATGGTGCAAATTGTATAGTGCTTGTTATGTAATGTCTAGAGTTTATAAAATTAAATGTATTTATTATATTCTTATTTTTATGATTATGCGATATATACAGCTGTCCTTAACACCTATGTCGAATAAATTTTAAAATAATTTTTTGCACTGCATTTAAAACACCATGCTAAGTGGTTAAATGTCAACAGATTCGATCTGTTCAAGACGGGACCTATCGGCCATTCGTACGCATGATTCAGAATAATGTTACAGTGCGTTTTCAGCCTGGCAGCGGTTAGTATCAAATTTAAGGTCACCAGGCTGGCGTATTATTCATATTTTTGAATACACTTACTTACCCGGATTAATTTAAATCTTTACCGTCGTTGTGGGATTTTGTTACACGCCCGCACAGCGACAATAACTAAAAGGGGGAGCAGTGAAAGATTTATTTTTAGTTAAATGAACGAATAGAATTTGTATTTCGCGACATTTCCAAAAACTTTGATAGAGTATGGCATAAAGACCTACTACATATGGTGTACACAGGAACCTTATGAAATGGTTCATCGTCGGAAACCCACGTCCGGTCGCGTTCTCGCTTTGCTACCACTCACTCGAAGTGGTAGCAAAGCGAGAACGCGACCGGACGTGGGTTTCCGACGATGGAAATGGTTTAAAAGCTATCTCAATGGAAGACAACAGAGTTCTAATAAAAATACCTCATCTCCCTCTGGATTACTAGTATTTCAGCTAGAGTACCCCAGGGGTCTGTCCTTGGACCGTTACTATTAAATTTATTTATGAATGACATATCTGAAATCTTATATCCCTTACGAGACTATTTGTTGACTGCACAAAATAACGAGCTTTCAATTAGTTATTGCCAGTAGTGGACCATTTTACTATTATTTACTATAACTAAACGAATTTATTATTACTATGCAGTAGACGGGACGACTTTAAAAGAAGAAGGAATAGAAGAAAAATACAAATGATTCACACTACAGATACCTCTATATATATGCCAACTTACTCCTCCTCGATCCAAAGTTTAACTTAGATTAGAAAGGGAGAGGAAATAATTATACAATTTTTGTAGATTATCCCTAACAGTGGACTCATTTATTCCCTGGACAATTCGAGAATGGAGCAGACTCGCTGTTTTTGCAAATGTAACAGTTATTAAAATAAGGTACCAGCATTATGATTTCCAAAAACTAAATATTTTATTTATCCTGGTGATATGTGATGTGTTTTGTTAACAGTTAACATCATGTAGATGGTGCAACAGCAAAGAAAACCGGCCTCAGCGGCATAAAACCTTTCGAGCAAAATGTTTTGCTCAGTATGAGAATTTTCTCAGTTAATGCGACAATAGAGGAATTCGGAAGTTTTGATTGGATGAAATTGAGAATACAATCTTAGCAAAAAATGTGTTTACCTGTATAATTTTTAGCGTACTGAGTACTAAGAAGGGGGGACTATAGGGGATCCACTGACAGTTAACATTTTATCTTATTTTTCCAAAAACAGATAACAGTAAATTTAAAATAATGATAACAGATAACAGCAATTAATGCATGAGAAAACATTGAGTTGAAAAATCGTAGAAAAAAAAATAAAAGCATGCAGTCATCGAAGCGCGATACGACGAGAAAATAAGTGTTTCGATAGTAACTAGTATGTGATCTTATGTATAATCCTCCCTTCATAGGAAGATTCAATTACATTTAAAAAGTGGTGAATAATATGAATTACTGATAACAGAGAAAAAATCTGAAAAACAGTTAACAGTGTTCTGACTATGAACAGTCAACATGGTTTTTCATTTCATGATAAAAGTTTACAACAATGTCAATTTTTAAGAAAGCAGGTAACAGCTAATGGTTGAAAAACAGTACACAGACGTGTAAAAATGCCCATTACAAGTTAAGAGAACAGATCTTGCCACCACTCCTAAGAAATAGCACATTTATTTACTAAGACTAGTTACTAAACAAAACAGCTGTCAGTCTAAATATGTTATTAAATGGTAACAATGAACTTTCACAAGCCGATCTTCCAGTCGCTTTAATTACGTTTGGAATGATCTCTGTATTTAGCTTGTTATCATTACGCCCCAAAATTGCCGCAAGTTTTTGATTGGATGATATTTGTTTTGTCTAAAAAATAATTCCTTATATTTTAAATTCTATAGTAAAAATGAAGTAACAAGAACAATAGTTTACAAGTAATCAAATAATATTTGCAATTCACAATTTTAGTGTCGTCACTTGTTGCTTGTGGAAGAATTCATGTATAGTCAACGTCATCAATACATCTTATTATGACGTCACAATCAGTCACGTGCTGAAAAACCAAGTTAGGTTATACGAAATAACCAACTTTGCTCATGTATTGAGTATTCAAACGAAATTAAAATATAATTGAATATTTTTTTAATATTAATTTATCAATAAAGTAAACAATTAGTATTGTTATGCGCAATCAAGAGAGATGCACACAGTGAAAAATCGGAGAAAACAGATCAAAATGCCGTAGTCTTTTAAGGAAACGATCAGACTTATATTAGATAAAAATATGTGAAATTCCAGTTCAAAGATTCGCGTAAATTGTACTTATATAGAAATGTTAAAGACTGCATAGACTTGTTACTTAGAAATGCTGGAAGTTAATTTGCTTCAGAATGTGTAAGACTCACGCAATATACTAAAAATGAAATCTTTCAGTTGCTCTCCACTCTCCCCACAGCCGCGGCGGGCAAAAAAAGCAAGTTAAAGATTTAGTATTGAGTAGATTGAGACTCACGTGGACTTAACTTACATAGAAATGTCTACGACCTACGTGTATGCCAAGTTTGAGGCTGATTTGTAACACGAGGTGTTCATACTACAGTGAATTTAAAACCTACAGTTTCGTAAAATGATAATTATTAATTGTTACTTTTCGTAAATACATCTACGTAATTAAGTCAGAACATTGTATTAAAATTTAATCTGGTCTGTTATTATTAATTAAACTGCAATGAGATCAATCATAACTGTTTCTATGGTTTTAATTATCGCAATTTTTGTCATGGCAGTGTTCGGTACGTTCATTTAAGGTTGTTTGGAATCAAAATGGATTCATTAATCTTCGGTTGAGGAAACATATCACACAGCTTACATATAATATACAATACAAGATGTCGGCACGTGCCGATAAAATGCGTATATTTCAAAATACCCTCCCCCTTTTTTTTCCAGTGTTTGAAATTTCTAACAAACCTCAGTTATTAAATTACAAGAAATTTTTGGGTTTTTTTTTAAATTTTCTTCAAATACTTTAAAAAAACTTTTAAGACCATACATATTTTGTAAAACCGCTTATACTGTGGTCATGCAAAATGCACGGGACTTAATCTGTGAATTCCTCATTGAATGAAATTCATTTAACAAAAGTGGGATTTTGGCGAAAAATTTTTTATTAGTGGCAATGTTTGAACACAAAATAGCATTAATTGAGGATTTCCTAGAATTGTACATATGCTTTCTTAGCTGAAATCCTTTTGATTTTTTTTTAATTTCAAATGGCTTACAAACTACAAGTAAATATGCTTGTTGAAGAAACAGATTGATTCGTTTATTTATTGATTGATTGATTGATTGATTGATTGATTGATTGATTCATTGATTCATTGATTCATTCATTCATTCATTCATTCATTCATTCATTCATTCATTCATTCATTCATTCATTTATTTATTTATTTATTTATTTATTTATTTATTTATTTATTTATTTATTTATTTATTTATTTATTTATTTATTTATTTATTTATTTATTTATTTCCTGGCATGTTTTTTTTTAAAGATAATCATTTTCAAAGTTGACATAATTAAGAACAACAGTTTCACGAGGTATATTATTTAAAATGTTCGTTAAAACAACAGTTGTTAAACGACAGTTATCAGTTCATATTACTCTAAATATCGGCTTAAGTCGAACCTTGCACTATCCAGTATTAAGTAGATATTGACTTAATTGCAATAACATAACCTTCTAAATATACACAGTACAGGTATATATTTCCACAGACTACTATATTGCAATTAACGATAATTGGTTTGTAATGTGTTGACAGTAATATAAAACTAATTGACAATTTTTATAGACATCCACGAAGCCACGCCTTGAAAATCTCCCGGGGTGGGAAGGTGGCAATACTCATAAATAGGTATATTTATACAGCAATTTACAGATAGAAACCATAAAGCTCATAACCAGTTGAGTGAACCTATTTTCTGGTAATAAATATACAAAAGATTCCATAACAATAAAACTTACTTTCAAAGTCACCATGGACAAAGTTGAAAACTATCTTCACCAGAAAAGAAAGGTATTGACTTAGTTGTTGAAAAATGTATAAATTTCATTGATATTAATTTAAAGATAAATTGTTTATTTTAACATTCATATAGAAGAATTACGAATTAAACAGTTGGTGGTCATTAGGCGAATTTTTTTCAATGCAAATTTTCACGATTTAATCACTAAAGAAACGGGATAAATAACAGTGACGTGTAAAATTGCAATATTTCGTTTTGTTTTAGCGGTTCACATTGATTATCTCTATTAAGCATTATTGATGTTGAGAATTTTTTTGGTGTGATAAATCAGGAATTAAGATTTAAAATATCAATAATTTATGACACAATTAACTGTTACAAACTCTATCATCTTTCATATCGTTAATTAAAACAATTGAATATTCTGTCTTCAGACGAACAAGCCACTGACGGAAAAACGTCGACGTGAGCGCATCAACAATAGTCTTCAGCAGTTAAAGACACTAGTTCTACGGGGTACAAACAAAGAGGTGAGGATTAATATAATATCCTTGGCGAACCGATAAAGTAATTTTAAAATGGAGCTGAGTTAATCGTATGGTTTAGAGAAGATCTTATGAATAAGTCAAATTTTTATTTTCTTAAAAAAATCTTTTGAAAAATTGTCTATTAAAATACATATGTTTTTTTTTTAATATTAACTTCAGGAAAAAACACTAACACTAATATAAAATATATAATTAAAATTTGATGCCTTCTTCGATTGAAAATGACACTTTTCATGACAAATATTATTAGTGACACGCGCAGACGTCTGTCCTAGGATTATTTACCGTATATCACACGTTAGGTATATAATTTACCTGTTGAATAATTATTTATCATTATGAGTATAGGTGACACGCACACTTCTACAGACTAAATTCTGATAAGCAAGATAATGTAATTAAATAGTTTGTCCATGTCTGCAGTTAAAGCGTCTGGATGAAATTTGAATGATTTTCCTGTTGACGATATTATTCAAAGCAATACATAAAAAAATGTGGAAGGACGTGAAAAGTAGTAAAAAAAATAATAAATCTTTCTTCCACACTTTCTATTAACGAAGCAGAATTTACTCTTTGTAATCTGATGACAATTATCTATGTATATTTTCAGGACAATATAAAGTTGGAGAAGGCAGACATCATGGACATGACTGTCAGATACCTTGAGGATTTACAACTCAAACAAAATAAAGAAGGTACTTGTATATATTGTTTGCAATCCATAATAGTTCAATTTGCTTTGTAAGCTGAAATCTGATTGTCCCTTTAAATGGAGAAAACCTTATTATAACGATATAACTTGCGTTTGTCACATGACCTATTCTTACGACGTTCAAATTCAAACATGACGTCTTGGCCATTTGACAGTTCAAATTGTCAAGATTTATAATTTAAATTAAATTATAAAGGTTATTTCAAATTTCTTAACAGGTTATACTCTATAACATGGTCTGGGTCTGTTTACACTATTCATTGGCGGATTTTTAGGTGTAAACATACCCAAACCACGATATATCGTATAACCTGTTCTAAAATGTGAAGTATTCCTTAAATAATTGATTTGAACAACTTTAAAAATAACTCTAATGTATCTGCTAATAAAATAATGATGATACTCAATAAAAGAAGAAATAATTTCAAATTAATAATAGAACAATCCTTTCTCGCTTTTTATACGATGTATATAATTCAATGTTTAATATTTCAGACCGCAAGAAAGAACAGCTGGCTATGACCAGTTACATCCAGGGCTATTCATATTGTATGAATGAAGTGTCCAGAGCCCTCAGCGCTCAGTGCATAAACGATAGCATCAAATCGACAATTTCCAATAATCTTTCTTCAAGTTTGTATATAATGACAAATGGAGTCTTTCATCACGACTTTAATTCTAGAGATCGTCTTCTGTCACGCGCCTCTATCTTAACTGATAACAGGAGAACTACTAGCACGCCATATAGCTACTCATCAGCAGACGACAGTATGAATTATCAACTTTCTCCAGTACTGGACAGCAGTACATCTTCATCCAGTGAATGGGCATCTCGTACACCTAAATCTTATCACTGGCATTCCACAGGCGTGCAGAGCATAAGTAGTGACTCTGATGTCCGTATCCATAGTCCGTCTGCTTACAGTCCAGTCTGGAGACCATGGTGATTTTATACAGATTATTTATTTGTAATAAAATTTTCAAGGGCAGGATTGGTGCAAATGTTATAGTGCTTGTTATGTGTTGACTATTTAAACAGATTTGTAAAATATATTGTATTTACAATGAAATAAAAAAAAATTATCTTTCAAATTCTTATCGTCATTATTATGCATTTTCTAGTTTGAATGGTGTTACGCCACTTTCAGCAATTTTTCAGCTATATTATGGCGTTAATTTTTTTATGGGCAAGGAAGCCTGAGTACCTGGAAATTTCAGTAAGAAAATTGGAAATCCTTGTCAATTAGTTTCGAATCGAGTACACCCTGTCCTCACTGAAACTCAAACCCACTCAACCACCGAGGCTGAATTATTTGTGTGTGTGTGTGTGTGTGTGTGTGTGTATGTAAAAGTAATGAAATACAGAAAATATAATGACATGCCTATAGACATTGATGTGCCTAAACATCAGTCAAGGGTTAGAACTCGTCAATATTTTCGTTCTTCAATATTTTAGATGCACATTGACATTTCCTCATGGAGCTGTGAAAATTAAATAAATGCATTTTATTTCATATCAGTTTAATTATGTTTGTTTCAATTGGATAAAACAAGGTCAGCTGGTATTAATTAATCTGCAGTAATTTGACATTAGGGCATTATTACGCCGCGATAACGACTGCGGGCGTTATCACGTCGTGGTAATGCCCTCTCCAGTAGCAAGCAACATAAAACTGTTTATTTGTAATTCATATAAATAAATATATGTACATGTACAATCTAAATGAAGAAAATATGTCATAAAGTTAGAAAACTTACTGTGTGTTGCATGAAAATGCAAAACAATGATATATCACGAGGCCCACTTTCAAATCATACAACAAGCAGCTACAAATAAATAAAACAGTCTTAAAGAAATGGTTTTGTAATTCTTCAATGAAATAAATATAATAGTTGCTTATATAGCTGGCATTGTCATGATACTTAACAGCACTCCGGACAGTGGTATTGCCTTTAACATTGATAATGCACTCGCCTTTGGCTCGGGCATTATCAATGTTTCAGGCAATACCACTCTCCCCTTGTGCAGTCAAGATTTCATGACAATGCCCGCTATATAAGCAACTATTGTATAAATATTTCATAATTTATAACACGGGTACTTGCGACGCGTGTTTTATTGTTTTTGTTTGTTTGAACGGTGTTTTAACGCCACTTTCAACAATTTTTCAGCTATATCATGGCGTCCAGTTTGTATTGGGGGAGGAAGCCGGAGTACCCGGAGAGAACCCCCGACCTGCGGTAGGAAAACTGGCAATCCTTGTCAATTAAGATTGGGGTCGAGTACACCCTGCCTGCAGTGAGAATCGAACCCGCAATCTCAGTGTTGACAGACCACGTGATCAATAGTAGACGAACTACCTTAACCACTCGGCCACCGCGGCCGCGCGACGCGTGTTTTAAGAGTGTTTCTGATATGAAAGGTTTGCCTGTAGTATGATTGTTGCACCTTCACTGAGCTGAGCTGAAACATGTGTAATCAGATTATATCATGCGCAAATCATTAGAATGTATATTATCTGTTTTATGAAGTTAAGTTTTGTAAATAGTTTTCAGACACTGATTGTAGTATGGAAGCGCGTTAAGTAAAGCAGAAGTGTAAATTATTGCTATGTAAGCTATTTGTCAGCTATGTCATTGCAATATGTGCAAGGTTTCTTGATTTTTAAGTAGTTGGCATACTAGAGTCAATGTCTATACATCGTGTTGATCCCGCTTTTAAATGTTTTCACTTTAGACGGCCGACATGTTACACTGAGAAGTTATGACTTAAACTTTATTAATGCCAAAAAAGACTAGTACAGTCAGGACATACAATACAACACAGTACAGAGACATACAAGAAAGTTTCCCAGGAAACATTTTTCGTTTTAAATTTGATACAAAACCACAAAAAAATATTGCGCACAATTATACTTAAGATATTTTCTCTGGTAAATCACTGTATATAATGTTTCATTTGGAAATCTACATACTAACCATGGGGCGGATACAGGATTTTCGAAAAGGGGGGGGGCGTAAAAAGGAAAGATCGGAAAAGGATGGCCACGAAGTGCTACTCCCGCGCCTCGCAGAGGCGCATTTACGGAAGGGGTCTGGGGGCCGCTTAAGGCCCCCAAAAGCTCTCGAAAAAATGGTGCAAAATCTTGCATTCTCGAAATTTCATCAAAATGAATTTATTTAACACAAGGTTTTTATAGTGTTCAGTAACCTTTATTTGGTCAGTATACAACAGAGATATCATAATAAACGAATTAGTACCGTTAATGTATTAATTTATGGCGAGCGGGGATTACATTTTTGCCTTTGGCGCTTGTTGTTACCCTCCCTGTTCTCTTTTTTTTCCTTTCATTTTTTAAAGGGGGGCGTACGCCCCTTACGCCCCCCCCCCTGGATCCGCCACTGCTAACTTAAATATCCAATACACAAATTTTCCCATTTCCCGAGAAAATCACATCAAGTCTGATTCGGCTACTGATAAACGACACTCTGTCATACATACAGTTTCATCTCATTCATCGCAAAAGCTACCTATCAGTGGCCTTTCATGTCACAATTGTGATGTTTCTATCGGCTTGCATTTTCTATCGCGATACGTGTCGAAAACATCCCGATACTTATTAAAGGCATGGCGATACTTCTTAAAAGCATCGCGATGGAAAAACTTGATGCATAATGTAAAAATATCCGGTTACTTTTAAAAAGCATGGGCTTGCTTTTTTCATCTACCTTACAGATCGTGTCACAATTGTGATGTTTCTATAGGCTTGCTTTTTTCTATCACGATACTTGTTTAAAGCATCGCGATACTTATTAAAAGCATCGCGATGAAAAAAACATGCATAAAAAAGCATCGCGATACATTTTAAGGGGATGCAGGACACTTTCACTGAAAATAATTTGTCAATGAATTTTTGCCAAATAGTTAGTTTTTTTATACAAGTTATCATAATTCAAAATAAAAAATAAGGGTTTCAGAGCTTATTTTCGAGGTGTTGAGCACTGAAATTTTAATTTTTCATATAGATTATACATAGAAGAGAATAAAAAAAGCATTAAAATAAAAGATTGCAAAAATTCTGTCCAATGAAATTTTCTGAATTTTTTATATAATGTCAAGCAATTGGTATACATTTTAGTGATGGAATGAAAAATAGGGGACTCTGAGTTAAATTTTTGTCAATTGGGTAAAAACTAGTCAAAAAGTGCAAACAAATGGTATTTTTTGGTCAAAATTACCTCCCTTGTCGAAAATTTCATTTTCATTATTGTTGCCAATACCAAACTCATTTAAACGAAAACCTTTTATTTCAACCATTAATAAATTGAAGTACTAATATAGGTACATGAGACTTTCATTATTATTTTAAATTGTTTGAAATTAAGAAATTAATAATGAAAGAAATTATTATTAAATTTACCATAAATGTTCTATCTATTTTGAAATTTTCATGAAAAATGGTGGATGGCTTAAAAGCATCGCGTTACTTGTTAAAAGCATTACGTTAATTGTAAAAAGCATTTCATGCATGATGTTTTTTCATCGCGATGCTTTTAACAAGTATCACGATAGAAAAATGGAGGCCGATAGAAGCATCACAACTGTGACATAACGGCCACTGACAGCTACCAAACGCCAATGATTATTTCATTTCTTGAATATGCAAAGTAAACAGAAGAAAGCTATTGCATATGACGCACAAGATTACTTTTGATGCTCAGCATCAATTCGCGGCCGAATTATTCTACCTGTTTGTCTGTATGATAATAATTTTACGGACGCATTTAAAACATTTGATATCTATGTTACAAAAGTTATTTTATATTTGTTTGTTAAATGTTGTTTTACGCTACTTTCAGCAATTTTTCAGCTACACCATGCCATTCATGTCGCGCGGTTTTTATTTGGGGAGGAAGACGGAGTAGCCGAAGAAAACCCCCAACCTTCGATAGGAAAACTGACAATCCTTGTCAATTAAGTTATTCAATGTTCTTTGCAATTATAATATATCATGTTGTGATGCGTCCAAGCTTTAAGTCAATATTTTGTTCAAATCATACACGAACAGCATGTATTTTAGACCCAATAATGTCATTCATTTGCTGCATTTAAGGCTGTATTACAACAAAACGGTAAACCTTGAATATGTTTTTTATTTAAAAAAAAATAAACAAAACAAAACAGAATAAGAAAAAAAATCTGGACGCCAGTATATGCTGAATTGGTGAAAGTAGAGTTAAAAAGCATTCAAAAAAAACCCAATAAATGAAATATATAAATCATCTGGACAACAAGGCAGCTATACGAGATAGATAATCTGATAGAATAAATGCATGCAAAATTGTCTTTTGCAATTGTAGATTCGCTTAAAAATGTATGTGTAGAGGTCCAGATAAGCATAAATAATCGAAGATGTTATTATATAACATAAAGGCTTGTGGAGCAAATATCTCGGATTTTAAATAAAAAAAACCCCAAAATGTTTGTAAGGAATATCTATTAAAATATTCACTTATAATCAGAATTGCAATTTCTTAAAAGAAGTCATTTGAACTTTTCCCCCAGTCCTGCAGATTAGTTTGAATAACCGACTTCTAAATTTGCGAAAATGTAATCTTTTGTTATATATTAAATCATAAATATACTTGAATAGAAACTAATGTAAATGAGGTTCAATAACATAAATTATTGACATAATATTTACTTGTTGAATCTTACAAAAGACAGCATATTCTTAATTTGACGTAATATATCAACCGCTTGACCGGTGTGGAAAATATAGTTCTAGTCACTAGTGAATTTGTCGTTCTCAGCAGTTGATTGGTCTAAAATAATAACGTCGTAATAAGAACTCATGACGTCATAAACAAAACACCTTCCATTTACCGCGTATTCAAGTCGTAAAATTAGGGTTGGGAGAATATGTACTTCATTTCAAAAATTTACTACTTTTTAAAATTAGAGAAACGGAATCTTACATTAGAACTCTTGGATTATCGGATTTCTCCAATCTCGATTGTTAAATTATGCAAATTTAAGTCCTCACCAAGGCTCGGACTTAAAATTCCATAATTTAACTATCTCGATTGGAGAAATCCGATAATCCACTCGTACCAATGTAAGATCCTATATTTCCGGAATTGTATATATCAAATAGCCATTTATTCTTATTATCGATTTTCATCCGAAATTTTATACACAAAAATAACCTTTTTATTCTGGTTTTCGATTTTTCAACGCTATGCTCATCGAAAGCGCTATCACCGAAGACAAAGTACCAGGCATTGAGATTTTCCTCAAATCCTTGAGTTTTTCCTCAAATTTGAATTTTCCAGCAATCTGATTGGTCAATATTTGAGTTGAGGATGAGTTGAGGAAATCCTCAAATTTGAGATGTTTTATGAAACCGGGCCCGGGACAGAAATGGTCTCCCTATATTCTTAACTTTTGTAAAGAGAATACCAGAATATGTTTCATTGCATGAAAATTTGATATCACCCAACCATTTTTGCAGTCCAACGATATATCTTGTGTTAATTATTCACTAAGCTTGAATGATTGACATGGTCGTAACTAGGGTTAGAAAATAGAGGAGGCAGGGGCTTGGGCGCCGCCGATTGAGGCCCCAAGGAGTGGGGGTCCGGGGGGCCTGACCCGCGGGAATTTTTTTTTTGCAAAAATCAACGTAAAATTACACATTTCCCCCCATTTTAAAAGTGTTGAAGTAAAACTATCAGTTTTGGCGTATTTCCTTATTTTGTAGTTGATTCTTTGTGTAATATATTGGGGTTTTCAAAGTAAAATACACACTTTATTTTTTGTGTGTTTGTAAACCTAGAGGAGGCAGTTGCCTCAATAGAAGTTACGGCCCTGATTGACATTCTTTTTGCAAAATTCTGTTCATTTAATGGTTACGAAGTATACTTCAAAATATTTTCTCCTATATCCATCTTTAGCAACGAAAGTGAATACAAATATATCCCCGCCTAGGAGGACGGCAATTAATAATCTTATAAATAGCGCTACGCGCTACAATTATTCGTTGAAATATATTGTGTGCTACATTGACGGAACAGCCAATTTATGGCGGAAATGATGTTTTCTATAGGTACGTAAATATCATAAAAGTACCGTAATTGTTACAGAAATAATTCACGGAGGCTGTAATTTATCATTGTTTTACAACGGGCTTTCGCTCAGGATAAAATAATACGACATAAATGGACACCCCGTTATAAATCACAATTTAATGAACTTGAAATTGGTATTAGTCTAGTATGCAAAGTATATTTGCAGCTGTTATTGGATTATCTACAATAATGTATAAGCTTGTGTCGTCTCTAAATAGCTTTAAATTTGATTGAAAGTCTGAAACAATATTATTTATAAGAGAGGACATAAGATGGACAGTACAGAACACCTGCGGTAACCGATATCCAATTTGAATTTGATCCATTGATTACGACCCATTGTTGACGCCCGTTTGAGTCCGCAGACAATTCTAAAATTGTACTCTATATACCATATTTTTTAAGGTTGTTCATCTACTATTGATCAAGTAGTCCGTTGACATTGAGATTGTGGGTTCGAGGCTCACGGATGGCAGGGTGCGCTCGACTCCAATCTTGATTAACAATGATTGCAAGTTTTCCTGCCTGAAGTAGTGGGTTTTCACCGGGTTCTCCTGCTTCTCCCCCCCAAAAAAAATGGATGCCATGAAAAAGAAGAAAGTGGCGTTAAACACCATTCATTCATTCAAACAAACACACGAAAATCAACCTTTTTATCTGATTTTCGTGTCAATATATTTGTTTATTTGAGCAAAGATGAAACATGAATTTTATTTTTAATTGTAAATTTCTATTTTATATCCGATTGTTAATTAATAGTTAATATAATTTACGGTGTACAGGATGTAAGAGATCAAAAAGGAGATTGTTTGGTTTGCACGATTTAAGTTAATATTTATGTCATATTTTGCATTGGATGTATCATTTCAATGATTTTTTGTTATTCTTTTTTTTTAATATATACATGTATATTAACACTCCATCTGTTTGAGAAAAACATAATGTATACTAGAATCTCAATGTTTCGAAAGCATTGTTTATGTTTAGTCATGTCAAAATCATAAGTATATACATATACGTGTGTCTGCCTACTATTTACAATTATATATACATAAACAGACTTACATACATACATACATACATACATACATACACACATACATACATACATACATACATACATAACCTACCTACCTACCTACCTACCTACCTACCTACCTACCTACCTACCTACCTACCTACCTACCTACCTACCTACCAACCTACCTACCTACCTACCTACCTACCTACCTACCTACCTACCTACCTACCTACCTACCTACCTACCTACATACACACATACACACACACATACACCCTTACACACATACACACACATACATACATACATACATACATACATACACACATACATACATACATACATACATACATACATACATACATACATAACCTACCTACCTACCTACCTACCTACCTACCTACCTACCTACCTACCTACCTACCTACCTACCTACATACATACACACATACACACACATACACCTTACACACATACACACACATACATACATACATACATACATACATACATACATACATACATACATACATACATACATACATACATACATACATACATGCATGCATGCATGCATGCATGCACCAGGCACGCACGCACGCACGCACATACACACACACACATACATTCATACATACATACATACATACATACATACATACATACATACATACATACATACATACATACATACATTCATACATACATACATACATACATACATACATACATACATACATACATACATACATACATTCATACATACATACATACATACATACATACATACATACATATTATTTATTAAGTCTTTATGTACATGCAAGTTACACTGCTAGTGTTTTATACAGAAATAAAAAGGTATACAACAAAGACATTGGTGCACATAAAAGTCAATGTCCACACCATACTTGTGACCCAGATTAATAAAGATATTATATGGCAAAAATCAATAAGACAATAGGGTTGTCACCCATGTACTGATGAGATACCCACACACCCACAACTAATAATGTGAAGTGAGTAGGGCTCTCAGGGACATCCATTTATTTTCACTTGTCCCTCACTGCAGGTGATCTGTAATAGGATGCGGATGAGACTTCAATTTTATATATGTATATTTAAGCATGCTTATTGCACCCTGTATTGATGGAGTTGTACCTGATAGTTTACAAGAATACATGTAGTATTTTAAATATAATATTAAGAGAATTAACAAAGGGATCATTGTACTCTGAACAGAAGGTAATGTCTTTGTCTATTCTTGGTAATATTATATTGCACAGACGTTTTTTCTATTTTTCAAATATTACTACCCTAACATTTTTTGATATTGAGCACTTCCCAAAAAGGTGAGTAAAGGTCTCTTTTGTTTCATGGCAAATACTACATAAGTGGGTTCTTTCAGTCTGCATGGAGTTGGTACATAATATTCTGTGCATAGTTTTGTACTGGAATATTTTTTGAAACTTGAAAGTGTAATTTGTAAAGTAAGTATCAATTTAGAATTCCTGTGCCTAGTTGAGAGTTCCTCTTAGTCTGCTGATGTTCTTGGAATACTTTAACAGAAAATTTTAAAAGAAAAAAATGACTATGCGTTTTGACACAGTCATAGTTTTCTGTTGAACCATTTTCAAGTTTTATAGCATTTTTGTATCATATCCTTTCAAACCTTTGGTATCAAAGAACTAATTTAAAATGTTTAAGGTTGTGTTGGGTTAATAGATCATCATGACTTTAAATTCATTATTGACATGAACTAAATCATAAATAAAGACATTTCCTGCTTCACATCACTTTCGAAAAAAGATTATGTTATTATTTTTTTAGATTACTATTAAACCATAGGGATTGGCTCATTATTCCTTCTACAGTATTGGTTCTTTCACAGTTTAGAGCACTCCAATTCAAAAAGATGTCTTCCCAAAATTTTTTAAAATATTTTGATTTTTTAAAATACCATCAGGCGACATACACCAAATCCACCCCCCTAACTTTCATACTTGTCTATTAAAAGTGTCTTTCATTGTGAAAGGTTTATTGGGTTCAAAAGTTTGTTGATCCATGTTATTTTAAGTGAATACATAAAAGATAGTACATGTGGCCATGTGGCATTTTTAATCCGCCATTTTCATAGGGCCCAACGATTACATTTACGATTTGGACCCTACCATGTGTATGTCCTTGCTGTTGGATTTTTAATTCTCCAAACATCAATGAGGTCTAGTGACAATTTCTTATTTAATATTTTGTCGTGTGCTTTTGGTTATTTTTGGATTAATAATCTATTGTATCCAAAGTATAGTCTTGAACTACATTTCAGTACCCTGCTATTATAACATAGTAGTTTTGTAAATTAGGGATGCATAACTCTATTTTGTTAAAATAAAATTTATTCGACAATCTTGAATTGATATATCAAGAATAATAATATTATTTCTTTATAAATATTATAAGAAAAAAAGTGTTGTTTAGTAATATTGCTACGCCTCTTGAGTGGCTGGTGTAAGAGCTAAAAAAAAAAAGATGTATATCCTCATTCGTGATGCCATTGTTTTTCTTTTTCTTTCATACAGTGAGTATCAGCGAAAATAAGAATATGATATTTTTTACGATACCTGTGAACAAATCTCCTCGTTTTGCATCCTCAGACAGACCCCTACAGTTGAAGCCACATATTGTAACAGATGACATTTATTAACACAATTATGTTCTACTATTTTGGACTACATGTTGACAAACCTGATAATGATATATATATAATGATATGTAGTACCAGACAGTTAGCGTATAGCTAAATTGTTGCAACTTGATTTAGATTTTTAGACTGAGATATAAACAGACAGTAGGAACATATAAATATACCAAAATGCCCCTCTTTTTGACTCCCATTCCTACACCTTAAAACGTTCTATTCATTCGGTTCCCCAGTTACAATGTACTTGGGTCCTTGAATTTTTTCCATCACTGAATGAATTGTCTGTTGTTTGTCATAAAGTAAAGGTCAATAATTATTCAAGTAAATAAATTCATTCATATACTAAAACATAAAGTGACGTAAGTAACAATATTTCCATTACATCAAGACATAAAAGCATTTCTAAGTCGCAACAATCTAAACGAGTGAACAAACTACATTTGTATAATAAATATTTGGGTCTATATTATTTAATGAGTTTCTTTTGCATTATGTCACTTAAGTACTTATTTTCTTTAAGAGTTTACAACAACTTGTACATTACGAACAAGTTATTAATGACAATGGTATATGATTATTATTGCGTATGTTAACTTATGTATTCCAATGCATACTTGAGAAGAGCTATCCGAGCAATGCTGTGTTAAATCAGTACCAGAACACTTGTTTAAATTGTATTATAAAATGAGTCTTACTATGTCTGAAACTAAAATTAAGTTGTTAATAAACAACAAAATCTTTCTTTTAATTCGAATACGCAAAAGCTAAAGAGTACGAAGTCTCAAGTCACGTAGCAATTTCTTACTTGTATCACAAATAAGGAACTAATGTAGTTCCTCCGAGAACAACAATTCAAAACTAGTGATTGCATGGTCAGGGAGTATTAGTTGTCAAGTTGTCAAGTCGTGTCATAAAGTAGAACTTACTTAAAATCAAGTTCAGTAGGTTCGCTACAATATATATGTAGGACTCTTAAGTGCGATGGGTACGCTAAAGTGCGATGGTGTCCCCAAAGAACGATAGTCACGCCAAAGTGGCGTTTTTATTGTACTTGTGCCACAGTACGATGGTCACACTGAATATGATAAAAAGACTTAAAATTCAATCACATAAGGTTAAAACTAAATAAGATACCAGAACATCGTTAAAACCGCAAAAAAGATCTCCTCAAATAATTCAAAATAGAACTATGAGACATGAATTGAAAACAAAAATGTAATATTTGTCTGTATCTCCGCTACGCCAGCCATTCTTGCCTTTTGATAATATACAATGTTGAAAATTATATTCTTGTGGGGCTTCTTTTTCAAATGATCAACTTAATTACTGCTCATTATATTGAGAACTACTAGTTTCGCTTAGAAAACGCACGAAAACCTCAAATAACGCAAAAAGATTAATGCACTTTAGCGCCACTGACGTTTAGATATTGTGACGTTAACATCCAAACGTTGCCGTTCAAAACGATATATCAACATGGAGGAGACGGAAGATGGAGGTTATCTCATAGAAAAGAAAAAGAGGAAAAGGGAGACCAACGACTGCAACCCAGAACAGTTTTTGGCAGTAATGTCTGAAGTTCAAACAGAACAACTTGGGGGCCCAGAAAATAAAGGAGGAGCTGAGTTTAAGTTTGGGAGAGGCCACCATCAGGAAATACATTGCAGGGTACATTTATGATGAGGAGACGGACAGTCTTTACTAACGGAGCACCAAGGTCGGAGAGCCTCACAGAAAGGTACTGGGGAAAGAGCAAATGATCGAACAGATTGAGAAAAATCACAAAAGCGACCATCGGAAGACAGACGCCATATACGAGACGTTGAGAAAGTCTTTCTTTCCGGTGGTACGAGAAAACTCTCGATTGCTGTTTAAACAATATGTTAAATGCACCCAGTGTCTCTCGGCTGTCAACCTGCCTAAGACTAAGAGGACACGTAAGCCTATTCCAGCAACCTATACCAACAGCAGGTGGCAAATGGATCTCAAGAAGATGCCTCCGTGCCGTGGTTACAACTACATATGTAACATTGTAGACTGCCACAGCCGTTTCGCATTTGGAGGCTACTTAAAGCAGAAAAAAAGAGGTCGCCGATACTATAATCAAATTCATTTATCTGTTCGGTCCTCCCAGAATCCTTCAAACAGATAACGGGAAGAAATTCAATAACAGTGATTTGAGCGCCGTGATGGACGAATTTAAAACCAGACACATAAACGGGCGCCCGTATCACCCACAGTCTCAAGGTAAAGTTTATAACATTTACTTTTTTGAATATTTTTATTTACAATCGTACAAAAAAACATTACAAAAGAATACCACGCAATATAACATCAAAACTTTATGTAGCTCGCTCGCTACAATCGCATTATAACTAGGGACACCCTATAGTTGTCCGTCTATCCTTCCGTCAACTATTTATTGTAAACACTAAAACTATGAAACTATTGACAGTTCAATTCTGAAATTTTGTGCAGTTGCTCCATAGCATATCATGATGTATGTTCCGTCCAGTGAGTGTTCCATAGCCTGTGTTAGTGCCCATGCTTCACATCCGTATAGTAGGATAGACTCGACAGTTCCTTTGAAGAAGCATACTTTCAGTTCACTACTCAGACTGGACCTCCATATGCTAGACATGCCATTGAGGGCCTGCTTTGAAAACACTTAGTTTTTTGGTTGAAGGGACCCTTTCTGACTTTTTCAGAAAGCTAGTATTAATCTCTTTAAAAATAAAAACTGAAAAGTGCATTTCATTTTTTATTTTTAATTTTCACAGTGTTGTAGAAAGGGTAACATATGCACATATTTCACATTTCGTTATTATCTATATATATAGAAAATTCATCTATTTACAGAGTCGAGAGCAGTGGGACGGGACTATGTATCCCATGGAGTTATTTCTCCCCAAACCATCGGTCTGCACATCCATGAAGAACTTCAATACGGCAGTTGGAGATTTTGTAGATTTCAAACCTAATTCAGCAATGTCAGCGGGTACCAACGTGTTTCTGTCGGGATATTGGAGAAAAGGCGTTATTAGACTGTCTCAACAAAAAAATTCACCAATTATCAAAATACGTTGCGGCCTTCGGATATAACATAAGGTCTGGAGCATTGGATTTCAACGGTGACAGCGTTGAATTAGAACTTTCGAATATTTTCTAGACTAACCATTTTGTAACACAGAACGTATTGTGAAGTCATTCTCTTTATGACGTTTAATGTTATATTTCTCAGCTGAGTTTTACATTAAGATTTCATAATTTAAACGTAAAGTTAAAATGTAATTTATATTTAAGTTTTATAAAGAAAAGGTATTCCCAGCTTTAAAAAAGATTGGCATGTGCATGTGATATTAAATGGCGTCATATTATCAACCAATGCAAATGCTTCTAACGGGGGACCTTATCTGGTGTTTCATTTAAAAGTGAAATAAATGAAAAATATTGCCCCAGGGGTCAAGGTTAATATTTATATGTGTGTGTGTGTGTAAGTCACTTTAAATGCAATGTGTCACTATTAATGTTAGATAAGCATTATTTCAACATAATCTACAAAAGGTCGTCCTTTAAAAAGTGCAACCACCTAGACAAGTTTTGAATTCGTTTAGTTTCTTTTTGAGTAGTCAATGTTACTGTCCTTAATCAGGAATCGATTGGTGGTTTCTTGATATTTCTTTATATTTTTATTTGTAGTGATTTATTGTTTAAGTTTTTTATTTATTACAGTAACAATGTCAGGAAATCCCCAAAGACGTGCTTCATCCGTTGCTGTACACTTTCTGCTATTAGTAATAATTACGGCTCCGTTTCAATCAACCTTTTGACTATTTCAAAGTACCCGCTTTTACTTGCCTCCGAGAGAGCACTGTTACGTCTGTTATCAGTCGCGTTAATATTAACCCTTTTAACTATAAGTTGAAATATGTCTAAATGTCCAAACTTGCATGTTTCAATTAACGGCGTCACTCCATTTAAATCGGCTTTATTAGCATCTGCTTTGTTTTTAATCAAAAGTTTCACAATGTGATAATGACCACCCTTGCATGCTTCCAAAAGTGGTGTTCTTTCTCTCGTGCTTTCATAGTTGACATCGATGCCGCTATGTATAAGAGAGTCGACTAATATATTATGTCCTGTCTTACATGCCCATATGAATGTTTCTTCTTTATTAATGCTGCCAGTGAATGCTTCCTGTTCTCCAAGAAATTCATATCTTGCGCATGTGCAACTTGATCTGACCATTGAAAAGGGGACCAACCGTTGTGGTCAGTTTGATTGATGTCTGCTCCATTTTTGACAAGGAGTTTAGCTATGTCAGTGTTTCCATTGCTAATTGCCAAAATAAGAGTGTGGTAAAGCCGTCATTGTTTGTCTTATTGACGTCAACACCCATACCTATGAGAGCTTTTACTACTTTCATGTCTCCTTTCCTACTGGCCCACATCAGGCGTGTCCAGGCATATAATAGATTATCATCGGTGTGGTATGTTCGGTCTAGTAGCAAATCAACGATCCAGTCCTCTCCAGATTCACACGCCCAAATAAACGGAGTTCCACCATTGTCAAACACATTTTTGCATGCAAGATCTTGTATGAGTAACTCAATTGCATTTCTATGTTTCCCTCTACAGGCCCACATAAGTGGGTCCCATGTGTCGTTATCAGTAATAATAATAGAAGCCCCATTATTTATCAAAATTCGCATAATTTTGTGATGTCCCATATAAGATGCTAGCATCAAAGGAGTGCATCCATTGACGTCTTTATAATCAACTTGTGTCAATTTAGCAAGCAGCAATTCTACGATCCCTACATGTCCACTAAAAGAAGCCCACATGATTGCATTCCACCCATCAATCTTATGTACGTCGGCTCCTTTTTTAAGTAGTAAATTTACCACACCCAGATGCTTGGAGCTACATGCGTGCATCAGTGTAGTGCATCCACTTTTATCTGCGTGGTCAACTGGCGCACCATTTTTATCTACAAGCAAATCCACTAAGCACTCCATTTCTTCCAGTCGCAATTAGTGAAGAATGCCCGTATTTGTTTTGCTTTTTGACATCTGCACCTTTAGCGATAATATGAATAGCTGCTGCTATATTTCCAAAAAAGCAAGCAACATGTAGAGGCGTATTTCCGTTGTTATCATGCGCGTTGATACCAAACTTCATGTCTAGAAGTGTCTTTACTATTGCGATATTACCATCCATGGCAGCAACAAATAAAGGAGTCCATCCTTTAGCGGTAAAAACATCAATATGTGCTCCTTCTTGTAATAGCAAGTTAAAAATTTCGAAGTTTCCTTTCTCGCATGCTGCCATTAAGGGAGTAAACCCGTCCGATGTAGGCAGATTTATTTTAGCCCCATTATCGATAAGATATTTTACATATTTTCGGAATCCCAATCTCGCATGCTTCAACGAGAGCTGTATTTGATTTTAATACTTTGTAATTGACATCAGCTCCTCTTTTAAGAAGTATTTTTACCATTTTCTTGTTTGATACACTAACAGCCGTTAATAAAGGAAATAAACCTTCATGGTCATCGTTTATAGTCGCTCCGTGTTTTAGAAGTAATTTAGTTATTTCTACATAGCCAACCTGTATTGCCACATTTATTGATAATACAGTCAGTGTTGTCTTTGCATTAATAAGACGCTCAACAATATTCCTATGTCCAAAATAACATGATATTAAAAGAGCTGAAGCTCCATAAATGTTTGTGTAGTTTATATCATCCTCGTAAGATATAAGGCTATTTACTATTTCTAAATGTGCACCCTGACAAGCAAACATAAGTGATGACCATCCGTGGATGTTTCTTTTTTTTTAACAGCGCCGTTTATTAATAATAAATTCACAATTTTTATATGACCGTGATAACAAGCATACATAAGTGGCATATTTCCCTCTACATCCGTCGTATTTACGTCTGCTCCTTTATGTAAAAGTGTGTCCACTATTTTATATTGATTGTTCGCACATGCTTCTAGAAGACAACCTACTCCATTTGACTCTTTTTTGTTGACGTCGGCCTTATTTCCAATTAGTAAGTTCACTACATTTTCAAAGCCGTTTCGACATGCAATATTTAAAGGTAAATGTTCTTCATTTATGTCATCTGTTTGAGATAGTAAAAATTGAATGAGATCTGTATATTGCAACGAACAAGCTAGATATAACGGCGACACATTGTCGATTTCATCAGTTGAGTTCACTAACAGTTTTATATCTTTCTGCTGGTTGACTACACTAATCAATTTGAGTCTGTACTCTGGAAAGTTCATTTGATGGTTACAAAAGACGTTAATTTTACGCTTTGATATATCTTGAATTATTCGAACAAAATACAACCTCTCAATTTCCTCATAAACATTGACCACACAATCTTGGTCTGTTCTTTTTTTCAATGATCTAAGCAAAGACCTTTGACACAGTACTTTCCTGTCTGCATGTAATATTGTTACACGGGTCTCTTTTTCCCCAAAATAGGCACAGATATAATCAAAAATCAAATTATGGACGGCTATATACCTACAACCTTCTTTTTAAAAATAAATGCAAAAATGAATCAAGATGGTTTTGGAGATCTCTCAACAAAGTACCAAAATTGCATCCAAACGCTTCTAAAATCTGATTCAATTCATCCCTCTTGTGGTTGTCGTTCATGAAAAATGATTCATCAATAACTCCATTGCCAACAACAAATAAAAATACAACACTGTACTTTGATGGTGTGTTCTTGTTCTGCCCACTATTTGAAAATACAGGTAAAAAAGTAAGTGGGCAGAACAGGAATTGTATTAATTAGATCTAATTAGATAACAATGGAAAAAAAATTATAGTCTTTTTCAAAATATAAATAAATATCAAACATATATTTGTGTCATTATTTATTTTTTATATATCTTGTAAAAAGCATTTATTACAGAGAACATCATTAGATAATAGAATGCAACTTTAGTTTTGCGTTTTAATAGATATCTAATTAACAATAAATAATAATACATAGGTGAAGTAGATGTGAAGCTGCATCCGAGTATTGAATCACATCTATGCTGCCATCTGCATGTCGTTGTTTAAGCTGGGTTAGTCTGCTATCGATGGTTCTGTATTTCTTTGCCTTTGGTCGTGTAGTTTGTCCGCAGTCGATCTGTGTGCGGGTAATCTCGTTTGCTGCCTGTATCTCCTTGAAAACTCTGATGATGGTAAAGATGTTTGGGTGGGCATGATGTACTTTATTCTTCATCAACTCTGTCTGTTGGTACAAGTGGGAGGACTGCTGCACGTCGAACCAGTATGGTCTTTAACGCCACTTGCAGCTATGAAAACCCGCAGTGTTGACAGGCACGTGATCTGAAGTACTTAAATGACTACCTTAACCACTAGTGCTTTACATATGGCCTGTATGTAGTGGAAGAAGCAGCCCTTGATGGTGACCCCGGGGAATACTGTGCGTGCCGCGTTCAGGCGTTGTGTGCCGCTGTCTCGAAGTGCGTGAAGATGATGTTTGGTCGGAAGTTGAGTTGAAGCTGTTGCATGGACAGTCTTTAATTGTACATCGCCAGTAGGTTCTCTCTCCACGGTTGTTTTTGACGCTGTAGATGTAGCCTCTGTATGCTAGGTTCTGTGATCCAAACTTGTTGCGTATAAATTGTACTTGGACTTGTGCATGTGCCATGGTGTCTCAAATATAACTGATTTGACCTTAGAGTTTTCCTGCTTTTAAGACTCAGCTTTACAGCTTTGACACTGTTCAGAAGTTAATAAGTTTTCCTTTGATACTGAGCAGTTATCATATTTACCTGATTTATTTACTAATTACTGATTTACTTACTAATTATGCTAATTATGAAACAGACTATAGACACTATAACAACAACCACACCAATTAAGTTTACACAAGACTAGTGGGCAGAACAAGAATATAAAATTTAAAAAGTGGACAGAAGTGGAATAAACCACTTTGATTTATCTTTCTGTTATCTAAGTGCTTCTAATTCCATACAGAAATGTTTAAATGGATTCATTAGAAACGATGGTGCAATAATGTCACTGTCTAGAAACAGATGAATAGGTAGTAACTTTGAAATGGGCGTGGTTGAACTGAGATCGGGACAGTTATTTTTCACTATGAGTAATCTTTGTGCATTAGAAAGTTTATGTTTGTCACTTGATAAGTTGCAGGAGGTTCTAGAAAATAATTGTATTCTTTTAAACTGATCCTCCAAAAACACTTGCAATCGACTTGCAACAAGTATCTTTGCTTTACAGTGTATTATGAAATTCATAATTTTCTTCTCATAATATAGCCACATTTCCACTTCTGTTTGAATGGTTGTATATTTTCCGCATACGACATCTAAAACAAAAACCTGAAGACGGAAATTTGTTACAATATCACTAGGGCTTGCGCATGGTATTATTTCGTGTTTGTCTTTTTTTTTCTTTTTTCGCAGAAGAAGTGCAACGTGTTGAATAGTGACAGACTTACCAACCCAGGGTCTCCCTATTACTGTTATTGTTGACTGATTTTCTAAAGTTTTTAAAATTTCTTTAACAGCAGTTGTCTCTACAAATAATTTGTCTTGCTTCTCCCAGTTTGCTAATTCCAGTTGATGCGAATCTATAATTAATATAATCAAACAATACTTATTCAGACATTCAACATGGGAAGTTTTGTGGACAACTAAATTAAGTCTGATTTAGACTGTAGTGCAAATATGTTTTTTAAGAATATAAATTCGCAAAAGAAACGTTTAAACCATTAAAGTGTCCGTGACATATGCGTCAGACCATACATATTTTGCAGTAATGTATTACAAATAACTAGATTAAATTCAAGGGACATAAGTTGCATTACTGAGCTAAATAGTTTAAGATTAATTGTAAAATATATTACCATGACAAGAACAAATGAAATTCGAGTCTTGACGGCGGTATATTTCTAAAGAATCTTCCAATACACTAGTATCCATTGTTGTAAATCCGATTGTCGTCTCTGATTTGAATATTTTTCTTCGTATATCCTCGCATATGGTTTTGAAATGAGCTCCACCGAGTCTGACGATTGCCTTAAACATAAATATCAAATAAATTATTTCAATTTTGACCTACATATGAAAGAACTACAACTGACCATGTGACTTTAATTAATTCATAGGGTTCAAGGGTTGTCAAAAACAATACAATGATTAATGCTGGTCGAAACCTTTATCGAGATTGCATATCAAAAATGCTTAAATAAGTACTGGTAAAGTTGATGCAGTTTTCCAATATACACATGGACACATTCGTTATTGACTATAGGACATTCAGAATTGACTGCGATTACTTAATTTTGTTTCGTTGAACAGAAAAGAATACACATTAATTTCAAACACTTGTGTCGATTTGTTGCCATTGTTCGGAACTTTAAAAATACCAGTTGTTTTTATTGATGAAGTTTCTGTATACAATTGTATTTATGTAAATTTAAGCGTTTTCATTGGCAGTCAGTATTATCCGTGACCAATGCTTTTTTTCACTAGTTACAAAATTTTGAGGAGCATCCACTTTTACTTCCAATTTCTAATGCAGTGAATTTTAAAATACCTAATGTTAAAAAAAATTATCTTGGAAGATCTGAGAAATATTTTGCCACTTTAAAAAACTTAATTTATGCAGGAGGGTAAAGACAAAAAATTGTACAAATGTAACCACTATTGACCAAATCAAAACACAACGTAGTATTCAGTGTTGTACTTAACGTAGGGTACACAATTGGTAACCCGTTACTAATACACATTTACGACCGTTATATCTTTATTGCTTGACTTGGAGATACCCGACTTTTTGATATCTTCAACTCTATTCTTTAGCTTTTTTGTTTAGATGGAGAAATGCTGAAAAAGGTCATATAGATTCGATAATTGTTTTTTTGCGTGGGGAAAATGTTGCGTTTTCGTTCAAACACCGTGTAAGTTCATTTATGTGTAAGTAGTAACGTAATTTTCGCGGTACCTAATCTGCGCGAAAATAAAGTTTTTATCTGCAACCATATTTTCAAACGAGATAACGAGATTTATTAAAGGCGCGGACCAGACAATTTTTGTTGTAGCCTTGGTTTATAATTGTATCCCGAAGAAATTCTTGACGTTTTCAAAAATATGTATGTTCGTTTTCTGCAGAATAAGCTTAACTATACCTGCAAGGGAAATTTATAGCTTTATAGCTTTGAAATTAAAATTGTATCACTTGTCGTAAATTATTGTGCTAAGATGATATGGTGTCATATTGGAGGTGTTAGCCTAAAAGTTATGTAGATGAAGCCGTTTCTGTTGTTTCTTTAATTTCCAGTTCTTAAGGATTTATTAACGGAAGCGACTCAGCAAATAGAGATTTGTTAATTGAAACTAATAAGCCTCAATTTGCTGATCAACTTCGCTCTGTATACTTGCTATTTTTCTAGAAGTTGGCACTATATATATATATATATATATATATATATATATATATATATATATATATATATATATATTCGAACTCACCGTTGTGACACTGTGGCACCAATTCGTCTGCACTATGTCCAGCGGTCTAGTCCCATCGGCCAAATCCGCTATATATATTTTATATATACTACTACAAATTAAGCCCAACACTGTTTGAATTAGATTTTTAACACTGTCAAATTTTTGTTTACCCCCAGCGGGATTCGAACTCACACCGCTGTGACACTGTGGCACCAAATCGCCTGCACTATGTCCAGCGGTCTAGACCCCTCGGCCAAATCCGCTATATATATATATATATATATATATATATATATATATATACAAACGTCTAAGTATTGTAACAACCATATAATATATCTATCCAGCGGATTTCTGAAACATCAGAAATACAGGGTTAATATCAAATTTTTATATATACTACTACAAATTAAGCCCAACACTGTTTGAATTAGATTTTTAACACTGTCAAATTTTTGTTTACCCTCAGCGGGATT
Organism: Limnoperna fortunei; assembly: GCA_944474755.1. Lineage (NCBI taxonomy): Eukaryota > Metazoa > Mollusca > Bivalvia > Mytilida > Modiolidae > Limnoperna > Limnoperna fortunei. The sequence continues at coordinate 25,979,850 of OX104122.1, forward strand.
CGAACTCACACCGTTGTGACACTGTGGCACCAAATCGCCTGCACAGTGTCACAACGGTGTGAGTTCGAATCCCGCTGAGGGTAAACAAAAAATTGACAGTGTTAAAAATCTAATTCAAACAGTGTTGGGCTTAATTTGTAGAAGTATATATAAAAATTTGATATTAACCCTGTATTTCTGATGTTTCAGAAATCCGCTGGATAGATATATTATATGGTTGTCACAATACTTGGACGTTTGTATATAATTTACTTACTGTGACTGTAGGACAAGTAACTTTGTCATCCTATATAATATATACAAAAATGCTGAATTAGATTACTGTCAAATTAATATGTATTGGTTACGAAAATTCCATCGTCACACGCTAGTACACATGTACTATGTCTATGTCTACGATTCACCCCGGTTAATGAAGCTATATTTTTATATAGCGGATTTGGCCGAGGGGTCTAGACCGCTGGACATAGTGCAGGCGATTTGTTGCCACAGTGTCACAACGGTGTGAGTTCGAATCCCGCTGAGGGTAAACAAAAATTTAAAAGTGTTAAAAATCTAATTCAAACAGTGTTGGGCTTAATTTGTAGAAGTATATATAAAAATTTGATATTAACCCTGTAGTTCTGATGTTTCAGAAATCCGCTGGATAGATATATTATATGGTTGTCACAATACTTAGACGTTTGTATATATATATATATATATATATATATATATAGCGGATTTGGCCGAGGGGTCTAGACCGCTGGACATAGTGCAGGCGATTTGGTGCCACAGTGTCACAACGGTGTGAGTTCGAATCCCGCTGAGGGTAAACAAAAATTTGACAGTGTTAAAAATCTAATTCAAACAGTGTTGGGCTTAATTTGTAGTAGTAGTATATATATATATATATATATATATATATATATATATATAATGCGGCAATTAAGACACACTATTGCTAATACATTTATATGTTGATATGTTCAGTATAGTCTGCTAAACTTCATGCTGTCAAAAATTGTTTTGTACACGGTGTGACATCAAAAAGAGGATCAACGTGTACTCCCTGCCCAGAACATACCTATGGATTTAGATGTGTTGAGAAATTTGAATGTAATAAAGACCAGAGGTACTTCTGAAAGCAGTCCCTTGCTTTAATCTATTATGTTCCATTTTAGAAACCCTTTGACTGGACATAATGAACTGATTTAGGCATATCTCTAGTTGTATTTAAGAAGAATGGGAGACGAATACAATTAATAATGCATCTTTTTTTTGGATAAAAATCTGTTTTGTCTAAGGTTTTGAGATTTTAAGAACAAATAATAAAAGGTTACGAACGCTTAATAAAACAAAAATGTGTAGCCAATAGAAAACATATTTCTGGAATATATTCATCAATCATATAAATGCATTGGCATTTTTTTCCGATTTAATCGCACAAACGTAACATTGAATAACATCTAAATCACCGATGATTTAAAAAAGATAATTAACATATGAATACCACGGCAGCAGGAATCATATAGCAGGCATATATATTTTTATCATTATTTTCTAATTGTATTACTATAAATATTTCATCCAAATTAAACACCAACATTTGAAGTTCGATGTCGAACTCGGACAAACCCTATTCGATTCAATCACAAACGACAAAGGTTTTTTTGTTTTCTTTTGTTTGAGTAGTCTGTCTGTTCGTGCCTTGGTGGTTTCCAGATGATAACTTGAAAAGGCGTCAACATACTCTGTTTAAACTTTGAGCAGCTGTTAAGTACTATAAAAATGAAGATCAAGTCTTCTATTTTTAGTTCAGTGCAATGTATAGTTTTTGAATTGGATCCATTCAATTTTTGTTTTGGTTATCAACTGGTAGTTTCCAGATAATAACTTAAAAAATCGTCAATAGATTTTGTTTAAGCTTTGCGCAGCTGTTAAGTACCATAAAATGAATTTGAATTTTAATTATCAGCACATTCCAATTTGTAGTTTTTGACATCAGTCAATTTAAATTTTTTTGGTCATCAGTTGGTAGTTTCCAGATGATAACTTAAAAAAATCTTCAACAGATTTTGTTTAAAACTTTGTGCAGCTGGTATATACTATAAAATGAATGTCAAGTTTAATTATAAGCACAATCCACTTTGTAGTTTTTGACTTAGGCCAATTCGATTTTTTTCAAAAGTTGGTGGTTTTCAAATGATAACTTGAAAACGTTAACAGATTTTGTTTAAACTTTGCACATCTATTTAGTGCTATAAAATGAAGATCAATTTCAATTTTCAATTACAATCCAACTGAGTTTTTGAGTTTAGCCTATTTGATACTATTTTTATAGGTTCAAGGGCAAGGTAAAAATATTGTCTTCTGAGATGGACTGTTATCTTTCAGCTTTTCCTATATGTTGATTTGTAATTCAGTAAAATGAGTTCATCAATATTAAAAACAATGCAACGTGGCAGGGTATCACTTAATGCCACATTTGATGCCCTATTTTTTAATGAAACATATAGTTTAATGTAATTCAAGTGTGATATTAAAGTTGGTTGCGTCAGTAAAGTTGATGACAAAGAGAACATTGTAAACCGCGGATATAAAAGTAGGTTTTATTTATCCTTGGAAATATTAAAGAGTTAGATTTTTTTTAATATTTAAGAGACACTTGAATGTACCAATTGATTAATTGACTGGATGTGTGCTTTACGTCCAGCGAGCAGTATTTCAGCTATATTCAGGACGAGAACAAGTTAACAAACAATCAACGGAAAAACGGGGTAGAATGGGACACAGAGAACACAGTTTAGACTCTCACTGGAAAAGTATGGAGTTCTGGTTAAGGTCGGAGAATTTAGCCTTTTGTAATGTCTACAATGATCCTACTCTTTTTTCGAAATATACAAATTTGAATGTACCAAGCAATGACGTTAAACAACAATATGGACACATTAAGAAAACAAGCATTCTACGATTTTGTGAAAGGGCATTTCGAGTTTAGAGACTAAAACATTTTTTATTCTATTTTGAAATATGCGAATTAGAACTACAGTTGAGTATACACATAACAAAAACATATCTGTCTGTGTCTAATGAATTAACCAAACAATGTCGTTGTAATTTCCACTCTGAAAATCATCTGTACAGACAGATTTGATTTTTGAGCCGTCCCACCTCGGGAATCGAACTCGTGTCAGTTTATAACATCTATGGCTACTGCGCCTAGCATGTAAAGACAGAGGTGTAACAACTAGACCAGATCCGTCCGCTAAAAACGGAGTTTCACTGGCCTAGTGTTACTTTTTGGTTGAACATGTCATTTACATACACAATGTTTTTGTGCGACCTGAGCTTTAAATATATATATATATATATATATATATATATATACTTCTACAAATTAAGCCCAACACTGTTTGAATTAGATTTTTAACACTGTCAAATTTTTGTTTACCCTCAGCGGGATTCGAACTCACACCGTTGTGACACTGTGGCACCAAATCGCCTGCACTATGTCCAGCGGTCTAGACCCCTCGGCCAAATCCGCTATATAAAAAATATAGCTTCATTAACCGGGGTGAATCGTAGACATAGACATAGTACATGTGTACTAGCGTGTGACGATGGAATTTTCGTAACCAATACATATTAATTTGACAGTAATCTAATTCAGCATTTTTGTATATATTATATAGGATGACAAAGTTACTTGTCATTCAGTCACAGTAAGTAAATTATATACAAACGTCTAAGTATTGTGACAACCATATAATATATCTATCCAGCGGATTTCTGAAACATCAGAAATACAGGGTTAATATTAAATTTTTATATATACTTCTACAAATTAAACCCAACACTGTTTGAATTAGATTTTTAACACTGTCAAATTTTTGTTTACCCTCAGCGGGATTCGAACTCACACCGTTGTGACACTGTGGCACCAAATCGCCTGCACAGTGTCACAACGGTGTGAGTTCGAATCCCGCTAAGGGTAAACAAAAAATTGACAGTGTTAAAAATCTAATTCAAACAGTGTTGGGCTTAATTTGTAGAAGTATATATAAAAATTTAATATTAACCCTGTATTTCTGATGTTTCAGAAATCCGCTGGATAGATATATTATATGGTTGTCACAATACTTAGACGTTTGTATATAATTTACTTAATGTGACTGAATGACAAGTAACTTTGTCATCCTATATAATATATACAAAAATGCTGAATTAGATTACTGTCAAATTAATATGTATTGGTTACGAAAATTCCATCGTCACACGCTAGTACACATGTACTATGTCTATGTCTACGATTCATCCCGGTTAATGAAGCTATATTTTTTATATAGCGGATTTGGCCGAGGGGTCTAGACCGCTGGACATAGTGCAGGCGATTTGGTGCCACAGTGTCACAACGGTGTGAGTTCGAATCCCGCTGAGGGTAAACAAAAATTTGACAGTGTTAAAAATCTAATTCAAACAGTGTTGGGCTTAATTTGTAGAAGTATATATAAAAATTTAATATTAACCCTGTATTTCTGATGTTTCAGAAATCCGCTGGATAGATATATTATATGGTTGTCACAATACTTAGACGTTTGTATATATATATATATATATATATATATCACTTACGGATCTGTACGTAATTACCGCAGTTTGTAAACCTGTCTATAAGATGATATTTATGTTTCCATTAACTTTTTGAAGTGGCGGCTATTGATCCAGCAACGGCCAATGAGCTGTCCACAGAATATTTTTCTACAAGTAGCACTCTAAAGACAACGATGGAAAACAAAAGATTTGACAATACAACAAGTAAATTTTTATATATTTTTCTTCTTTAAAACAGAAAATTTTTATATATTTGTCTTCTTTATTAAATTGTTTACTAAACCAATTTCTATTGCCTAGTCAATCTTGAAAATTATTGTAAACGCGACAACGCTAAATGATTTTTTTTTCATTTTCCAAGTTTACACGAACTTTTTGTAATTAAATTCATATATGTTACACTTAGTGAACAAACAACTTAAATTTGTAAAACAATCTGTGTTTACCACCTTTTATTATGCTAAGTAAGGTACATTCTTCTAAATGTCACCCATGAGTTTACTCATACCGACATCTGCGTTTAAGAATATTTTTTATATTGTGAATCTGATTGAAGAATCAGAACAGATGTTGAAGTATAGGTCTGTAGAAGTAAGAATTATATTTGGCTCCTTAAATTTTTTTATAAGAGATACAGTTAAAGAACGATTGAAAGAGGTGTCAATTTAATTGGTTAAAATACATACTACATTTTGCATATCAACCAGTTCCAAATTTCATTGAAAAAGATGTCGGAATGAAGTCATAGTTGATAGGGTTAGGAAAGAAAATTAATCGACTTAGCTTGTAGACTTTGATCAGAGATATGCCGTGATAATTATTTTTATTTAAAAAACATTTAATAGATAATATTATATTATATAGGCAAGAAGTGATTACTCTTCCGAAACACCAACGTTTTTTATTAGGTTTATTCACTTTTGGTTCTTTTTTGTACTTTTTAGCTTCTATTTGCTGTTATGTGTCTTTGACCAATGGCTTTCCATTCTAGTTGACCGATCGGATTTCTCACTTTTAATTTATAAATGATTAAATGTGGCCTTATGCTATTCAGCAATTTTCATTATTTCCAGGATGGCATTTGCCGCACACTACAAATCTTAAACATCAGAACTTTTATTTCTTGTCAATTATGCGTAGCCTTTCAGAGACCTTTCCTATGAGGGGTTTGAATCACAACCAAAGTGTTAACACGCTGGTAGTTAAATGTATATATGACTATGTATACTTTACTTTAAATCAAATGTGAAGTACCTCATATCTAACATCAAACAATTTTCTTTGCAGATTTCGAAGTCTGAGAGAGAATCAAATAATTGGATACGTTATTGGAGGGACAACCTTGATATTTTTGGGATGTGGAATCTTTTTTTCGTTCATGTATACCAGACGATGTTTTTCTAAAAAGTCAAACTCCAGAAAAACAATGAGCCCAGTTATAACAATTACAGGAGCTGAAAATGATAAAACAGACCAAGTCATTAATGTTGAGGGCAATATACAGATACAAACAGAAAGTGTCTACGAAGAAATTGAAGAATAAAAGTTGTGTGACTAACCAAGGGTGATAAATATTCAAGAACAAAGATTACTTTTGAATACGTCTGGTTCCGCAGTTAAATTGACTTCTAGTAAAAGTTTGGATAACATACATATGAGTTGTTTGACCATGAAATTGCATGATCGCTCACACAGTACTGAATCATTAGTAATGCAATTTCAAGACAAAATAACAAATAGATCTAGTAGAAGGTTGGAAGCTATTCAAATGGCTGACACTGAATGGTTGAATGACTTGGGTAATAGATTGTGCCAGGACAACAAAAGCGCTGACAGTTTAAGAAATACTTCGGAGACCAGTGAAATATGTGGTGACGGAAATTTAAAGCCATACCAATCGTTAATTTTTCGAAAAAGCACAGTTTATATGAATGCTGATCAAATTGGACAATATTCAAAACTGTGTCAAAAGTACCTAAAAATTGAGGGAGAAATGTCATCAGGATGTGAACAAGATACCCATTCAGTATATTTAGAGATGATTGACTTAAGAACATCATCTGACGTTCAAGCGGAGGATTGTCCTTCGGGAGATTTTTTTTAACAATAAACTAAAATGCTTCATTTTTACATGCATAACACAAACAGGAAAAATTATACTGGAGTTCAAAAACCTAATTACATTGCATTTGAACACTTTTCAAGCTCCTTAGACGCACTCTCATGATGTTTTGATTACTCGTTTCATGCAAGTAACAGTGTTTTATTATCCTGCTTTAAAATACACTGCTAATATGTTAATAAATTTGTTAGATTATTGTGTTGCAATTTTATGGCAGACATCATGCACTTGTTTATATATGACGGTTATGTGTCCAAACAGTTGTCGTTCCCTTTTTCATAAATCAAATTGCCCCTTTCTGTGACTTAAAAGCTTTCATGATATATTAGAAGTCATTTAAGAAAGGAAAGGTTTATTTCAAGACAATTTATACTAGAAAAAACAATGTTTTTATCAATACCTCCCTCCTCCCAAATATCATTACGATCAAAATATAAAATAAAAGGTCAAAATGGAACTATGTGACAAAGACTATGCGAGCGTTTCTTCAAATACCTTTCAGAGGTGGTGTAGGTGAAGTTGCGGATACGCGATGGGTACACACTCTGTTAGTCTATGTTTTGCTATTGAGAACCCCAAATATTATTCTGATATACTAGTAAACGTAAATATAAGATGCAAAATAGAACTGTGTGACACAGATTTGGTAAAGTTAAATTAAATTCCATGCAATGGAATAGGAGTAGTTACGAATAAGAGATAGGTACCCTCAAGTGTAATCGACTGACAGACAGCCCACTATACAACCCCACTTTTCTATCGGCATAAAAACACACAAACGTAAAGAACACGATTGAATCGATTGTTTGAATGGGTTGTTGTATGATTAATTTATGTTTTGCAAGCGGTATTTTAGCTATATCCATTAGACTTAAAAAGGAATATAACAGGAATAAATGGGCAGACATTTTAAAAACAAGTGGAGTAGTATGGATTGAAAATTCAAACATAGCAGCGATCCAACACTTATCTTATTGACATATCCATATGTCGATCTTTAAAGTGCATTAAATCTCCAAACACCAATGACTATGGTCGAAATTTGTTGTACCGTAATCAAATGATGTACTTCGGGTTGGTGAGGGTAAACGACAAATAACAAAGAATGCATTCTTACTATTATGATGAATACATTGTTTATGTGCATTTTTGTCCTTTTGTTATGACACAAGGCATGCATTCATCCATAAATCTTCACATTGTATACGTCTACAAATTCATGATTTTCATCATAAAACCTGATAACAGCATAAAGTTACATGTTATATACAATCTCTTGTTTTATTAAAAATCTGAAACGTGACGTCGTAGTGTTACAACAACACCAAGAAGTGGAAATGTTGCAAATTATAATCAGCATATTTGAAATGTTGCTATTCACATCGTCTTTGGATAATTAATACAAGCATTTCGAATAAACGAGAAACCTAAATTAGAACTGTGTATATCTGTTAAATACACTGGATTTAGTGGACAAGGCGAAGCTAAAGAATTACACAACAGGACCTCAGAAAGCCAACAATTCAATATAGTACTTACTGCCTTTTGGAATGTTGTAATTAAAAAAGAAGGATGAGTATTTAAATTTATTGATTTAAAGAAAGCGATTGATCCATTGAAATGTATAAAATTATTCTAAACAGACGCCAAATTTATTCTTGCAGTCTTAACACATACAACAATATCAAAGAAGCGTAAAATTTCTAAACATTTAAACTATTAGGTCGTATTTTATTTTAAGTAATGATTGTTTAAAAAGATAGAATAGCAGCAAAATATTAAGACGCTAAGTTAATCATAAAGTTTGGCAACATATTTAGGAAAAGGTACCATTTCTAACATTGAAGATGGTTGCAAAGTCTTTAACTATTCTTTCTAATCATTTGGAGCCTTTTTATCATTATTTGTCGTTAACATACAAATTACTGATGCACTTTCATTGAAATATAGCTATTGCGTGTAACTGGCATATGATTAGACTACCCTATGATCACGTCATGTTAAATCTGTCAACAAAGCACAAAGAGGCGCTTTTTTTAGTTAATGCGATTGCATATATTCACAGAACATCTCTGAAGAATAGTAACATGAGATACAGAACAAGCAGACTTCAAGTATATGAAGAGCTTTGTAAATAAGAATTTCATGAAATACTTTGTGTAAAATGCTATGAATAAAACAAAAAGCATGTGAATATTGTATGCTTTGTTTTGAAAAATATTTTTGATAAATGTCCTTGTTCTGGTATATTATGGAAATTCACAATTGTTACATTTCCTGTAATTTGAATGTCCGTTATTATCTGTTAATTAATTTAAAAAATATCGGTCATATAGATACTTAAATCAGGAAATAGAAATATATTATATGCAATAGCTTGTGTTTGATAAATGTTTTACTAATTCCATTACACAGAGTGTGATATTGGCTTTACGTCAAATGGAGAATCAACGTGTTCTCCCGTCCAGAAAATACCTATAGATTAATGTCGATGTAATGAACAACAAAGGTACTTCTTCAAGCAATCGTTTGCACGATCAAACCTAATTTCGGGATTAAATGTCGCATCTGATACTTAAGAGTGCGATTTGCTTCACCAAAATGTCAAAGATAATTATAAAAGTCTATATTAATAACATACTGTGATTTCTAAATAAAGTCTTCACATGCGACTTAAAATCAATGGATATAAATTTATTGCATGTCTTTTTGTTTGCATGTTGAAATATACACAGATTCATTTGTGGTTATATTATTAGATGTAAATAACAAACTTTTTGAAATCCTAAAATTATGCATAGATGTCTGAAGTGTGCTGCAGCAAGTTCAAGAACTAAATTAATGTAGTACAGCACGATAATATCTTATACTTTTACTCAGGTCACGATAAAGTACATGTAAAAAAATTTGACTACAAAACATCTACTATAATAAAGATGTCACTAATCAGTCTTCATCACAACGAAGCAGAGGTGGTTTACACGGATGTTGCATTAAATAAAATTTCCTATTGGAAATTGAAATAATTTCCGCCAGCCGATAATTATGTACAATGTTTAATAGTATTACATCAAAACCTTTTTTCAACTAAGGTTGGCAATATGTTTTATCTTGGCGAAATATGTTTGTTCTTTACCTTAATTAATGTTCAGAGCTGTGTAAAAAAAGGAGTCTGTAGCAGGATAGAAAGGTAATACATGTACTATGTTCATTCGATAACATATTTATTTCCTAGAAATAAAAAAGTATTATGCTATCGTTGATTTACTATAGAATTATAGTAATTAAATTTTTTGCTCAGGAATAACGATTTCGACTAAACGTCATCAATGATACCAAGGTTTCAAAATTTTAATTATTACGCTAGATGCGCGCCAAAAAATTGGGAATAATTAAAATGAAAAATAGTTATTAGCAAATTTCTAAAACTTTAACCAAATCCGGCTAAGGCCATCTTCGACTTGAAAAAACTTTAATTCTTTTTCGAAATTTCAGGGCGGTAAATGTAAACAAAGATTATATCACAATATTTTTGTCAGTTTTGTGTAACAAATGTTTTAAGTAAATAAAATGTATTCAAAGACAGAATTGACACAACACTAATTATATATGCCTCCCAAGTTTCGTAAATTGCCTTTTGCAAGAATCCGTAACGTATCTTGGGGAACTTGATACAAAGAATGTCATTATTTGCAATCCTGTATGTCGTGGAGTTGGATATGCATTGTAAACATTGCAAATATATCTTGCAGCAGATGTTGATATCACAATCTGTCATACGGCGCGCCTTGATTCTAGCAATTACCTTAACACATTTTTCTTTTTTTAAACACGAATGCTGTTGAAACTTTTGCATGCAGAACACATGACTCGGTACATTGCTAAGTCTCCAACTTAAACGAGTTTGTCACCATCCAATATGTTCTGTTTTATGGTGTTGAGTTAAAGTCAAAACACGTTACGAATAAAAGTCGGGACCCGTTGCTTGATATTTGGTTGCATGAATTTTACATTTTATTGTTCTCGCTCCAACTTTTTGTCTCTTTAAAATAATGTACGATGATGATGCTATCGGAAATCTTTTCTGAAAATGCCTCATACCTAATCTCGCAATTGCAAGAGAAATTACACCTTAAATGTTCTCTATTACTGTTATATTTTTTCCAAAAATGGAAAATATGTATTTTTGCTTTTATCCACCAGTTTATTTTTAAAATAATAATCAAGATATTAACAATGCATATGAGAAATATTTTTTATCGTGTTTTTACTTAGGACTGTTTATGAACCTTTTGAGTTTTCAATACATTTACATGGGAGTATCAGATTGACAATGAAAGTAAAAAAGCGCGCTTTGGCAGCAGAACAATACCTGTAATACCAGCCAAGTATGTGACTTGTAATGATAAAAGTCGTTAATACAAAAAATAAGAAAAGCCTGGTAATACATTACAATAATAACATGTTAAAGTATACATGACAAATCTGTGCCAAAATCATTACCAGTTAAACCTGTCAACAAGGCAGAAACAAACACTCGTTTTAGGTAGAAAAAATATACTTAGTTCAATTGCGATTGAAAATATCGAATAAGAAAATCTCAGGGAGCTCTGGAAAATAGTTAGATATAATATATGAAAGGCAAAACTTGGGTACATGAACTGCTACGTAAAATGTTTTTGACAAAGGAGTTCTGAGTTTAATGTGAATTGATTGCTATTAATTGAAAAATTGTGAATAATATATGCTGTTTAAAAAATGAGTAAAATTTCCTTGCTTTGGAAATTACAGATTATTGCCTTCCGGTAATTTGACGTCCGGTATTGTCAATTAAAATTATATCGGTCACACACACACACACACACACACATATATATATATCTTTTGGAGTGAATAGGGAAATAAGGGGGGTGTACAGTTTCATGATGCGTGTTTGTCTAAATCCAGGATTTGAAATATATGGACTATTGGCTCTGGTTGCTCTCCTTTGTTATTTTCATAATTAATTTTTTTCTTACCAATAAAAAAGTTACAGATGACTCTTAATCAAGTCTTCGCAAAATGTGCCCGTCGTCAGGACCTTTCCGTTAAAATTGTCATTGTACCGGCAGTCTATTTGTCTCTGACCCAATGACCGGCAGATAAATTTCACAGGACCCAGCCCCATGATTGTTTGTTTTGCATCTGACAGCAGTCGACCTTTTTGTAATCTTAATTTACTCAACTTAATAAAAAGTCTTCCCAAAATTAGTGTTAATTAAACTTGACTCTAATGTTCATGGTTAGATTTTCTCCATCTCTGTGTGCCCCGCCGACCATAAGCGTCATCAACTATGGTATGCGACACATCGCCCTTATATTATTTACCCCGATACCAAATATCAAAAGATACCTCAAAAGTTAAAAAAATATTGCTTTTAATGTGACATTAAATGATACCCCACCACACTGCATTGTTTTTAATATTCATGAACACATTAACTTAAATCAGCTGATCATGATAACATTTCTTCTCAGAAGACAATTTTTACCTGGGCATTGGGTCTACAAAAATAACTTCAAAATTGGCACAACTCTAAAGCAACAAAATGGATTTTGCTAAAAATTAAACTTAATCTTCAATTTATAGTACTTAACAGACCTCGAATGGCCTACTCGCCAATTGTCGAGAAATCGAATTCCTTCTTGCAGATGTCACACTTCGCTTTATGTACAGATATCTTGGATCATCTAAGCCATCCTTTATATTGTGGCCTTTCTAGCCATACAGCTGAGAGTTTTCACTTACCATGCATTTTTCTAATAGAACTACTTTATTTTTATTTACAACGACTTCTTCTAAAATCAAAAGGGCAATGAAATAGGCAAACAGTGTTTTATCAATAAAAGTTAATTAAAATTGTGAAAAAAATTAATCTGACTCGTTTTAATATTGAATTTTTACGCAAAGTCCGAGTTATTTTGTAACCGCAACACTGCTTCTAAAGAGATTACTACGCTCCGGTTTGCATAAAATTAGCTGTTTGTTTTAAAAGGAATAGACGTGATATTGAAAATAAGTGCAAGTAAAAATGCCGATGCACTAGACACTACGTTTAAAATAACATTTCTTTCTTAGAAATTAGAACGTATTTTGATTTTTTAAAAACAGCTTTCAAGCAGTTTCAAGTACCTCCCTCGAATTTAAGTACTTTCAAGTTATTAATTTTGCAATTTCATTTTCAAGTACTTTCAAGGTTTTTAAGCACACGTGCGAACCCTGTAAAAAACTCTGGTTAAGTATCTTAAGGAATTTCATCAAATGGTAATGATGAAATCAGGTCTCACCACACTGGGCGAAGTGGGCGACAAAGTCGCCCTACTGGGACCTGAATTCGCCCTACGGTGCCTCAAAAGCAAAGTCGAAGTCGCCCGGTTATTTCCATTAAGTCGCCCGATGGTTCACAGTATATGATCTGGTCCAAATAATTCACCCAGCCTACCCATTTATCAGCAAATGTGTAATTCCAATAAAAAAGCTAACAATATGCGTATTTAACATTTTTTCAAAGGATTTACGTCTTTCAACTGGATTACGCCATTTGTTTATTTACCGGATGTGACGAATTACCGGAAGTGAACAACGAAGAAAAGTAAAGTACAACGGCTCATAATGAAAAATAGTATATTTTTTTTTTATAAAAAACACTTTCAATTGCTTTCAAACTTCAGTTCTTTCAAAGTGTATTGTATTTTAAATATTGTCTTTTATAAATATATGAGCAGCACTTGAAAGAATAAAGATGTATAGTAATTATTGACATCATGATAAGTTCTGTAGATGGGTGTCCCATGAAGCAATTTTGATAAGCACAACTTTGTCCAAGTGAAAGTGTGCTGAACAGAAGAATTCTTTCTGGGTTATGTTATTATATCTATCTTCTTTGAAAATTTTGCTCAGATAAACATGGCATGTTCATAACAAACTGTTAAAATATTATACCTTACAGTCGTATTAAAGGTGAATATACTTAATTATAGTGAGATTCTCCACACCATATGTAAGGTAGTTAGTCATCTACTATAGATTTGAGATACCACTTTTGTTTTCTTCCACGGTTTAGATCAGATGCACTAGTACACTTTATTTATCCTAAGGCAGTTTTTTTTAGTTTTCAGGATATTTAATACCACAGTAAGATAAAGCAGATGCGAATTGTTGCATACAATCAATGCAACTGAAGGTTTCACATCTCTTCCATATCTGTACATTGTATAAAATATATTTTCATTACTTTGAAGTGCAGGATTGGATGATCGATGTTAAAGAAGACATTCCTTTCGGTCCTGTAATCTACAGCGTATAAGCAATGACACTGTCATCTCAATCGAGTTTGATAATTTGGGTGTGAAGGAAACGTCAACCGAAAAATGTTTATAATACATGTATCCCTTAGGGCCAGCACAAAAAAGCAATTTTATCTATCTATTTAAATCGAGTTACATGTACATGTATGAATAGCTAAACGCAATTTAACACGAACCAATATTAAATAATGTAATTAAATATTAAACTGCAAATTTTTAGACTGCATAACAGTAGACTCTGTGAGCAAAGCCTTTTTAATTATTGTTTACTAATATTGCATAATAATTACTTTCATACATAATATAAGAATAAATTTGTAACCTATATAGTCAGGGATTATGCTTCCAATATTTTAACCGGGATGTGTGACAATCAACTATCGAAATAGTATATTCCGAGGCCTGCTGACGTGCAAATCCGTGGATTATTTAATAGGAACAGTCTGTTTAATTTCTTCCTTTTAGAAACTAGTTTTTCTTTGAGGTCATTAAAAATAAACCTTGTACATGATCAGTTTTCTGTTATGTTTTTATTATCACAGCACAAGGTGACAAATATGTATCAAATGAAAAAACTATCCAGCACATAAGAAATTGAATTTTACTGGATTGATCTGTCAGTATAGCCATTTTGTAAGGTTAATAACTATTCACTATATGAAGATAGTATGCAAATTAGAAAACCTAGCATCAAAAACAAACCTGGTATATAAATTCCAATTTGATATCGTGAAAAATTAATCTATAACTGGAACTTTCTAGCGTTTGAAAGTTGTTTCTCCATACAGGGTTACCAGCTTAACACTGGTGATGCACAAATTATATTTATCAATCTGTCTTCAATGTTTTTATCCATCTAAAAAGTAATTGATGTTTATGTTAATTCATGTTAGTAATACGTACGCTTAGAAAACCTATTTTATTTGTAGTTTTGATTTTTAAATGCCGTTTTCTTAGAAAAAATTAAAACCATACTTGCTTATATTTAGAAACAAATCCACAACATGTTTTTTGACAATTTTTTTTTTCATTTTTTGGTTATCATTGTACGGTAATTGTGTATTACACTCTACCAAGCCATTACGATTAAAACTGGATGTGGAGGAACAGGGATGTACAGTTAATGTCTACGAGTAGTTCTATTGATAGTTTTTGTCAAATGTTGTGTATAAATTCTCAATAGTGTTCTCCTAACCAAGTGGCTATATATACAGTCCGCCAAAAGTTAAGCATCACCTAAATATTTTCTTAAATAATTTTATTACAAAACGATTCATTCAGCATCTGATGCATTTATGCAATGCTTTCAAACAATACCTTTATATAACATACAGGTCAGATGTCAATAATTAGAGTTTTAAAGGGTAAAAACCGGTTTTAAAAACTTGTCCCGCTTCTAATTAACAGACTGACATTGAATGAAATAGCCTTGTCCGATTGCACGTGGATATTGTGGTTAGTTATTATCTTTTAAAGACTTTTCAACATAGTAAGACGAAAATTAAGTATCGCCTAACGCTGGCAAGCAATTGGAATGAAAAATGCTGGAGTGAGTAACCGCCAAATAGTAGCCAATTTTGGGGTGAACAACTCTGTAATTAGCAGACTTGTTGCGAGGCAAAGACAGACAGGGTCAATCGAGGACCGCCCAAGATCTGGGAGACCCCGTAAAACAGCCCCTAGAGTGGACCGCTTCCTTGCTAGTCAAGCCAGATTGCACCCCTTTTCAACAGCAGGCCAGTTACGAGGAATGTGGCCTACTGGTGGTCAAATCAGTGACAGAACAGTTATTCGGAGGCTTCACAGATCTCGATTACGTGCCCGTAGGCCTTTGAAACGACCAGAACTGACAAGAAGTCACCACCAAGCACGAACGGAGTGGGCAAGACATCATCGTCACTGGAATATAAGAAGCTGGAGACGTATTCATTGGTCAGATGAAAGACGCTTTCTGTTGAAGCCTTTTGACTGTCGGATACGTGTTTGGCGGCAAAGGAATACAGCTTTGGATAGAAACCATATTGTAGGAACAACTGCATTCGGTGGTGGCGGCGTTACCGTATGGGGATGCTTTTTACATGACTGCAAGCTCCCTTTACAGATTCTCAACGGTACATTGAATGGTCAGAAATACCGCGATGACATCTTGGATGGTCACGTTAGGCCTCATTTTGACAACCATGCTCTTGCAGACAGCCAATGTTTCAAGACGACAACGCTCGACCCCATCGAGCCTGTGTTGTGACGGACTTTATTGAAACAGAAGCCATTGACACACTTCCATGGCCAGCCACGTCACCGGACATGAATTCGATTGAGCATGTGTGGGACTTTATCTGGCGAAAAGTCAATCAACGGAACCCAAGATGCCAAAATGTTCGAGAATTAGAAGTCGCAATTGTGGAAGAATGGCAGAGATTTCCACAGTACAGACTTAGGCGTTTGGTTGCTGGAATGAGGTGGCGTGTTGAACATTTACACCGGAAGCGTGGAGGTTATACCCGATATTGATGGAAAATACGCCAAACGACAGTCCATTTGTTACTCTTTCACCTCAGGACTTGTTGAATGACTATAATTTTGTAAACAATGAAAAATTTTGTGTCAAACTAAAACTTAAAATCACCTATTGTTTTGTTGTTTTTTGGCCCATTTTTTGTGATCATTATTAGACCACTAGAATTTAATTTTACAATTTGAGGATTTAAATAAAGAATTTTACAGGTTCAAATTTCCTAATGATATATACATTTTCATACAAATTAAACAGTTTCTCATTTGTTTATGTTATTGAAAAAACATTAGATCCGGAAAAGTAGGTGATGCTTAACGTATGGCGGACTGTATATTTGTTTTTATTGATACCTTGTCTCCTTGACTTAAGTCTTTATCCTTTATGTTATTTTCCCCTTTTTATCTTGTTTAAAAAAATATTATTTTCATATATAATTTAGTGTCATTTGTATTGTGCCGTTAAGTTTGGAATACCTGCCAGTTTACTGGATCTTAAATAAGCAATATTAAAGGGCCGCAGATTAACATCTTCTTGTTCATTTAGCACGATTTGTTCATCTTTCACTTCATAGGAATGTACATTTGAAATGCAAGGATTTCGCTATTGAGGTAGGAAGAACGGTAACGAAACACTTTTCTTTCACGATACAATGCAAAACTTTTCGATAGAAGCGCGGCAATGCATCGGACGTCGCCTTTTGACAATAACGCCTAATGGGATATGCAATCTAGTATCTGATTTGTCGAATCACTCAACTCTGGCTGAAATTAGATTGGACAGTCAAAGTGAAAAATGTAGACTCCTGAAGTGACCTGTAATGGGATGTTGTTAGATCTTACAACGCAGCGAACAATAACAAAAAAGGGAAGCAAGTGAAAGCTGTAATTTTAATTAGATTGCGGATGCTAATGTTAACTAATATTAGGTGACTGTAAGATCTATGCTTAGACAAAGTATTATCGATTTATTCTATTTGCAGATTTGATTTTCCCACACATTGTTTGGAAAAAAGTAAAAAAAAGGCTTGCTTATATTTAGAAGAAAATCCACGACATGCTTTCGTAAAACTGAAAGGGTGTTTCATTTGTGGTTATCATTGTACTTTAAATTGTGTCCGAGACTCTACTTAGCCATTACGATTGAAACAAGAATGGAAAGCGTACCTTTAATGTCTATCAGTATTTATAGTTTTTGTGAAATGTTTAACATTATTTTCCTTCAGCGGCCTACTAACCATGTTGGTTTAGTGATATTTATATTGCTACCATGTCTCTTTGACTTACGTCGTATATGGTTATCGTTTATGTTATCCTTTTTTCCTATTTACATAGTCGTGACTTACAGCAAAAACAAGTATTCTTTTTTTTGGATATAATTTACGTATTGATATATATGGGATTTTATTTGCAACTACTGGGTCAATGTCTCTGCTAGCGGACTGTTAGGAATATTCACTGAAAATAATTTAAATTTAGGATTTTCTATTTTCAAGGTGTTGATACTTGTAACAGGATTTTATATAACTTTTTTGCAATAGAGATGATAAAATTACATAAAAGTAGGATTTTAAGTAGTATTCTATGTAAGAGTCAGGCAATGGGTGGCACATCAGGTATTTCAGAATTTTATTAAATTTTTGGTATATGATTGGCATGAAGTAAAAATGGCTTAAACAGAAAAGTTTGAATTTTATTTCACTGGTTGCCATGGAAACGGCTATTTTTAAATCTCTTCACGTTCCCACTTTATGAAGCACTCTGCCTGACTCTTATATAGAATACTACTTAAAAGTATTTGTTTGACATTGAACGCCACTGATGAGGTTACTGACTTGATTGTCGTTCTTATGTTCAACGTTACTGTGAACTCATAATTGTCTTTGTTATGTTCTACGTTATTATTGACTGACCTTATTGTCTTTGTTATGTTCTACGTTACAGTGACCTGACCTGATTTTCTTTGTTATGTTCTAAGTTATTGTGAACATCCATGACTGATGTTCTACGTTATTGTGAACTGATCTGATTGTCTTTGTTATGTGCTACGTTACTGAGTAAATTACTCCGGGAACTTTGATGTCCAAACGTAGTTGCATACATCATCTGCCATGGTCAATTTTAATATATTTTAATATCAGTGTCGCCGATTTTTATTGGTTTCGTGTTTAAAATCGATCATTTTTTAATACGTGATAATGATAATTACTGCCGTTTTAAATAACCCTCTGTGCGTTGTGTTTTGATTCACATTCGTGTCTCTGTTGAATTAGGTTTACTACATGACAAACATTGAGTACCCGAAAATTGTGTTCTGCATCTTGGGAGGGTGTCGTATGTAAAATACTGGATTCTTACTACGGAATGGTCGTTACAGTATGCAAATTAGCACGATTTTACGAAAATAAGATCACATTATCCATATACGGAAACAAAGGAAATAAAGATTGTTTCCCATTAGTTTCGCAATGTCTGAAGCTATAACGTAAACGAGATGTCTATTTATGTTTGAATGTTGTATGAATAGATCAAACGTAAAGTTTTTATTTGCTACATTACGAGTAATGAACTAAATTTTGCCGGTAATAAAACAAATCACAAAACTAACATCTGATTTTAACACAGTAAAATTCGGCCTAATGAGCTTAGAGATTATTGACAAATTAGTTGGGAGAGTCGTATACTCAAACAGATCTCATGAGAAAAGTACCGTCCACATGAATGAGATGCTGCTGAACCAGTTATGTATGGTATTGCACAAATAAATCATGAAGGTTGAAAACAACCGTAGTAGTGCCTCGTCGAGCTGTTCACTCCGGGTACATGGGTTAAATCGTGTGGCCAGGCTCAAAGTAATATTTTCAAGAAGGGTTGACAGTAGTAATCTATTGGATTAAGGTAGGAATAAAATTGTTGTTTGTATACACAACGCCAATGATACGGCGAATGGGTGTACGAGACAATAACTATTTTCTCCTGATCCCGCACACAGCTTTCTTTTACATCCTACTCGTTTTACTGTCATTAATTGTTCATGCTCACTTTATAAAGTTCAAGTGCTTTATTGCGTTCTAAGTTCACATAAATAATAACTAGGATAAATCCAAATACAAAATGGCAGAGTTGCATTGTGAAAATGGGAAAATGTTTGTTCTGTTCTTAACTTCGAGCTACTTTAAATGTATATTAGAAAAGTTACTGAACAGTGAATTGCACGAAGGTAATGAATTACCATGTAGAAAAACTTAAATTGAACAATTGTGCTACTTGTTTTTTTCAGAGATAACAATGTGTCATTGAATAACAATGACTATAGAAACAAATCAGCAGTTTAAAGCATATGTATACTGCTTGTTAATAGAAAAAAGGTAAGAAAATTATTGATCATCAAAAAACATATATAAGCTGGGAACACAAGAACAACACAAAGTCTGGAAGGTAGAACGACACACTACACAAAACGAACAAAAAAAACCAAGACAACACAAGCCCAAAGTGAGTTTGTTTGAATGGTGTTTTAACGTCGCTTTCTGCAATTTTACAGCTATCATGGCGTCAAGTGTTTTATTGGGGAGGACGCCGAAGTACCAGAAAAGAACCCCCGACCTTCGGTAGGAAAACTGGCAATCCTTGTCAATTAGGTTTAGAGTCCAGTACACGATGCCCGCAGTAAAACTCGAACCCGTAACCTCAGTGTTGGCAGACCAGGTGATCAATAGTAAACGGACTGCCTTAACCAATCGGCCACCAAGGCTCCCCGATAAAAAGGTTAATGCAATAATATTCTCCAGACGAGTAATCGATATCCGCATCTTATTAGACACTGTTCTAAGTTTCACATTGCCATGTTGAGGATAAAGTAATTTTCAGGAAATGAAAAGCCAAACTAGGCCTTAGATGTCTACTCGCGTTTTAGAGAACAAATCATAAACATAACCATCGCTGACGCAAAATAGATAGCACTTGTTAGTTGTCGATTGAAAAGTTGAATCGCGCATTTCAGGCAGCTTTGTTTTTATTTTATATTTGAGAGATTTCCTCGTTCATGACTCCTTTTGTTTTAGATTTTGCATCATTCCGTCAGTAATCCCAAATGCGCGTATCGCATCTTTCTTTTATTACACAAAAGTGTCTTTTGGAAAGATATTTAAGCCTGATTTTCAGCTATAAGGATGATAGTATATAATGTGGACAAATGGAATGTTTTATAACAAAATGTACCATGACTTTAATCGTAATCGAAAGAGTTCAATATGAACCAGAGAAATCAAATCTTTCATTCAACCGAATAAGGTTTTGACCTCTTCAACCTCTTGCTCTCCAGCATAGCCTTCTGCTAAGTTTATCTATAATTTGTAGTAACAATTGACAGATTTATATAATATAATATATTACCAAAGTTAATGAATTTGTTTAAATCTGTACGTATCTACTGGCTTAAACAATCCTTGATTTCTATTTAAAAAAGAAAAAGTATAAAGTACAGTGTAATGGGAATTTGATACAGATCTAGTGGTTTCTGGATTAAAGGTAGATGTTTAATGGACAAATCATTAAAGCGAGGAGAGTGATAAACATGATACGCATTCGACATGATGCATATGGTAAACACCGCATCATATCGGTTTCAAACATATGGTAAAAAACAAATCTCTCTTATCAGCAAAAGGAATCGAAAACAGACTTTTATGTTAATACTTTGTAAGGGTGCACATTGATTCAGAATTATCGTTATGTAAAGGTAACCGACTCTTTTATCAGCATACAAGACAGTTGCAACATTGAGTTTTCGTTGATTGTATTTCCCTTTCCCAAGAACAGTTATAATAAATCGTTCCTTTAATATGATATTAGCACAATATAAATAAACTTGCTATAAAAGGTAGCAAAATAAGGAGCAATTTGTGTGAAAGAAATCCAAATCCCGGACGAACTCTAGTATTGAAACGGGGTCTAAGATCGTGTTAACTTTTAATATTTGCCTTTTGTGGTTACGTTATAAGATATCCAATTCAGACGAATGATAAAAATTAAATTTGATTAGTCAGGACATAGTTCTCACTTTTATTAAGCCCTTTTGCGGACTATATAATTTTAAAAAGTAAATAAAAAATAATTGTATTGTTAGTATAGTAATACAAAAAAGAAAATCAGAACGGTGTTTACAAATTATTATAAAATGGCTACAACCATGACACTATGGTGTTATAGCGTCGAGCAGATATTACCGTGAAATTTCATTTCACATTAGGATTCAGTCTGTAGAAACATTTGATTCCAAACCATGTTTATAATGCAAAATGTGATTTCATGGGGCTAATTTCAGACGATGCCAGTTAAGGCTGGAGCAATTTCCTTCGAATTAAGATACATTAAGACGACCACTCGATACATCAAAAATGCCTTTGCAACAGTCAGCATCTTTTTAGAAATATTTTTACTGAAATTTAGAATAATTGAGAAAATACATTAAAATATATGAACGTATTTAAAATTAAAGATCAACTTCAGGGTCTTTCAACATTTATTTAAATTGTGTATTATGTGATGAAATTATAAATAATTTAAACGTATTCCAACATGTCTAAATTTTTTCGTAGTTACATGTAAAACATGTTACAAATAAAAATCATCTCAATATCTTAATTATTTTCAAAAGGTCAAACATTAGGACATGACATTTTTTTGGTTGTTTGGGAATTCCACATTATAAACATTACAAGTTGACAGGTTATAAATTTGCGATAAATATTTTGTTATTATTCTGTATGATTTGCTAATGATTAGCATTCTAGGAGAGATAACTCCTATAAACTGTTGATGAAACTTCGCCCAACATGACTTAATTTACTTGTGATAATAAAACATTGTAGGAAGAAAAATCATTTAAATCTGTATGATAAAAGCAAAGGCCTAAAACTAATACGTGACCTTGACTTTGTGCACATTTTCAAGGTCAAATGTCTTAACGATCTTTTGTCAAGATCCCATGACTCTACTATCAACAGTTCATGTATGTCAAACTAATAATGTCCTTATCTTTTTTGGTTTAGAAGGCGAAGAAAAAATCCAAACATCGAAAAAAGTTGGCGGAACAAAAGAGAAAATAATAATTATTATAATAATTAAAGATCAACTGTTCGGTCGAACATTTGGGGGTCTTTCTACATTAGTTTAAATTTTGTATTACTTGATAAAATAAAAAATAAAAAAATAAACAATTATGTCGACATGTCTAAATTTAATCTTAATTATACATAAAGAAGTCATTTTAATATCTTAATCAACAAAAGGTCAAAAATTATGACATGACATGTTTGTTGATCGTATGGGAATTAAAACATTACAAGTTGATAGGTTATAACTTTGCAATAAATATTTTTTATTATTTAGTATTATTTGCTATAGATTAGCATTGTAAGAGAGATAACTCCTATAGAATATTGACGAAACTTCGAACAACACGCCTTAATTTACGTGTGATTATTAATAGAACATTTTATGAAAAAAAACATTTCAAGGTCAAAAACTAGAACGTGACCTTGGCCTTGTGCACATTTTCAAGGTCAACTTTCATTATGTTTTTTATGAAGACCCCATGACTCTTCTATCAATAGTTAATGAGTTATGTGTGTAAAACTAATAATTACTTGATTTAAAGGGAGATTACTCGTATAAGATTGAGTCAAATCCTTTCCTTCTAAATGTAACAAGGTTATTTCTTTACAAGGCAAACGTTTTCCTCCATATGAGTTTCTATTGATTTCTTAAAGTTTGAAAGAACTAACAATAACAAGCAAATTTCAATATCTAGAACATGATCTTGACCTTTGGCCTTGTTGCCATTTTCAAGGTCAAAGGTCATGAAGGTCTTTGGTGAAGACCCCATGCCGCTACTTTAAAAAATAAATAAGTTATGTCTGAAAAACTAATACTCAAGTGTCTTTATGGGAGATTTGTCCCAAAGTTGCGCAAGGATACAAGACACATGTTGGTAAAGGTTTGGGTGCTTATCTTCATTGGTTTGGAAGGTTTAGCAATAGCAATATTTTTAGTAAAAGGGGAGATAACTCCATAAGGGAAAAGGGTGCGGTCAGTCAGGGTGAACTGTGAAAGCGCAATGGGTAACCGATATCAGACATAAAATATCAAAGCAACATGTCGCGAAGTAAAAACAAATTCACCGAAGAAAGTTGGAAGACGGAAAGAGAAAATAATAATAATAATTAAAGATCAACTGCTCGGTTGAACATTTGAGGGTCTTTCCCCATTAATTTTAATTTGTTGTATTACGTGATAACATTCAAAATAATCAACTTTTTGCGAAATGTTATAATTTTGCTATAGATAGTAAACAAAAAAAAAATATTTTGTATTATTTGCTACAGATTGGCATTCTAAGAGAGATAACTCTGATAAAATTTTCATACAACTTTTCTCGGCATGTCTTAATTAACTCGTAATTAGTAATAGAACATTTAAGAAAGAAAATCATTTCAATATCTTTGAAAATATGAAAGGTCAAAAATTAGTACGTGACCTTGACCCACGCAAGTTTTCAAGGTCAAAGGGCATGAGGGTCTATGGTGAAGACCCCACGCCTCTATCATTAATAGTTAATGAGTTACATGTGAAAAACCAATAAGTTACATATATAATGGGAGATAACTCCAATAAGATGTTTTCAAATCCTTATCCTGTAAATGTGACAAATTTGCTCCTTTAAGAGATCAACATTTTGCACTCTTTGGTTTCCCTCTATCATTAATAGTTAATGAGTTACATGTGAAAAACCAATAAGTTACATATATAATGGGGGATAAATCCTATAAGATGACTTCAAATCCTTTTCCTGTAAATGTGACAAAGTTGCTACCTTAAGGTTCAACATTTTCCACTCTTTGGTTTCACTGTATTATTAATAGTTAATGAGATACACTACAGCCAAAACGGATTAGTCCGTGAGTCCATGATGGACACCGATTGTAGTATGCGGACATTCCCGATGGACAGAAGTTCATCATTCGCGGACACTCAGATATGATGTCCCCAATGGATCCTCGAATTCTTCCACATGTCCTCGAACGTAAACGTAATTGCCATGGACTGAATTCGATACTTTACTTGAAGATAGTGTATTGTTCTTGTCATTAAAACCATTCAGTTATGTATAAATTCTTTCCAGATCGTCAGTAAAAACATGCTCAAGAAGGGTACTTTATTAATTATTTTACATAATAAATATTTTCATATTAATTTGTAAAAAAGGGGTAACAAAAAACGGATATAGTAAACTTAACTTTTATACAATAAAGGTGTGTTAAAACTCTTATAATATAAACAGTAGGTGTTATTTAAATGCTAACATAAAACACCTTTCCTTATGGTGCCTCGAGGAATTAGGATACCTGTCCTCCACCGATGCAAAATAGAACGGTCCATTGATCAATGAACACCTGCGAGTTTATTGTGGGGTCAACTAATATACGTGTGAATAAATGTGTGTAAGAGTTGAAAGGTATGAATTACGGTAAATTTCATACTTATAATAAAAAATATCCCGCTGGCTTCCTGATCAGGTGATTAGTGTTAATTGTGAAGGTAACCAACACGTGGATTTCCATGTAATTAAAATACTATGCCGACCGGAAATTTTTATTGTCTCAAACGCATTGGAGCAATATTTTATCACATACGTTTAAAACCTTTGGCATCCACAGGTTTAGTGGAATAATATTAAAAACACATATTTACTTTTTAAGTTTTTCCTTTTTTAAGGAATTTTGTATAATTAGTTGCAACCTCGAATTTTGATGTCGTCAGCCGGAGACACGTGTCACTTATAGTTTTTGCTCCTCCCATTCATTTAGTAATTCCCGCCTCACCTATTTATATTTTAGTTGTATGTGTTTTAGTTTTGGCACACCTATCTGTCAATTAATCTAATCTCATCAGGTCTTCAAAGAGACCAATAATTGACACATGATTTCTCACTCCGTGCATGTCCGATTCTTATGGAATTTACACAACAATAGAATCTGTTGAATGAACAATTATATAAAACGAACATAAAATTGAGACGTCCGAGTAACGAGGTTTAAAAAATGTTACTGCCTTTCTGCAACAAATACTTTCATTACGAATTTCTGCAGTTACAACATATGCCTGGTACAAGTGTCGTGTTTATCGCGGCAATACCGCGAAGTCCATGAGTAGACGATTGTGCAGTCATTTTGGTCACGGAACGTTCGCGGACAATTATCACTAAAAAAATTGATTGCCGCGTCGCGTTCGGCCGTGTTTTTTCGCGGACTTTGCGGAATCCATCTTGGCCGCAGTGTACATGTGAAAAACCAATAAGTTACATATATAATGGGAGATAACTCCTATAGGATGACTTCAAATCCTTATCCTGTAATGTGACAAAGTTGCTACCTTGAGCGGTCAACATTTTTCACTCTTTGGTTTCCTTGTATTATTAATAGTTAATGAGTTACATGTGAAAAACCAATAAATTACATATATAATGGGAGATAACTACTATAGGATGACTTCAAATCCTTTTACTGTAAATATGACAAAGTTGCTCCTTTAAAAGATCAACATTTTGCACTCTTTAGTTTCCCGTTATCATTAAAAGTTAATGAGATACATGTGAAAAACCAATCAGTTACATATATAATGGGAGATAACTCCTATAAAATGAAGCCAAATCATTTTCCTGTAAATGTGACAAAGTTGCTCATTTAAAAGATCAACATTTTGCACTCTTTATTTTCCATTTATCATTAAAGGTTAATGAGTTACATGTGAAAAACCAATCAGTAACATATATAATGGGAGATAACTATAAAATGAAGTCAAATTACTTCGCTCCAAATGTGACAAAGTTGCGTTTTAATAAGACGTACATTTTACTCTAAATAAGTGTTTTTCTATCTTTTACCGTTTCAAAGGAGTAGGGCACACAAGCAAATGTTAAAATTAAGAACGTGGCCTTGACCTTTGACCTTGTGTGCATTTTCAAGGTCAAAGGTCAAGATGATGTATGGTGAAGATCCCAGGGCTCTATCTCTTTTAGTTCTTGAGATTTGTTTGAATATCACTTACCTCTTTTATTTAAACGGAGATAACTCCTATAAGATTTCGTCAGAACCCTTCAATCAATCTGTCCCAAAGTTGAGCAAGGATAAAGGACACATTTTAGTAAAGGTTTAGTATTGCTATCTTTTTTGGTTTAGGAGGAGTAGCAGGAACAAGCTTTTAACAAAAAGGGGAGATAACTCCTTAAAGGAAAAGGGTGCGGTCAGTCAAGGTGAACTGCGAAAGTGAAACGGGTAACCGATATCAGATATAAAATATCAAAGAGACATGTCGCTAAGTGAAAAAACCAGACATGGAAATAAGTCATCCTCACAAGTAAGGGTTTCTGTGTCCACATGTGTCCACGAAACCCTGACAAGCTTAGGTACGCAATTCCCAGGCTAGAAGTCACTATTTTGATTGGCTACATCAAACCTTAATGTAGCCAATCAATAGCTCGCTTTCATTAACGACTTGGTTAGTGGATATCCCGATGTCGATTGTAAATTAACCTAACAGATGTTTTGCATAGACCATGTGAAAATCAGTGTATTTTGTATACTAGTGTTAAGTTTGTTATTACCGCGTTATTTATTAGTGGCGTTACGTTTTCTTCTCACTCAAGAATGAGTAAGAATGAATTAGCCCGGGAATGTCCTAGCTAAGTTTGTCAGGGTTTCGTGGACACATGTGTACACAGAAACCCTGACTTGTGAGGATGAAACAAGTTGGCGGAAGAAAAGAGAAAATAATAATAATAATCAGAACAATAACTATAGGTCTTTCCAAAGAAAGGTGGAAAGACCTAATAATTAAAGATCAACTGTTCTGTTGCACATTTGAGGGTCTTTCCACATTAATTTAAATTGTATATTATGTGATGACATACCGGTAACAAATAATTAAAACTTGTGGGGATATGTCTAAATTTATTCGTAATTCAATATAAAACAGCTTAAAAATAGAATTAATTTTAATACCTTCACAATAACCAAAAGGTCAAAAATTAGGACATAACATGCTTTTTTGGTCTTGACGAAATTCAAACATTATAAACATTACAAGATGACAGGTTATAACCTTTCGATAAATATTTGTTTATTATCTTGTGTTATTTGCTTAGGACTATCATTATAAAAGAGATAACTCCTATAAAATGTTGAAATTGTTCACGACATGTCTTAATATATTCTTAATTATTAATAGAACATTTTAGGAAGAAAAATTATTTAAATATCTATAGAAAACAAAGGTCAAAAACTAGTACGTGACCTTGACCTTGCGCACATTTTCAGTAAAACAAATAAATACTTGATTTATTGGGAGATAACTCGTATAAATGTAAGTCAAATCCATTCCCTCTAAATGTAACAAAGTTGCATCTTTATAGGTCAAAATTTTTCTACTTATCTCTTACGGTTTAAAAGAACAATAAAAGATAATTTCAACATCTAGAACATGACCTGGACCTTTGACCTTGTGTCCAATTTCAAGGTCAAAGGTTACGAAGGTCTATAGTGAAGACCTCGTGCATCTACTATCAATAATAAATAAGTAATATATGAAAAACTAATAATCATAATAATCAACTGTCTTAATGGGAGATAACTACTATTAAATCAAGCAAAATTATTATGCTTCAAATAAGGCAAAGTTGCGTCTTAATAATGTGAACATTTTCTCCTTAATAAGTGTTTATCTATCTTTTACATTTTCAAAAAAGTAGCGATAACAAGCAAATGTCAAAATTTAGAAAGTGACCATAACCTTTGACCTTGTGTCCATTTTCAATGTCAAAATGTATGGTGAAGACCCCATGCCTTTATCTCTTTTGGTACATGAGATTTGTTTGAATATCACTTACCACTTTTATTTAAACGGAGATAACTCCTATAAGATTTCGTCAGAACCCTTCAATCAATCTGTCCCAAAGTTGAGTAAGGATAAAGGACACATTTTAGTAAAGGTTTAGTATTGCTATCTTTTTTGGTTTAGGAGGAGTAGCAGGAACAAGCTTTTAACAAAAAGGGGAGAGAAACTCCTTAAAGGAAAAGGGTGCGGTCAGTCAAGGTGAACTGCGAAAGTGAAACGGGTAACCGATATCAGATATAAAATATCAAAGAGACATGTCGCTAAGTGAAAAAACCAGACATGGAAATAAGTCATCCTCACAAGTAAGGGTTTCTGTGTCCACATGTGTCCACGAAACCCTGACAAGCTTAGGTACGCAATTCCCAGGCTAGAAGTCACTATTTTGATTGGCTACATCAAACCTTAATGTAGCCAATCAATAGCTAGCTTTCATTAACGACTTGGTTAGTGGATATCCCGATGTCGATTGTAAATTAACCTAACAGATGTTTTGCATAGACCATGTGAAAATCAGTGTATTTTGTATACTAGTGTTAAGTTTGTTATTACCGCGTTATTTATTAGTTGCGTTACGTTTTCTTCTCACTCAAGAATGAGTAAGAATGAATTAGCCCGGGAATGTCCTAGCTAAGTTTGTCAGGGTTTCGTGGACACATGTGTACACAGAAACCCTGACTTGTGAGGATGAAACAAGTTGGCGGAAGAAAAGAGAAAATAATAATAATAATCAGAACAATAACTATAGGTTTTCCAAAGAAAGGTGGAAAGACCTAATAATTAAAGATCAACTGTTCTGTTGCACATTTGAGGGTCTTTCCACATTAATTTAAATTGTATATTATGTGATGACATACCGGTAACAAATAATTAAAATTTGTGGGGATATGTCTAAATTTATTCGTAATTCAATATGAAACAGCTTAAAAATAGAATTAATTTTAATACCTTCACAATAACCAAAAGGTCAAAATTAGGACATAACATGCTTTTTTGGTCTTGACGAAATTCAAACATTATAAACATTACAAGATGACAGGTTATAACCTTTCGATAAATATTTGTTTATTATCTTGTGTTATTTGCTTAGGACTATCATTCTAAAAGAGATAACTCCTATAAAATGTTGAAATTGTTCACGACATGTCTTAATATATTCTTAATTATTAATAGAACATTTTAGGAAGAAAAATTATTTAAATATCTATAGAAAACAAAGGTCAAAAACTAGTACGTAACCTTGACCTTGCGCACATTTTCAGTAAAACAAATAAATACTTGATTTATTGGGAGATAACTCGTATAAATGTAAGTCAAATCCATTCCCTCTAAATGTAACAAAGTTGCACCTTTATAGGTCAAAATTTTTCTACTTATCTCTTACGGTTTAAAAGAACAATAAAAAGCTAATTTCAACATCTAGAACATGACCTTGACCTTTGACCTTGTGTCCAATTTCAAGGTCAAAGGTTACGAAGGTCTATAGTGAAGACCTCGTGCATCTACTATCAATAATAAATAAGTAATATATGAAAAACTAATAATCATAATAATCAACTGTCTTAATGGGAGATAACTACTATTAAATCAAGCAAAATTATTATGCTTCAAATAAGGCAAAGTTGCGTCTTAATAACGTGAACATTTTCTCCTTAATAAGTGTTTATCTATCTTTTACCGTTTAAAAAAAGTAGCGATAACAAGCAAATGTCATAATTTAGAACGTGACCATAACCTTTGACCTTGTGTCCATTTTCAAGGTCAAAGGTCAAGAGGGTCTATGGTGAAGACCCCATGCCTTTATCTCTTTTGGTTCATGAGATTTGTTTGAATGTCACTTATAACTTTTATATAAAGGGAGACAACTCCTATAAGATGTCTTCAGATCCCTTCAATCAATTTGTCCCAAAGTTGCGCAAGGATACAAGACACATGTTTGTAAAGGTTTGGGGTTCTTATCTCTATTTGTTTAGAAGGAGTAGCAATAGCAATATTTTTAGTAAAAGGGGAGATAACTCCATAAGGGATAAGGGTGCGGTCAATCAAGGTGAACTGCAAAGCACAATGGGTAACCGATATCAGATATAAAGATCAAAGCGACATGTCGCGAAGTAAAGAACAAATTCAAAGAAGAAAGTTGACGGAAGAAAAGAGAGAAAAAAATAATCTGAATAATAGCTATAGGTCTTTACAGTGAAAGGTGGAAAGACGTAATACATAATAAGAGCAAAAATTAAAGATGAACTATTCAGTTGAACATTTAAGGGTCTTCCCACCTTTAATTTAAAGTGACGTTGAACGTCAAACAAGAGTGTCATTGGGCTTCTTAAAATACAATTAATTGCATTAAAAACATGGCCGTTAACCATAGCGGCAATAGAAACAGAAGACCAGTCGTTTTGTTTTGTTGTTTATTTTTAAATTTGAAAGACAATTTGTTCTGTGTTTTTCTATTTACACATGAAATAAATAAGAAAGACAAGAAAATTATGATTTTTATTTATTAAATACATATAGAATGCGTTGATTTGAATGGTTGCAGCGTCTGACGTCACGTGACATTGATGTCTATTTTCGCGGACTTAGTATTATTCTTTCTTTGTTTCTTTCTTTTAGACGTCATACCGTACACACTTATATTAAATATGATCGCGATATACATTAAAGTGTCATCAAGATCACGTTTCATGACGTCAACAATGATGCAGTTGTGACAGTTTAAAAGGAAACGGATTTTTGTTCTGTGAAATACACAAATGGTACGTACCAGACGAAACCCGATCGCGTGGATTTTATTGTCATTTCAAAATATATGCAAGTGAAAATAATGTGTGTTACAGTTAGAACAACTCACGAAGACACAATTCAGATGTATATTTCAAGGATTAATTCATTCATAAAAGTGCAAGCCGTTCAATCTAGGGGGTCAAAATGGGGTCGCGATATTTGTTTTGTTTTTTGCCGATTTTCGAGTTTGTTGACATTTATCCACATCCGATATACTTGGTTGGGGTAAAATCGACATTCTAAATCGATTGGCACCATTTTCAAAAAGCTAGGAATTATGTTTATTCTGAAAATTGCGACTTTTTTCATAAAAAACCAATCTTCAACTTTTACGACCATGAACTTTTTTCATCGTTCATTAGAACGATTTCTACAGTAGCGACAATTTAAGGACATCGAGCCCTGAAAGATTTGGCGTCCATTTTATTTCACCATTCTCTGTGGTCTATGAGGAAATCTGCACACAACATTTTTATGGGGTCCCTTTAAACCCCCCTTTTTGCAAGTTGACAGAATAGCAGGGTGAACCATAAATGCCCCATGTTTTCCCATTGCAGACACAACATTCCATTGTGACATTTCGCAAACTAAAAAATACATAGCGAATCGAAAGGTACAAAAATTCACATGTAGCTGTATTTGAAATACATGTGACCTTGACCTTTAACCTTGTGTATATTTTCAAGGTCAAAGGGCATGAGGGTCTATAGTGAGGACCCTATGCCTCTACTATCAATAATTTATACGGTACGTGTGAAGAACAAATAATGAAGTGTTTTAATGGGATATAACTTCCATCAAATGAAGTCAAATTACTTCGCTACAAATGTGATAAAGTTGCGTCTTGATAAAGCAAACATTTTCCCCTTAAAAAGTGTGTATCTATCTTTTAACGTTTCAAAGGAGTAGTGGTAACAAGCAAAGGTCAAATTTTAGAACGTGACCTTGACCTTTGACCTTGTTTCCATTTTCAAGGCCACAGCTCACGATGGTCTATGGTGAAGAACCCAGGCCTCTATCTCTTTTAGTTCTTGAGATTTGTTTCAATATCACTTAATACTTTTCTTTAAAGGGAGATAACTCCTATAAGATGTCGTTAGATCCCTTCAATCAATCTGTCCAAAGTTCCACAAGAATATAAGACTCATTTTGGTAAAGGTTTGATGTTTCTATCTTTTTTGGTTTAGGAGGAGTAGCAGGAACAAGCTTAGGGGAGATAACGCTATAAAGGAAAAGGGTGCGGTCAGTCAGGGTGAACTGCGAAAGCGCAATGGGTAACCAATATAAGGTATAAAATATCAAAGCGGCATGTCGCGAAGTGAAAAAATCAGACATCGGTTTGAAAGAACTAACAATAACAAGCAAATTTCAACATCTAGAAACTGACCTTGACCTTTAACCTTGTGTCAAAGGTCACGAGGGTCTACAGTGAAGACTCCATGCCTCTACTATCAATAATTGTTAAGCTATCTTTGTAAAACTAATAATCAAGTGTCTTAATGGGAGATAACTCGTATAAAATGAAGTCAAATTACTAAACTTAAAATGTGACAAAATTGCGCCTTACTAAGGCAAACATTTTCAACTTAATAAGTGTTTATCTAACTTTTACAGTTTCAAAGGAGTAAAGGATACAAGCAAATGTCAAAATTTAGAACGTGACCTTGACCTTTGACATTGTGTCCATTTTCAAGGTCAAAGTTCGTGAGGGTCTATGATGAAGACTCCATGCCTCTATTAATATTAATGGATAAGCTATGTTTGAAAAACTAATAATCAAGTGTTTTAATGGGAGATAACTCGTATAAAATTAAGTCAATTAATTTCTCCAAAGGTGACAAAGTTGCGCCTTACTAAGGCGAACATTTTCACCTTAAGTGTTAATCTATCTTTTACCGTTTCAAAGGAGTAGCGCACACAAGCAAATGTCAAAATTTAGAACATGACCTTGACCTTTTACCTTATGGCCATTTTCAAGGTCAAAGGTCAAGATGGTCTATTGTAAATACCCCAGGCCTCTATCTCTTTTAGTTCTTGAGATTTGTTTGAATATCGCTTACTACTTTTATTTAAAAGGAGATAACTCTTA
Organism: Limnoperna fortunei; assembly: GCA_944474755.1. Taxonomy (NCBI): domain Eukaryota; kingdom Metazoa; phylum Mollusca; class Bivalvia; order Mytilida; family Modiolidae; genus Limnoperna; species Limnoperna fortunei. The sequence continues at coordinate 26,013,251 of OX104122.1, forward strand.
TAAGATGTCGTCGGTACCATTCAATCAATCTGTCGCAAAGTTGCACAAAGATATGACACATGTTGGTAAAAGTTTACTGTCTTTTTTGGTTTTGAAGGAGTAGCAGGAACAAGCTTTTTAATAAAAGGGGAGATAACTCCATAACGGAAAGGGGTGTGGTTAGTCAGGGTGAACTGCGAAAGCGCAATGTGCAACCGATATCAGATATAAAAATAAAAGCGACATGTCGCGAAGTGAAAAAACCAGACATCGAAAAAAGTAGGCTTAAGTAAAGAGAAAATAATAATAATAATCAGAACAATAACTATCAGTCTTTTCACAGAAAGGTGGAAAGACCTAATAATAAGAACAATAACTATAGGTTTTTTCCACTGAAAGGTGGAAAGACCTAATAATAGTAATAATCAGAACAATAACTGTATAACAGAACAAAAAGGTGGAAAGACCTAAAGAATATAATTTCAAACCTAAACAGTATTATTCAGTTAGTTTTTTTTAAATATGTGTAATTAGCTATAAGTTGGACAGCTTATAGTCAGGTGTGCCTCAATGGGTACATTTGCAAATACCTGTTTTACTGACATCTCAATATATTATAGAAACACACCGAAACAATACGCTCTTTAAAATTTCATTAATAAAATAATGCCTTTTTAAATTTAGCAAAAACACATTTGGTGTGAATTCAAATTTTAACACAAAATATTGTCCTTTGAATCCCCAACCTATGAAATTACAGTCAAGTTGTTTAACACTGCAAGCAGTGAAATCAATTTAACTTGAAAGTAACTATGCTTAATTAATTTTGATTTGAAAGCAATAAAACCCAAGATTTGAAGCGTACAATGAACTGCACCTAATTCAACTGTATTACCACTGAAATAATTTTATTAGGTTTATATGGATAAATTGCCATGATTTTAGAGAAATAATGACACAACTTTGTATTACACATCAATTTGGAATTCATAAATCCCCCATTAGTCAGCCGTCTCAGAACTACAGGAGGAGACGCACATCTTCCTAGAAACGGACGAGCCCGAATCATATCATTGTTGCATTACATTTCGAGCTTTTTTCAGTAATTGACACAGCGATATGCAAAAAATAAGTAATGTGCTTGGTCGCTAACTGCGCAAAATGACAACTATAAAACGGGTGCGGATTATTGTCTCTAGCCATGCAACCTACCTAGAAAATGTTTTTTTCAAAGAAACTATTTGCAAAGAATATTTTATCATAAGTTTTTTTTTCAGATAATTACAGTAAAACAATATATTCCAGCTTAAAGGAAAAGACGAGATACAATGATATTTAATTCAAAAAAGAAGAAATTCTTAGTGATGATTACGGTTTGTGCCTGTGTATTCACTGCATTTCTCCTGGGTTACATAGAACGCGCATCATCAGACATGATTAGCAAAGAACAAGCGTTGTTGATCAGCCACATCCAAAACCAAACTTGGTTTGACACACACAGCCTAACACAGTGGATTAACTATTATGAAAGTCTAATAAACACAAATACATTTAAATACGCGCCTGACAAAATCACAGGACATACATGCAAAGAACAATTCTATAGTAGATTGGAAGAGAACATGAAAACAGTAATAAACTATCCAGTGATAACTAAAATGAAACAACAATATTCTAATATCTATGAAACGTTTCAAGACTCTGTTGCCATGCACTCAAGATGCGATAAATATCCCGTTATCGTAACTGCAGCTTCATCAAATCGTTTTGCAAGGTCTCTTGCTATGATCAAAAGTGTAAAGAAAAATATGCTTCCAATTTATAAAGAAATGAAGTTTATCTACTTTGACCTCGGGTTAAGTACAGAGGAACTTTTGATTGTAAAAAAATTTTGTAATTGTGAAGTTCGACCTTTCCCTTTCGATAAGTACCCACCATTTGTTAAGGATCTGTTTAATTATGCATGGAAACCAATTGTTATCTACATGATGCTGAGAGAATTCAATTTTGTAATGTGGGCAGACGCATCTTTAAATTTTAATGGAAACAAACCGGCCACAGATCATTTCTTTAACAAGGCAAAAGAAATCGGTATTTTGGGCCAAATACTTCCGGATGACCACAAGTCATTTTACCATACTAAAGAAGAGACTTTCCGTCTTTTAAACGAAACTCCATGTTTGTTTTATTTTAGCCAAATTGAGGCTAGTTTGATTACAATATGGAAAACACCATTTACCTGGAGATATATTGTACAACCGTGGATAGCCTGCACTCTTACAGAAAACTGCATGTCTCATCCGAACCCCAAAGATGTGCTATTATGCAAGCGTGAATGGTCAGTGCACTGTTGTCACAGATTTGATCAATCCATATTAAGTATCATTTTGCAAAGACTTTTTAATACTAATATTGATATTGTGAATCTAAATCGTCTACCCATGATTGGCATAGTAGACAGAAATCAGCAGTTGTCGTTACAGTCTATATCTACATAAATCATGTTACAAAACGTTTTCCCGAAGTCCGAATGCAATGAATGTGTACAAACAGGAAGTAACAGAAAAAATTCCAAATGAAATCAAATTAAGTAAACAAATCGGGGTTATGGATTTATATTTGTTCTGGTTTCTTTTCTTTTTTTCCTTTTTTGGAATTTACGTAATTATTCTATCAAACTTGTTTAAAGCTAATTCCAATAAAATGTTTTTGTCGGAATAAACATTAACAGGCACTGATTTAATTTTCTCCTTTTGCATGATAAAAATGATTTTTTTCTTTCAAAGTAAAGATAACGTGAAAGCTTTTTATTTATTCGTGGCGTATCAATTTTCGTGGTTTTCGTTCTTAGACAACGAAATAAAAAAAAAATCGAACGAAGAATAAAACCTCATTAACAGATTTGAACTTTGGATCAACGATCTAAATAAAATTTCCAATATTGGTCATTTATTTGCACATGTAATATATGATTTATATGGTTCTATACTCCATTTTTAGCTCATTTTTAGATCATCCAATGTCAATTTTAATAAATATGTAAGCAGTATTCATGCATTGCGTGTTTAGTAAGTAAAGGTATTATTTATTTGAAGAAACATTTACTTCCGAGCATGGAGGGGAGATATAAAGTATCCATATTAGATGTTAAAGTAACAAATTAGTATAAGAATTATTAGTTTAGTCTGGGACTAGTATAACTAACGGGATTGGACACTCGCTAAGTCTTCAGTTTAAAAAGTACGATTTCTTTGTCGCGCGAGACCGGAACGAGATTAAACAAGAACGCAGAAATGTACAGCACCTATAGTACAAAACGATACTAATATTTCAGTTAAAATTTGTGCAATTATCTTGTGACAGTAAATATTGTCTAATTTTTTTAAATTTTAAGTGTTTTATTTGCCTCATTGTATTATCGTGACCATGTTTTATCATTAAAAAAATATTGAAATCAGTGAAAATCGGGAGCTTTTTTAACGGTCGCCATTTTTGTATGTCATTTTTACGAACTTTATACTTTCAGACCATATATCACCGTAATGCAAAATTACACATTTAAAAGGTATAGACCAACCAATACGTCTTTTTGTCGCGTTGCAGCATATATTATTTTTGTTGTGAATCCCCAGTTTTTATCGGATTGCATAGCATGAAATATTAGCACGTTTTCGGGAAGAGGGTGCAAATTTTTAAACGGTCCCCTTAAATAAAACCAATCCACGCTTTTATTATGAACGCAGTATTCCTTTTTCTTTCACATTCTGAAAGAATTATGTTTTAAGAATGCACAGAAATAGGTCATAATTGATAACACTATTAATAAGCATACTTTTTAAACCTTTTTTCGAACACTTTTTTTCCACGAGGACATCTCCATGCTGTAACGTATTTTCAGCTTCTATTCAAAAAACACCTTAATTTTAAATGCACATAATAAAAAAATTCAGAATTGGAATAAGTATTTTTACAACCCATTCTCTTTTATTGTTTGATGGTGTTTAACGCCACTTTCAGCAATTTTTCAGCTATATCATGGCGTCCAGTTTTTATTGGGGGAGGAAGCCGGAGTACCCGGAGAAAACCCCGGACCTGCGGTAGGAAAACTGGCAATCCTTGTCAATTAAGATTGGAGTCGAGTACACCATACCTGCAGTGAGAATCGAACCCACAATCTCAGTGTTGACAGACCACGTGATCAATAGTAGACGAACTACCTTGACCACTCGGCCACCGAGGCCCCCATTCTCTTTTAATTTGGCGTACACCTGTTGCATTTGTTATGTAATCACAGGTGTGGTGAACAAATGGTTCAATAAACAACGGTGTCAAAAGTTGTCTGAGGGTACACCCTAGGTAGCTAATACCTGTGTCATCATATAATTTGTCTAATTGGTGAAAACCATAAACATCAAATAAAATCATACAAGGCGGCTTTGATTTTAATTCACTGGCACAAGTACAACAAATCGAATTTTAGAATTAGTCAAAACTTTTGTTTTTGTTTTTTGTTTGTTTGTTCTGTATGTTTTTTTTCTTTCTGCTTTTGTTTTGTTTTTTTCTTTGTTTTTTATGTGTGTGTTGTGTTGTGTTTTTTTCTAATTTGTTTAATTTTTGTTATTAAATGCATCAATGTATTGATATATACACGTAACTTGCTTGAGTCTCGAACAGATTGTATCGTACAAAAGCCGTAAATACGGTCATATCCGTGTCTACACTTGTTCGCAAATTAAGTATTGGCGCGACGAGGAAAAGTATACGATATCGTTAGATTCCAGTCCGTTGATTTTTAGGTTCCTGGTTTAGTTGCTGCTCTGAACGTATATATAATAATACAAAAAAATATTTGAAAGAGAGGCTTTCTTTTATTTTCATTCCTGCCTATCAATAACACAGTAACAAAGGGATGTTGTGATTACATGAAACCAATCATAGCTCAACATGTTTACAGGATATTTAAGTTACCCCCTTTTAACAATTTTTCATTGCTATTCAACACCTGTAGTGATATAATGACCCTTCAGCTAGAATTGCTTGATTTGATAACAATTAAGAAATTAAATATACTCAAAAGTATTATTATATTGTAATTAATAACTTAATACCGAGTTTATAATTAGCTTTCGATTTCCTCGTTAAGGCAATTATTTATATGCCAATAATTAAAATTCAGTAATTGTCTCTTTTTGTGAACTTTGAATAATATGTATTTTAATTAAAACTTCAACACAATCATGACCACTAAGGAACACTTTACTGTACAATCGTAACCACGTACGCAAACAACATCAGGTTATGTAACAGTTGAGTTTGCTTTATGAGTTGATATTTATTAAAAAATTGTGTTAATAATTTTTTGTATCGCTTCCTAGTTAATTGCATTTTTGAAAACGTGAATCCACGAATTGAAGAACCTCCAAACATGTGACTTTACAACAAATCACGAAATTTGATGCCCACGAAGTAAAGTACTTTCACAGTGACAGTTTAAATATCGCTGTTTTTAATTTCACTGTGAAAAACATGATGATCCGACAAATTCAACATTGCGTATAATTTTACTATATGAATGTAACGTTGTGTTGTATGCTACTGAACACTGCACGAAAGATTGTCTTTTGTTCACATTTTGTCAAAGCCAAAATATTATAAAAAGTTGACCGATCTTCCAAGTCCCATATTTTGTTACATTTTGTTGTATTAAGATGAAATTGGAGTGAAATTAAATAATCTCATGTATTTATACACGCTAGTACACATGTACTATGTCTATGTCTAAGATTCACTCCGGTTAATGAAGCTATATTTTTTATAGCGGATTTGGCCGAGGGGTCTGGACAGCAGGACATAGTGCAGACGATTTGGTGCCACAGTGTCACAACGGTGTGAGTTCGAATCCCGCTGCGGGAAAGCAAAAATTTGACAGTGTAAAATTCTAATTCTAACGGTGTTTGGTCTAATTTGTAGACGTATATATATATATATATATATATATATATATATATATATATATTATATATATAATGCAGCACCTAGAAACACACAACATTCTGTTTGATTTACAACATGGGTTCCGTTCAAAAAGATCTTGTGAATCGCAAATCCTCCCTCTACTCTATATCATGAACTTTCACAAAATAGCGGACCATCAGAATACCCAAGAATACCTCATAAAACTACAAATGGACATAAAACGAAATTTTTTTTAAATACCAAAATGTGTTATACACATTTAAACCATTAAATTTGTTTTAAAAAGGTGCCATACGTGTCTACCATAGGTCGATCTTATGACGCCCCTTATGATCGTGTAAAACCAAAACTGTACCAAAACACTTGTTAAAATAACATTTTTTTATAGTAAATAAACAACATATAGTAAACTGCGAAAATTCACTTAAAAATGAATATTTATTAGACATCGAAATTTTAAAGGAAAATAATCGCAAAATAATTAAAGATCGAACATATTATCACCAGCTGCACTCCATTGATGTCATGATTGAAATAATATCATATACAAGGGTAATATAAAATGTTTCCAAAATGTGTTTCTTTGTTGTAGTATTTTATGTCTTATTAATATTAAGCATACCTTGCGGACTTTAGTTGTAACATTTTCCACCATTAATAGAGTACATACAACTTTATTTAAACAGGCTAAGACTGCCAAACACTGTCATTTTAACCAGTGTTTACATGACAACAATTTCTAGTTTTTCTATATTAAAACAACATAGTTGCTCATTAAAAATATTTAACATCTTGCAATATGTATTTTTTACACAAAACTATTGTTTTCATGTCAATTTTGTAGTTTTATAAGGTATTCTTGGGTGTTCTTGGGTATTTTTGGGTATTCTTGGGTATTTCTATGGACCCAAAATAGTAAATAGTGACAATAATATTCAGACCAATATGATCATCATGGATATTGAGAAGGCAAAAGACTCCTATTCAAACTTAAATACTATGGTATCTATGATCAAATCACAAACTGGGTAAATTCATTCTTGTCTAACCGAACTGTCATCCTCGAAAATACGTCATCCGACAAAATACCAGTTACATCAGGAGTACCCCAAGGAACAGTCCTGGGGTCTACACTTTTCTTAATATACATTAACGATCTGCCAGAATACATCAAACACAGCAAGATCAGGCTATTTGCAGATGACACCATTATATACCGCCCTATAACATCAAAATTAGATTGTCTAATATTACAGGAAAGTAGTTATAAAAACCAGAGTTCTAGCGACTATCGTCGCCATATATTTACTATGGGATAAAAGGTATCCTCTCAATGAATCGGAGGATACCCCTTAATGAACTTTTAAAAATTAATTAGGTCAATTAAGAAACTTGATTAAGTCCGGTAATAGTTTATTGTGTCTATCTGTTAAATCCTATAATTTAATTAACCCTAATAAGATGTATTTTAAATCCAGAGTAATTAATATATAGATGTTCTATAAAGAGACAACCGAGCATGAATCTATAAATAAAAATCTAGAGAATGTCAACATTGTCTTACCGTGTACAACTATTCGTGTATCTTTTATGATTTTGATTTAAATATGAAAATAATATATATAAATTGTACCACATAGGCATTAATTTGAAATAATACGATTCTAAATATATATACTGACAAGTGAACCCCCCCCCCATATGTATAACATCAGAATACATCAGAATAATTCACAAGTTGACAAATCCCCAAACGTTAACTCAATCGGTCAAAACATTTGAATGCAATTTTAAATATCCCAAAGACTTTGTTGACCTTTTTGACAAGTTCACAAATCCCCTAACATTAGCTATTTATTTCATTGTTAAGTTTTTGTGAAATAAAACAATACAGATATAAGAAAAAAGCAAATAATTTAATGAACACCTCATAATATCGTTGAAAAAAGAAATAAGACGTAAGCAATATATAAAAACACGATTTGAAAACCGAAAAATATAATTAAACAGTATCCAACTCCTTTTTATGTGTCGATTCAATGTCCTTACATCCTCCCCCATTTTCTTTCTTATCGTTGGCATAACTTAAAGTGGTATATGTATGTAACACATCATTTAACTGTTGCTTCATCATACTAATTAATAGTTGGTTCCTTAATAAGTTTTTTTTATAAAAGTAGAATATTCCGGTTGATAAATTTTATAATGTCGTTTTATAACGATGTCGCACCTTTTTTGTGTACAAGGGTGTTAATTTATTAGCGTTAAGTTATAACTATAGCATGATATATACACATAGTTTCATATTTAATATAGGAGAGAGCCATCCCAAACTGTTTTTCGGATGAATTGACCCCTACGTAACGGGTTGGAAAAACAACTTTAAGACTGCTTCTCCTTATTGTTTTAGACTTTGTTTAAGCTGCTCCTTCTTGAGCACGGCAAAGATGAGGTTGATTGGTGTATACCAGTGTATGTCTTGACGGGAATGGGAAATTCTACTTTTATTTTAATTTTACCATTATTATTATTATTATTATTATTATTATTTTGAAAAGGGAATTTTGAACAGCAGGGTCAGAGCCATCCCAATTTGTCTTTAAATACAAATAAAAATTATCGCTATCATTTTTAACATCTATATAAAGAAAACATTCCGACAGTCTTCTCAAATATGATGTACATAACGAGCAGAAGTATAAGATTTACATAACCTGTTAACCCGCTATGTTTTAATCGATCCCGTTGGATAAAATACCATTAAAGTAAAGGATGTTGTAAAACTATATAGTAAGGTGTCAGAGGAGGAGTAGGAGGAGGAGGAGTGACGAAGGATACGGTCATTGCACGGAGGATTCTAACATAATGTTCTTTTCCCATAACGTTTTGAAAACAACCCACACATAAAAATAATATGATTAACTTACATTGATATTGAAGATGGTTCATTTTCTGATAAAGACACTCACAAAGACAAGAACAACCAATTATTATTCATACCTAGAGAGCTTATCGCCGCCGGTACTCGCCCACGGGTCGAAAAAATAGCTCTCGAATCTACCGACCGTACGGGTTCCCAGCATTGATACAAATATGAATAACATATTGATTGATATTCAAGAACGTTTGATTAAGGCCTTAGCCAAAGTAGCCACTGCCCATCAACATTTCCATCACTGGAAACGGAGCTGCCCTCGAAAACGAGGCTGCAAAGGCTTTGGTCGGAGAGGTCTTCCTGACTATAGCGGGGCGTACCACATGACACTTCCTCTCCATTGTAAGCTACGTGGTATGGCCCTAAGTCAGTACACCTTGTCAGTGCAGGAGTCTACTTCAAACTTTCTAGAACTTTATCAAAATATACATTCTCACTGCAATAACATTTATAGGTACACTCATACACATAAATACACCCCCCTTTCAATACCATGTTGTAACTACCCGCATCTATTAAAATAAAATATATAGTATCAACTATGTAAAGAGCAATAACGTTTTAATTAGTGTCAATGAAGCGCCCTTATTTAAGCTCGGTCAGTAAGCTTAAATCTATTGTGGAGACATAGCGGACATCGAGCTGACAAACGCCCTCGTCTTCCACAACGGAGCCACTCTTCAAGACAGAAACTTAAACGCTTCGGGGAAGCTACCAGGTGACGTCCATATAAGACATTATTCCCCTTAATCTCATATAGTCGAGAGAGTCACGCAGTCGGTCCCAGTGGCCGATGCTAATGTATATTTTGTTAATTTAGTCTAAAATATTTCACATTCATTACAAATATGATGTTAACATAATTTTTATAAATGCTTCACTATAATTCCAACTGGCTTGCTTTATTCCAGCTAAAAGTCTAATAAACCTCACAGGTAGACTGTCGATTCATAAATAAAATTCCACTCGATTTTCTCGCTTATATAGGTGCCGCGAGCTATACCATACAACAGGAAATGTCAGGACAATGCCATGATTAAAATATATAGAAATTTGGAATAACAATACTCCAAAGATCTATCTGTTAATTAATTTTATATTAAACTAGACATATCTGATGAATAAATTTATGATATATGATTTTTACAAATAATCTGTAATTCGTTTTATGCTTCTCACCCCTTTCGCTTAGACTCGTCTATTTAAAGCGTCAGTTGTGAAATGTCGCCATTTTGAACGGATGTGTTTTTTATCGCTCCGATTAAAGTCCATATATTTTACAATGCATCGGGTAAAACACTAATATTATCTACTTATTGTGTTGATTTTTTTATATTTTCTTGTAGATATATCATTTTAAGTTACAACTTTATTGTAAATCTATTGGATTTATTGCATAAACAACGGTAGGAAAAAGGGGGCTGCAACACAATTAATTATATATATTGCATATTCCATTGTAGCCTTTCATTGTGAGTGTAGTAATTAAAATGCATTATCCCCCTTTTTTCATAACAGATCTCCATATTTCACAAGTAATAACAATTGCTATTTTGTCAATGTAAAAAATCGTTTGCTATTAATAAACATTTAAATCTATAGTTCACTGACCTTAACGTGTTGTGACTTTGTGTGTATGCCTCATTTAAATATAGATTATCGGCGTCATGTTTGAAAATTAGAAAAAAATATTGAAGGTAGAAATAATGGAAAAGGTAAACGAAAATTAATGATATAAAATTGTAGACATTTTTTTTCATGAATTGGCTTTTAAGATAAAATAATGTATGTATTGACAGAATGACGGCTGTCCTAATCCCCCTGTATGTAAAAACAATCATGTATGTCTGCTATTTATAAACATTTAAATCTATAGTTCATTGACCTTAACGTGTTGTGACTTTGTGTTTATGCCTCATTTTAAATATAGATTATCGGCGTCATGTTTGAAAATTAGAAAAAATATTGAAGGTAGAAATAATGTAAAAGATAAACGAAAATTAATAATAAAATTGTAGACATTTTTTCAAGAATTGGCTTTTAACATAAAATAATGTATGTATTGACAGAATGACGGCTGTCCTAATCTCCCTTGTAAAAACAATCATGTATCGTCTGCTATTTATAAACATTTAAATCTGTAGTTCACTGACCTTAACGTGTTATGACATGTGTGTATAACCGGTTCAATCCAGATCATCACAAATGTTTGAAAATTATAAATATCGAAGGCGTTATTAAGAACTTTGGTTAAAAAAAACAAATTATTATAAAACAAAATTATTGTCTCAAAAAGTGACTTTAAAATAAAATAATGCAATAATATAGTATGACGATTCGTTGTACCAATCCCCCTTTTTCCTACCGTTGTTTATGTAATAAATCCAATAGATTTACAATAAAGTTGTAACTTAAAATGATATATCTACAAGAAAATATAAAAAATCAACACAATGAGTAGATAATATTAGTGTTTTACCCGATGCATTGTGAAATATATGGACTTTAATCGGAGCGATAAAAAACACATCCGTTCAAAATGGCGACATTTCACAACTGACGCTTTAAATAGACGAGTCTAAGCGAAAAGGGTGAGAAGCATAAAACGACTTACAGATTATTTTTAAAAATCATATATCATAAATTTATTCATCAGATATGTCTAGTTTAATATAAAATTAATTAACAGATAGATCTTTGGAGTATTGTTATTCCAAATTTCTATATATTTTAATCATGGCATTGTCCTGACATTTCCTGTTGTATGGTATAGCTCGCGGCACCTATATAAGCGAGAAAATCGAGTGGAATTTTATTTATGAATCGACAGTCTACCTGTGAGGTTTATTAGACTTTTAGCTGGAATAAAGCAAGCCAGTTGGAATTATAGTGAAGTATTTATAAAAATTATGTTAACATCATATTTGTAATGAATGTGAAATATTTTAGACTAAATTAACAAAATATACATTAGCATCGGCTACTGGGACCGACTGCGTGACCCTCTCGACTATATGAGATTAAGGGGGAATAATGTCTCATATGGACGTCACCTGGTAGCTTCCCCGAAGCGTTTAAGTTTCTGTCTTGAAGAGTGGCTCCGTTGTGGAAGACGAGGGCGTTTGTCAGCTCGATGTCCGCTATGTCTCCACAATAGATTTAAGCTTACTGACCGAGCTTAAATAAGGGCGCTTCATTGACACTAATTAAAACGTTATTGCTCTTTACATAGTTGATACTATGTATTTTATTTTAATAGATGCGGGTAGTTACAACATGGTATTGAAAGGGGGGTGTATTTATGTGTATGAGTGTACCTATAAATGTTATTGCAGTGAGAATGTATATTTTGATAAAGTTCTAGAAAGTTTGAAGTAGACTCCTGCACTGGCAAGGTGTACTGACTTAGGGCCATACCACGTAGCTTACAATGGAGAGGAAGTGTCATGTGCTACGCCCCGCTATGTCAGGAAGACCTCTCCGACCAAAGCCTTTGCAGCCTCGTTTTCGAGGGCAGCTCCGTTTCCAGTGATGGAAATGTTGATGGGCGGTGGCTACTTTGGCTAAGGCCTTAATCAAACGTTCTTGAATATCAATCAATATTTATTCATATTTGTATCAATGCTGGGAACCCGTACGGTCGGTAGATTCGAGAGCTATTTTTTCGACCCGTGGGCGAGTACCGGCGGCGATAAGCTCTCCAGGTATAAATAATAATTGGTTGTTCTTGTCCTTGTGAGTGTCTTTATCAGAAAATGAACCATCTTCAATATCAATGTAAGTTAATCATATTATTTTTATGTGTGGGTTTTTTTTCAAAACGTTATGGGAAAAGAACATTCTGTTAGTATCCTCCGTGCAATGACCGTATCCTTCGTCACTCCTCCTCCTCCTCCCCTCCTCCTCCTCCTCTGCCTCCTCTCCTCCTCCTCTGACACCTTACTATATAGTTTTACAACATCCTTTACTTTAATGGTATTTGATCCAACGGGATCGATTAAAACAGCGGGTTAACAGGTTATTTAAATCTTATACTTCTGCTCGTTATGCACATCATATTTGAGAAGACTGTCGTAATGTTTTCTTTACAAATGATAGCGATAATTTTTATTTGTATTTAAAGACAAATTGGGATGGCTCTGACCCTGCTGTTCAAAATTCCCTTTTCAATAATAATAATAATAATAATAATAATAATTAAAAATAATAATGGTAAAATTAAAATAAAAGTAGAATTTCCCATTCCCGTCAAGACATACACTGGTATACACCAATCAACCTCATCTTTGCCGTGCTCAAGAAGGAGCAGCTTAAACAAAGTCTAAAACAATAAGGAGAAGCAGTCTTAAAGCTTATTTTTCCAACCCGTTACGTAGGGGTCAATTCATCCGAAAAACAGTTTGGGACGGCTCTCTCCGATATTAAATATTAAACTATGTGTATATATAATGCTATAGTTATAACTTAACGCTAATAAATTAACACCCTTATACACAAAAAAAAAGGTGCGACATCGTTATAAAACGACATTATAAAATTTATCAACCGGAGTATTCTACTTTTATACACAACTTATTAAGGAACCAACTATTAATTAGTATGATGAAGCAACAGTTAAATGATGTGTTACATACATATACCCCTTTAAGTTATGCCAACGATAAGAAAGAAAATGGGGGAGGATGTAAGGACATTGAATCGACACATAAAAAGGAGTTGGATACTGTTTAATTATATTTTTCGGTTTTCAAATCGTGTTTTTATATATTGCTTACGTCTTATTTCTTTTTTCAACGATATTATGAGGTGTTCATTAAATTATTTGCTTTTTTCTTATATCTGTATTGTTTTATTTCACAAAAACTTAACATTGAAATAAATAGCTAATGTTAGGGAATTTGTGAACTTGTCAAAAAGGTCAACAAAGTCTTTGGGATATTTAAAATTGCATTCAAATGTTTTGACCGATTGAGTTAACGTTTGGGGATTTGTCAACTTGTGAACTATTCTGATGTATTCTGATGTTATACATATGGGGGGGGGGTTTCACTTGTCAGTATATATATTTAGAATCGCATTATTCCAAATTAATGCCTATGTGGTACAATTTATATATATTATTTTCCTATTTAAATCAAAATCATAAAAGATACACGAATAGTTGTACACGGTAAGACAATGTTGACATTCTCTAGATTTCTATTTATAGATTCATGCTCGGTTGTCTCTTTATAGAACATCTATATATTAATTACTCTGGATTTAAAATACATCTTATTAGGGTTAATTAAATTATAGGATTTAACAGATAGACACAATAAACTATTACCGGACTCAAGTTTCTTAATTGACCTAATTAATTTTAAAAAGTTCATTAAGGGGTATCCTCCGATTCATTGAGAGGATACCTTTTATCCCATAGTAAATATATGGCGACGATAGTCGCTAGAACGCTGGTTTTTATAACTACTCAGGAAGATCTAGAATAAGCAGCTAGGTGGGAGCAAGATTGGCTTATGGCTTTCCACCCTGATAAATGTAACATCCTCAGAATAAGTACACAACGCAAACCTGAACATCTTAGAATCAGTACAATCAGCAAAGTATACACATGCAACAGATATAACAACACCAGCAGTGTATCTGACATGTTACAAGAATTAAAATGGCCAACGTTGAAAGAACGACGTCTCAAAACCAGACTAACCATGTTTTACAAAGTAACAAACAACCTCATCGCAATTCCTCATACAGACATCCTAACACCAAACCAATCATCTACCAGGGCAACTCATTCACATACCTACCGACAACTCCAGGGCAACTCATTCACATACCTACCGACAACTCCAGGGCAACTCATTCACATACCTACCGACAACTCCAGGGCAACTCATTCACATACCTACCGACAACTCCAGGGCAACTCATTCACATACCTACCGACAACTCCAGTGCAACAAAAATAGCCTTAAATATTCTTTCTTCAACAGAACCATTAAAGATTGGAATTTACTGCCTGAACATATAGCATCATCCAACAATATTGAACAGTTCAAAGAGAAACTCACTCATGAGTTCACTCTGTAACACCTACAGCATCTAATCTATATGCTTTGTTTTTATCTTATAATCTAAAATAAATTTAAAAAAAAACAGTAAAAATAATATATTTAATACTAAAAACTGCAAAAATTAAATAAAATAATATAGTTTTAAAAAAGTAACATAGTTTTTACAAAAAGGTAGTTTTTACAAAGTAGTGGTTTAGGGCATGCGCCGGAAAGTTATATTCAACTTGTTGAATGTTTTCCGTATAGAGAAAAGAAGAGAAGATTTAGATCATTAAATGTAAAAAGCAAAAACAAAAGGACTTGTGTCCCTATTCTATTCAGTTGATGTATTCATGCATTGTTCAAATATGGGAGGGGGGGGGGGGGCCCAGTGGAAGTATGGTTAAGGTAGTTAAGCTATTATTGATCATGGGGTTCTCTACACTGATATTGTGGCTTCTAGTCTCACGGTGGTCACAATGCGCTCAACTTTAAAAAAAGCACAAGTCTGAAATGGCCGGGTTGCAAACCTTTTTAAATAGGGAATGGCTTACAATTTGTAGAAAGAAGGCTTTAGGTATTTGTACAAAATGTAGGATGAGTTGATTACACAAAATAGGAACCATCTTCTACAAATGTTCTGAAAAATGTTCCCAAATCTGGAAATAAAAAAAAATCTTTAAACAATTCCATAACAGCAGGTGCACAACTTCAATACATATTCAATCCATCTGTCAAGTTTCAGAGATCTGGGTTGAAAACTGTAGGAGGGGTTGATTATGCAAATATAGGTACCGTCTTCTGCAAAAGTTCTAAAAAAGTTCCTAAGTCTGGAAAATTAGAAAAAAATCCCTGATAATTCCATAATAGCAGGTGCACAACTTCAAGATCTGTGCTGAAAACTGTAGGAGGATACCCTATTTTCCTTGCTCCACTTCACCATACTATAACCCATGTTTTACATAGATCAATCCAACCAAAAAATACTTCATAAGCAACATGTAAATAGCATTAAATTGTAATCATTAAAATATACAATGCATGGTTTAATATAGAGGAAATGACCAAATCAAAAAACTTAAACAAAGTCACTGGACTTTGAAATTAAGGTCAAGGTCATGTGACAGTTGACTGACTGGCACGTACTTATCATAAGCAACCACTGGACCCAATTTGATAGACCTAGTGCTTATGTTGACAGAGCAAAATGTTACGTTTTTACCCAGATGGATTCACCATACACATATATATGTCTCGCCTCCAGCGACTATCATCTCAGGCTAGAAAAAAAAATGCTTAAAGCGTGTTAAACACCATTCAAAATAAACAAACAAATAAAATATGGGTTGTTCAAATATGTACCTTAAATATAGATTTTTTTCCCCAAGCATAATCAGCTGATAAAATGCATGAAACATCTCAATAAATCCATCAAAATTCATCACAAGTTGTCATTAAAAGGCAATAACTCTAATAAAGGATAGTTCAGACAGTTTTGGACCAGCTGTGATTTGAAGTCATTGTCTTGCTGATCATTTTTGCAATTTACAATATCAATAATACATCAACAAGATAATTTACCAGATATTTGCTTCTAAAACTTAACGAACAGTTCAAAGTCCCACCCAAAGTTTCTAATAGATCACGGACTTCCTTTGGCCACTCTCTTATTTATTTTCATTTGCTAGAAATACAGTACATTAAGAAACTTTTTGGAAAAATTAAAAATAGATAAATTGTTAAGTTAATATACATTTTATAATAATGTTAAAAACAACTTCTTTATAGTAATTTTATTTGATAAGATGTTAAAAAAATATTCATCAAACAATTTAGATTCTTATGTCTTGGCTGTCGGAAGAATCTATAATACAACATAATATTGTCCATCATTTCTCTCATCAATGCTACATTTTCTTCAAACTTTGGAAGATTATCCAGTGCAACCATCAGTTTCATTATTTGTATTCCCAACGTCATAAACAAGTCCTGCACACAATTAAGTGACAAGTGACCATAATTCCAGCATGGATAATTCTATATGTTGGTCTGAAATATATACAATTTAACATGCCTAACAAACTAATTACTGCACGTTGTATATATCGACCTCGAAATGATCAACAAAAACTAATTATAGACATTGATATTTATGTGTTTTATGTTTATTTCTGTATTTTCTGTATTGTAGTTTTATGTTTATTTCTGTATTTTCTATAATTTTTCTATGCACCGTCTGAGAGCCTCAGGGAAGATTAGTTTGTAGACTAACTGTGTTACCTCTTAAAATAAAGATTATTATTATTATTAGTTGTATATACATCTCTCAGTCGATATAAACTTGTATAGACTAAGAGAAAGGCTGTATTTGTATAATATGTACAGTTGATAATTAACAACATAAAAATAAACAATACATTTCAGTATATCTCACATTTATTTACAAAATATTACAAAAATAAATATATATAAATATTTTATTGATAATCAACAACATAAAAATTAACAATAAATTTCAGTATATCTCACATTTATTCACAAAATATTACACAAAATTTACAGGCCAATTAAGTTGTCTTTTTGTAGGTCCGAGTTGTCTTCTTGTATAAACAATGTACAACATTACATTAAATCATGTGACATAACAGTTCAGGGCTGAGAAGTAAAGGCTCTTTTAAAAGCTATCTTAATTATACTTTTTTCATATAGAACATAACAGATATAATATTAACATACACTTCTTTGAGGCGGCCTCTGTGGCCAACAGGTTAAGGTAGTTCGCCTACTATTGACCATGTGGTCTATCAACACTGAGATTGCAGGTTTGAGTCTTGCTGCGGGCAGGGTGTACTCTACAATATTAATTGACAAGGATTGCCAGTTTTATTCATAAACTGATTTAAGGTCCTTAATTACATGTAATTTGTATTAACCTTGTTATCATCTTCATAAAGTCCACTTCTTCAGTAGCTGGTTAAAATATCTTTTAGATGTTATGTAGCTTTGTTTCTTTTATTTTAATCTTCAGCTATAATACACATATATGTGTAAAAGTCTGTGTTTAGAAAATATACATTTGTTCTCCGAAATATAATCGAAGTTGGTACTATATAGTACTAGTAGCATACATGAAACTTTAGTTAATGCATAAATTAAAAATGTGTAAGTTTGATTTACATGTATAGGCTAGATTCATTAGAACTTAATTACAATATATACTGTGGGTGGTTCCAAAAAACCATGCAGGGACAGTCTATACTTAGACTAAGTTAGTCTTAGTTATAAAGTATATAATGTCGCTGCAAAAACCGGCTGCCAGTTTAAAAGCATCAATAGAAATTGTTGTTACTCACCAATCCGAGAAGACAAATAATTTGACACTTGATCTATTAATGGCTATTTGTATATTTTTTATAGTAGGTGTTGTATACTATAAATGTAATTGATAAGGGTAAGTGCAATTTATTCTCTCCCCCTTTAGCCCTTCAAAATGTGGTGTTTTGTTGTTTTGTTTTAAGTCTTCTACACTTATTTGTTGTATCGTTTGTTGAGAGCGATTATCAGTTCGTCATACTGTAATGTATCGGTGTTGTTTGTAAACAAACAGTGACGACATATTTTGCATACATTAAACATCGTAAAAGGTCACAAATTATAAAAATAATTAAAATTTTAAATAAATTATATATTATTGGTATTTAAAAAGCAATCTGGAATATTTCTTTAAAACATAAACATTAAAATTTTTAGACTGTTAGATTTCTCGTGCCGATTTCCAGGAATTTACTTTTAATGGGTTACCCACTTTTATATCAAAATATGGTAAATATCCTTACCTTGTTTCGAAAAATAAATATGTACACTAATTTCCGAAATATCGTGCGACATTTTAATCCTTGTTTTGGCTGCATTACTTTCCGTACCTCCTGTATATTTAACTTTTACATCAAAATTCGACAAAAACCACTGGCTAGTGATTAGTCGGCCATTTTAACCCAAGGGAGATTTAAAGGTTCTTACATAAGTTTTTGGGAAAGACCGGGTTATCTTCCATAAGTGATAGAAATTTTATGTCTTTTCGCGAGTGGAGCGCAGCGGAACGAGCGAAAAGACATAAAAATTTCTATCACGAGTTGAAGATAGCACGGGTTTTCCCAAAGGCGTATGAAAGTACCTAATTTCTTCCGTAAACCAACAACTTTGACATCGCGATTTCCTTTTGACTCTCCATTGTTTAAGACCCAATCGTCTCCGACATCCAATCAAAACGCCCTAAACAAGAACGTTAAAAAGAACGTTGTTGTGTTACTATAACAACGTTCTTGTTTCATGCGTTTTGATTGGATGACGCAACGAGTACAGAGTTACAAAGAATATGTAAACATTTTTATTACACAGCAACTTATACAATTTTATCTCCAGTATTATCTTTCAGATGTGGAAAAGACAAAGACCAATTAGCTAAACGTTGTTAATTGGTACAATGTGTAAACCGACTTAATTAGAAAAATGAGTTGCAACTGTACAACTGGCTTCATTTGTCTGTTTAACGCCACAACGTTCACCAAAAGATATAAATACACCTCAATCCATTCTTTAAAATAATGTGCAATCGTACGGTATCAATACAGTATTTTTGACAGATTTTTTTTAATTTCTCCGATCATCTACACAAATTCCCACTGTATAACCGACCCGTAATTTTTTTTATCCTTGTCACATATGATACACACGTTCAAAATTTTGGCAGCGTGTAAGGTTAAAAAAATAATAACCATTTTTTATTCGTTCATGAATCCTTTTTCATGAACCAACAATTGTATTTGATTGCCGCACTGGGTCTGAAAATGATAATATTCAACATGTTCCTATAAATAATGACCATTATGATATTGATATTGTTAGTGAGGGGAGTCCCCGGAGAGTCATACTTTATAGGCATATACCGGTATCCCTCTAAATGGTCCGAAAGCTACATTTGTCCGATGTTTAAATCTGAGGATAAAAACAAACCTGAAAATTACAGAGGAAATTGCCATCAATAACAGCATTGGCAAACTTTTAAATATAATATTAAATAATAGACTGGATAAATTTTTAATTGAGAATAAAGAGATACCTGAAACATAAATTGGATTCACAAAAGGAGCTCGCACATCAGATCATATTTTTGTTCTTAAATGCATAATTGAAAAATACTTGTATACTGATAAAAGATTATATACAGGTTTTACAGCATCATCCTTGTTCATCTACAGATCTGAGGTAAGTCGTCTGATTTTTGAACGGGAAAACGGGATTGATCAATTATTTCACCGGGAAAACGTGATTTTGTATTTATTTTTACGGGAGTACGGGATGAGACCCCCTCCTACCCACCTATAAATTATGTAAGTATAATATTGGTGGATATTTTTATAGAAATCTATGTACAGTAATGATAGATAATGTATTAAAGTTCATGACAAATCGACAGTTTTGCACATCTGAAGTAGAAGTCAGACAAGGTGATGTTCTGCGCCCTAATCTTTTTAAAAATTTGATAAATGATCTACAAATGATCTTTGAAAAGGAATCAGAATGTATTACTTTAGACGGTAAAAAAAATCCATGCTTTTTATATGCAGATGATTTAGTTCTTTTCTCAAACACCAAAAATCAAAAATGATCTTCAACAAAAAATTGATATTTTAAGTAACTAATGTCAAGAATGGTGCATAGAGGTAAATGTTAATAAAACTAAAATTATTATATTTAATAAAAATGGAAGACCAATCAAAGAACCTTTTCACATCAATAATGAAAACTCAGAGTGTGTCAAACAATTTAAATATCTTGGATGTCTTGAGAACAGTGGAAGGTTCACTGAAGCTAAAAAGCAGCTATTTCACACAGGAATGAAAGCCAGTTTTAAACTATATAGAGACATGAAATTTGAATCACCATCAATAAAATCCTTTCTAAACATTTTTGACCTTTGTATAAAACCTATTCTATTATATGGTTGTGAAAATTGGAGTTTTACTAATATCACTGATAAAAGAAGGTCACTATCATTATATGAAATCTTTAAGGAGTGGGAGGTAGAAAAACTTAATATTAAATTTTGTAAACATATCCTTGGGGTTTCAAAGCTATGCTCTAATATAGCTGTTCTCTCAGACCTAGTAAGACTTCCTCTTTACTTATATATGATAGAACCGTGACATGTTTCTCTCCTGGCATAGAATTGAAAAGTAAAAAACTCAACTTCTCAGATGAGATCTTCATCTTAAAGTCATCCTGGTATGCAAATATACTATTCATTAGTGAAAAGATTGATCTAAAATTTCCTATATGTCGCAATTTAAGTCATAATAAATTCAAGGCTCTACTTAAAAAGCAGTTAAGAAAAGAATATTTCAATTATTGGAATGAAATTAAAATAGCTATCTAACTGAAGCTGGCATTGGGAAACTTGACACCTTCTTTCAATTTAAATCCTCCTTTAGATATGAAAGCTATTTAAATATTGTAAACTTCGAGCAAAGGAGAAGTTTAGCTAAATTTCGAATGAGTAACCATTCCTTACAAATTTAAACTGGCAGATATGAAAAGAAATTAAACCAATATGATAAACCTGAAATATTACCCAGATGTGAAAGATTTTGTCAATATTGTAATTTAAACAAGATATACTACTGGCTAAAAAAAGGACTGTAAATACCAGTTTCAGTCGTTTTTCGTCTGTCACTGACTGAGATTGACTGCAAAAATGTCTGTAAAAGACTGCAAACCTTGTGTCAGACAATAATTTTTACTGTGACAGTCATTTTATGCCGGTCACAAACATATTTTGTCCGTCACAGACATTTTTTCCGTTGGCGCAGTCAAAATTTGTCTGTTACAACGGTGTTATATGGCATGGTCTAGTTGTTCATGTTAATTTCACTATTTGTTCTATCACAATTTTAAGAGTTATTTCCCTTTAAATACTATTTTCATTTACTATAATTATTTTCCGGGAACCTTACATTTCCCTACCAGTTTTGAATTATGTTTTACATAATGTGTGACGTAATTGTCTCTTGCTTTTTGGATTTTGTAAAGAACGGACGTGATTTAATAAAGTTAAAAGTAATCGTTGTTCTTCAATATACAAATAAGAAGCGGAGCAACACTATCACATCACATGGTGGAGAACCATAAAGGTCGGAGCATATTCCCCATGAAACTCCGAAAAGGAAAGTATTTTGACATTTTTTTTGGTCTGAAAAATTTTGAGATTCATTACAATTTCAAAATGGCGCCGGAGGTCACATGGCTTAACTTTATCTTGTGTGATACTTATTGACAATTTGCACTAATGAATATCAACAAATTACGGAAACAAATTGACAAATTACGTCTTGATCCTCTTGTTCAACCAACTCGGACTCCTGTTTTACTCAGTGACAGCAAGGGTTTCAACCTTCAAAATCAAGTCCGTGTGAATCCCGAATCTTTTATCCAGTTTTGGTGCGAAGCAGGAGCTACGGCCGAAAATCGATTGAACTATTTAAAAGACAATTTGGCGCATCACTTACAAAGTTTTCGAAACATTACACTTTATGTTTGGGTTGGAACTTGTAATTTAACTTCGAAAAATGGTAATTTAACTCAACTTGCATCTCGTGACAATTCAGCTGCAACCGGTATCATATCTACATTAAAAGAAATTTACCATTTTGTCAGAACATTTGACCAACAACAGGTTAAACTTGTTTTTCTAAGGCTTCCAGTATATTCGATTAGCGAATATAACAAGTATCATGGGTTTACTGGGAAATTTTTACACATTTAAGCAAGATGATAGGCGTTTGGTTGAGCAGATTGAGGAGGTAAACTTTTTCATTGAGGATATTAACAGGCTCCTTCATGCATATTCACCTAAATTTTCACAGGACCTTCAGAAAACAAGAAGTTGTGTAAAAAGGGGGAGACATACAAGTTACAGTTGTGATTTTTCACTTATGAGAGATGGTATTCATCCAATAGATCTTTTGGCCAAGTTATGGTTAATCAGACTTACTCGTTTAGTACACAAAGATTGTTATTAAATGTTTAAATATTATATGTGTCATTTTGTTTATCAGAAAGGATATGCCTTTCTCACAGTCCGTTTGTCTGTAAGTCATATCTTTGAATATCAAAATTTCATTTCAAAATTTTGAACTTAAATGATGGATAAATTTCACTTTAGTTTTTCAAAATTTTCCGGATATCCGTATGAAAATGGAGAAAAATTTTTAAAAGAATTTGAATCTTATTCTAAACTTAATGATTTTGACGATGACGACGATGACTCTCGCAAATTAGCTGCTTTTCACTTACTGTTAAAAGGTCCAGCTTTAACTTGGTTTTTAGCATTAGGGGTTGATGAAAACTCCACATGGGACAATATCAGTAATGAATTTTACAGAAAATATGTCCGTCTCGATTGGCAACACCCCTCCGTTCTAGTTGAAAGTGAGAATTTTCACAGTTTGGTCCTTAAACCCAACCAACAAATTGAAGATTTCTACAGTAATGTATATGAAAAGGGACAATTATTGGGTAAGCCAGAACACGAGGTAATGACCCAATTTATTAAAGGATTGCCAGACAAACTTGCATTTTATGTAAGGGCAAGTAAGCCAAATGACACTTCTGAGGCCCTAACTATAGCAAAAACAGGCGAGGCGTATAATTATAGGCATCATGATCCATCACTTGCGTCTGTTCAAAATTTAAGAGTTCAACCTAATGAACTGTCTGAAATTAAACAGCAAATTAGTCATCTAACTGAGTCAGTCTCAAAACTGACAATGTTACAAGGTCCACAGCCTAAGTATTCATTTAAATCGGAACAGCCCCGTAAAAGTGGTGCTTGTTTTAAATGTAATTCTCCGGGTCATGCTAAAAGAAATTGCAATTGGAACTCGCAGGGTATTCCAAATCCTCAAACCTCATGTCAGCTCTGTTCACAAAAGGGACATGACGCATTACGCTGTAAGACTTTGCCTCAGCCAAAAGTGAGCAAGTGTGTCAGATTTGCTCTACATCGGGGCACACAGCCAGAACGTGCACTCGGGGAAACTTGCAAACCCTAGGGGCCACAGGGCACGATCCCCTGGGAGGTCAGTAAACTGTGCCACACGACTTCGAAGCCGGTCGCCATCACGTAAAAATTGTAAGTTCGGTAGTACGAGTACAAGTACCAGTACCGAGGATTCTACGTGTATTTCAGAAACTGATGACGATGCGGTTAATAAAACTAATTCATTTTTCTATGTTACTGTCTGTTTTAAGAAATTAAAAGTTTCTGCGTTATTAGATTGTGGTAGTGCCATTAGTAATATTTCTGAAGAACTTTATAAGTCTTTGCCGTTTTCATTGAAAAATGACATTGATGTTAAATTATATGACAAATGCGTATTAGCAAACGGTTCGAAAATTGAAGTTTTGGGTACCGTGGATATTAAAATGACTATTTCCGGTTTGCGAAAGGTGATCTCATGTTACGTTTTCAAAACAGCTTCTCATCCGATTATTCTTGGCATGGATTATCTGAGACAGAATAAAATCAATTTAGATTTTGCCGAAATGAAGGCTACGTCTAAGGACATGACCATATTTTGTACAAAACGTGTGACGGTTCCGCCACGCTCAGAAATGTTGGTATGGGGTAAAGTTCAGGCCGGTGTTTATGGCGATCAAGGAATTTGTACCTCTGGAAAATATTTAGCGAAGAAAGGCGTGTTAATTTCCAAAGCCGTCGTCACTGTTACAAAAGAAAGACGTGTGCCGATAAAAGTACTCAATCCATACAATGACAATGTCATAATACACAAAGGAAAACCGCTAGCCAATTCTAGTCGTCTGTCAACAGATCAATCAATTGAAACTGTGCTAAATTCTACTTCAATTCACAATGTTCAACAAGTTCAAAATGTTAAAACTATTACTAATGAGAAAAGTGACAAACATTCTGAAAATAAATATAAGACGGATTTTATTAAATGTTTTGATATGTCAGACTCAGCGTTAAATGAACGCCAGAAAAGTGATTTTGAAAACTTTTTATTCAACAATAAAGATATTTTTGTTACACCAGATAATCCTGATCTTGGGTTTACCGATCTTGTTCAGCATAAGATCATTTTGAAACAAGATTATAAACCGAAACATCAGCGTCTGTACCGTTTACCACCCGACAAGCGCGAGGTATTACGACATCATCTTGATGAACTTTTAGCGAAGGTCTGTAGATCCGAACGAGGATTTACCGATTACTAGTCCTGTAGTTTTAGTGACAAAGCGTTCAAAAAAGTCCGGATCGGCATGTGACAAGGAATCTAGCCTTTCACAGTATCGATTTTGTTGCGATTTTCGGTATTTAAACTCGCAATGTGAAACGTTTAGCTATGCAATACCAGACTTGCAGGAATTGACAGAGTCGTTTACTGAACGTAAACCAAACTTTATTTCGTCCGTTGATCTTTCGTCCGGATTCTTTCAAATGAAAATTCACCCAGATAGTTCGAAATATACGTCGTTCAACACATGTTTCGGTACTTTTAAATTTCAGCGTTTGCCCATGGGACTTAGTTCTTCGCCGAACTCATTCCAGTTACTGATGGACAAAGTCTTACGTGGTTTAACTTTTCGTTGTTGTTTATGCTATCTGGACGACGTCCTTATTTGTTCGGAAACATTCGAGGAACATGTAACAGATTTAGGTGAAATATTTGATCGCTTTCGACAATCTGGTTTAAAATTGAATCCGAAAAAGTGCTCATTCATGAAAAATAATTGTATTTTTCTCGGACATCATATTTCAAGTGAAGGAATAAAGCCACTGCCTGATCGCGTACGTGCACTACAAGAGTATCCATCGCCTAAGAATGCCAAACAATTACGCCGAGTTCTAGGGCTTTTCAATTGGTTTCGAAAATTTATACCTCAATAAAGTGCAGTAACGCAACCGCTCACAAAATTATTACGAAAAGGAGCCGTTTTCCAGTGGACAAATGAACACGAAACAGCGTTCTTAGAACTGAAAACTCGTTTGCTACATTGTGATGTTTTAGCATTTCCGCGGTTCGACATTCCATTTTATTTGTCGGTGGATACATCAGCGAAAGGAATCGGTTATATGCTTTACCAACGGCATCCCGATAAAAATGGTACAGAAGACAAAATTCAGATTATACGTTTCGGTTCAAAATCTTTGAATCACTGGCAAAAGTCGTATGGCCCGACAAAACTTGAGCTTCTAGGTGTCGTAACAAGTATAACAGATTGTTCCAGCTACTTGCATGGAAATCGGTTTATTGTAGAGTGCGATCACCAAGCACTCCGACCACTCATTGAGAAACAACGTAAAGGTGCCATTTACGATCGCTGGCTAGCCATACTTCAGCAGTATAATTTCGAGATACGAAACAAAGCAGCTGCACAAATGCAGGTGCCCGATGCGTTGTCGCAATGCATGAGATCAGACGCGTCCGATGGCATATCTAGCCCCGAAGAAGCGGATCCGTTCTTTCCGTATATGACGGAACACAGTGGTAAAATTAAATTTGCCGAAGCGCTTCGAAATACCGATATAATCAAAGTTAATTTTGTCGACATTATCACCGATTTAGAAGGGTACACGGCTGATTCAGAAGAGGATGTTGTTGAAAAAGCTAGAAATAATAGTATTTCTGTAGCTTGTGTTCGTCGACCTACACTGGCATCGCGTACACGTTTCCCTACAGTGGGAAATATCGCATCAGTAAATTTTGATATCAGTAGAAATGATAACATTTCTGACAACAGTGATAACCGTAATACATGTGACAACAGAGTGATCAGTAATGGATTCAATTCTGAGGTCAGAAATAATAGTATCTCTACCAATTGTGTAAATAAAATTTCTGTTAATTCATGTACACATTATTTTGAAGCCTCGCTTTGGAAACTTATTGAAGCGGCTGTTCCAAAGACACAAATAGAAAACGGAATTTATAGTAATTCTGTTGTCTCTAAATCGTTGGAGATTGAAGACGAAATTGAAGATCAATTTTGTGAACTATCTGTTAATACAGTCTCGAAAAACAAAACATCTGAAGAAGATACCTCAACTGAAGAAAGCATGGTCAAAGAGACAATTGAACTTTTCAAAAAGTCGGATTTTTGCCCATCAAGCGTCAAATTATAACAGAGTAAAGATCAGAAATTACAACCGATCATTGATTATTTAGAACATGGAACTGTGCCAAAATTGCAAAGACAGGCACGTGGCTTAATAGTTAAATGTGCGGACTATATAATGTCGAACGATTTGCTATACCATGTTCGCAATGCTAAGAACAAAAGAAATACAGATCATTTTTCGAAATACCAGTTAGTTTTGCCGAATATTTTAGTTCGACCAGTTTTGGAGCAATTCCACGATTCGCCGATGGGAGGACATGGTGGAATTCAAACAACTATCGATTTGATTACCGAGCATTTCTATTTTGAGAAATTGCCGTCAATTGTCACGACTTATGTTCAGTCATGTCACGACTGTCAGACCAGAAAAATAACTAAAGCTCATACAAAATCTGGCATAATTTCTTACAAAACACCTTTCGAGCCATTTCAGGTATGGCAAATCGATCTTTTCGGACCACTCCCGATGTCACAACGAGGACATGCTTACATATTTACGGCAACGGATATGTTTAGTAAGTACGCATACAACGTACCTATTCCGAGTTGTGATTCCATGATTCCATGACAGTGGCATTAGTTTTGTTTGAAATGTTTTGCCTATTCGGTGTATGTGACACGCTCATATCAGACAAAGGCAGTGAATTTATTTCAGCTTGCACAAAGGAAGTTGCAACTTATTAGCAATACGTCAGAATTTTACACCAAGCACTATTCATCACTGGTTAGGTCTTTGCGAGAGAACCCACCGTACTTTAGCGGAAGGTTAACCCAGTTCACTCAAAAAGGTCAACAATGGGATGCTGCGTTACCGGCAGTTACGTTTGCAATGAATTCGTCAGTCCAAGCATCGACAAAATATTCACCATTTGAAATCATTTTCGGAACTAGACCAAAATTTCCGCTTTCCAACGCTTGTTATACAAATTTGTCGGACATTCCAAGAGATTTTCACGAGTTCATTAAGGAGCAAAGCAAACGAATCAATTCTATTCGCGAAGAGGTTAAAGACAACTCTTTGAAAGCAGGACAGTTAATGACAGAACGGTGCAATAAGAAAATCAACCCGTTAAAGTTAGACGTCGGTGACTATGTGTACATGCTTGCAATCCCAACGGGACAAGGGCGCAAACTACAGCCGAAATACAATGGTCCGTATATTGTTCATTCGATTGTGTCAGACCACCTAGTAAAGTTAAGAATGCCGGAAACAGGCAAAGTGTTAAAAAACGATGTTCATCTAGACAGACTGAAAATTGCTTATATCAGAGCTCCGCAACCTACAGATTACTTTGTCCCTGAAGTTCGCACTAATATTGGTAGAACCGGACAGATGGAGCCTCTTGATAAAGATACAACAACTGACAACCAGACAGTCGAAAATATCGTTAGTGAGTCGTCGGATACAGACCGTTCGTCTTCAGCTCCAGCTCCACTACGTCGTTCGACCCGAGTCAGAAAACGACCAGTCCGTTTTGAAGGTTTATCATTTAACAATGCGTCATCTTCAGATAATGGTGCAACAACATCTGACACTTATTATAAAATCAAACGTATTTTGGCCCAGAGAACCAGAGACGGTCAAAAGGAGTACAAAGTACAATTTAAAGGGGAACCTGCCCAGAACGCTATGTGGATTCCGTTTGATCAAATGAACTCCCATGCGAAAACAGTGATAAACCGGAAACCAGTCCCACAGCTAGATTAAGCGATTGCGCTTTTTCCTTATCCATATTAACCTGTTTATAGTTTCTTAAAATATATAGATAGGAATTGACTTCTACTATTTGTTTGTACATTGTTGAAGATTATTTGTAACACTGATAATTTATAAAGCAAAAGTAAATGCACTTCTTTATACCGACCTATATCTATAAGAGTTTTTGAATGTAAAGTTGAAGAAGTACTTGCCAGTTGACTTTTATGCTGTTAGCGTTTGTTCTGAAGTGATTGCACTTCGTATTTGTCATTTTTATAAATGAAAAATTGGACGCTATTTAAGGTGCTGAAATGCATGAAACTTTGTATGTTATTCATATTATAAGTTTTGAGGTGTAATTTTAGTGTTGACGAGAAATTGATGTTTTTCTATGTGGTCATTATGATTTTTTTTCCTCGTGGAAAGGTTTTTTTTCATAACTGATAGCTGCTATTAGCTATGTATTTGAAATGTTCATATTTCGTTAAGCTCAGCATAGTTTTGCATTTGGGACATGTTAAACCTTTTCATGATAAAGTTAATGTTAAGTATACCAGAAACAAACCCTTATTATTAAATGGGTGATTTTTTTAATCACGTTTCCAGCATTTCTGATGACATTTTTTTCACACGAAGAATGCAGAATGGACCATTTTTGTAAGAGCTAGGGACTCTGCTGGTACATTAACAAAGCGAAAACTGGTTCCCATATGTATGTTAAAACTTAGGAAGCCTTAAACATCAGTTTGAAAAAGTTGTAGTTTATAAATGTATGCATTGTGCATATTAGACAATATTTCTTAGGATTTTTTTAATAACATTTTTGTCGACAAGTGTAAATTTGTATATATGTTTGTATCTTTCTAAACTCGTTTTATGTATTTTCATGAACATCTAGACCATCGTAAAATAAACGGGGTTTATTTTTTTGTTGCCGAGGGATGTTATATGGTAGTATGGCATGGTCTAGTTGTTCATTTAAATTTCACTATTTGTTCTATCACAATTTTAAGAGTTATTTCCCTTTAAATACTATTTTCATTTACTATAATTATTTTCCGGGAACCTTACATTTCCCTACCATTTTTGAATTATGTTTTACATAATGTGTGACGTAATTGTCTCTTGCTTTTTGGATTTTGTAAAGAACGGACGTGATTTAATAAAGTTAAAAGTAATCGTTGTTCTTCGATATACAAATAAGAAGCGGAGGAACACTATCACATCACACCTGGCATGTGCAAATTTTCTTCCCATACCATCCGTAATCGATTGCGAAACCGTGATTTGCGCCCCAGACGACCATACTTTGGAGCCACTTTTGAGACGCCAACATCACCAAGCAGTGGTACGATGGTGTAATATTGTTCCAGGATAGGAACTGCGGAATTGGTGAAGGGTGTGGTTCAACTAAGAATCTCGCAGCGTGGTGATGTGTACTCCAGAAAAACACCTTTGTTCATATTCCAGGCAACTTGAATGCGGTTCGCTATTGTGACGAGATTCTACAGCCTTACTTATTGCCCGAAATCGATGTCCATAGGGAGGTTTTTCAAACATGATAATGCCAGACCGCAAACTGCAAGGATCGTTGTTGACTTTTTGGAGCAGCAGAAAGTAAATGTGATTGATTGATTGATTGATTGATTGATTTATTTATTTATTTATTTACGACAGTTTCACGAGATTTATTAAACATGTTCGTTAAAACAAATGTATTTATCAAAGGTAATCAGACACGTGTTTATTGTTTATGTGCTAAAAATATATCATTATTTATAGCGATTGGTTGTATTTAAATGTTACGATTTCTTATTATGAATATGTTAATGACACGGACTTTAATTAGCGGGAAAAGGTTTCTTGTTTGAGTAAAAATCAGCTTTATGTTATTCAAAGCTCGTAATTGTGCAGGTCAGCTCGATATGATTCCCCCTCACCCCGGTAATTGTTTGTGATTTGTGATTTTATGGATTGTTAACAGTGATATTTCACAATGTTTTTTCTTTTGTAGACTGTCTAGTACAACGACGTCAGCCGTTCAACTTTTTGTATTTTTAATAAATAAAAATGAGCTGCACATGCTGTTCCTATAAACAAGTGTTTGTTTTTATTTGATAAATATTTTATGTCCGTTTGAGATTGTCGAATTAGGACATAAATGTATTTATCAAAGGTAATCAGACACGTGTTTATTGTTTATGTGCTAAAAATATATCATTATTTATAGCGATTGGTTGAATTTAAATGTTACGATTTCTTATTATGAATATGTTAATGACACGGACTTTAATTAGCGGGAAAAGGTTTCTTGTTTGAGTAAAAATCAGCCTTATGTTATTCGAAGCTCGTACTTGTGCAGGTCAGCTCGATATGTCCGACTAGATTTAAATGACGACACTTTGCTTCAGGATACTTCTCCACGCAACACAGAAGGCAACAATTCTACTAATCCTTCCGTTTCTGCACCACAGGTCAGTCGTGCAAATCAACAAGATTTCTTTGACAATTTTGAATTAATTAGAACCTATTTTGACAATAAACTCGCTTCATTAAAATCAGATTTACTGACCGAGCAAGACGTTCTGTCGAAGAAGTTCAGAGATGAGGCGTCTATCAAATTTAAATCTGAAGGGAATCGTATTCAATACAGATTCAATGAGGAAATTTATGTTGGTCTTAATAAGATTTGCAGTCATTTGGATTCTAAAAGGTCTCCCCTTGCTTGTTTGGCCCATGATCTTCTCAGCAAAATTAAGGAGCGTAACAAGCACATTAGGATTGCTGATAGTTCACCTGCCGGATGGGCAACTGTTAAAGATTATGAAACAAGTGAAATCGCTGACAATGAGGAAGACGAGAAAAGGATTCGTCAGGCCGAATCTAGGGCTCTTCGTTCAATTAAAGACAGAAAGAACCGACCTCAGCCGTATCCTGCAAGGCCCGCTTTACCTACTTCAACACCCGTGGCTACTGTTACTGTTCCTGCCATTCCTATTTATGAAGTCCGCCTGCCCTTTCGTTTCAGCGCCGCACGACGTGAGCCATGCCCCCTGGATATCTGCCATTTATGCAAACAATACGGCCACTTGGGAAGAAACTGCCCTATCAACTTTAAGACCACCAGCGGCTCAGCTTCATCGAAAATCACTCAGCCAACAACCTCCACAAAATAGTGATCCAGCTTCTTTGAATGATTAGTATTTTGATTTATCTTATTTGAATTATCTGATATTAACTCGGATGAGTTTACGGAATTTATATCTCAGGTTCATTATATTATATCAGTATATTAGATTTTTCCCAAAATTATAAAGGTGTGAAAGGAAGGTTAGCTAAGAACTATGATTTTTGGGTTAAAATTGGAGCAAACGATTTTGTATTAGATACAATAAAGAAGGGATATGTTATTCCCTTTTTATCACCTCCGCCGTCTATGCTCTTGAAAAACAACAAATCTGCTTTGTCAAACGCCGAATTTGTTAATCAAGAAGTAAAAGATTTAGTGGATTCTGGTTGCGTTTATGAGGTACCATTTACTCCTTACGTAGTTAATCCTTTGTCAGTTGCTATTAACAAGTCCAATAAGAAGCGACTTATTTTAGATCTTTCTGTTTTAAATAAATATGTGAAAAAAGAGAGATTTAAGTTTGAAGATTGGAGAACTGCTCTTCAAATGTTCAATAAAAACTCGTTCTTATTCAAATTCGATCTCAAGTCTGGGTACCATCATTTTAACATTTGTCCCCAACAACAAACCTTTTTAGGGTTTTGTTGGAATGACAAATTTTATTGCTTTTCGGTGCTAGTTTTTGGATTATCATCTAGTCCACATATATTCTCTAAATGTTTGAGAACAATGGTCAAATATTGGAGAAAAAATGCTATTGATATAGTTCTTTTCCTAGATGATGGTTTTGGCATGGCTTCATCATCAGAGCTTAGTTTACAGCTTTCAAATTTTGTGAAAAAGTCATTGTCAGATGCAGGTTTTTTAATTAATGTTGAAAAATCAATATTTTGCCCTACTCAACAGTTAGAATGGTTGGGCATCTTGTGGAACTCAAATGCATTCTCTATTTCAATTCCTGACAGAAGGGTCAACGACCTTTTACAGTCCATCAATCACCTTATTAATATATTTCCAGCCTTTTCTGCTAGATTATTGGCCCAGGTGACAGGTAAGATTATTTCCTTATCACCTGTATTCTGAAATTTAACTCGGTTGATGACGCGATACTGCTATATGTGTATTGAACAAAGATTTACCTGGGATAAAAGTTTATTGATTAAATATCCGGACGAAGTCAAAAGAGAATTAGAATTTTGGAAAAATAACGTAGAAAAAATGAATTCAAAATTTTTATCTCCTTATAGTCCTAGTCAAACTTTAGTTTATTCAGATGCCAGTGATGTGGCTTGCGGAGCTTATACTGTAGAAATCGGTTCTAAGGTTTTCCATAAAATGTGGAATCCTGTCGAAAAGTCTTGCAGTTCTACATGGAGAGAAATGAGAGCTATAGAACTAAGCCTACAATCCTTCAGTTCTTCCCTTACTGAGAAAAGTCTGAAATGGTTTACTGATAATCAAAATTGTGTTCATATTGTTCAAGCGAGAAGCATGAAAGAAGAATTGCAAAAATTATCGTTTTCTATTTATACTATTTGCAAAGATAATAATATAGTTATTGATATTCAGTGGATCCCACGTATTTATAATGCGAAGGCAGATTATATAAGCAAAATGATAGACCACGAAGACTGGCAAATTTCAGTCGAGTTTTTTGATTTTTTAAATGATTTATGGGCCCATTTACATGCGACAGATTTGCTAGTGATCAAAATAAGAAAGTTAAAAGGTTTATTCTTTATTTTGGAATCCTTCTTCAGATGCTGTTGATGCCTTCACGCAAGATTGGTCGAAAGATAACAATTGGTTGGTTCCCCCAATTTATTTAGTAATTAAAGTTATTAAACATCTAATTTATTGTAAAGCTAAGGGTTCTTTGATCGTACCTAGATGGGTTTCAGCACCATATTGGTCCTTTATTTTTAACAAGGATTTAAGTTATAAGGATTATGTTCAAGATGTTTTAGAATTCAGAGATACAGATAGAATTTATATTAAGGATAGTAGCCCGAAGTGCATTTTTGGCACGGACAAATTATTTTCTGCTGTTTTAGCAGTACGAGTAGATGCTAGTCTATAAGACACATGGTCATGGTATCGTAAGATACTGCAGAGACATGGTGTGGTTTGATTTTATTGTTATGTTTATGACATGGTCCTAGTATCATAAAGTGTATGATATTGTAGTTGACATGGTCATGTGTTGTATGATTTTATTGATGAAGTTTATGACATGGTCCTAGTATCATAAAGTCTATGATATTGTAGTTGACACAGTCATGCGTTTAGATGTATATAAGCTCGAATTTTCATTGTATTATTAGTTTTTATGTAAATACATTTTTCAGCTGTGTTCAAAACTGGTAGATGGTCGGAAGTGGATCAATTTTGTCAGGAAAACACCGGTATTAAACATCTAGTGGACCAGATGCCCGATTTCTGCCTAGCCTCAAGGGCGAGTAATACGCAACGGCAGTACAGGTATGCATTTAATACTTTTTCAAAATGGTGTTTAAGTAATAATATACCTGTTACTTTACCAGCGTCAGATATTTCAGTTTCAGCTTATTTAATTCATTTGACCAATTTGGGAAAAAGTTCAAGTAGTATTAATGAAGCTTTTTACGCCATTAGTTGGGCGCACAAGTTGGCAGGTGTTGAGAATCCTTGTCAGTCGGATTTAGTTGTTACAATAAAAGAAGGATCTTTGAGATCAGTTGGACATCATGTTGTGAAAAAGGAGCCTATAACACCTGACATTTTGTGAAAAATTAATTTGGTTTGGATCTTACTATTCTTAAGAACATTCGAGTAGCATGATTGTGTTTGCTAGGATATGCTGGTTTTTTGAGATATTCCGAATTAGCAAACATCAGAAGGAATCAGATTACTTTTTACGATTCATACGTTAAAATATTTCTTGAATCTAGTAAAACTGATATTTATAGAGAGGGTAGAGAAGTTGTCATTTCATAAACAGATAAGATAACATGCCCTGTCAAAATGTTACAGTTGTATCTTTCATTGGCTAATATTGATACAAGTAGTGACTTCATTTTTCGTCCTCTTTGTTTTTGTAAATCAAAGAATATGTATAAGCTGAAAAATGGAAATTTATCTTATACTACAGCCAGAGAAATTCTTTTAGATGCTTTAGAGTCTATTGGATTAGACAAAAAACAATTCGGTTTACATAGTTTGCGCTCCGGTGGGCTACTGCTGCTGCAGATTCTCATATTGATGATCGTCTTTTTAAAAAACACGGACGTTGGAAAACAGATAAAGCTAAAGATGGTTACGTAAAAGAAAACATTGATAATAGATTATCAGTGTCTAAAAACTTGGGAATATAAGTGTATAGAGAAAAAACTTGGGAATATAAGTATATATTCGATTTAGTTAAATTACAATTCTCATTGCGCCTTTCTTTGTTTTTCGAAATGAGCTGCACATGTAGCCGAGCTGTTCCTATAAACAAGTGTTTGTTTTTATTTGATAAATATTTTATGTCCGTTTGAGATTGTCGAATTAAGACATAAATGTATTTATCAAAGGTAATCAGACACGTGTTTATTGTTTATGTGCTAAAAATATATCATTATTTATAGCGATTGGTTGTATTTAAATGTTACGATTTCTTATTATGAATATGTTAATGACACGGACTTTAATTAGCGGGAAAAGGTTTCTTGTTTGAGTAAAAATCAGCTTTATGTTATTCGAAGCTCGTACTTGTGCAGGTCAGCTCGATATGATTCCCCTCCCCCACCCCGGTAATTGTTTGTGATTTGTGATTTTTTTGATTGCTAACAGTGATATTTCACAATGTTTTTTCTTTTGTAGACTGTCTAGTACAACGACGTCAGCCGTTCAACTTTTTGTATTTTTAATAAATAAAAATGAGCTGCACATGTAGCCGAGCTGTTCCTATAAACAAGTGTTTGTTTTTATTTGATAAATAGTTTATGTCCGTTTGAGATTGTCGAATTAGGACATAACAGTTATTAAACGACAGTTATCAGTTCATATTACTCTCAATATCAGCTTAAGGCGAACCTTGCACGCATCTAGTATTAAGTAGATATCGACTTAATTGCAATAACAGAACCTTCTAAAGAAACACAATACAGGTATATATTTCTACAGACTTCTTTACTGCAATTAACGGTAATTGGCTTGTAATGTGTAATAGTAATGTGACAGTAATATAGAACTAATTGACAAGTTTTATAGACAGCCACGAAGCCACGCCTTGAAAGTCTCCCTAAATAAGAAGGTGGCAATACTCATGCATAGGTATACTTATACAACAATTTACAGATAGAAACCATAAAGTACATAACCAGTTGAGTGAACTGGTTTTCACTTTCTTGTTTGTTATAGATATACAAAAGATTCCATAATAATACAACTCACTTTCAAAGTCACCATAGACAAAGTTGAAAACTATCTTCACCAGAAAAGAAAAGTATTAACTTAGTTCTTGTAAATGTTTAAAGTTAAATTTTAAATTTTAACATTCATATAGAAGAATTACGAGTTAAACAGAATTTGTAGGGTTTCGATTTCGTGCTTTATTTGACTTTTTCTTCGTTGGTGGTAATTAGGCTATTTTTAATAATGCAAATTTTCTCAAGATGTAATCAATTAAAGAACAGGAAAAATAACAAAGGCGTGTGAAATTGCAATGTTTTTTTATGTTTTAGCGGTTCACATTGATTATCTTTGTTAATATGTCATGATTTTGAGCATTTTTTATCAGGAAATTTAGAAATTAACATATAAAATATCAATTACACTTTCGACTGCCACAAACTCTTTAATATCGTTATGTCTTTTGCAATCTTTCGATACACAGCTAAAACAATTGATTTTTCTTCTTTTGTTTTAGACCAACAAGCCACTGACGGAGAAACGTCGACGTGAACGCATCAACAATAGTCTACAGCAGTTAAAGACGCTAGTTCTGTGGGGTACAAACAAAGAGGTAAGGATTCATATGATATCCTTGGCGAACTGATAAAGTAATCCGAACACCTATTTATACTCAACAATTTTTAAAATGGAACTGATCTAATCGTATGGTTTACAGACGATCTTATTAATAGGTCAAAATTTTATTTTCTTTAAAAAAAGTTTTGAAATATTGTCTATTAAATACATTCGTCCTCTTATTTCATACTTTCTTTACAACAACAACAACAAAAAAATCCACAAAAATTATATAAAATAAATAAGTAAAATTTGATTAATTCTTAGATTTAATTTGTCATCTTTCATGTCGAATATTATTACTGACACGTGCAGACGTCTGTCCGAGGATTATTTACCGTATATCACAGATTAGGTATATCGTTTGCCTGTGGGATATTTATTTATCATTATTAGTAAAGGTGACACGCACACTTCTCCAGTCCTAATTCTGGGAAACAAGACAATGTAATTAATAGTTTGTCAATGTTTGCAGTTAGAATGTCTGCCTATCTGCTCCCTATTGACGATATTATTAAAAGTTCTAAAACTAACACATTGTTTTACGGAAACTCACAAAAATAAAAAAAATATTCCACACTTTCTTGTACAGAAGTTGAATTTACTTTAAGTGTACTTTTGGTTTATCTTTCATTAATAATCTTGTTATATACTGTATATTTCTCAGGACAATATGAAGTTGGAGAAGGCTGATATAATGGACATGACAGTCCGATACATTGAGGATCTACAACAACAACAATTAACAAAAGGTATGTATACATATTTATCAACATCTTTTTTTTCAATTTATAATAATTGCTAGCTAAAAAAAAATAATGTTTTGAAATCAATTTGCTGTAAGAACAAAACCCACTTAGGGATAATTAAGTGAAAATACTGACAGCCAATGCACGAGAAAGACCACTTAAAATAGAATAAATATTAATCCTGTACTGCTGATTTACGTTTTAATGACGTTATCTTTAATTACAGACATGGATAACACACAGCTAGCTACGATCAGTTACATCCAAGGATTTTCGTCCTGTATGAACGGAGTGTCGAGAGCCCTCAGCGCTCAGTGCATACCATGTGACGTCAGATCTACAATTTCCAATCATCTTTCTTCAAGTCTGTATAGATTCACAACAGGATGTTTTCAACAAGACTTTAATTCTACACCGAGTGGTCTTTTGTCACGTGCCTCTAGTTCTAGTGACGTCATGAGAACTACCAGTACGCCTTATAGTTACTCATCAGCAGACGACAACATGAGTTATCAACTTTCTCCAATACTGCTCAGCAGTACGTCTCAGACATCTGATTTAACGACATCATATCACTACCATTCCACAGGCGTACAGAGCTTTAATAGTGACTCTGGTGTCCGTATCGACAGTCCGTCTGCTGACTCTTCAGTCTGGAGACCATGGTGATTTTATAAAGATTATTTATTTGTTATATGGTGCAAATTTGTATAGTGCTTGTTATGTATTGTCTAGAGTTTATAAAATTAAATGTATTTATTATATTCTTATTTTTATGATTATGCGATATATACAGCTGTCCTTAACACCTATGTCGAATAAATTTTAAAATAATTTTTTGCACTGCATTTAAAACACCATGATAAGTGGTTAAATGTCAGCAGATTCGATCTGTTCAAGACGGGACCTATCGGCCATTCGTACGCATGATTCAGAATTATAATGTTACAGTGCGTTTTCAGCCTGGCAGCGGTTAGTATCAAATTTAAGGTCACCAGCTGGCGTATTATTCATATTTTTTGAATACACTTATTTACCCGGATTAATTTAAATCTTTACCGTCGTTGTGGGATTTTGTTACACGCCCGCACAGCGACAATAACTAAAAGGGGGAGCAGTGAAAGATTTATTTTTAGTTAAATGAACTAATAGAATTTGTATTTCGCGACATTTCCAAAAACTTTGATTGAGTATGGCATAAAGACCTACTACATATGGTGTACACAGGAACCTTATGAAATGGTTTAAAAGCTATCTCAATGGAAGACAACAGAGTTCTAATAAAATACCTCATCTCCCTCTGGATTACTAGTATTTCAGCTAGAGTACCCCAGGGGTCTGTCCTTGGACCGTTACTATTAAATTTATTTATGAATGACATGTCTGAAATCTTATATCCCTTACGAGACTATTTGTTGACGGCACAACGTTTGCGTATTCCCACAGTGACCCCATACATATGAAATATGTTATTGATTATGTTTCAAATGAGTTATATGTTTGGTTAAAAAAAACAAACGAGTTTTAATCTGAATAAAAACCCGTATAATCGGCAAGTAATTTTACATTTTCACAAGAAATCCGCTTCACCCCAAATTGTGCGAAAGTTCAAATCAACAGAAGCACTCTAGAACAGTTACTAGTATACTTAGCGTAAATTAGGACAAGTTTAGAATATGCATGTGAAGTTTGAGACAGCTGTGGAACGATGTACACAAAATAACGAGCTTTCAACTAGTTATTGCCAGTAGTGAACCGGTTTACTCTTATTTACTATAACTAAACGAATTTATTATTACTATGCAGTAGACGGGACCACTTTAAAAGAAGAAGGAATAGAAGAAAAATACAAATGATTCACACTACAGATACCTCAATATATATGCCAAAATACTCCTCCTCGATCCAAAGTTTAACTTAGATTAGAAAGGGAGAGGAAATAATTATACAATTTTTGTAGATTATCCCTAACAGTGGACTCATTTATTCCCTAGACAATTCGAGAATGGAGCAGACTCGCTGTTTTTGCAAATGTAACAGTTATTAAAATAAGGTACCAGCATTATGATTTCCAAAAACTAAATATTTTATTTATCCTGGTGATATGTGATGTGTTTTGTTAACAGTTAACATCATGTAAATGGTGCAACAGCAAAGAAAACCGGCCTCAGCGGCATAAAACCTTTCGAGCAAAATGTTTTGCTCAGTATGAGAATTTTCTCAGTTAATGCGACAATAGAGGAATTCGGAAGTTTTGATTGGATAAAATTGAGAATACAATCTTAGCAAAAAATGTGTTTACCTGTATAATTTTTAGCGTACTCGGTACTAAGAAGGGGGAACTATAGGGGATCCACTGACAGTTAACATTTTATCTTATTTTTCCCAAAACAGTTAACAGTAAATTTAAAATAATGATAACAGATAACAGCAAATAATGCATGGGAAAACATTGAGTTGAACAATCGTAGGAAAACAAATAAAAGCATGCAGAGTCATCAAAGCGCGATACGACGAGAAAATAAGTGTTTCAACAAGACTTTAATTCTACACCGAGTCGTCTTTTGTCACGTGCCTCTAGTTCTAGTGACGTCATGAGAACTACCAGTACGCCTTATAGCTACTCATCAGCAGACGACAACATGAGTTATCAACTTTCACCAATACTGCTCAGCAGTACGTCTCAGACATCTGATTTAACGACATCATATCACTACCATTCCACAGGCGTACAGAGCTTTAATAGTGACTCTGGTGTCCGTATCGACAGTCCGTCTGCTGACTCTTCAGTCTTGATACCATGGTGATTTTATAAAGATTATTTATTTGTTATATGGTGCAAATTTGTATAGTGCTTGTTATGTAATGTCTAGAGTTTATAAAATTAAATGTATTTATTATATTCTTATTTTTATGATTATGCGATATATACAGCTGTCCTTAACACCAATGTCGAATAAATTTGAAAATAATTTTTTGCACTGCATTTAAAACACCATGCTAAGTGGTTAAATGTCAGCAGATTCGAACTGTTCAAGACGGGACCTATCGGCCATTCGTACGCATGATTCAGAATAATGTTACAGTGCGTTTTCAGCCTGGCAGCGGTTAGTACCAAATTTAAGGTCACCAGGCTGGCGTATTATTCATATTTTTGAATACATTTATTTACCCGGATTAATTTAAATCTTTACCGTCGTTGTGGGATTTTGTTACACGCACGCACAGCGACAATAACTAAAAGGGGGAGCAGTGAAAGATTTATTTTTAGTTAAATGAACTAATAGAATTTGTATTTCGCGACATTTCCAAAAACTTTGATAGAGTATGGCATAAAGACCTACTACATATGGTGTACACAGGAACCTTATGAAATGGTTTAAAAGCTATCTCAATGGAAGACAACAGAGTTCTAATAAAAATACCTCATCTCCCTCTGGATTACTAGTATTTCAGCTAGAGTACCCCAGGGGTCTGTCCTTGGACCGTTACTATTAAA
Organism: Limnoperna fortunei; assembly: GCA_944474755.1. NCBI lineage: Eukaryota > Metazoa > Mollusca > Bivalvia > Mytilida > Modiolidae > Limnoperna > Limnoperna fortunei. Next base: position 26,054,464 of record OX104122.1, read on the forward strand.
TTTATTTATGAATGACATGTCTGAAATCTTATATCCCTTACGAGACTATTTGTTGACGGCACAACGTTTGCGTATTCCCACAGTGACCCACTACATATGAAATATGTTATTGATTATGTTTCAAATGAGTTATATGTTTGGTTAAAAAAAACAAACGAGTTTTAATCTGAATAAAAACCCGTATAATCGGCAAGTAATTTTACATTTTCACAAGAAATCCGCTTCACCCCAAATTGTGCGAAAGTTCAAATCAACAGAAGCACTCTAGAACAGTTACTAGTATACTTAGCGTAAATTAGGACAAGTTTAGAATATGCATGTGAAGTTTGAGACAGCTGTGGAACGATGTACACAAAATAACGAGCTTTCAACTAGTTATTGCCAGTAGTGAACCGGTTTACTCTTATTTACTATAACTAAACGAATTTATTATTACTATGCAGTAGACGGGACCACTTTAAAAGAAGAAGGAATAGAAGAAAAATACAAATGATTCACACTACAGATACCTCAATATATATGCCAAAATACTCCTCCTCGATCCAAAGTTTAACTTAGATTAGAAAGGGAGAGGAAATAATTATACAATTTTTGTAGATTATCCCTAACAGTGGACTCATTTATTCCCTAGACAATTCGAGAATGGAGCAGACTCGCTGTTTTTGCAAATGTAACAGTTATTAAAATAAGGTACCAGCATTATGATTTCCAAAAACTAAATATTTTATTTATCCTGGTGATATGTGATGTGTTTTGTTAACAGTTAACATCATGTAAATGGTGCAACAGCAAAGAAAACCGGCCTCAGCGGCATAAAACCTTTCGAGCAAAATGTTTTGCTCAGTATGAGAATTTTCTCAGTTAATGCGACAATAGAGGAATTCGGAAGTTTTGATTGGATAAAATTGAGAATACAATCTTAGCAAAAAATGTGTTTACCTGTATAATTTTTAGCGTACTCGGTACTAAGAAGGGGGAACTATAGGGGATCCACTGACAGTTAACATTTTATCTTATTTTTCCCAAAACAGTTAACAGTAAATTTAAAATAATGATAACAGATAACAGCAAATAATGCATGGGAAAACATTGAGTTGAACAATCGTAGGAAAACAAATAAAAGCATGCAGAGTCATCAAAGCGCGATACGACGAGAAAATAAGTGTTTCAACAAGACTTTAATTCTACACCGAGTCGTCTTTTGTCACGTGCCTCTAGTTCTAGTGACGTCATGAGAACTACCAGTACGCCTTATAGCTACTCATCAGCAGACGACAACATGAGTTATCAACTTTCACCAATACTGCTCAGCAGTACGTCTCAGACATCTGATTTAACGACATCATATCACTACCATTCCACAGGCGTACAGAGCTTTAATAGTGACTCTGGTGTCCGTATCGACAGTCCGTCTGCTGACTCTTCAGTCTTGATACCATGGTGATTTTATAAAGATTATTTATTTGTTATATGGTGCAAATTTGTATAGTGCTTGTTATGTAATGTCTAGAGTTTATAAAATTAAATGTATTTATTATATTCTTATTTTTATGATTATGCGATATATACAGCTGTCCTTAACACCAATGTCGAATAAATTTGAAAATAATTTTTTGCACTGCATTTAAAACACCATGCTAAGTGGTTAAATGTCAGCAGATTCGAACTGTTCAAGACGGGACCTATCGGCCATTCGTACGCATGATTCAGAATAATGTTACAGTGCGTTTTCAGCCTGGCAGCGGTTAGTACCAAATTTAAGGTCACCAGGCTGGCGTATTATTCATATTTTTGAATACATTTATTTACCCGGATTAATTTAAATCTTTACCGTCGTTGTGGGATTTTGTTACACGCACGCACAGCGACAATAACTAAAAGGGGGAGCAGTGAAAGATTTATTTTTAGTTAAATGAACTAATAGAATTTGTATTTCGCGACATTTCCAAAAACTTTGATAGAGTATGGCATAAAGACCTACTACATATGGTGTACACAGGAACCTTATGAAATGGTTCATCGTCGGAAACCCACGTCCGGTCGCGTTCTCGCTTTGCTACCACTCGAGTGGTAGCAAAGCGAGAACGCGACCGGACGTGGGTTTCCGACGATGGAAATGGTTTAAAAGCTATCTCAATGGAAGACAACAGAGTTCTAATAAAAATACCTCATCTCCCTCTGGATTACTAGTATTTCAGCTAGAGTTCCCCAGGGGTCTGTCCTTGGACCGTTACTATTAAATTTATTTATGAATGACATGTCTGAAATCTTATATCCCTTACGAGACTATTTGTTGACGGCACAACGTTTGCGTATTCCCACAGTGACCCCCTACATACGAAATATGTTATTGATTATGTTTCAAATGAGTTATATGTTTGGTTAAAAAAGACAAACGAGTTTTAATCTGAAAAAAAACCGTTTAATCGGCAAGTAATTTTACATTTTGACAAGAAATCCGCCTCACCCCAAATTATGCGAAAGTTCAAATCAGCAGAAGCACTCTAGAAAAGTTATACTAAGCGTAAATTAGGACAAGTTTAGAATATGCATGTGAAGTTTGAGACAGCTGTGGAACGATGTACACAAATTAACGAGCTTTCAATTAGTTACTGCCAGTAGTGGGCCGGTTTACTCTCATTTACTATAACTAAACGAATTTATTATTACTATGAAGTAGACGGGACGACTTTAAAAGAATAAGGAATAGAAGAAAAATACAAACGATCCACACAACAGATACCTCTATATATATGCCAACTTACTCCTACTCGATCCAAAGTTTAACTTAGATTAGAAAGGGAGAGGAAATAATTATACAATTTTTGTAGATTATCCCTAACAGTGGACTCATTTATTCCCTAGACAATTCGAGAATGGAGCAGACTCGCTGTTTTTGCAAATGTAACAGTTATTAAAATAAGGTACCAGCATTATGATTTCCAAAAACTAAATATTTTATTTATCCTGGTGATATGTGATGTGTTTTTTTAACAGTTAACATCATGTAGATGGTGCAACAGCAAAGAAAACCAGCCTCAGCGCCATAAAAACTTTCGAGCAAAATGTTTTGCTCAGTATGAGAATTTTCTCAGTTAATGCGACAATAGAGGAATTCGGAAGTTTTGATTGGATGAAATTGAGAATACAATCTTAGCAAAAAATGTGTTTACCTGTATAATTTTTAGCGTACTGAGTACTAAGAAGGGGGGACTATAGGGGATCCACTGACAGTTAACATTTTATCTTATTTTTCCAAAAACAGATAACAGTAAATTTAAAATAATGATAACAGATAACAGCAATTAATGCATGAGAAAACATTGAGTTGAAAAATCGTAGAAAAAAAAATAAAAGCATGCAGTCATCGAAGCGCGATACGACGAGAAAATAAGTGTTAATTCGATAGTAACTAGTATGTAATCTTATGTATATTCCTCCCTTCATAGGAAGATTCAATTACATTTAAAAAGTGGTGAATAATATGAATTACTGATAACAGAGAAAAAATCTGAAAAACAGTTAACAGTGTTCTGACTATGAACAGTCAACATGGTTTTTCATTTCATGATAAAAGTTTACAACAATGTCAATTTTTAAGAAAGCAGGTAACAGCTAATGGTTGAAAAACAGTACACAGACGTGTAAAAATGCCCATTACACGTTAAGAGAACAGATCTTGCCACCACTCCTAAGAAATAGCACATTTATTTACTAAGACTAGTTACTAAACAAAACAGCTGTCAGTCTAAATATGTTATTAAATGGTAACAATGAACTTTCACAAGCCGATCTTCCAGTCGCTTTAATTACGTTTGGAATGATCTCTGTATTTAGCTTGTTATCATTACGCCCCAAAATTGCCGCAAGTTTTTGATTGGATGATATTTGTTTTGTCTAAAAAATAATTCCTTATATTTTAAATTCTATAGTAAAAATGAAGTAACAAGAACAATAGTTTACAAGTAATCAAATAATATTTGCAATTCACAATTTTAGTGTCGTCACTTGTTGCTTGTGGAAGAATTCATGTATAGTCAACGTCATCAATACATCTTATTATGACGTCACAATCAGTCACGTGCTGAAAAACCAAGTTAGGTTATACGAAATAACCAACTTTGCTCATGTATTGAGTATTCAAACGAAATTAAAATATAATTGAATATTTTTTTAATATTAATTTATCAATAAAGTAAACAATTAGTATTGTTATGCGCAATCAAGAGAGAAGCACACTGTGACGTCATGTTTAAAAGTGTTGACCTGTTTTCACGGTTTTCCTGGTCTAATATATGGCCCTGAATGATTGTTTTGTCTCCACATATTGGTAGCGAAATTACAACAACTTGATCACAGACGGTTGCATAAACAGTGAGAAGAAGAGTTAAACAAAATCTTATCTTGTTGGTTTGAATGGTGTTTTATTTTATCTATATCGGCCATCCAGTTTTTATTTCGGGAGTAAGCTGAAAAATCGGAGAAAACAGATCAAAATGCCGTACTCTTTTAAGGAAACGATCAGACTTATATTAGATAAAAATATGTGAAATACCAGTTCAAAGATTCGCGTAAATTGTACTTATATAGAAATGTTAAAGACTTGCATAGACTTGTTACTTAGAAATGCTTCAGAATGTGTAAGACTCACGCAAAAATAAAATCTTTCAGTTGCTCTCCACTCTCCCCACAGCCGCATCGGCAAAGAAAGCAAGTTAAAGATTTAATATTAAGTAGATTGAGACTCACGTGGACTTAACTTACATAGAAATGTCTACGACCTACGTGTATGCCAGGTTTGTGGCTGATTTGTAACACGAGGTCTTCATACTACAGTGAATTTAAAACCTACAGTTTCGTAAAATGATAATTATTAATTGTTACTTTTCGTAAATACATTTACGTAATTACGTCAGAGAATTGTATTAAAATTTAATAAACGATTAATCTGGTCTGTTATTATCGATTAAACTTCAATTAGATCAATCATAACTGTTTCTATGGTTTTAGTTATTGCAATGTTTGTCATGGCAGTATTCGGTACGTCCATTTAAAGTTGTTTGGAATCAAAACAGATTCATTAATCTTCGGTTGAGGAAACAAATCACACAGCTTACATATAATATACAATACAAAATGTCGGCACGTGCCGATAAAATGCGTATATTTCAAATCCAAATCCCCCCAATTCCATAAAAAAAAAACCAAAAAAAAAAAAAACTGCTGAGCTTTTATTTGATTTTGTTTAACTCGAGGATGACATTCAATTTGGTAATCAAAATTATTTTTAATCATTGTATATTTTAAACACAAAATAGCAGTCTGTTTATATAAATATTAATGTTAAAGCACATACTTTTGACCGGATAAACTGTTTCCGGTGTTTGAAATTTCTAACAAACCTCAGTTATTAAATTACAAGAATTTTTTTTTTTAATTTTCTTCAAATCCTTTTAAAAAACGTTTAAGACCATACATACTTTGGAAAACCGCTTATACTGTGGTAATGCAAAATGCACGGAACTTTATCTGTGAATTCCTCATTGAATGAAATTCATTTAACAAAAGTGGGATTTTTGCGAAAATTTTTTTATTAGTGTCAATGTTTGAACACAAAATAGCATTAATTGAGGATTTCCTAGAATTGTATATATGCTTTCTTAGCTGAAATCCTTTTAATTTTTTTAATTTCAAATGGCTTACAAACTACAAATAAATATGCTTGTTGAAGAAACAGATTGATTCGTCCGTCCATCTGGGCATGATTGACTATTAATTAATTAATTAATTAATTAATTAATTAATTAATTAATTAATTAATTAATTAATTAATTAATTAATTAATTAATTTATTTATTTATTTATTTATTTATTTATTTATTTATTTATTTATTTATTTATTTATTTATTTATTTATTTATTTATTTATTTATTTATTTATTTATTTATTTATTTATTTATTTATTTACACGTCTTTTAAATATAATTATTTCCAAATCTGACATAATTCAGAACAACAGTTTCACGGGGTACATAATTTAAAATGTTCGTTAAAGCAACAGTTATTAAACGACAGTTATTAGTTCATATTACTCTCAATATCGGCTTAAGTCGAACCTTGCACGCATCTAGTATTAAGAAGATATCGGCTTAATTGCAATAACAGAACCTTCTAAATAAACACAGCACAGGTAATATATATTTCTACAGACTACTATACTGCAATTAACGGTAATTGGTTTGTAATGTGTTATAGTAATGTGACAGTAATATAGAACTAATTGACAAGTTTTATAGACATCCACGAAGCCACGCCTTGAAAATGTCCCGGGTGGGAAGGTGGCAATACTCATACATAGGTATATTTATACAGCAATTTACAGACAGAAACCATAAAGCTCATAACCAGTTGAGTGAACCTATTTTCTGGTAATAAATATACAAAAGATTCCATAACAATAAAACTTACTTTCAAAGTCACCATGGACAAAGTTGAAAACTATCTTCACCAGAAAAGAAAGGTATTGACTTAGTTGTTGAAAAATGTATAAATTTCATTGATATTAATTTAAAGATAAATTGTTTATTTTAACATTCATATAGAAGAATTACTAATTAAACAGAATGATGTAGGGTATTGATTTCGTGCTTTATTTGGCTTTCTTCTCGTTGGTGGTCATTAGGCGATTTTTTTCAATGCAAATTTTCACGATTTAACCACTATAGAAACGGGATAAATAACAGTGACGTGTAAAATTGCAATATTTCGTTTTGTTTTAGCGGTTCATATTGATTATCTCTATTAAGTATTATTGATGTTGAGAATGTTTTTGGTGTGATAAATCAGGAATTAAGATTTAAAATATCAATAATTTATTACACAATTAACTGTTACAAACTCTTTCATCGTTAATTAAAACAATTGAATTTTCTGTTTCAGACGAACAAGCCACTGACGGAAAAACGTCGACGTGAGCGCATTAACAATAGTCTACAGCAGTTAAAGACGCTAGTTCTGCGGGGTACAAACAAAGAGGTAACCGATAAAGTAATTTTAAATTAATTAATTTTAAAGTAATTTTAAAGTAATTTTAAAATGGAGCTGATTTAATCGTATGGTTTACAGGAGAGCTTATTAATAACTAAAGTTTTTATTTTCTTCAATAATCTTTTGAAAAATTGTCTATTTAAATAAATATGTTCTTTTATTTAATATTAACTTCAGGAAAAACAAACAAAAATAATATAAAATATATAATTAAAATTTGATACCTTCTTCGATTGAAAATGACACTTTTCATGTCAAATATTATTACTGACACGCGCAGACGTCTGTCCTAGGATTATTTACCGTATATAACACGTTAAGTATATAATTTACCTGTTGAATATTTATTTATCATTATGAGTATAGGTGACACGCACACTTCTACAGACTAAATTATGATAAGCAAGATAATGTAATTAATAGTTGGTCCATGTCTGCAGTTAGAACGTCTGGATGAAATTTGAGTATTTTCCTGTTGACGATATTATTCAAAGTAATACATAAAAAATGTGGAAGGACGTGAAAAATAGTAAAAAAAATTAATACATTTTCCACACTTTCTATTAACGAAGCAGAATTTACTCTTTGTAATCTGATAACAATTATCTATGTATATTTTCAGGACAATATAAAGATGGAGAAGGCAGACATCATGGATATGACTGTCAGATACCTTGAGGATTTACAACTCAAACAAAATAAAGAAGGTACTTGTATATATTGTTTGCAATCCATAATAGTTCAATTTGCTTTGTAAGCTGAAATCTGATTGTCCCTTTATATGGAGAAAACCTTATTATAACGATATAACTTGCGTTTGTCACATGACCTATTCTTACGATGTTCAAATTCAAACATGACGTCTTGGCCATTTGACAGTTCAAATTGTCAAGATTTATAATTTAAATTAAATTATAATAGGTATTTCAAATTTCTGAACAGGTTATACTCTATATATGGTCTGGGTCCGTTTACACTATTCATTCGCGGATTTTTAGGCGTAAACAGACACAAACCATAATATATCGTATAACCTGTTCTAAAATATTCTGTAAAAAATTGATTTAAAAAATTTAAAAATAACTGCTAATACAATAATGATGATAATCAATAAAACAAGAAATAATATCAAATTAATAATAGAGCAAACCTTTCTCGCTTTTTATACGATGTATATAATTCAATGTTTAATATTTCAGACTGCAAGAAAGAACAGCTGGCTATGACCAGTTACATCCAGGGCTATTCATATTGTATGAATGAAGTGTCCAGAGCCCTCAGCGCTCAGTGCATAAACGATAGCATCAAATCGACAATTTCCAATAATCTTTCTACAAGTTTGTATATAATGACAAATGGAGTCTTTCATCCCGACTTTAATTCTACAGATCGTCTTCTGTCACGCGCCTCTATCTTAACTGATAACAGGAGAACTACTAGCACGCCATATAGCTACTCATCAGCAGACGACAGTATGAGTTACCAACTCTCTCCAGTACTGGGCAGCAGTACATCTTCATCCAGTGAATGGGCATCTCGTTCACCTACATCATATTACTGGCATTCCGCAGGGGTACAGAGCATACGTAGTGACTCTGATGTCCGTATCCATAGTCCGTCTGCTTACAGTCCAGTCTGGAGACCATGGTGATTTTATACAGATTATTTATTTGTAATATAAATTTTCAAGGGCAAGATTGGTGCAAATGTTATAGTGCTTGTTATGTGTTGACTATTTAAACAGATTTGTAAAATATATTGTATTTACAATGAAATAAAAAAAAATTATCTTTCAAAGTCTTATCGTCATTATTATGCATTTACTAGTTTGAATGGTGTTACCCCACTTTTAGCAATTTTTCAGCTATATTATGGCGTTAATTTTTTATGGGCAAGGAAGCCTGAGTACCTGGAAATTTCAGTAAGAAAATTGGAAATCCTTGTCAATTAGTTTCGAATCGAGTACACCCTGTCCTCACTGAAACTCAAACCCACTCAACCACCGAGGCTGAATTATTTGTGTGTGTGTGTGTGTATGTAAAAGTAATGAAATACAGAAAATATAATGACATGCCTATAGACATTGATGTGCCTAAACATCAGTCAAGGGTTAGAACTCGTCAATATTTTCGTTCTTCAATATTTTAGATGCACATTGACATTTCCTCATGGAGCTGTGAAAATTAAATAAATGCATTTTATTTCATATCAGTTTAATTATGTTTGTTTTAATTGGATAAAACAAGGTCAGCTGGTATTAATTAATCTGCAGTAATTTGACATTAGGGCATTATTACGCCGCGATAACGACTGCGGGCGTTATCACGTCGTGGTAATGCCCTCTCCAGTAGCAAGCAACATAAAACTGTTTATTTGTAATTCATATAAATAAATATATGTACATGTACAATCTAAATGAAGAAAATATGTCATAAAGTTTAGAAAACTTACTGTGTGTTGCATGAAAATGCCAAACAATGATATATCACGAGGCCCACTTTCAAATCATACAACAAGCAGCTACAAATAAATAAAACAGTCTTAAAGAAATGGTTTTGTAATTCTTCAATGAAATAAATATAATAGTTGCTTATATAGCTGGCATTGTCATGATACTTAACAGCACTCCGGACAGTGGTATTGCCTTTAACATTGATAAGCAATACCACTCTCCCCTTGTGCAGTCAAGATTTCATGACAATGCCCGCTATATAAGCAACTATTGTATAAATATTTCATAATTTATAACACGGGTACTTGTGACGCGTGTTTTATTGTTTTTGTTTGTTTGAATGGTGTTTTAACGCCACTTTCAACAATTTTTCAGCTATATCATGGCGTCCAGTTTGTATTGGGGGAGGAAGCCGGAGTACCCGGAGAGAACCCCCGACCTGCGGTAGGAAAACTGGCAATCCTTGTCAATTAAGATTGGGGTCGAGTACACCCTGCCTGCAGTGAGAATCGAACCCGCAATCTCAGTGTTGACAGACCACGTGATCAATAGTAGACGAACTACCTTAACCACTCGGCCACCGCGGCCGCGCGACGCGTGTTTTAAGAGTGTTTCTTATATGAAAGGTTTGCCTGTAGTATGATTGTTGCACCTTCACTGAGCTGAGCTGAAACATGTGTCAGATTATATCATGCGCAAATCATTAGAATGTATATTATCTGTTTTATGAAGTTAAGTTTTGTAAATAGTTTTCAGACACTGATTGTAGTATGGAAGCGCGTTAAGTAAAGCAGAAGTGTAAATTATTGCCATGTAAGCTATTTGTCAGCTATGTCATTGCAATATGTGCAAGGTTTCTTGATTTTTAAGTAGTTGGCATACTAGAGTTAATGTCTATACATCGTGTTGATCCCGCTTTTAAATGTTTTCACTTTAGACGGCCGACATGTTACACTGAGAAGTTATGACTTAAACTTTATTAATGCCAAAAAAGACTAGTACAGTCAGGACATACAATACAACACAGTACAGAGACATACAAGAAAGTTTCCCAGGAAACATTTTTCGTTTTAAATTTGATACAAAACCACAAAAAAATATTGCGCACAATTATACTTAAGATATTTTCTCTGGTAAATCACTGTATATAATGTTTCATTTGGAAATCTACATACTAACCATGGGGCGGATACAGGATTTTCAAAAAGGGGGGGGCGTAAAAAGGAAAGATCGGAAAAGGATGGCCACGAAGTGCTACTCCCGCGCCTCGCAGAGGCGCATTTACGGAAGGGGTCTGGGGGCCGCTTAAGGCCCCCAAAAGCTCGCGAAAAAATGGTGCAAAATCTTGCATTCTCGAAATTTCATCAAAATGAATTTATTTAACACAAGGTTTTTATAGTGTTCAGTAACCTTTATTTGGTACAGTATACAACAGAGATATCATAATAAACGAATTAGTACCGTTAATGTATTAATTTATGGCGAGCGGGGATTACATTTTTGCCTTTGGCGCTTGTTGTTACCATCCCTGTTCTCTTTTTTTCCTTTCCTTTTTTTAAAGGGGGGCGTACGCCCCTTACGCCCCCCCCCCTGGATCCGCCACTGCTAACTTAAATATCCAATACACAAATTTTCCCATTTCCCAAGAAAATCACATCAAGTCTGATTCGGCTACTGATAAACGACACTCTGTCATACATACAGTTTCATCTCATTCATCGCAAAAGCTACCTATCAGTGGCCTTTCATGTCACAATTGTGATGTTTCTATCGGCTTGCATTTTCTATCGCGATACGTGTCGAAAACATCGCGATACTTATTAAAGGCATGGCGATACTTCTTAAAAGCATCGCGATGGAAAAACTTGATGCATAATGTAAAAATATCCGGTTACTTTTAAAAAGCATGGGCTTGCTTTTTTCATCTACCTTACCGATCGTGTCACAATTGTGATGTTTCTATAGGCTTGCTTTTTTCTATCACGATACTTGTTTAAAGCATTGCGATACTTATTAAAAGCATCGCGATGAAAAAAACATGCATAAAAAAAGCATCGCGATACATTTTAAGGGGATGCAGGACACTTTCACTGAAAATAATTTGTCAATGAATTTTTGCCAAATAGTTAGTTTTTTATACAAGTTATCATAATTCAAAATAAAAAATAGGGGTTTCAGAGCTTATTTTCGAGGTGTTGAGCACTGAAATTTTAATTTTTCATATAGATTATACATAGAAGAGAATAAAAAAAGCATTAAAATAAAAGATTGCAAAAATTCTGTCCAATGAAATTTTCTGAATTTTTTATATAATGTCAAGCAATCGGTATACATTTTAGTGATGGAATGAAAAATAGGGGTCTCTGTGTTAAATTTTTGTCAATTGGGTAAAAACTAGTCAAAAAGTGCAAAAAAATGGTATTTTTTGGTCAAAATTACCTCCCTTGTCGAAAATTTCATTTTCATTATTGTTGCCAATACCAAACTCATTTAAACGAAAACCTTTTATTTCAACCATTAATAAATTGAAGTACTAATATAGGTACATGACTTTCATTATTATTTTAAATTTTTTGAAATTAAGAAATTAATAATGAAAGAAATTATTATTAAATTTACCATAAATGTTCTATCTATTTTGAAATTTTCATGAAAAATGGTGGATGGCTTAAAAGCATCGCGTTACTTGTTAAAATCATTGCGTTAATTGTAAAAAGCATTTCATGCATGATGTTTTTTCATCGCGATGCTTTTAACAAGTATCACGATAGAAAAATGGAGGCCGATAGAAGCATCACAACTGTGACATAACGGCCACTGATAGCTACCAAACGCCAATGATTATTTCATTTCTTGAATATGCAAAGTAAACAGAAGAAAGCTATTGCATATGACGCACAAGATTACTTTTGATGCTCAGCATCAATTCGCGGCCGAATTATTCTACCTGTTTGTCTGTATGATAATAATTTTACGGACGCATTTAAAACATTTGATATCTATGTTACAAAAGTTATTTTATATTTGTTTGTTAAATGTTGTTTTACGCTACTTTCAGCAATTTTTCAGCTACACCATGCCATTCATGTCGCGCGGTTTTTATTTGGGGAGGAAGACGGAGTAGCCGAAGAAAACCCCCAACCTTCGATAGGAAAACTGGCAATCCTTGTCAATTAAGTTATTCAATGTTCTTTGCAATTATAATATATCATGTTGTGATGCGTCCAAGCTTTAAGTCAATATTTTGTTCAAATCATACACGAACAGCATGTATTTTAGACCCAATAATGTCATTCATTTGCTGCATTTAAGGCTGTATTACAATAAAACGGTCATAACCTTGAATATGTTTTTTATTTAAAAAAAAAATAAACAAAACAAAACAGAATAAGAAAAAAAATCTGGACGCCAGTATATGCTGAATTGGTGAAAGTAGAGTTAAAAAGCATTCAAAAAAAAAACAATAAATGAAATATATAAATCATCTGGACAACAAGGCAGCTATACGAGATAGATACATGTAATCTGATAGAATAAATGCATGCAAAATTGTCTTTTGCAATTGTAGATTCGCTTAAAAATGTATGTGTAGAGGTCCTGATAAGCATAAATAATCGAAGATGTTATTATATAACATAAAGGCTTGTGGAGCAAATATCTCGGATTTTAAATAAAAAAAACCCCAAAATGTTTGTAAGGAATATCTATTAAAATATTCACTTATAATCAGAATTGCAATTTCTTAAAAGAAGTCATTTGAACTTTTTCCCCAGTCCTGCAGATTAGTTTGAATAACCGACTTCTAAATTTGCGAAAATGTAATCTTTTGTTATATATTAAATCATAAATATACTTGAATAGAAACTAATGTTAATGAGGTTCAATAACATAAATTATTGACATAATATTTACTTGTTGAATCTTACAAAAGACAGCATATTCTCTAATTTGACGTAATATATCAACCGCTTGACCGGTGTGGAAAATATAGTTCTAGTCACTAGTGAATTTGTCGTTCTCAGCAGTTGATTGGTCTAAAATAATAACGTCGTAATAAGAACTCATGACGTCATAAACAAAACACCTTCCATTTACCGCGTATTCAAGTCGTAAAATTAGGGTTGGGAGAATATGTACTTCATTTAAAAAATTTACTACTTTTTAAAATTAGAGAAACGGAATCTTACATTAGAACTCTTGGATTATCGGATTTCTCCAATCTCGATTGTTAAATTATGCAAATTTAGTCCTCAGCAAGGCTCGGACTTAAAATTCCATAATTTAACTATCTCGATTGGAGAAATCCGATAATCCACTCGTACCAATGTAAGATCCTATATTTCCGGAATTGTATACATCAAATAGCCATTTATTCTTATTATCGATTTTCATCCGAAATTTTATACGCAAAAATAACCTTTTTATTCTGGTTTTCCATTTTTCAACGCTATGCTCATCGAAAGCGCTATCACCGAAGACAAAGTACCAGGCCTTAGTTTCAAAAAAATTCTCAAATTGAGATTTTCCTCAAATCCTTGAGTTTTTCCTCAAATTTGAGGATGAGTTGAAGAAATCCTCAAATTTGAGATGTTTTATGAAACCGGGCCCGGGACAGAAATGGTCTCCCTTTATTATTAACTTTTGTAAAGAGAATACCAAAATATGTTTCATTGCATGAAAATTTGATATCACCCAACCATTTTTGCAGTCCAACGATATATCTTGTGTTAATTATTCACTAAGCTTGAATGATTGACATGGTCGTAACTAGGGTTAGAAAATAGAGGAGGCAGGGGCTTGGGCGCCGCCGATTGAGGCCCCCAAAAATCAACGTAAAATTACACATTTCCCCCCATTTTAAAAGTGTTAAATAAAAACTATCAGTTTTGGCGTATTTCCTTATTTTGTAGTTGATTCTTTGTGTATTATATTGGGGTTTTCAAAGTAAAATACACACTTTATTTTTTGTGTGTTTGTAAACCTAGACGAGGCAGTTGCCTCAATAGAAGTTACGGCCCTGATTGACATTCTTTTTGCAAAAATCTGTTCATTAAATGGTTACGAAGTATACTTCAAAATATTTTCTCCTATATCCATCCTTAGCAACGAAAGTGAATACAAATATATCCCCGCCTAGTAGGACGGCAATAAATAATTTTATAAATAGCGCTACGCGCTACAATTACTCGTTGAAATATATTGTGTGCTACATTGACGGAACAGCCAATTTATGGCGGAAATGATGTTTTCTATAGGTACGTAAATATCATAAATGTACCGTAATTGTTACAGAAATAATTCACGGAGGCTGTAATTTATCATTGTTTTACAACGGGCTTTCGCTCAGGATAAAATAATACGACATAAATGGACACCCCGTTATAAATCACAATTTAATGAACTTGAAATTGGTATTAGTCTAGTATGCAAAGTATATTTGCAGCTGTTATTGGATTATCTACAATAATGTATAAGCTTGTGTCGTCTCTAAATAGCTTTAAATTTGATTGAAAGTCTGAAACAATATTATTTATAAGAGAGGACATAAGATGGACCAGTACATAACACCTGCGGTAACCGATAGCCAATTTGAATTTGATCCATTGATTACGACCCACTGTTGACGCCCGTTTGAGTCCGCAGACAATTCTAAAATTGTACTCTATATACCATATTTTTTAAGGTAGTTCATCTACTATTGATCAAGTAGTCCGTCGACATTGAGATTGTGGGTTCGAGGCTCACGGATGGCAGGGTGCGCTCGACTCCAATCTTGATTAACAATGATTGCCAGTTTTCCTGCCTGAAGTAGTGGGTTTTCACCGGGTTCTCCTGCTTCTCCCTCCCCCCAAAAATGGATGCCATGAAAAAGAAGAAAGTGGCGTTAAACACCATTCATTCATTCAAACAAACACACGAAAATCAACCTTTTTATCTGATTTTCGTGTCAATATATTTGTTCATTTGAGCAAAAATGAAACATGAATTTTATTTTTAATTGTAAATTTCTATTTTATATCCGATTGTTAATTAATAGTTAATATAATTTGCGGTGTACAGGATGTAAGAGATCAAAAAGGAGATTGTTTGGTTTGCACGATTTAAGTTAATATTTATGTCATATTTTGCATTGGATGTATCATTTCAATGATTTTTTGTTATTCTTTTTTTTTAATATATACATGTATATTAACACTCCATCTGTTTGAGAAAAACATAATGTATACTAGAATCTCAATGTTTCGAAAGCATTGTTTATGTTTAGTCATGTCAAAATCATAAGTGTATACATATAAGTGTGTATGCCTACTATTACAATTATAAATACATAAACAGATTTACATACATACATACATACATACATACATACATAACCTACCTACCTACCTACCTACTACCTACCTACCTACCTACCTACCTATCTACCTACATACATACATACACACACACCCCTACATACATACATACATACACACATATACACACACACATACATACATACATACATACATATTATTTATTATGTCTTTATGTACATGCAAGTTACATTGCTAGTGTTTTATACAGAAATAAAAAGGTATACAACAAAGACATTGGTGCACATAAAAGTCAATGTCCACACCATACTTGTGCACCAGGTTAATAAAGATATTATATGGCAAAAATCAATAAGACAATAGGGTTGTCACCCATGTACTGATGAGATACCAACACACCTACAACTAATAATGTGAAGTGAGTAGGGCTCTCAGGGACATCCATTTATTTTCAATTGTCCCTCACTGCAGGTGATCTGTAATAGGATGCGGATAAGACTTCAATTTTATATATGTATATTTAAGCATGCTTATTGCACCCTGTATTGATGGAGTTGTACCTGATAGTTTACAAGAATACATGTAGTATTTTAATATAATATTAAGAGAATTAACAAAGGGATCATTGTACTCTGAACAGAAGGTAATGGCTTTGGCTATTCTTGGTAATATTATATTGCAGAGACTTTTTTTTCTATTTTTCAAATATTACTACACAAACATTTTTTGATATTGAGCACTTCCCAAAAAGGTGAGTAAAGGTCTCTTTTGTTTCATGGCAAATACTACATAAGTGGGTTCTTTCAGTCTGCATGGAGTTGGTACATAATATTCTGTGCATAGTTTTGTACTGGAATATTTTTTGAAACTTGAAAGTGTAATTTGTAAAGTAAGTCTCAATTTAGGATTTCTGTGCCTAGTTCAGAGTTCGTCTTAGTCTGCTGATGTTCTTGGAATACTTTAACAGAAATTTTTGTATCATATCCTTTCAAACCTTTGGTATCAAAGAACTAATTTAAAATGTTTAAGGTTGTGTTGGGTTAATAGATCATCATGACTTTAAATTCATTATTGACATGAACTAAAACAAATAAAAACAATTCCTGCTTCACATCACTTTGGGAAAAAGATTATGTTATTATTTTTTTTAGATTACTATTAAACCATAGGGATTGGCTCAGGATTCCTACTACCGTATTGGTTCTTTCACAGTTAAGAGCACTCCAATTCAAAAAGATGTCTTCCCAAAATTTTTTAAAATATTTTGATTTTTTAAAATACCATCAGGCGACATACACCAAATCCACCCCCTAACTTTCATACTTGTCTATTAAAAGTGTCTTTCATTGTGAAAGGTTTATTGGGCTCAAAAGTTTGTTGATCCATGTTATTTTAAGTGAATACATAAAAGATAGTACATGAGGCCGTGTGGCATTTTTAATCCGCCATTTTCATAGGGCCCAACGATTACATTTACGATTTGGACCCTGCCATGTGTATGTCCTTGCTGTTGGATTTTTAATTCTCCAAACATCAATGAGGTCTAGTGACAATTTCTTATTTAATATTTTGTCGTGTGCTTTTGGTTATTTTTGGATTAATAATCTATTGTATCCAAAGTATAGTCTTGAACTACATTTCAGTACCCTGCTATTATAACATAGTAGTTTTGTAAACTAGAGATGCATAACTCTATTTTTTTTTAAATAAAATTTATTCGACAATCTTGAATTGATATATCAAGAATAATAATATTATTTCTTTATAAATATTATAAGAAAAAAGTGTTGTTTAGTAATATTGCTACGCCTCTTGAGTGGCTGGTGTAAGAGCTAAAAAAAATGATGTATATCCTCATTCGTGATGCCATTGTTTTTCTTTTTCTTTCATACAGTGAGTATCAGCGAAAACAAGAATATGATATTTTTTACGATACCTGTGAACAAATCTCCTCGTTTTGCATCCTCGGACAGACCCCTACAGTTGAAGCCACATATTGTAACAGATGACATTTATTAACACAATTATGTTCTACTATTTTGGACTACATGTTGACAAACCTGATAATGATATATATAATGATATGTAGTACCAGACAGTTAGCGTATAGCTAAATTGTTGCAACTTGATTTAGATTTTTAGACTGAGATATAAACAGACAGAAGGAACATATAAATATACCAAAATGCCCCTCTTTTTGACTCCCATTCCTACACCTTAAAACGTTCTATTCATTCGGTTCCCCAATTACAATGTACTTGGGTCCTTGAATTTTTT
Source organism: Limnoperna fortunei (assembly GCA_944474755.1). Lineage (NCBI taxonomy): Eukaryota > Metazoa > Mollusca > Bivalvia > Mytilida > Modiolidae > Limnoperna > Limnoperna fortunei. Next base: position 26,072,558 of record OX104122.1, read on the forward strand.
CCATCACTGAATGAATTGTCTGTTGTTTGTCATAAAGTAAAGGTCAATAATTATTCAAGTAAATAAATTCATTCATATACTAAAACATAAAGTGACGTAAGTAACAATATTTCCATTACATCAAGACATAAAAGCATTTCTAAGTCGCAACAATCTAAACATTATGTCACTTAAGTACTTATTTTCTTTAAGAGTTTACAACAACTTGTACATTACGAACAAGTTATTAATGACAATGTTATATGATTATTATTGCGTATGTTAATTTATGTATTCCAATGCATACTTGAGAAGAGCTATCCGAGCAATGCTGTGTTAAATCAGTACCAGAACACTTGTTTAAATTGTATTATAAAATGAGTCTTACTATGTCTGAAACTAAAATTAAGTTGTTAATAAACAACAAAATCTTTCGTTTAATTCGAATACGCAAAAGCTAAAGAGTACGAAGTCTCAAGTCACGTAGCAATTTCTTACTTGTATCACAAATAAGGAACTAATGCAGTTCCTCCGAGAACAACAATTCAAAACTAGTGATTGCATGGTCAGGGAGTATTAGTTGTCAAGTTGTCAAGTCGTGTCATAAAGTAGAACTTACTTAAAATCAAAGGGGCCTCGGTGGCCGAGTGGTCAAGGTAGTTCGTCTACTATTGATCACGTGGTCTATCAACACTGAGATTGCGGGTTCGATTCTCACTGCAGGCAGAGTGTACTCGACTCCAATCTTAATTTACAAGGACTGCCAGTTTTCCTACCGCAGGTCAGGGGTTTTCTTTGGGTACTCCGGCTTCCTCCCCCAATAAAACTGGACGCCATGATATAGCTGAAAAATTGCTGAAAGTGGCGTTAAACACCATCAAACAAACAAACAAACAACTTAAATTCCAGTTCAGTAGGTTCGCTACAATATATATGTAGGACTCTTAAGTGCGATGGGTACCCTAGTGTGATGGTTTCCCCAAAGAACGATAGTCACGCCAAAGTGCGATGGCGTTTTTATCTTCAAAAGGCCAAAGTACGATGGTGACGCAAAGTGCGATGGCGTTTTTATTGTACTTGTGCCACAGTACGATGGTCACACTGAATATGATAAAAAGACATTAAATTAAATCACATAAGGTTAAAACTAAATAAGATACTAGAACATCGTTAACACCGCAAAAAAGATCTCCTCAAATAATTCAACATAGAACTATGAGACATGAATTGTATTGAAAACAAAAATGTAGTATTTGTCTGTATCTCCGCAAAGCCAGCCATTCTTGCCTTTTGATAACATACAATGTTGAAAATTATATTCTTGTGGGGCTTCTTTTTCAAATGATCAACTTAATTACTGCTCATTATATTGAGAACTATTAGTTTCGCTTAGAAAACGCACGAAAACCTCAAATAACGCAAATTGATTAATGCACTTTAGCGCCACTGACGTTAAGATATTGTGACGTTAACGTCCAAACGTTGCCGTTCAAAACGATATATCAACATGGAGGAGACGGAAGATGGAGGTTATCTCATAGAAAAGAAAAAGAGGAAAAGGGAGACCAACGACTGCAACTCAGAACAGTTTTGGGCAGTAATGTCTGTGCATTCCATTTGCAAATTGAAGTTCAAACAGAACAACTTGGGGGCCCAGAAAATAAAGGAGGAGCTGAGTTTAAGTTTGGGAGAGGCCACCATCAGGAAATACATTGCAGGGTACATTTATGATGAGGAGACGGACAGTCTTTACTAACGGATCACCAAGGTCGAAGAGCCTCAAAGAAAGGTACTAGGGAAAGAGAAAATGATCGAACAGATTGAGAAAAATCACAAAAGCGACCATCGGAAGACAGACGCCATATACGAGACGTTGAGATAGTCGTTCTTTACGGTGGTACGAGAAAAATATCGATTGCTGTTTAAACAATATGTTAAATGCACCCAGTGTCTCTCGGCTGTCAACCTGCCTAAGACTAAGAGGACACGTAAGCCTATTCCAGCAACCTATCCCAACAGCAGGTGGCAAATGGATCTCAAGAAGATGCCTCCGTGTCGTGGTTACAACTTCATATGTAACATTGTTGACTGCCACAGCCGTTTCGCATTTGGAGGCTACTTAAAGCAGAAAAAAGAGGTCGCCGATACTATAATCAAATTCATTTATCTGTTCGGTCCTCCCAGAATCCTTTAAACAGATAAAGGGAAGAAATTCAAAAACATTGATTTTTAGCGCCGTGATGGACGAATTTAAAACCAGACACATAAACGGGAGCCCGTATCACCCACAGTCTTAAGGTAAGTTTATAACATTTACTTTTTTTAATATTTTTATTTACAATCGTACAAAAAAAGTTAAAAAAGAATACCACGCAATATAACATCAAAACTTTATGTAGCTCGCTCGCTAAAATCGCATTATAACTAGGGACACCCTATAGTTGTCCTTCTATCCTTCCGTCAACAATTTATTGTAAACACTAAAACTATGAAACTATTGACAGTACAATTCTGAAATTTTGTGCAGTTGCTCCATAGCATATCATGATGTATGTTCCGTCCAGTGAGTGTTCCATAGCCTGTGTTAGTGCCCATGCTTCACATCCGTAAAGTAGGATAGACTCGACAGTTCCTTTGAAGAAGCGTACTTTCAGTTCACTACTCACACTGGACCTCCATATGCTAGACATGCCATTGAAGGCCTGCTTTGAAAACACTTAGTTTTTTGGTTGAAGGGGCCCTTTCTGACTTTTTCAGAAAGCTAGTATTAATCTCTTTAAAAATAAAAACTGAAAAGCGCATTTCATTTTTTTATTTTCGCCGTATTTGTATAAAGGGTAACATATGCACATATTTCACATTTCGTTATTATCTATATATATTGAAAATTCATCTATTTACAGAGTCGAGAGCAGTCGGACGGGACTATGTATCCCATGGAGTTATTTCCCCCAAACCATCGGTCTGCACATCCATGAAGAACTTCAATCCGGCAGTTGGGATTTTGTAGATTTCAAACCTAATTCAGCAATGTCAGCGGGTACCAACGTGTTTCTGTCGGGATATTGGAGAAAAGGCGTTATTATTGACATTCAAATGGACGACAGCAAAGGACGTGTGTTCGCAGTGGAAGACTGTCTCAACAAAAAAATTCACCAATTATCAGTTATTCATATACCTTCGGATATAACATAAGGTCTGGAGCATTGGATTTCAACGGTGACAGCGTTGAATTAGAACTTTCGAATATTTTCTAGACTAACCATTTTGTAACACAGAACGTATTGTGAAGTCATTCTCTTTATGACGTTTAATGTTACATTTCTCAGCTGAGTTTTACATTAAGATTTCATAAAGTTAAAATGTAATTTATATTTAAGTTTTATAAAGAAAAGGTATTCCCGGCTTTAAAAAAGATTGGCATGTGCAAGTGATATTAAATGGCGTCATATTATCAACCAATGCAAATGCTTCTAACGGGGGACCTTATCTGGTGTTTCATTTAAAAGTGAAATAAATGAAAATATTGCCCCAGGGGACAAGGTTAATATTTATGTGTGTGTGTGTGTGTGTGTGTGTCACTTTAAATGCAACGTGACACTGTTAATGTTAGATAAGCATTATTTCAACATAATCTACAAAAGGTCGTCCTTTAAAAAGTTCAACCACCTAGACAAGTTTTGAATTCGTTTAGTTTCTTTTTGAGTAGTCAATGTTACTGTCCTTAATCAGGAATCGATTGGTGGTTTCTTGATATTTCTTTATATTTTTATTTGTAGTGATTTATTGTTTAAGTTTTTTATTTATTAGAGTAACAATTTCAGGAAATCCCCGAAGACGTGCTTCATCCGTTGCTGTCCACTTTCTGCTATTAGTAATAATTACGGCTCCGTTTTCAATCAACCTTTTGACTATTTCAAAGTACCCGCTTTTACTTGCCTCCGAGAGAGCACTGTTACGTCTTTTATCAGTCGCGTTAATATTAACCCTTTTAACTATAAGTTGAAATATGTCTAAATGTCCAAACTTGCATGTTTCAATTAACGGCGTCACTCCATTTAAATCGGCTTTATTAGCATCTGCTTTGTTTTTAATCAAAAGTTTCACAATGTAATAATGACCACCCTTGCATGCTTCCAAAAGTGGTGTTCTTTCTCTCGTGCTTGCATAGTTGACATCGATGCCGTTATGTATAAGAGAGTCGACTAATATATTATGTCCTGCCTTACACGCCCATATGAATGTTTCTTCTTTATTAATGCTGCCAGTGAATGCTTCCTGTTCTCCAAGAAATTCATATCTTGCGCATGTGCCAACTTGATCTGACCATTGAAAAGGGGACCAACCGTTGTGGTCAGTTTGATTGATGTCTGCTCCATTTTTGACAAGGAGTTCAGCTATGTCAGCGTTTCCATTGCTAATTGCCAAAATAAGAGGGGTAAAGCCGTCATTGTTTGCCTTATTGACGTCAACACCCATACCTATGAGTGCTTTTACTACTTTCATGTCTCCTTTCCTACTGGCCCACATCAGGCGTGTCCAGGCATATAATAGATTATCATCAGTGTGATATGTTCGGTCTAGTAGCAAATCAACGATCCAGTCCTCTCCAGATTCACACGCCCAAATTAACGAAGTTCCACCATTGTCAAACACATTTTTGCATGCAAGATCTTGTATGAGTAACTCAATTGCATTTCTATGTTTCCCTCTACAGGCCCACATAAGTGGGTCCCATGTGTCGTTATCAGTAATAATAATAGAAGCCCCATTATCCATCAAAATTCGCATAATTTTGTGATGTCCCATATAAGATGCTAGCATCAAAGGAGTGCATCCATTGACGTCTTTATAATCAACTTGTGTCAATTTAGCAAGCAGCAATTCTACGATCCCTACATGTCCACTAAAACAAGCCCACATCATTGCATTCCACCCACATATATCAATCTTATGTACGTCCGCTCCTTTTTTAAGTAGTAAATTTACCACACCCAGATGCTTGGAACTACATGCGTGCATCAGTGCAGTGCATCCACTTTTATCTGCCTGGTCAACTGGCGCATCATTTTTATCTACAAGCAAATCCACTAAGCACTCACTTCCATTTCTTCCAGTCACAATTAGTGGAGAATGTCCGTATTTGTTTTGCTTTTTGACATCTGCACCTTTAGCGATAATATGAATAGCGGCTGCTATATTTCCAAAAAAGCAAGCAAAATGTAGAGGCGTATTTCCATTGTTATCAAGCGCGTTGATACCAAACGTCATGTCTAGAAGTGTCTTTACTATTGCGATGTTACCGCCCCTGGTAGCAACAAATAAAGGAGTCCATCCTTCAGCGGTAAAAACATCAATATGTGCTCCTTTTTGTAATAGCAAGTTAAAAATTTCGAAGTTTCCTTTCCCGCATGCTGCCATGAAGGGAGTAAATCCGTCCGATGTAGGCAGATTTATTTTAGCCCCATTATTGATGAGATATTTTACTATTTCCGGAATCCCAATCTCGCATGCTTCAACGAGAGCTGTATTTGATTTTAATACTTTATAATTGACATCAGCTCCTCTTTTAAGAAGTATTTTTATCATTTTCTTGTTTGATACACTAACAGCCGTTAATAAAGGAAATAATCCTTCTTGGTCATCGTTTATAGTCGCTCCGTGTTTTAGAAGTAATTTAATTATTTCTACATAGCCAAACTTTATGGCCAAATTTATTGATGAAACAGTCAGCGTTGTCTTTGCATTAATAAGATGCTCAACAATATTCCGATGTCCAAACCAACATGCTATCTTAAGTGCTGAAACTCCATAAATGTTTGTGTAGTTTATATCATCTTCGTAATACATAATACTATTAACTATTTCTAAATGTGCACCCCGACAAGCAAACATAAGTGACGACCATCCGTGGATGTTTCTTTTTTTAACAACAGCGCCGTTTATTAATAATAAATTCACGATTTTTATATGACCGTGATTACAAGCATTCATAAGTGGCGTATTTCCCTCTACATCCGTCGTATTTACGTCTGCTCCTTTATGTAAAAGTGTGTCAACTATTTTATATTGATTGTTTGCACATGCTTCTAGAAGACAACTTACTCCATTTGACTCTTTTTTGTTGACGTCAGCATTATTTCCAATCAGTAAGTTCACTACATTTTCAAAGCCGTTTCGACATGCAATATTTAAAGGTAAATGTTCTTCAAAACTATTTATGTCATCTGTTTGAGATAGTAAAAATTGAATGAGATCTGTATATTGCAACGAACACGCTAGATATAACGGCGACACATTGTCGATTTCATCAGTTGAGTTCACTAACAGTTTTATATCTTTCTGCTGCTTGAGTACACTAATCAATTTAAGTCTGTACTGTAGAAAGTTCATTTGATGGTTACAAAAGACGTCGTTAATTTTACGCTTTGATATATCTTGAACTATTCGAACAAAATACAAGCTCTCAATTTCCTCATAAACATTGATCACACAATCTTGGTCTGTTCTTTTTTTCAATGATCTAAGCAAAGACCTTTGACACAGTACTTTGCTGTCTGCATGTAATATTGTTACACGGGTCTCTTTTTCCCCAAAATAGGCACAGATATAATCAAAAATCAAATTATGGACGGGTATATACCTACAACCTTCTTTTATAAAATACGTAAGCAAAAATGAATCAAGATGGTTTTGAAGATCTCTCCGAGAAGTACCATAATTGCACCCAAAAGCTTCTAAAATCTGATTCAACTCATCCCTTGTGTGGTTTTCGTTCATGAAAAATGATTCATCAATGACTCCATTTCCAATGACAAATAAAAATAAAACACAGTACTTTGATTTATCTTTCTGTTCTCTTAGTTTATCTACTTCCATACAGAAAAATTTAAATGGATACATTGGAAACAATGGTGCAACGGTACTGTCTAGAAACAGATGAATAGGTAGCAACTTTGAAATTGGCGTGTTGGAACTGAAGTCGGGACAGTTATTTTTCACTATCAGTAATTTTTGTTCATTAGAAAGTTTATATTTGTCACTTGATAAGTTGCATGAGTTTCTGGAAAATAATTGTATTCGTTTAAACTGATCCTCAAAAAACACTTGCAATCGACTTGCAACTATTATCTTTGCTTTACAGTTTATTAGGAAATTCTTAATTTTCTTCTCATAAGATAGCCACATATCCACTTCTGTTTGAATGGTTGTATATTTTCCGCATACGTCATCTATAACAAAAAGCTGAAGATAGCGCCTTCGGAAATGTGTTACAATATCGACAGGGCTTGCACATGGTATTATTTCGTATTTGTCTTTTTTACGCAGAAGAAGTGCAACGTGTTGAATAGTGACAGACTTACCAGCCCCCGGTCTCCCTATTACTGTTATTGTTGACTGATTTTCTAAAGTTTTTAAAATTTCTTTAACAGCAGTTGTCTCTACAAATAATTTGTCTTGCTTCTCCCAGTTTGCTATTTCCAGTTGATGCGAATCTATAATTAATATAATCAAACAATACTTATACAGACATTCAACATGGGAATTTTTGTGGACAAATAAATTAAGTTTGATTTAGACTGCAGTGCAAATGGGTGTTTTAAAGAATACACATTCGCAAAAGAAACGTTTGAACCATTAAAGTGTCTGTGACATATGTGTCAGACCATACCTATTTTGCAGTAGTGTATTATAAATAACTAGATTAAATTCTAGGGACATGAGTTGCATTACTGAGCTGCAAATTTCACGTTTAATTGCAAAATATATTACCATGACAAGAACAAATGAAATTCGAGTCTTGACGGCGGTATAATTCTAAGGAATCATCCAATACACAAGTATCCATTGTCGTAAATCCGATCTGTGTCTCTGATTTGAATATTTTTCTTCGGATATCCTCACATTCGGTTTTGAAATGAGCTCCACCAAGTCTGACGATTGCCTAAATCATAAATATCAAATAAATTATTTCATTTATTACCTAACAGTTGACCATGTTTCTGTAAGTAATTCTTAGGGTTCAAGGATTGTCAAAAGGAATATAAAAATCAATTATGGTCGACACCTTTATTGAGATTTCATATCAGAAATGCTTAAATAATTATTATGAAGGATACAATTATTCACATAATAATACCAATTCGACAAAGGTCTTTTTTTAATCCAAACAGTAATTAATAATTACGATGAAAAGTGTATGAGCTAAAAACACGTCTTATTGCTTCAGTTTCTGTCTGAGCTTAAATAGATAATTTTTTCCAAGTGGAAACTAATCTATATGGGTTTTTCTATAGTAAACTGTACGGCAGATTTGGCCGACTGCAATAAGTGACTCAGTATAAGGTTTCTTTTAAGAAAATGGTTATTTCGATAAAATTTAATTTGATTTAACAATTGATTGGAAATATTCAATGGAGCAACCCAGGTTATTAGGTATAACATACCTTTCATTACATTACGTATTCATTCGCCGATACAATTAAAATAGTTCCGTAATGTCAACCCTATGATAAATAACAAATTTTGTTTTGAAAATTCAACTATAAGGAAATCATGGCGAATAAGCTTCGCGTACAAACGCAGTAATTTCAAAGTAAAACTGTATCAAAAGTATATAAATAGACTAAATGAAAATAAATAAGATCTCGTGTGTTATTTTACAAACATAGTTCTTTGTTTACAAACGTCACGGGCAGACGACAAATGTAGTCCCGCAGTAAATGAAGGATGACGTGTGGCAGAGGTTATATCTGGGAACCAGTTATGTTCTATGTTCCGGAGAGTGGCTATTTATATGCCAATCTTATTTCCTGTGTCAAGTAATTGAAAACATTTCACACTGTTAAACACTTCCCTGTTTATACAGTAAAATAAAAAAATGTACCGGTAATCATCTATTTATAAATTCACAATAATATTGTTAATATATTCGATCTCACAGACTAATATGTATGCATAAAATCTGAGTATAATTGTATACTTAAATACTTCATATGTTTTATCATTTTACACCAATGATTTAATGAAATAATGACAAATTAAAAGCATTGTTATCTTGTTATAAACAAATAGTAGTTAATGTTTAATAATAAGAATGTATTAAATATTTAAAGACAATATGTATGTAACATGAGTTTAATTACATACATATTGTCTTAACATATTTAATACATTCTTATTATTAAACATTAACTACTATTACTGTAGTAAATTTTCACGCAATTACATCTTGATCCAGATTCATGTCTCAAGAGAGTTTATTGTTCAGATGATTTAAAGAGGCAAGGATACATATAACTAATGTTACACCTTTAATGTAACGTAAGGTAAATGCAATGTGCAGGTATTGATGCATGTCTGAAAATGTAGGTCGAACGTAGTAAATGTTTTGACCATATAAAAAACTAAAATCTCTTGGATTTGTATACCTTTCCATCATTGAATGACATTTTACCTGGACTAGAAAATTATTTAAGTTTCATTCAAAATTAATAAAATATATATATGCCATATATCCGTGACCAATGCCTTTTTCACTAGTTAGAAAATTTTGAAGCGCTTACACTTTTACTTCCAATTTCTAATGCAGTGAATTTTAAAATACTTAATTGTTAAAAAATACCCAAATTGTGTGTTGCAAGATCTGAGAGATATATTACCAATTTTAAACACTTTATTTATGCAGGAACTTACAGAAAAAAAATTGTGCAAATGTAACCACTATCTAAATTCAGACCACGATGTGGGGCCTCGGTGGCCGAGTGGTCAAGGTAGTTCGTCTACTATTGATCACGTGGTCTGTCAACACTGAGATTGCGTGCTCGATTCTCACTGCAGGCAGGGTGTACTCGACTCCAATCTTAATTGATATGGATTGCCAGTTTTCCTGCCGCAGGTCGAGGGTTTTCTCCGGGTACTCCGGCTTCCTCCCCAATAAAAACTGGACGCCATGATATAGCTGAAAAATTGCTGAAAGTGGCGTTAAACAATATTCAAACAAACAAACAAACAAGAACACGATGTAAGTAGTCAGTGTTGACTTAATGTAGGGTAGACAATTTTTTTGTTTAGATGTTGAAATGCTGAAAAAGGTCATATAGATTCAATACCGTATAAGTGTTTTTTGCGTGGGGGAAATTTCGCGTTTTTGTTCAAATACTGTGTAAGGTTTTTTCTGTGTAAGAAGTAACGTAATTTTCGCGATCCTAATCTGCGCGGATATAAATTGTTTCTCATTGTTGTTGTAATTTGTTGAAATATAAGGACTAAATTTTCCTTAGCATAGCCATTCTGTGCAGCATATTTGCATAAATCAAGACGCTTATTTGGTTGTAATTCCGATGTTTCTTAGGTGTTCGCGGTTGCTCTGCAAAAACCATTTCTGCCACAAGCTCATTTGCATTCAGTAGTACTCGCTAGATAGCTAGATCTCTAGTTCTCTTGTTAAATATTTTGAACATCGACGTGTATAGGAACAGAATAGATTGGCAAAAATTTGTAAGTGATATTCTTACAGGGAGTAATTTTCAAAAGTTCGACCTCAAGCATGTGTGAAATATACAAATGGATAACGCTACCTGTTTCCTAATATTTCGCGCGTGTGAATTTAAGCTTTTTAACTTTTACCGCTAAAATAGCGAAAATTAAATCACAACGAAAACAACCTGTACAGTAATACAAAAAAAATAAAGAAATTGAATGACTGATTGATTATCTAAAAATGTTAACTACCCCAAAAAATGAAGGTAATAAAAAAATACGGAACACCGAGGAAACTGTTAAAAAAGATAATACACATTTAAAAGTAAAATAAACTGGCAAAAACCAGAACCAACAACTATATATATAGTAACTACAGCAATGATCCTGACTTGGTACATGTATTTCAAAAGAAATGGTGGGTTATACCAGGTTTTATGTCATGCCAAACAAACCTCTTCCATTACTGTAGTATGTGCGTTGGTTTGCAATAAAATGGATGGGTATCATATACCACTCGTCAGTAATAGATGTATCCAATAATAGTAGCACAATCACTGTACATTGAATTCAAAAATTGGGAAGACTATCTGTTACCATAGTTTCAAACGAAATTGAGGGAAACTTATAATTTTCAAATTAAATATTGTTTGTCGTCAATTATTGTGTTAAAATGATGTTGGTGTCATATTCAAGGTGCAAGTCTAAAAATGATGAAGATGAAGCCGTTTCGGTTGTTTTTTTTTTAATTTTCTTTTCCGAAGGATATATTAACGGAATCGACTCAGCAACTTGAGGGTTGTTAACTGAAAGGACATCATCAATAAATCTATGTAAAATTAAAAGACCTAGCTCCTGCTATCTTCTTTTCTTTAACAAGACGTCGAAGAAAGTCAGTTTCATAAGAATGAAAGAAAAAATCTGCAAGAAGTGGTGCACAGGTTGTACCCATTGAAATTCAGATTGCCTGCTGAAAAACAAATCTTCCAAAAGTTAGAAATATTTTACCGATCCGAAAATCTAGCATACTATAAAACTGTTTATCGCTGTAGCATAAATTGCCTTTTAATTCTGTAGTAGCAACAACTTATTGTTGCCACCTAAACTACATAGTAAAAGGATTATGTATACTTTCATTAAGACGGGATTTAAGTTTTTCGTGCAGCAATGTGGTATAAAGATTTGAAAAATCAAAGGTTCTGACAGATAAAATTTTAGATATCGATCCTGATTTTAATTTTGCAAAAGTTCTTTTGGATTTTGAGAATCCACATAGGATTAATATTACTTCGCGAAAAGTATGGATTATTAGGAAGAGACAAAGAACGTAGCCTTTAGTAGCAGCTGCAACGATTTTTCTTCTTTTTTAATGTACACAAGAGGTCTTTCTTATGCATGTATATTGGTACTTTTTCAACATACTAGTAAGACTTTCCTTATAATAATTTGATATCCGCTCAACGACAGATCCTCCCCTATCACTATGGGACGCACAGGGCATCTATGGGTAAAACGAATTGGAACCCCTCGTAAATGAATATAGAAAAACAGACATACAACCATTGAAAACAAACATTGTGACAGAAATGTAAATCGCTTCACTTGTCGAGTTGAACCATGGCGCGTTCCAAAGTGGTGGAGGTATAGTATTAAGATAGGCTCGATACATTTTTTGATTAGGATTGAGAAATGTTAAATACATGGTTTGTATTGAATTGTGGTTTGATACATTTTTGATACTGTTTTATATAAGTTTACCACAGGTTCCATATATTGCTGCTATAGGTTGAGACATGTCCAGTACGACAATAAGATTCAGACGTTTTCCTAGATATGACAATGAGTAACTCGACAGGTGTCTACGTAAAGACGAAGCTGGCACTGCATACTCGTATAGAGAACCTGAGTGCACCCCTTGTGTTTATTACGTAGGTGTTATATATGTTCTGTTTTTGAGTATTTTGGATTTTTATTGGTGTTGTATGTTTGTCTTGATTCCGATTTGTGATTGTCCTTGACTTTCTGTTCTTGTTGCTCGCTCATTATACCTGCTGTTTTTTTCTAATAGTTGGTACAAGGTTTTGTGAAAGTCACGTCACAAACTATTGTAGTGTGTTTTCGTTTGTTATAGCATTCTTTGTATCGACTGTGTAAATTTAAATTTTTACTATGTTACACATTAGGCTGTTTTTACTATATTGTATAGCTTTGTTATATAGTTTTCTTTTACATAAAACTGGTACGTACCGGAGGTTAATAAAGCGCCACGGTTTGTTCCACTTTCAATAAACGGTACAGACGATCAACATAAACCAAACTAATTTCTAGGATAAACTCATTTGATCTGAAATGGTCAGCAGACAGCAGACCCTCGTCAACCTGTTACTTTAGGTAATAGTGAATGGCCTTCGAAAAGTCGATTGTGAGGTAGAAGGACGAAATAACCATATAGTTACTATCCTGAAAAAAATTGCTCAGAAAGACTATTCCAAATCTGGTAAATAGCCAAAATCATTCGAATAAACGGAAGGTGCAATCTTTCAGTGAAGTTTCAGAGATAAGAGTTGAGTTAATTGTACAAAATAGTACCATTTTATCTCCTTTGTCGTCCATCCCCGACACTGCAGCCTGCTTTTGCACTTCGTGCAACGCGACCAAAAATCAAACCAAAATCTCAGTCACTTCTTCATGACTAGGATTGACGTTTTAATGTGGTAGAATCAGAGCATAAAGCAAGAAAACAATACGCTTGACAAAAAATTAATTTAATGTGCATTTGACGAAAGCGTGTAGAAAGTTTACTTCGCTCTATTAATATTTAGGTCTATTCCATTTTAACGGTAGCTATATGAATAAAAAAATGAAATTTTGTTTACAGAAAAAAAATTTAACTACATTGTATGATTTTATCTTGCAGAAAGTGTTTCTTCACATTGAAAACTAAATGAGAAACAATATGTTTGCAGTCTTAAGCTTGGTTGATTGTAAATAGGATTTGCCTTTCAATACTTATCGCAAAACACAGTTCACTGAAAATGATAAAGAATCGGATTAGAACATGAAGCAATGGTGTCGACATTAGATGAGGTTGTAACTGGGTCTCTGCACAACGCCAAAATCAAAAATTAATCACATACAAAATTGCGAAAACAAGACTGTACAGCAGTTTCATTTGTCTGCTATATCAGCAGGTTGACTGTCTAACTGGCAAATGAAAAATATATTATAATTATATCATTTCACCGAAACATCAACCCTTGCTATACCTCCTCAATACAGCTTGCTTTCTGTAGAAGCAGTAAACTCAACATTTGTGGTTCAACTTAATTTGTGAATCCCCAGGACAATACGTTGCTAATCACTACTGAGAAACCCATTTTTGAAAAGAAACATACCTCGGTGACACATTTCCAGTATTTATTGAAATCAATTGATGAAATCTTGTTATTTCCAGAGTGGCATATTTTATTTCGGTAGTGCTTAATTCTTGCCAGATCTGCTTCATCACTGATCTCAATATCTGAAGGCAGACAGTCAAACCCTTTAATTGGTTTTTTTACAGTTTTACTTAGGTTCCTTATTAGAAGTATCATCAGAGTTAAGTCATAGGTGTCTGAGGAAGTTGCCCCTGCAATAAACGAAATTGATCAGGTATTAAATATAAATAAAAGATTCACTTATTTTTTTTACCCTTTAGATTTCTAGAAGAAGACTTTTTTATTTGCTTCTTATATACAAAAATTAATGTTTGGCAACAACTCTTAAATATATTAAAACTATTTTTTGTTCGGTGAGTTAATTATAGAAGATACTAAACATGTAAATATACAATCGTAAAAAAAGAAAAAAACGAAAGAGAATAAAGCTTACATAAAACATACTATTTTCACATTGCATTCACTAAACCGAATACATTGTATTTCAAGACACCGTTTCTACTAATTTATACACTTTGGTTTACTGTTACTTTTTTTGGTTATCAGTTTCATATTAGTATTTTATTTTAATTTACATAAAAAGTATTTCTGACTGATTTTGAACAGTTTGTATAACCTGGTTTGGAGCGTTCTATGCCAAACTTGGTTCTGTTTTAACCTGAAAAAATAAAACTAAGACAACTTTACTACAACAAGTAATGGATACATTTTAACGTAACGTTACGAGGAGGTATTTTTAAAAGCAAAATTTTAAGACTTGTTTCATTATTGCTTATTACGTACCTGCTGTGGGGAATAAAAGTGTGTACTGGGCTGAATTCAAGCGACCTTCTGTCTTCAGTTTGTCAAGTTTGACTTTGTTCTGCAAGATCGTTACTGCTAATGTTGATGGAGGGAATATTTGATCAAACTTCACTTTTACTGCTTTCGTAGCTACATTGGTTATTATTGCGCTGAGACACAAGAAATTGTCTTCTTCTGCTGCTATGCTGCCAGCCATATCTATTATCATTTACTTAATTCCGGATGTAAATACATCTCCATAATTTCTGTAAAGTAGTAAAGAAGTACAAAAATGAAAACAATAATTATATCAACAAACTCCAAACTATTAAAGTTATTATTCTCCAAAGGTTTCTATGGCACATTTATTCATGCAATACGTCGTTTTCAAGATAGGTAGTTAGATGTATCATATCACGCGATTAATGTTATCACGTGATTTTATTTATCGCACTTTCCTCAATGTACCGTCTATAAACATAGTGTGAACGTCATAAAACGGAAAAAAAACTTGACCTCTTTCCATTAATTTTATGTTTAGTGTTGGCTTTGCACAACACAGCACATGATTGGTTTTGCATCGTCTTTCTTATTCCGTCCGATTCCGTATCAAGCGTTGCCGTTTTAAACTAAAAGTGCCCTAAATTTTTTATGGCGTCACGTGATCAGTATTACAATTTCCACCTCCTTTAACGTGAGCGATTATATCTTGAAAACGACGTATTGCAGCCATCTTGGACTTCAAGGATTCTATCAGCTATACAGTTTTAGAAAAGAGGGGATTTTAAATTCTTCCTAACATCATTGACTGCGAGTATCTCAGAAACATTATTTCTCGTGGTCCAAAATTCAGAACCTAACTCAGTAGTGTGTAATAAAAATTTCACTACAATTTTGGATGCAGTCGAAGGCTATGCCGGGAAGTGGATAAAGAGTGAAAGGGAACAAGACCCAGAACTAGATTCACTGGCTAACTGGTAAGAACAATAAGGTCTTGGTACAACGTAGCATTAAGAATTTTAGACATTGAATTAATGATCGACCGCAATCCATATTCAAAGACGAGGATGCTTTGAGGGTTTTCACTGTCTTCCAAGAAAAATATGTTGTTTTCCCTGCAGACAACATTGCGTTTGTGTGTACTTCACAATACTAAGAAAGCCTAATTAAACAGCTAAGCATCAAGGATAACTCTGGTAATTCTACACATAAACCTACCATATTTGACAAAGATGAAATACGATCTAATGTTAACTACTTCATGACTTCTATGAATATTCATTACGACGAAATGTCTGAAGAAGTACCGTACTTGAATTTGATTCCAAAAAATAAAACAAATTACAATGAAAGGTAAATAGTGACTCATATACGTGCTAAAACAAAGAGTTGTCAAAACGGTTGACTCAGATATTGTCTGCAATGAAAAGACAGCAAAAAGACTGTAAAACTGTTTATTTGCGAATGAATATTAATCATATGTGGATTCTTACAAATTCTTCCGAACTTAATCATTTATAATACAGATCAATCTCTAAATGTTCTTGTGTTGGAACCTTTGATTTTTCAAATCTTTATATCACCTTGCCTCAAGAGAAACTAAAATCCCATCTTATAGAAATTATACACAAAGTCTTCGCTTCCACATATGCTGCAAATACTAGTATGTAGTTCTAGGTTACAACAATATTTTGTTTTCTACTAAAGAAATAAGCGAAAAAAAATGCTACAGCCAAAACAGGTTTATCGATTGCTAGATTTTCTAGTCGACATCATATTTGTAACCTTTAGAGGATGTTTTTTTTTCAGCAGGCAATCAGAATTCCAACGGACACAAATTGTGCCTCAATCCTTGCCGATTTGTTCCTGAATTCTTATGAAACTGAATTTCTGCGACGTCTTGTTAAAGACAAGAAAATAGTAGAAGCTAGCTAGGTCTTTTTATTTTACATACATATATATTGATGGTGTCCTTTCAATTAACAACCATCAGAAACAGCTGTCATCTATATCATCTTTAGTCTTGCTCTTCAAATATGACATTTATGGTCATCTCAGCACAAGAATTTACGACAAACGAGACGATTTTATTTCTGGAATGAACTTATTAACCATGGTTACACGACAAAACGACTTGTCTGCGGCTTTAGTAAGTTTAACTAAGATACCGTTTCCTTGTCGAATAATATTATTTATCGCTATTTTGCAGTATTTTCCTTTGATCTTTGTGTGCTATATTATTCCATCTCACTCTACTAGCTTGAGATGGCCCATCTCAGCTCACTGTCCAGACGTCGTTAAGTAATATTATGACGTCACAATGTTACAAAACAGCGATAAACAGATTATTTACGTTTGATGAAACTCGATGCAGTTTCTCGTCATCTCATCTCAGGGCTGTCGCCCTTCGATGAGATATGAACGAGAAAACGCATCTCGTTTCAAAAACGTAAATAACCTATAAATCTCGATTTTTGTTTCAAAATGTGAGTGGGTGTGGTTTTTTCGGTTCTTTAATTCGGCGCATGGTGGTCACTAACCTAAAAAAGCAGAAAATGTATTCTGGTACCTTTAGTTTATAGCAAATGCTATGCTTGTTATGACTTTTCCAATGAACAATTTTGAAAAAAACTTACCATACATCCATGTCCCTTTATTCATAGTAGGTAAGCCACGGTTTCCGACCGTTGTTCATAAAAGTTATTACATTGTCATTTTGCCAGTTGCTTTAGTTATATTTATTTTACTAGTATTGAAGTGTTTTTTAACAAAGCTGTTTCTATTTTATGAAAAGATCAATTACATTTAATGTTGACAATTCTTATACTGGACAAACAAGTTGTGGTTTATATATTCAAAATGTTGCTAAGAATATTGCGAATGTATTTGCTTTCTCTTTACTTTCTTCAATATGTTTTAAACGTAATGGTGTTGCTTGAATGCTCATACAGTTCATTGTAAATGATAACATGAATGAATAATGATAAGGGATGGAACAAAGTGGTTCAGTGTACACACAGAGTTGACAATACTATTTATGAACGACATCTGTAACGTTTTGAACCATTGCCGTTCACCTAAATCTCTCCTAAAGTGTCATTTCAAGTCTCCGACAGTAGTCCGCATAACGTTCACCTATCATAACTAAATAATAAAAACAGAGATTTTTTCATGTTTGTACAATATCATCAAATAAAATAATTGTACGACACGGAAGGGAGTCTGTACATACCAGTGATCGACTTTTTGTGAAATCGACTCCAGGAACCCGTTATTTCCTCCTTTTGTACTCATATTCCAGATTTCACATTGAAACCAAATATTCTTACTTACCTTGGAAAAGTACACTGTTAATTGTCCTACAGAACCAACATACTTACAAGATTCTTTAAGTGATCCATTCTTTTGAACTCGAACAAATCCTGCGCAAATTATTAATGTAAACCTTGCACCTACGAAATATTATACCCTAGGTGGCGTCGTTGTACTATCAGTTATTATTCGGAACTTTCACGGAACGTTTCTATACTTACCGATTGAATGTCGCCATTACATCATCATCGCTAAGTCTCTATCAAAATTTAATAAATATTATAACATCTTTCAGTACTGCTGTTTACCTGGTTGCACAAATTCCCAGGACATACATTTTTAACAGACCGTCAACTGAGAATAAATGGATAGTGACAATTAAAGTCCAAAAACTTTCAGACAGCAAAGAGGTTTGATGTCGTCTGTGCTGCACATTTCAAACCCAGCGAATATAGAGAACTTTGTCAGGTAACATGGTTATCAATTTATCAAAATTTATCTTCAATCCAGAACAATTATATGTAAATATACGTTATCAGTAAATAATCATCAAACTATAGATAGTAAAATTATATATAAGTTGCAATGTTATTATAATGCATAGTGACACTTTATAACAAAAACAAAAACTAAAAACAAACTTCTTCAGTTCACTTTTTAACATTGAAAAAGTCACAAAGCTTAGACAATTCCCATTCTTTCTTTCTTTTCGTAGATCCCCTCCAATAACTGAACCACTCGCTGGAATTCGATATAAAGTCAGTTAAAACTGTAAATTAGAATGTGCTCTATGATACAGTGAGGAGTCATTAACGAGTGTCACGTCATATGTACATTAATTTCTTTCAATATGAGACAGTCCACCAGAAAATAGGTCAAACGGATTTGTAAAATAAAGATAACATAAAAGGTAAAAAATATCGAAAGATATCGTGGGTATTAATGAACATGGCTGCCTAACTCAGAACTTCCGAGTGCCTACTTCATGTAAAATGTCCTTTTAATATGTATTTTGTAAAGTATTGCCGTGGTATTATTTCGATTGTCTTCAGAAAGTATGGGTTATTAGCACACCCTATACTAGAGCTTGACAGTCTATTATAAGCTGTAGCAAAACACCAATGTTCCTGAATTTCGAAATCCACTTCAATTCACCAATCTGATTTATAACTAGTTCTTTTATCTGTTGTATGTTGTATGTTGTATGTAGTCTTTTCTAATGTCATTATAAAGGGGACATATGCATATGAATGTTGGGTGTTCTCCTCTTCAAGTTGACGTAACGGACAGGTTTTGAATTAGAAATTGCATGATGTCGTTGGACCAGTTGTACTAAGAAGTTATTTTTACTTTTGATGATAGCAAACCAAAGACTAAGGTAGTTTTGTTCAATATTTCTTCAATTGGTAATATTCCTGTTCATAATATACTAGTAACTGTCAGATGTAGCAGTTCTTATACGGAGCCCCTAAAGTTGTTTAATAGTATTTACGTGGAATGCAGATACTTGTTAAATTTTTTTGTTGTAGATTAATTGTTTCACTGTCATGTAAAAGATACATTTCACAGATTTTAATTGATGTTTTCGGATTTAGACGGTTACTACCATACGTGCTAGATTTATTCTCTATTCTATAATATAACCATCATCTTCTACTGATTGTCAGACCAAGATGCGCTGTCTTTGTCTTATATTCCATGGGTACTGCTACTAACATCAGGTCCACAGAAGCACCTTTTACTTTTCTGATTATATTGCTGTATTACAAATTCAAATTGTAAATTCGGTTGCCTGTAAGTTTCCAAATTTGATTTTGCTATAAGAATATAGCATATAGAATACAGCTATAATAATATTGTTCTATGGACTGAGAACATTTGTTTGAGTTGAGTCTTTACCGTTTTCAGGATTGGTGTTATAATTCCGGTCTTGAACGTCTGTTATACTTTTCTCTTTTTTAGTATTTGGTTGAAAATGTCTTGATATATTGGATACAACGTTTCATCTGTAAATTTTTTATGTTCTGCCGCAATACCGTATTCATCTGGAGATTTTCCATTATTTAAGTGTTTTATTGCTTTATTGCCTACTTTCCTTTTGATTTATGAAGTTGAATATCTTTAATCAAAGTATATTAATAATCGCTAAATATTCGAAGATCATCGGTAAAAAGATGATCTTGTTGTGGGTCTGAAAGTTCATCAAAATACTCTGCAAATAGTTCCCTTTATTCTTCAATTGTTACAGCATTTTTACAGTCTTTCTAAGATACATAGAAATTGAAGATTTTTCTTAGCCTTCTTATAAGTTAGAAGAAGGTTTTATCATCAGGGCTGTTTTTCTAAAGAGATGATTTTTCCTTCCTTAGTTGCTTTTTGCTAATGCTTCTTTAATTTAATTTAATGGGCTTGAAGATATATGGTAAAAGAGGGACTTACAGTATTCAACTACATATTTAAGTCTTTTCAGGGAAGTTACTTGTTGCTCAAGCAGTTGGTCATGTTTCTTGAATATTTTTTAATCCTTATGATGGAACTTGGCACTGTATTTTACTATTGCATAGGCTGGATTTGAAGGGCTTTAATTTTGAAATTTAGATAGTGATTTTGAGCAAAATTTATAATTGTCTAAAGATAGCATGTTACACGTTCAATTGCATATTCGCTGGTTGACCTAAGAGATATTATGGACCGTCCTTAATAGTCAGGTCGCATGTTCCTAGCCAGATGAGCTCCAAATGTTCCCAATGCTTTTGATGTTATTTTCTATATTTTTTGTAACCAGGTGTACTGGTCACGTAGTAGTTCTCGTCGGCAAGTAATTTAATGGAAAAATAACGGCAAAGTCACCAAAATGGCGAGAAAATGCTTCTGCCATTTTAATGGCGAGAACTACTATTTAACCAGTAGCTTTTCTCAGTGGTAGAACCGCCTTTACACCAGCAGCTGATTTTACTGAGTAAAAATAACCTTGCTTTATAAGTAGTATTTTAGCTAAGGGTCAGGCAGTGGGCGCCATATCAAAAATTTTGTTTTTAGCTTTTTTGACATAGATGCATTCATTTTGATATACAAACAAATTCTAACAAGATTTTACATTTGAAAAAGTGTCAATTGCCCAGATAATTTTTGACTGGTTACATAGAGAAAAATTTGATGGAAAATTTACCGGCATTTTTCACTGTACAAATCAACTAAATTTCAAATGATTATATCTTAAAAAGACAAAATAATTCAGAACTTTAATAAATTATAATGTTGTTATATTGGATAATTTTATCAAATTCCATGATCAAAAGTTTGCGTTTTTTCCTTCATGTGCCATCACATTAAGCATTTTGCCTGATTCTTACGTGGACTGATACTTAAGGAGTATCCATTGCTGTCAGTACAAACTACAGGTGTATATATCGTATTTCCCGACGGAGCTGTTTCTGACTTTTCGTAGGATTTATTCAGTTTTGTTAATGACATTAGTTCAAACCTTCAGGGTTTAACGATATTGGATGAGTTTAGGTAAAAATCACACTAAAATATTAAGTTGTTGAACTTTTGCCTGCTTGGTGTTATTTCTATGAGGCAGGCATGTTCATTGAACCTCCAATATTAAGAAAAAATACTTATCGTTTGAGCAAATTTTTTAATAACTTTTTGCTGTATTTGTATCGACACTATTTTAAATAGTAATTCAATAAATTTTCAAAAAAATAAAAATGTGTTCGAGTCAAAAATTAAACATGGCGGATAATGGACATGGCAGCCCGGTAAAACAATTTTGTGGATAAAACGATTAAAAACTAATGAAACATCATTGTCCGGATAAAACGATAAAAGGATGTTGTAGGACACTCTCGACACATTAAGAGATATAGTTCAGCACATTAAAACAATAAAGTCTTCATAAAAGTTCTTCTCATTCTTCTCATTCACGAAACACGTCCCTTCACTTCCTCATGCGCACTTCACCATTATGGTCTTATTGTAATAAGGAAAACGTCCAAGAATACCACAACACAATTCCGAACAAATAACCGATTGTACACGAGCGTCACTAACGGGAAAAGGCGCGGGTACGAACCATTAAATTTATAGTTTGAAACCCCTGCTAGTCGTTAATAGAGCAGGTGTCAACTTAGCGGTCTTCTCAGAGTGGCGAGTAACAACAATTTCTATTTATGTTTTTAAGCAGTCGGTTTTTGCAGGGACATTATATACATGTACTAATAACTATATAACTAAGTATAGACTGTCCCTGGTTTTTGGAACCAACTGTAGAATAGTAAGTTCTAATGAATCGGCCTATTAACTTCCAAATTTATAATTTTATGCATTATCTGAGTTATGCTACTAGTACTAGTATCAGCATTGTGTTTCGCTCATGTTTAGGAGAACAAATATATATTTTCCAATCACAAACTTTTACACATGAATGTGTATTCTAGCTGATGATGAAGATGACGGAAACAAAGCTACAGTACATTTAAAAGATATTTTCATCAGCTACTGGAGAAGTGGACTTTATGAAAAATATAGCAATACCAATGATTTAAGTACCCGCTTAAATCAGTTTATGAATAAAAAATATCATGTTGATTGATATTTAACAGCACATGTTATTAACTTTGTAAAACTGCAATTTGTAATCAATTTGTAGTAAAAGTAGACTTTTTCTTGAGCACGAATGTCATAAAAATAAAAATATTCCTCGACTTTGCATTTTATATAAGTTAGATGTTGATGATGAATAGGATTTTTTATTTAATGAAATAAAGAAAATTTTGGAATTTGAATAAATTAAATGTACCGAAGTTATACATATTTTAATATGTCTTTAGGACTAATGACTTTTATATCACAGATGTATGTTTTAAGGGTATACATGTTATGTCCAATATGAGAAAAGTATAATAAAGAGAGCCTTGTCAGTCCTGACCTGATAGATCATTTGATGTGTTGATTAGATGTAATGGTGTACATTGTTTATACAAGAAGACAACTCGGACCTACACAATAAGACAACTTGGCCCATCAATTTTTTTTAAATATTTTGTAAATAAATAAAACAATTGACATCTAATAGTTAATACGGATACTCAACTTTTTGTTTTTACAAAGCCATTGTATATTGCTGACTGTTCATGTAAATTTGTCAACAATCCTGTCTTCTTATCACAATTTGTATACCGGTATTTGACTTATTAAATACAACTTTATTTTAATTATGCACAGTTTCAATATGCAATGTTTTGCCACTGTAAAGGCAAAATTAAAAATTAAAAACTCCCAGTACTTAGTTTGTTGTGCATGTATTGTTTAAAAACAAATAGTATATATGAAGTTATATTGTATATATTTCAGAAGCAACAACAGAATTATCCATGCTGGAATTATGGCCACTTGTCACTTGTGTGCAGGACTTATATATGACGTTGGAAATGAAATTGATGGTTGCACTAGGTAATCTTCCAAAGTTTGAAGACAATGTAGCATAGACCATAGAAATGATGACCAATAACTTGTTGTATTATTGATCCTTTCAACGGCCACCACAAAAAAATCTAATTGTGTGATGCATATTTTTTTAACATCTTATCAATAAAAAAATTTCTATAAAGTAGTTGTTTTTAACATTATTATAAAATTTATATTAACTTAACAATTAAGATTTTTAATTTTGCCAAAAAGTTTCTAAATGTATTACTGTATTTCCAAGCAACGAAAATGAATAAGACAGTGGCCAAATGAAGTCCATGGCCTATTAGAAACTTTGGGTGGCAGTTTGAACTGTTCGTTAAGTTTCAGAAGCAAATATCTGGTAAATTACATGTATCTTGTTGATTTTTATTGATATTGTAAATTGCTATTTAATGATCACAAATACAATGCCTTCAAATCAGTTGGTTGGTCCAAAACTGTCTGAACTATCCTTTATTAAAGTTCTTGCCTTTTAATGACAACTTTTGATGAATTTTGATGGGTTTATTTAGAAGGTTCGTGTATTTTAATCGGATGATTATGCTTGGAAAAAAACAAAACCAATAAATTCCTATTTAAGTTATTGGAACAACCCATATTTTTTATTGTTTGTTTATTTGAATGGTCTTTAACACCGCTTAAAGCAGTTTTCGTCTAGCCTCCAATGATAGTCGCTGAAGGCGAGACAAAAGCAAAGAAAACACTGATCGAACAACAAGAAACAAAAGTCAAGAGACAGATATAGACAAACGCAACACAAAAAACAGTAAGAGAGTAACCCGCACCCAATAAAAACCATGGGCACAATCAAGTGCTCCGGACGAGTAAGCAGTGCCTGCCTCTAATAAGACACCCGTCGAGTTACTCATTGTCATGTCTAAGGAAAAGTCAAATCCATTGATAGGAAACACTACTTATTACTCATGACTACGAAAATGTCAGATCATATTTTAGACAGATTTCCAAAACGATCAATTAACTCATGGTGACTACCAAAGAACTTCTGGAGAGATAACATCAACCTAGGTAAAAAATATCCTTGTTTAAGTAGTTTAGCAGCCAGCAGCAGTGATCGGTCTAGAAATCGGAATACCAATCGCAGGAAGTTGTGAAATGTACACATCATACGCTGGAGCTGCTGGAATGTTGCTGTCGATGAACGGGAAGTTGACAATTGGAAAGATGAAGTCATCACGTTTGTCGTAGAGTCTAAGTTTGTAGTTTTCCTAAGTATATTTCTAGAAGTAGCTCTAAGTAAGAGGTCCAGTGGTAGCTTATGATAATTACTTGCCAGTCAGTCAGCTGTCTCATGACCTTGACCATAATTTCACAGTCCTGTGACTTTGTTAAAGTTTTTGGATTTGGTCTGTTCCTCCATCTTAACTTGTCATGGTTCATGCGTCCATATGTGTCAACGAAACCCTGACAAACTTAGCTAGGTAATTCCCAGGCGAGAAGTCACTATTTTGATTGGCCACATTACTCTTGCATGTAGCCAATCAAAACCTCGCTTTCATACACTTTGATAGAGGATTTTCCGATGTCGACTGTAAATAACAAATAAATATGTTTCATAGACCACTTGAAAATCGGTGTTTTTTGAACGGAAGTGTTAATTGTTTGTTATGATTGTGATATTGTTTAGTTTTGTTTATCGAGTGATCTATCTGCCACCATGTTTTAGTTCTACTTCTTAACACTTGCTTCTTTTAAGCAATTTCATTGGTTTATATATTTACGGTGTTACGTCATGTGAAAACCTTTTAGCCCGGAATTTCCTAGCAAAATTTGTCTGGGTGTCGTGGTCACAGAAATCCGAACTTGTCAGGATGCTGTTCCTATATAACCATGCAGTGTATATTTTAAATGATCACAATATAATGTTATTTACATTTTGCTTATGAAGTAATTTTTATTATGAAATAAATTCTAAAACTCTTAAGTTTGATTACCAGTTTGAAACGAAACGGACAATACAGATGTGGTGGACTTTATCGATTGTCGTTGTTGAGGCCTTTCGGTACTCACTTTCTCAGTAACGATAAAGTGCACTTCCGTCTAGGGTTATTGTCCGTTTCGTTTCAAACTTGTAAAAATTATTTTATATTTAAAAGTTTAAGATTTTATTTCATAATAAAAATTAGTTTAATGACATACGAATTAACATAAAGGTAGGGTTTTTCATGAAGATAATTAAATTCGGAACAGAAATAATTACAGACTTAATAGCTTATTAGGCTCATTTTATTTTGGTAGACCAAAAAATAATTTCACATAACAACGCGTAACTTTCGCATAAAAACGCATAACTTTTGCGTAATAACGAGTAACTTTCGCGTAATAACGCAAAACTTTCGCGTTATAATGCGTTATAACGCGAAACTTTTGCGTTATAACGCGAAAAAATGATATATAATAATTGTTTATATTTATTTCAATTATTTTTACCAAAATGAACCAAAATGGACAATGAAAAGATATAATAATTGTTTATATTTAATTCAATTATTTTTACCAAAATGGACAATGAAAAGGATTTTTATAAATTCCTTTGTAGCATTTCGTCAGAAGAAGTAAAGGACAAAATGACTCGAGAACAATTTTTAAATAAACAAAGCAACATCACAAACATCAGAGTAATCCTTTCTTCTCATTAATCGTAATTTTTTTCAATGTCCTTTTTAGTGTTGAATTGCTTATTATGATTTTATTCAAAATTGCTAGAAAACTTACATTCTCAGTGTTCGCAAGTCCAAGCTCAAAATAAAGCTGTACAAGTTTTTCAGTTTCATACTTCATTTTTATAAAACAAAAACTCAGATACCTATCTAACTTTTAAGATATAGTTACGCATCGTGAAAAAAAAGTTCTGCGCAACATATCATATAAAGAATTTTTTGCGTAATAACGCGTAAGTTTCGCGTTATTACGCCATATTTTTCGCGTTATTACGCGATAGTTTCGCGTTATTACTCGATAGTTTCGCGTTATTACGCGAGCATTTTTTTAGTCTACCAAAATGGGCTTTCGTACAAACTTGTGTAGATAGGGGTAAAGTATTATTTAAATTTTTTTTTTTAAGTTGGTGGGTAAAGACTCTGTTTCTTCATACTATAAAAAAAGCGACCCCGTATCATTCGAAAGCGGAGGTAAATATATTTTTACAGCAGGTCCATGTGCATCGAGCGAGTCATCCGCCATCTTCTAGCATTAACTTTTTCGTATCCATCCCCTTTCCATATGATCTTCTCTGGTTTATAGTACAATTAAGAAAGGCGATCAATATTTAAACCTAAATATTAACATTAAGTGTGTCTTCCATCGATATCCTAGATTTCTATTGGTTCAAAACGTTACAGATGACGTAGAATGATTATTTGCATTTCTCAATGAAACCGGTTGCCACGAAGAGCACGCGCTCCCTTGACGACGTCCACAGTAAACAAACAACGCGGAGTAATTTAAATCAACAAAAATACATTGTGCAACATTTAAATCAGGACACCGGCATCTTTTTAAATAAAATGTAAATATAAGAATTGATTGCATTATTTTGAAATTTCATATTGACGTATGAAGTTGACCGAAACATATTTTCATCATGAAGCGCTGGCCACGCGCCACGCTTCATTGAAAATGTGCTTCGGTCAATGCTTTCATGCGTCAATGAAACTTCAAAAGAATTGCATTAAATTCTTAAATAGATCCATATTATAACACCTCAAACTGTAAAATACGATAGATGTTTAGATATGTAAAACAGTGATTTGAATATTCACGAACAACAAGTAATACCGGGGTAAATGTTCAATGCGAGATATAAATAACAAATGTTGAAACTTCGATAGTAATTTGTTTGCGTTTTTACAACTCAGTAAATATTGTCCAAGAAGTAATTTTGCCAGTGCCTTCTTTAATGTTATAACACATGCATTTGCTTGACGTGTAAAAGAATTATCAACATTGAATCCGTAGCTCCAAGTCAGATGAAGCCATAATAGATTAAAATGTTTCATTTCAAGTTTTACGGCAAACGACCGTGATGCTTGTATTCTGGTATTCTGTGACTCTTCTACATGAGGTTACAAGGAAAGTATACTCAAGTTGAGAATTCTTCACTAAACGCAAGTTTCGGTTTTTGGGACAATTAGATTCGAGAATCAGATAAACAAACAGGTAGTTTTTAGGAAAATCTGACAGTTTTAACCCTTCGAAAAGTTTTTGAAGAAGTTAGTTTTTTTATGATCCAAAAAATTTGAGACTTCTCTATTTTTCCGATGTTTGTAGTGTTTGGTTTGTAGATTAATCACTGCTGTATGAAAAAATGATACATACAGTTTCAGAGATATGTTGATAGTAATGTTAAAAGCAAGAAAAACAAAACCAAAAAGAAGTAATGGGTTCATCTAGTATCCGCCCTAATCTCTTCTTACACTATTTTCATAACTTATACCTTAATGATATAAATAGGCAAGAGATAGTTGTCCTGCCTCCTGGGTTCCCATCATAACCACCACCACCACCATACCCATAGCCAGAACCAGAACTTGATCTGTAACTGACAAAACCATAGCCTGGGCGATAGACACTTCCAGACGAGTAACCGTGGTTTCCAGCAAAAACCACCATCATATCCTGATCCTGATAGTTCCACCCATTTATACCACTATAGCTTGGGTGATATCCTCTTCCAGAGAAGGAACCACGGTATTCACCATAACCACCATCACATCCCGAGTCCCGATCGTAACTTGATCTAAAACTCATACTTCTACCACCATATCATTGGCGAAGGCCACTTTCATACAAGGATCCATGTTTCAATCAAAACCACCTCCGAACCCTGAGTCGTAACCAGCACCATATTTGTAGCTAACACTACTGCCTCCTATTGGTACCCGAAAAAACCGTGTTCATATCTGCTACCATAGCTTGACAGTAATCCTAACCTCTGCTTTTGTGTGCTCTAGCACTGACACTAGCACTAGCACTTTTCGATATTCGAAAAGGAAATTGTTTTTCCTTTAGTCATTCGCTTTCCTTTTCGTAATTTGAAAAGGAAAAGACTTCATTTCCCTTTTTGTCATTCATTTCTCTTTTCTACATTCGTTTTCTTTCGTTATTCAGGTTCCCATTCGTTATTCGAACGGAAAAATGAACCATTTTCCTTTTTGAAGTTCATTTTCCTTTTTGTTATTCAGTTTCCTATTAGCTATTCAAATGGGAAAATGAACCATTTTCCTTTTCGTTAAGTTTCCTATTCGCTATTCGAATGAGAAAATGAATCATAATGATTTTTCTTTTCGACATTCAATTTCCTTTTCGTTATTCAGTATTATTTTAAACTAATCAACAGATGAGAACCACATTTTCACTATTGACGAGAACTATTTTTTCCACACCAGTCAAGTGGTTTGAAAATAACGCAAAAATTAGAGAAGCGATATTTTGGTACGTTTTTTTCTTCCTTTAAAATTGTTAAATTGAACAATAAAAACTTTTAGATAAAACTTTTGACGTATTTGCCGAACTTTAAATTTCGCAATTTGAAAAAAAAAGGAATTACACTTTAGATATGCGGTTTTTCTTAATAATTTGTCCAAAATTTTAAGAGTACATATTCGTTAAAGCCACATTTAAAAAAAACTGTTCATTTGACGTCAAGCAAGGTTAAAACAAAATAGTGCTGATTGTGTTGGCAATGTCTCCCAAACGAACCCCAATTGCCACTATATTCTTGAGCATGTTGAAAACTCCCAAATACACATGATATTCTAAGTTTGTGCATTAAAATCTACATACATATCAAATTTCGTTGCAAGCGGATTAAGTTGTTGTTTGGGAGGGGGAGTGTGGTGAAACGGCTGCCATTACAATTTTGTTTGCTTAAATGCTGAGAATAGTTAGCTGTATCAGTATACCAATTGAAATTACTCTGGCCATTCCAGAGATCTGAGAATTGCACTTTTTTCTTGAACGGCAGCCATTTTGAAAATTCCAATAATAGTTTGCAAAACGTCACGTCACCCTTGACATGTTCCCAAAGTTCATATTGATTGCACATTGCATCTCAGAGAAAGTGTGCTTACAAGATTGAGCGGAAAGAAAAGAGAAGAAGAAGAAGAATTATAAGAAACCGGACAAAACAAATATGTCCCCCAAAACTTCGTTTGGTATATATAAATAGCTGAATGAAAATATTAGAAAAATAGTATTCGATAGTTAAAATATTAGTGCTCAAACGTTGTATGTATGCGAAGTGATAATCTTTTAATGTGCGCTTGCTTATACAAGTTAACATAAATAACGTCAAGCTAAATTGACGTTACGTTTGGAGGCCACAATTACGTGCGCTACGTCTAGAGGAATATATATCCAATTTCGACCATTTGAGTATCAACGTTGAAAAATCATGTTAAATTTAAGTCGAGAAAAACTCTTTCGGTCAAGTTTGAATTAAAATTCAAGATTATTAAAATATTTATCGTGTAAAAATGTTTATTATCTTTCAGAATCCGTTTAAATTACATTGATATGTTTATCTGTTCAAAGTTACAGAATATATTTAAACTGAAAACCCTTCTGGTTTTTCCAAATTAAAATCTCCCACTTTTTAAGGGGGGGGGGGCAAGTGAACGATTTTTATAAATATGTAATCAGACATATTTTAGGAATTTAGATAAAGTATATCATATTAAGTTGCATGAAGTACAAAATGTGAAAATTTATGATAAATTATGTAAAGGCTGAAAAATATTAAATATCCATTCCTCAACCGGACTTACTTTTACCTTATTGATAAGCATTTTCAGGACGATTGCATCATTATCGTTTAAATGTTTTAAGAAATACACGTGAAATTTGAAGTAAAAAAGATGGATTTGAATACTAAAAAATCAGCTGTCCAGTTTCTTCAAAAATATATGGAGTACGCAGAGAAAATGCGTCCAGATCTAGCAATGATTGAAGTAGAGTCTTTTATGATTTGTTAGAATTGCACTCAGCTTGTCTATGTTTCAAACTTTCATTGGCAATGCTAGGGACGCAAAATGAAATTGTAAAAGTCTTGCAAAACTTAAATATAACACCTCATTTGAAAGTGGAATTTCGTGACTTTTAGTTACATTTAAAAAAAATTATATATATATATATATATATATATATATATAATATATATATATATATATATATATATATATATATATATATAAAAGAAATTTACATTTTATTCTTTTCAAAATATTGTCACAAAAAAACTGTTTCCACAAAATAATTACAGTCGAGTAACCGGTTATCGCCCGTCCGGTGATTCTGCGCATGTTAGGTATCTTCCAACTTCAGTATTTTTTTTGGATACAGGTCAATTGGTCCCAATTCCAATTCGTCCCAAGTCAATTGGTCCCAACTTTCATTTAAAATGTTTTATTTGTGTTTAAGAGATTATTTAAGGGATTATTTCAACGAATATATAACGACTCGCCCCACTCTCGAGTCGCCCCATCACGAGTCGCCCCACATTTAATAACGAGTGGCCCCACTCAATAACGACTCGCCCCAAATATATAAAATATAAAATTTATATATTTAATACTTTATAATATAAATAAATGCATTGATTTATATAAAATTTTAAATTTTATATTAAATTTTAAATTTGGGTATATTGTACTGCTCGATGTTTGCTTATTCAAACTACACCGAGTCATTTAACAAGAGACCATAAAAACAACCATTGTAGTTGATATGTAAAGGGGACACGCTTTAGGAAAAAACCTTACTGCATATATACTAGCATTAAAATTTGATCATTTGAATGCAAAATATCTTTTTACTGGATTTTTATGTACATAATTTTAGTCCTTTTTTTTTAATTAAATCAATGAATTGGCACTTATTAAACGATTTTCAGGTACGAATTAAAGAATAATTTGTTCTAGTACTGCCTCCCTCTTTTTTTATTTTTTCCTTTCTTTCTCATCCTTTCTCCCTCCCCTTCTCTCCCTGTCTCCCACTACCCTGTCCGCCATCTCATAATGACTTCTACAAAACTACGTTTTTGTTAATGTTAAAAACTTTATTATGGTAACATTCTCGTAATAAATATTAGGTTTTTACACCGTTTTAAAAGTGAAGGTACATGCTACGATAATCTTGTTCAAAAACCAGTATCTGTACAGCATATGCCAATCTCAGACAATTTGACATTAAAGACAATTAATTACTTCATTGTAATATTAACCACGTCGGTTAACTTTTCATTCTTTAAAACTGTTGTGATAATCCCATCAAAGTTAATCGCGATTGTAAACAAGCAAATATTCAATATTCAATTATAATTATCACAATTAATTAAAGAAGTGAACACGAGTTCACTTTAATCTCAAGAGATTCACCGCCAATTAAAAAAAAGGTCTAGCAATAAAATATATGCAAATTAAAAAATTTATACTGTAAATTTAATTCAATATATTTTAAAATATTTAATTTATAAACTTATATTATATATTTTACATTTGTGGGGCGAGTTGTTATTTAGTGGGGCGACTCGTTATTAAATGTGGGGCGACTCGTTATTAATATGGGGCGACTCGTTATTAATATGGGGCGACTCGTGATGGGGCAAGTCGTTACGATACCATTTCAACATATTGATGTATATTTATGCTTTTGATTTTGAAATTATTATACAAATATTTGCTCTTATAGTTAACAAGCAGGGCTCACCACACTGGGCGAAGTGGGCGACAAAGTCGCCCTACTAGGACCTGAAGTCGCCCTGATGCGCCTCAAAAGCGAAGTCGAAGTCGCCCTGTCATTTCCCTCAAGTCGCCCGATGGTTCACATAAGATACTTGTAAATCTGGTCAAAATACTTCACCCTGACTACCAATTTATCAGTAAATGTGTAATTCCAATAAAAAACGGCAAACAATATGCATATTTCAGGGGTAGACTTAAGAAACCATGACCTGTAAGCCCACAGGGCCAGCTAACTTGACAATTTACTGGCCCCTCCAGAACTTCTCTAGCCCAACTTTCTGAGAGGTCCGAGAAGATTGAGAGGATCTTACTGAAAGGGGATCATGATGGGGTTTTCCCTCAGAAAAATTGTAATAGTAACAGGGGTCACCACACTCTAAAAAACAACATTCTCTTTGAAAGAACTGAAGTTTGAAACCAATTAAAAGTGTTTGTTTATCAAAAATATTACGATTTTTAATTATGGGCCGTTGTACATTACTTTTCTTCGTAGTTCACTTCCGGTAATTAGTCACATCCGGTAAATAAACAAATGGCGCGTAATACATTTGAAAGACGTAAATCGTTTGAAAATATGTTAAATACGCATATTGTTTGCCGTTTTTTATTGGAATTACACATTCACTGATAAATTGGTAGTCAGAGTGAAGTATTTGGACCAGATTTACAAGTATCTTATGCGAACCATCGGGCGACTTAAGGGAAATGACAGGGCGACTTCGACTTCGCTTTTGAGGCGCCTTAGGGCGACTTCAGGTCCTAGTGGGGCGACTTTGTCGCCCACTTCGCCCAGTGTGGTGAGCCCTGAGTAATGTTCGACAAAAATAAATTTTAAAGGCCCAACTGGCCCCACAACATAAACTGGCCCGTCGGGCTGTTGTGCTTTCAAAACCGACTGGCCCAGTTAAAATATTACTGGCCACGGGCCAGCGGGCCAGCGGTTAAGTCGACCACTGTATTTAACATATTTTCAAATGATTTACGTCTTTCACATGTATTGTGCGCCATTTGTTTATTTACCGGATGTGACTAATTACCGGAAGTGAACAACGAAAAAAAGTAATGTACAACGGCCCATAATGAAAAATCGTAATATTTTTGATAAACAAACACTTTTAATTGGTTTCAAACTTCAATTCTTTCAAAGAGTATTGTACTTTAACAATTTTCTTTGATAAGTATTTGAGCTTCACTTGAAAGAATAAAGATGTATACTAATTATTGACATCATGATAAGTTCTGTAGACGGGTGTCACATGAAGTAATTTGGATCAGTACAACTTTGATTAATGATAAAGGTTATGTGCTTTTTGATACTGCATATCATGAATAATAGTGAAAAAGAAAGAAAAAAAAACTGAATCTAAGTGTTTTATGGTTTTAAAACACAAGAGAAATAATCCTGGAAATTGATGCAAATAATGAAAAATGTATGTAACTACTGCGAAATTAATTATTTGTACGGTCCCCCTGACTTCTCCCTAGTGTCTCCTGAAGTCTCCCTATCAGGGCCTGACTTCTCCCTGTTTGGCTGCCAGGGAGAAGTCACTTCTCCCTACTTTTTTAGAGTGTGGTGACCCCTGACAAGATTTGTTAAAAAAATAACAATAAACAAGTTTATGTCCTTTATTGAGATTTACAGCACTATACTATTATTTTACATATATTTGAACCACTAATGCCTACCCATTCATTCTTGCATACATACTGTCTTTCTTACTTTTCTCACTTGGTACTTTCATACCTACTTTCACCATACAAGAATGACTTTTCACACATTCGTTCTCACACTGACAATCATATTAACTTACAGAAAACATTCAAATTATATACATGTTATTCACTCGAAACACAAAACACTTTTACACAATCCCAACTTTATTCATAAATATATAACAATAAAAAAGCAATGCACAAAAGCACAACATATACATTCTGTTGTATTGTAAAAATCTGAAACACAAATATATTATAAGATAGATTGATTGATTGATTGGATGTCTGCTTTACGTCCAGCGAGCAGTATTTCAGCTATATTCAGGACGGGAACAAGTTAACAAACAATAAATCAACGGAAAATGAGGGTGGGATGGGTCACAGGGAATACAATTTTGACTGCCACTGGAAAAGTATGGAGTGTTGGGTAAGGGCTGAAAATTTAGCCTTTTGTAGCGGCTACAATGAGCCTACTCTTTTTCGAAATCTACAAAAGGGGTCTTTATCGTGCAAGGAGCGTGGCACTCTCCAAACACGTTACTCACTATGGTCCGCGGTCAGGCTTTCCGTATTATGACCTGACAACCCCCAACGAGAGGGTCTCCCCTATCCACCACCCGGGGACGCGCTAGCTGCTCTGTGGGTCGAGCACTTGGAACCCTCCCAGTATTATAAGATAGAATTTACAGACAAGCAACAAAATAATGCAATACATGTACAACAACAAACATTGGAAATTAACAATTATTATGACAATTTTTTAGGCTGTAATTAGCAAATTCAAAGGCAATATTAAATTTGAGGTATTCAGGAAATTTATTAGCCAATGTGTGTTTGTATAATGACATTCAAAGGCAATTAATTGTACTAATAGCTCCTTGAATTTTTTAATTAAAGCTAAAACCTTATGCTTCAAAAGATATAAAAGTAATAGTTATATGCCCAAGCTGCTAATGAAGTTAATAAGACAAAATTATTATACAATACAACTTAAAAAGAATGCACAATTATCAAATTATTTGGAATAATATTTGTCATTACTTTTATATATAAATGTGTATATTAAATAACAAATTTGAACATATATATTATAATTTGTTTTGTATTGGGAGTTTCTTAAATTTCAATAACTTATTATTAATTGCTATACAAAACCAAAAATTGTTCTAAAATATACTTTTTAAAAGAGTTGGGACCAATTTTAAAAGTGTTGGGACCAATTGTCCAAAAGTGGGACCAATTGGCAAAGACTTGGGACGAACTCGCTGGGACCAATTTGCATGTGGGACCAATTGACCAGACACCTTTTTTTAAAATATATATTTAATTTAACCTTCCATAGACAAATTGTTGTCTTTATATTACATGTCGCATTCTTATAAAAGAATAGGGGAACTGGTATTTAAAATGTCTTTTACATGTATTACTGAATATTTGCAAGGGTGTCCTGTGGTAAAAAGTCACACCCGTGTCTACCTCAAAACGCAAGCGGAAAGAGAGAGAAAAGTGGCATGCAAGTGAAATTTGATATACTAAATATAATATTTACAAAACCATTGCGGAACACCGCCATGTCTCCGGAATGATTAATATACTGAAATGAGTTTCTCAACAGCCATACAATATTACCAAATAACATACAATTTCGGACGTTTAATTCTGCAGCGTTATTTGTATAAACATTTGTTTCTTAAATATCATAAAAAACGCTAACCTGAAGCACACGATCTTTAAAACTTCAATCAATCTTTAGTATATCAATGACTGTTTGATTTCTCATATTGTAAAAAAATTAACTGTTTCATTAATGTTTAACTTTAGAATTGTTACATATAAAAATCTTTTCTTAATTCCATCATGTATGGATTTTTTATGCACATGCGCGATATCACCGGACATACCATTGTTTACAAAAAACCAGGTCATGCTGAACAAAATGACAAAATTAAATACTTTGCAGACAAACTTAAACAAAATGGGTTGTATGTTTTAAAAATAATATATTCAAAGATAAAAACATTCAATTTGCATGATTAAATATTTTTTCTGAAACTGAAAGAATTTACAAACATTTCTTAGGTGCGCTATAACACCGGACCACTCTGTTGAAATTAATGTTTGGCTTGAATAAAATGAACTTAACCTACATAAAAATAAACTCAAAATGCTTTAATAGGAAGTAGTTTGACAACAATTGTCTTGAACTGTCTGCAAGATTGTCATGCACGAAAGCAGTCTTTTGTGACCTTAGACCTTTCTAACACTTACTAGTATAGTAAACTAACTGATATAGTTTTAAAAAATGTTAAAAGTTACCAATTGTACATGTGAGGGTTTCAATGTTTCTTGCATTATGGTTGGTAGAACGAATAATCATACCCTCCTTTTTTGTCTCGCTTGCGACGAATGTCGCTGGAGGCGAGACATATGTATGGGAATCCGGCGGCATAAACACTTGATATCTTGCTTCATAAATTTGTAAGCCCAAGCCCTAGGTCCATCTAATTTGGTCCAGAGGTAGCTTATGATGAGTACTTGCCAGTCAGTCACCTGTCACCTGACCTTGACCTCAATTTCACGGTTCAGCGACTACGTTAAAGTTTTTGGCTTACAACAGTTCCTCTGTAACTACGCATGGTAGGATGACAATATTTGATGTATAGGTTGCTGATGACTAGTACATGACTGTCTGATAGGTGTCATCTGACCTTGACCTCAATTTCACGGTCCAGCGACTACGTTAAAGTTTTTGGGTTACGACAGTTCCTCTGTAACTACGCATGGTAGGATGACAATATTTGGTGTATAGGTTGCTGATGACTAGTACATGACTGTCTGGGAGGTGTCACCTGACCTTGACCTCAATTTCACGGTCCAGCTACTGCGTCAAAGTTTTTGGGTTACGGCTGTTCCCCTGTAACTATGCATGGTATGGTGACAATATTTTGTATACAGGCCGCTGCTGATATTTAAAGCTATTTACGTAATGCTTATGACAAAATTTATTTTCTTTACTGATGCGGAATGCAGGCGAGACGTTTTTCTGTGTCCACACTTGTTTTGTTTAATCTGACAAATCACAAAACTAACTTTCGATTATAACGGCAGTAAAATTTGGCCTATATGGTTGGATGATGCATTGAGTACAAATGTGTGCGTGTGTGATCTCATCTTGACCTAAAATCGATCATTTATATTTGCCATATTGTTACAAATGCAATTTCTTTCAAAAAGATTATCAGGACATATTTCTGCACAGTACCATCAACATTTCTGTTATTTTAAATTAAGATTTTTGTAATAAGTCAATTGGAAATTTTTCCACGTCTTTATTTATAACCTTCATTTGTTTTAGGATCCAAATGTTAGGGAAGATGAAATTGTAAAATGGATGAATGAAATGGAGGAACCAGAAAAATTGTTGTTGAACTTTGTGGAAACAAATCCAATGAATATCAGTGGTAGGTATATTTTACAGTATACTATTTGTAGAACAGCCATGTGTTAGTTTGTTTGTCTGAATTTTGTTTAACACCACTTAAAGCTATAGGGGCCTCGGTGGCCGAGTGGTCAAGGTAGTTCGTCTACTATTGACCACGTGGTCTGTCAACACTGAGATTGCGGGTTCGATTCTCACTGCAGGCAGGGTGTACTCGACTCCAATCTTAATTGACAAGGATTGCCAGTTTTCCTACCGCAGGTCGGGGGTTTTCTCCGGGTACTCCGGCTTCCTCCCCCAATAAAAACTGGACGCCATGATATAGCTGAAAAATTGCTGAAAGTGGCGTTAAACACCATCAAACAAACAAACAAAAACTTAAAGCTATATCATGCATATGACATACAGTTTTTAT
Source organism: Limnoperna fortunei (assembly GCA_944474755.1). NCBI lineage: Eukaryota > Metazoa > Mollusca > Bivalvia > Mytilida > Modiolidae > Limnoperna > Limnoperna fortunei. Next base: position 26,110,355 of record OX104122.1, read on the forward strand.
TGTGGAGAAAGTCAGGGTACCCAGAGAAAACCCCAGACCTTTGGTAGGAAAACTGGCAATCCTGACCTGTCAAGTGTTGGCAAACAGAGTTTACACGTACATGGCACAACTGAATGAAGTAGCTGGCACTTTTCTGATCTATTTTATCAAACATTTTCATATTTACTATAAGCTTACTATGAGAAACATCAAAACTTCTCAAGTTCTACTCATTTAGTATTTGTGGTAACAACAGCCTATATAGATAATACTGAAACATTGACAAATTGAAGTTAAATTTATCTGATGCATAGATATATTAGTTTGAGCCATCATTACAAGGATTTAAAATTTTTATGCTATATGCAACAGATAAACTACAGGTTAAGTTCTAATTAGAGATATCAGACTTGTGTCCTAATTATGTTCAAAGTGATGTTTTATTAGTTGCCGAGCTTTTAGTTCTGTACATAAGATTGAATAAAAAATTTAAAACTATTACATGTACTTAGTATGCATGTATATGTACTTAGTATGCATGCTTAGATACTGTATAACATTTTGTATCCATCTCTGTGCCCAAATGAAAAGCCAGTGTCCCTAATCCAGAACAATATATGTGTATCTGTTCACTGATAGTGCATTCAGAAAATATGAAATATAGGTTTAAAATAGTCTGTTATTTATATAATTATATGACAACTGCCTCAAAATTACTTGTGCATATGGGAAACTATAAACATTTTGTGCTCACTTATACACCAAGTTTTGTTGAGTTATAAGAGATCCCTCAAAAAAAGCGGAATAATTTCAGCTATATCACATTAAATTTTCGGGGTTTCATGTCAGGTAAAATTTTTTGCAAATTTAGAAACTCTGAAGGGTACACAAGGAAACTCACACACACCTATAAAATAGTCCCGAAATGGGCTTTGCACAATCAGCTAAATAAAAACAGCCTATACATTTAAGAAATTTTCTAAATAAATTTATTTATAAATTCTATATGAAACTGCATTTTAAATACAGCTTAAATATCAAAATTCCATTGAATAATAAATCCACTGTCTATGTTACAGTTTGGCGCTGCCAAATATCAAAAAAGGAACTAATTTCTTCTCCCTCTGTCAAAGTTCTTTACAGAGCTGCTGTCTTATGTTTAAGGTTTAGATTTACATGTAACTTCACAAAGAGTGAATGTTTTGTCTTGTCTGCGACGATAGTCACTGGAGGCGAGATGTGTATGGGAATCCGGTGACGGCAGCACTTGGACATCTTGCATCATATCTTTGTAAGCCTAAGCCCCAGATCAGTCAAATTTGGTCTAGTGGTAGCTTATGATGAGTACCCTGTCACCTGACCTTGACCTCAATTTCATGGTCCAGCGACTATGTTAAAGTTTTTGGGTTACGCCAGTTCCTCTATAACCATGCATGGTAGAATGACAATATTTGGTACATGTATATAGGTTGCTGATGAATAGTACATGACTGTCTTGTAGGTGTCGCCTGACCTTGACCTCAATTTCACGGTCCAGAAACTGCGTTAAAGTTTTTGGATTAAGACAGTTCCTCTGTAACTATGCATGGGAGGATGATAATATTTGGTATAAGTCGCTGGTGAAGAGTACCTGACTGTCTGGCAGGTGTCACCTGACCTTGTCTTGTAGTTCAACTGACTATGACCTCAATTTCAAGGTCCAGTGACTAAGTTATAGTTTTTGGATTATGTCTATTTCTATGTAACCTTGCATTGTATATTTTAAATGATAACAATTTAATGCTATTTATGTAATGCTTATGACGTAATTTTTTTCGTTACTGATGAGGAATGCAAGTGAGACATTTTTCTGTGTCCATACTTGTGTTACTACTGGATTAGTACATGCATGTTTATATTTATAACCTTGGTATATTTGCCATTTACTTCAAACTGTAAGAACCAGTAAAGGTTAGGCCAGATAATTACTAACCTTACATGTCTTGTATACTGAGCTGTTAATATATTTTGATTGATATAGAATGGACAAGTGATTTAAAAATGAAAGAAAAAGAGGCTTTGACAAGGTCCGATGACGTAAAGAATTTACCAGTAGAGGACACGATCTGGATGATTGATGAGTTTACAGTGTTAAAAGGTAAAGAATTTAATGCATTCTTTTGAAGTTTCATTGAGGTATGAAAGCATTGACATTTGCAGATATTTAATGAAGCACCGTACACCTAAATTTTTAATATAACAAACTGGAAGGATACTGTATTAATATCATAATTTTAGCAAGAAAAGGTGTTCACAGTATAATCTTTATTTATCAAGAGATTCCAAGCTATGCTTAGAATTTTAATCTGTCTACCTTAGTCATTATTGTGTCAAAGTGGAGAGAAATGTGCACTTTTCATATTGTCAGTGTGAATTAAACTTGGAAATCATAACTTGTTGGTCATTTTTACCTGAGAAAAGCTAGGATTGTTGGACTGTTATTTTCCAGCATGGTCAGCCTGTTATATTGGAAATTTTTGTTGTCCAATATACATGATAACATACATGTGCATGTGCATTTATTTTCTAGTTTAAATTTAACTTGTGTTTACCTGTTTTAAAGATGATGATGGTCAAACCCACAGAGTCCTCTGCATAATGGACACGAAAGGATTGGTCATTGGTACATTAATGGTCAACATACTTGAGGTGCCTCTTGTTAAACAGTGTAAGGATCTTGTATGTATATGTGCACTGACACCTATGGTAGGAATTGCCAGGAGACCATCCAAGGTCACCTTCAAGGACCCATTATTTGCTGAGTAAGTGAGATATTGGTATGTTTGAATGCTGTTTAAGGCCACTTTCAGCAATTTTTCAGCTATATCATGGCATCCAGTTTTTTTATTGGGGGAGAAAGCGGATTACTTGGAGAAAACCCCCAACCTTTGGTAGGAAAACTGGCAATCATTGTCAATTAAGATTGGAGTCAAGGGCACCCTTCCCAAACTGTGATTTTGTTAGCTTGAATTTGCCTCTGAATTTCGACAGTTTCCCCTGGAGCAAATTTCCCAAATTTTGTCAAAATATTTCCCAATTTATGACAAAAATCCCAACAGATAACCATAAGAACAGGCGATGTCTATATTATTCATGGCTTCTGTTGGAGGGCGACTCGCCATTCAATTTTGTTTCCATTTTATGAAGAAATCTTTGTATTTTTGTCACTGCATCATGTTTACGTGCCATAACAAAACAGTGTAAGCTGATTCCCTGACGTTTACCTTGTACAAACTGCACAGCGGCACAATATGACATAATAAAAATGAGTATTTCGTCAGTCATTTTCATTTATTTATTTTAAATATGTTTGCATACTTGTAAAAGTGCATTTTACATTAAATACATACTAATTTTATAGAATTCACAGTGTTGTAATTTTTAACTAAATTACATGTACTTCATTTATAATTCTAAATCATTTATTTTATTGAACAATTTTGCTGCAGTTGATTCTTCTTTTGTAATGTATTTTTTCTGATCTTTCATCCATACAATTCCTCAATAATTTAAACTGCTCAAAATAAATCCATGAAATTCCAAGCATCTTGATAATATAAAATCAAACAAAATGGAAGTTTCTTCAGTCATCCGATGTTTGAACATCTCACACAAGTCAAATAAATATATCTAACAAAAGATCAGTTTCGTTATTTTATTCAATGACTGCGTACTGTTGTCTTTTTAGTGTAAAACCTTTACTTATTCCCCAATTTCGGGAAAACATCGATGAATTTTCCCAATTGAAAAGGAGGGGGCTGCCAAAGCTGGACTCAAATCTGCAACCTCGGTGTTGACAGACCAGTTAAATAGTAGACGAACTACCTTGACCCATTGGCCACCCAGTAATATTAATGAAGTTCATGTATATCCTAAAATATCCTAAAAATATCCTAAAATATATCAGCCATAGTGACTAGTTATCTAATCTACAAAATTGTGTGATTATTTATACCACAGTAAAACCTAGAAAGGTTCAGAATATATAAATAAAATGATATTTTCTTATATTTTATTTTAGACCTTGTAACTCCTCAGGCTTTATCCATTTAAGAGCATTACAGACTTAACACATTGGCAGCCTTCCATCTTTATTTTCCTAAGTTGATGACAAGTTCCAATATCCTAAATAGCCAACTGATAAATAACTATAAACTTCATAAAGCCAATACAAAATCAGGATAATTCTTTTTCTCATCAAGTCTGTATTTAATTACGATAAAGGCATTGATTAGTAAATTATTTATGGCTGTTTTGTTTTTATTTTGAACTTCTTATAAAATGTTCTGGAAACCTTTAACTTTTTATTTTAAAATTCTAATGCAATATTTGATGTAACGTCAATTCTAATTTCATGGCATCAATTTCATGATTGATGCCGTCAGAAGTTAACACCATCTTGTTATCTCGGGTAAATTAAAAATTCCCATTTTATTCAGTTCATTTAGTTTTTAATTGCCATATCATTAGAATGGAAGTAACCGTTATGTATTTGGTGATTTGATGGTTGGAAATATCGTTTCGCAAGTAAACTCAAGTTCTGACGATCAAATCACCAATTGATGCCGACAAATCTTCAAATACAGTTAGTTATCTCCGAATTTATTGTCTGCCTACATGTACAGTATATGACATGAAGTGGTAATGGCAGTCTTCTAATAATTTCAGATCATCAGAAAAGCTTAAATAGAAAGCATAGTGTACTTGCCATAAAAATAAATTCCTTATCACACTATTTGTTTCTGCACAATTTTTGCAGCCTTAATGGACAGGGTAAGGACTTGTCACTGTAAAATTTTTGCTGGTGACATGTTTAACATAAGCATTGATCATGCATTCATATTATTAAAAATAGCTCTTTTGTCTTTACAGTGTACTTTAAAACTATGTGATGACAATAAACTTCACATTTTCATGTTTTGTTTTGATTTAGGAAAGCCCTAGGACTTGACCTTTCTGACCTTGGAATTAAATATATGTATGATGGGTTGCCAAAGGATAAGACTGAATCAGTAAGAATGAGAGAATGTTCCATTTGCAGACTTCGTGGAAGTAAAGATCTATTTAAGAAATGGTAATTTTTTTTCATTTGTACCCTTGTTTGTGTTGAATTTCGTTTATATTGCTTAAAATTTAGTTGGAAATGTTGACAGATATATTGTTTGTTTAAATGTTGTTTAATGCTGCTTTCAGCTTTTTTCAGCTATATCATGGCGTCCAGTTTTTATTGGGGATAAAGCCGGAGTACCTGGAAAAAAACCCAACCTTTAGTAGGAAACTGGCAAATCTTGTCACTTAAAATTGGAGTCAAGTACACTCTGCCCACAGTAAGACTCGAACCTGCAATCTCATTGTTGACAGACCTCATGATTACTAAAAGACAAACTACCTTTACCACTTGGCCACCGAGACCCCTTGAAGATATAGACAGTGTCTACACACTTGCAGAAGTTGGATGTACTAGACTATTGGCATACAGCTAATTAATATTAACAATGATTAAGGAATCATTAATCTGTTCACTGAAAACCAACTTTGTGTGATGAACTTTTTTTATGCCCCGCGACGACATGTCGGGGGGCATTAAGTTTTACTCATGTCCGTCCGTCCGTCTGTCCGTCCGTCCGTCCGTACGTCCGAACAAATTTCCGTCAAGCTTTTCTCAGAAACCGTGCATGAGAACAATTTTAAATTTGGCAGAGTGGTTCAGTATCACAAGTTGTATGTCCTAAGCGAATTTCAGACCTGTCGGACAACTACTTCCTGTTTGGGACTTCATTTGTACGTAAATACGTCCGTCTGTATGTACAAATTTCCGTCAAGCTTTTCTCAGAAACCGTACACAAGAACAATTTGAAATTTGGCAGGGTGGTTCAGTATCACAAGTTGTACGTCCTAAGCGACTTTCAGACCTGTCGGACAACTACTTCCTGTTTGTGACTGGGCAGATATGAAAATGTGTTAATATGAGTATGAAAATTTCCATCAAGCTTTTCTCAGAAACCGTACATCAGAACAATTTAAAATTTGGCAGGGTGGTTCAGTATCACAAGTTGTACGTCCTAAGCGACTTTCAGACCTGTCGGACAACTACTTCCTGTTTGCGACTGGGCCGATATGAAAATGTGTTAACATGAGTATGAAAATTTCCGTCAAGCTTTTCTCAGAAACCGTACATCAGAACAATTTGAAATTTGGCAGGGTGGTTCAGTATCACAAGTTGTACGTCCTAAGCGACTTTCAGACCTGTCGGACAACTACTTCCTGTTTGCGACTGGGCAGATATGAAAATGTGTTAACATGAGTATGAAAATTTCCGTCAAGCTTTTCTCAGAAACCGTACATCAGAACAATTTGAAATTTGGCAGGGTGGTTCAGTATCACAAGTTGTACGTCCTAAGCGACTTTCAGACCTATCGGACAACTACTTCCTGTTTGCGACTGGGCCGATATGAAAATGTGTTAACATGAGTATGAAAATTTCCGTCAAGCTTTTCTCAGAAACCATACATCAGAACAATTTGAAATTTGGCAGGGTGGTTCAGTATCACAAGTTGTACGTCCTAAGCGACTTTCAGACCTGTTGTACAACTACTTCCTGTTTGCGACTGGGCCGATATGAAAATGTGTTAACATGAGTATGAAAATTTCCGTCAAGCTTTTCTCAGAAACCGTACATCAGAACAATTTGAAATTTGGCAGGGTGGTTCAGTATCACAAGTTGTACGTCCTAAGCGACTTTCAGACCTATCGGACAACTACTTCCTGTTTGCGACTGGGCCGATATGAAAATGTGTTAACATGAGTATGAAAATTTCCGTCAAGCTTTTCTCAGAAACCGTACATCAGAACAATTTGAAATTTGGCAGGGTGGTTCAGTATCACAAGTTGTACGTCCTAAGCGACTTTCAGACCTGTTGGACAACTACTTCCTGTTTGCGACTGGGCTGATATGAAAATTTCCGTCAAGCTTTTCTCAGAAACCGTACATCAGAACAATTTGAAATTTGGCAGGGTGGTTCAGTATCACAAGTTGTACATCCTAAGCGACTTTCAGACCTGTCGGACAACTACTTCCTGTTTGTGACTGGGCCGCTATGTAAATGTGTTAACATGAGTATGAAAATTTCCGTCAAGCTTTTCTCAGAAACCGTACACAAGAACAATTTGAAATTTGGCAGGGTAGTTCAGTATCACAAGTTGTACGTCCTAAGCGACTTTCAGACCTGTTGGACAACTACTTCCTGTTTTCGACTGGGCCGATTTGAAAATGTGTCAACACGAGTATGAAAATTTCCATCAAGCTTTACTCCGAAACCGTACATTTGAACAATTTGAAATTTGGCAGGGTGGTTAAGTATCACAAGTTGTACGTCCTAAGCGACTTTCAGACCTGTTGGACAACTACTTCCTGTTTGGGACTTCCTTTAGCGGGGGCATCCGTGTCCCATGGACACATTCTTCAATTTTTTTTGAAAGAATTTATGAAAGAAGTTTTTACAATGTTTTTCCTAAATTTGAAATTGATGCAGCTACTAGTATTATTTTTTGCTCTGTAATCCAGTGTCTAATTGACAGCTTCGTTTTTGCATTGTAGCTCATCTTGTCAAGCTCTCCTATACTGCTCAAAAGACTGTCAGAAACAAGATTGGACACGGAAAGGAAACATGGCCGCCCATAGTCACAAAATCTGGTGTAAAAAGATGAAGAATTACATGTCTAAAGTTGAAGAAATGAGACAGTTGCCTTTCACATTTGCTAGAGGTGATTACAGATAAAGTAAATGTAGGATAGATAATAGCAGATGGTGATTTAATCCATAGTAATTTACAGTGACAACACTTTGTAGTACGCTTAAGTTTGCAATTTTATTTGGTCAACTAGTTTCTGCATTTACCTGCTGTCCGAAATCAGGACATTTTTCATAAAATTACAGAGCTTACGTACTACGATTTTTGGGTATTTTCCTGATGTACCAATATACAATGGTAGCTATTGATGACTAAAAATAGAATATAAAATTAAATATAGAAAATAAACATGAAAATGAAAGCATAAATATTGTTGTATTAGAAATTGCAAACTTAATCATTTTACTAGGTGTTGTTGTCTGTTAGTTATACCACGACGACCCTGCATACCTTTAGGTATCCATTTCTTAGGAGCATTATCTATAGATCTACTTAAACAGTGTTGGTTCACCTTTATCTTTCTACTTCATAGTTATTTACACTTAAGGTATCCGGACCACAATTGACCACGTGATCATATTTGGTGTCCCGGATGTCCATTGTATTTCAATTGAGCAGACCTCGGTAATCTTTGGCAAACATCGGAAATACTAATTGAGTAACTAAATTTTTTGCTCAAAAATGTTAACATTGATTCAAAGTAAGACAATATATATAATTTGCATCATTAATTAGCAATATATTGATTTAAAAAAGCTACATTTCTGGGTCGAAAAATAAAATTAAACTGTAATTTCAATTATGGGTCGGATACCTTAAAATAAAAACTAGTTATACTAGCAAACTGAAATACTACAGAAAATAAGGTGCTCCGGAAGGGTAGAATTTCTGCAAGGAATATATTTACCATATCCTGTAAAGTAGGCATTGATGGATTGTCTGACCCCTTTTTGGGCAGAAAAGAACTTAGATGATTGTAAATTTCGCATTTAAATGTTTCATAAAAAGAAATCAAGTGAGATTTTGACGTGTTGTCTCGCCTGCGACGAAAGTCGCTGGAGGCGAGACATATGTATGGGAATCCGGCGGCGGCGGCGACAACACTTGACATCTTGCTTCATATATTTGTAAGCCCAAGCCCTAGGTCCATCAAATTTGGTCCATAGGTAGCTTATGATGAGTACTTGCCAGTCAGTCACCTGTCACCTGACCTTGACCTCAATTTCACGGTCCAGTGACTACGTTAAAATTTTTGGGTTACGACAGTTCCTCTGTAACTACGCATGGTAGGATGACAATATTTGGTGTATAGGTTGCTGATGACTAGTACATGACTGTCTGGTAGGTGTCATCTGACCTTGACCTCAATTTCACGGTCCAGCGACTACGTTAAAGTTTTTGGGTTACGACTGTTCCTCTGTAACTACGCATGGTAGGATGACAATATTTGGTGTATAGGTTGCTGATGACTAGTACATGACTGTCTGGTAGGTGTCACCTGACCTTGACCTCAATTTCACGGTCCAGCGACTACGTTAAAGTTTTTGGGTTTTGACAGTTCCTCTGTAACTATGCACTGTAGGATGACAATATTTGGTGTATAGGTTGCTGATGACTAGTACATGACTGTCTGGTAGGTGTCACCTGACCTTGACCTCAATTTCACGGTCCAACGACTACGTTAAAGTTTTTGGGTTACGACTGTTCCTCTGTAACTACACATGGTAGGATGACAATATTTGGTGTATAGGTTGCTGATGACTAGTACATGACTGTCTCATGTGTCTGGTAGGTGTCACTTGACCTTGACCTCAATTTCACAGTCCAGCGACTATGTTAAAATTTTTGGGTTACGACAGTTTCTCTAACCACGCATGGTAGGATGACAATATTTGGGATATAGGTTGCTGATGACTAGTACATGACTGTCTGGTAGGTGTCACCTGACCTTGACTTCAATTTCACGGTCCAGTGACTACGTTAAAGTTTTTGGGTTTTGACAGTTTCTCTGTAACTATGCACTGTAGGATGACAATATTTGGTGTATAGGTTGCTGATGACTAGTACATGACTGTCTGGTAGGTGTCACCTGACCTTGACCTCAATTTCACGGTCCAACGACTACGTTAAAGTTTTTGGGTTACGACTGTTCCTCTGTAACTACACATGGTAGGATGACAATATTTGGTGTATAGGTTGCTGATGACTAGTACATGACTGTCTGGTAGGTGTCATCTGACCTTGACCTCAATTTCACGGTCAAGCGACTATGTTAAAGTTTTTTGGGTTGCGGTTGTTCCCCTGTAACCATGCATGTTAGGATGACAATATTTGTTCTATAAGTTGCTGATAAATAGTACATGACTGTCGGTAGGTGTCACCTGACCTTGACCTCAATTTCACAGTCCAGCGACTACGTTAAAGTTTTTGTATTAGGACAGTTCCTCTGTAACTATGCATGGTATGGTGACAATATTTGGTATACAGGCAGCTGCTGATATTTAATGCTATTTATGAAATGCTTGTGACGAAATTTATTTTAGTTACTGATGCTGAATGCAGGCGAGACATTTTTCTGTGTCCACACTTGAATTTTTTTTTATCTTTTGCTAAAAAGAACACTCACCTGATAAATAAACATAGTTTAAATTTAACCAATTTGTAAACCTTATTTTTTAACAAAGATAAAACAAACAAAAATGATTGTATATTGTATTTCAATTGGTTTATCATTTCAATCAAACCATATAAACAAAGTCAACTTAGAGGATCGAGTCTCACTGTGGACAAGGTGACTCCACTCAAATCTTAATTGCCAAGGATTGCAAGTTTTCCTAATGAAGGTCGGGGTTTCCTCCAAGTACTCCGGCTTCCTCCCTTAATAGAAACTGAATGCCTGATAAAGCTGAAAAATTGCTGAAGGGGCTTTAAACAACATTCTGACAAATAAAAGCAATTAAACAATAGATAGCCTCTAAACTGCACTGGCTTTTACAACACCATTTGCATTTTTACCTTAAAAGGTAAGAATCAGAATGTTTTTATACTGTAATTCATATTCGTTTATTAAAATTAATATCGCATAAACACATATTTAAAAGTCATTATTTATACAAATAATACTTGTAGACGTTTTTAATAGAATTGTGGCATTTTCATGAATCCAAAAATACCAAAATAGTGTCTGTAGTTGTAAAAAAGCCTTCCTCCTCAAGGGAGAAACAATTAATACCAGAATACCATATGGCATGTTACTTTTTTGACAGATTCTCAAAATCAGTGAAAACCAATATTAACTAATGAAAAATGGTCTTGGTGGTTGAGAGGTTAAGGTGGTTCGTCTATTATTGATCACATGGTCTATCAACACAGAGATTGCGGGTTCAAGTCTCACTGCGGGCAGGGTACACTTAATTGACAAGAATTGCCAGTTTTCCTACAGTTTAAAAAAATTACATTTAAATGAAGATAAAACCAGTAATACAATACAAGGAATAAAATTATATTCTATTATTAACTTGGCTTATCTTTCAGTGGACCAAATAGAACTACATGTATTGTTGATTTTTACAAGCATTCACACATTTTCTGAAAAATTATCTGTTTACAGAAACTACATCAGAAGACTTTGATCAAGTAGCATATAAAACATTCCTGGAGAAGGAAGGAGTTCTAGATCAGGGAATGTGGAGAAGGGAATGTAGGCTCCATGGAAAGGACACCCAATGTTACTGTTCAGTCTCATTTGGTTTGTTGGACATTTATGCTCCCATCTTATCGATTTTAGCATTATTAGTCTGTACAATTACACATTCATGCTTCATAATTGGTTGCTTAGCAACAGCCCATACTTGTCTCCAATATATGGCTTAACAATGCCAAAGTTTATGTTATACTTCAATCATAAGTAGTCTCTTTCCCTGGTTACTCTTGTGGTCAGCATGTTTAAAGTGTCTTGATTGATCTTTTTGTATTGACCAATACAAAATCGGTATTGTGCACCTGATATTTAACATTTTGATCAGAATGATATTTGGGGTTTCTATTAGAAAACCATGGACGTTTTAAAATTGGATTGAATTTCATATTACCCGATTGTTTTGATTGTAGGAGACCTCCCTGAAAATGACAATCCTATAGTTTTACCAGTAGAATCAACCATTTTAGATGATGCTCCAGAGCAGAGACCAACATTACTTCATGACTGGGAATCCTACTATAAATACAGAGGATTCCGAATGGATTCTCCTATAGCTATATTGTTACACTGGCCAATGACACTGTATCATATTATCAAATATTGTTATCCTAATGACAGTAAGTACTAGCGGTCAATTCTAATCATACTGCCTTTGAATGAGGTTGTTCCATATCAACTAGCATATCTTCCCTTGCCCACTCAACTCTATCTCAGACTGATGTGGTGTTCTCGGGTTGATAAGCCAGGCCTATATGGATTATCCTATATATTAATCTATAGCTATCCCAATTATTGTGATTATTAGATTTAACCTGTCCTGGCAAAAAAAAATGTTGTAAGGTTTTACATGCTTGGTATCAAATTGATTGTTTGTTGGATTAAGGTATCCGGACCACAATTGACCACGTGATCATAATTGTTGTCCTGGATGTTAATTGTTTTTCAATGGAGCAGACCTCGGTAATGTTCGGCAAACATCGGAAATACTATTTGAGTAACTAACTTTTTTTGCTCAAAACTGTAAACAATGACTCAAATTAAAACAATATATTAATTTGTATCATTTATTAGCAATACATTGTTCTAATCAAGCTGTATTTCTTGGTCGAAAAATAAAATTAAGCGGTAACTTCAATTATGGGTCAGATTCCTTAAATAGGTTTTAATATCACTTCAAGTAAATTATAAACTGTATCATCCAAACCAGTTTTTATGACGATAGGAAGCCGGTGTAGGTGATTGAGGTCTGGAACAAAACTCAAAAGAAATATAGGGATATTTTTTTATTTGTAAAATGCAAAAGTAGTGGGTGAAAAGAAATGTCATATAATCCTGTCAGACAATTTTTGTATTGCATTGGAAGCCTTTTGACCATATCTCGCACTACTGTGTTTTGAAAAAATGTTATAAATTGAGAATATTTACTGAAGTATGTTTGTATACAATTGTTTACAGATCCAGATTGGTGGGATAATGTAGACTCCAGTGTTCTCAGAATAGATATCATTGGTGTGGAACGGGAAGTTGAAATGTTACCTCTGTTTAAGGTATAAATGTCCCTTCTATGAAGGAGTAAGTACATGCATAGATAACATGATTATATAAGGATTAGTTGTGTGGTGGAGATTCTAAATATATGTCCATGCATAATATTGTACAGAAGGTATAATATATTGTAAAAACTGAATGAAAAGAAAACAAAATGTAGAATTGAAAGTTGTATACCGTAAAATGGTGTGTATAGTCCACATTTACGTATTGTCCGCACCCCTTTCTTGGACCAGAAAATTGTGGAAAAATTCTTATATGCATGTACGATCAGCATGTACAAGTTTTCACAAAATGTCTCAAAATGAAGACATCCAAGTCCAACTTGGCCGCGCTTCTTAACAAGTTTTTACATTAATATGTAATTTATTCTCTTTTTAAATATCATTTATGTTTATACTTTTATTAATTTCAAGTGATTGTAGTAAATTAAATTAAAAATAGAGCATTCTCATATCGTCTATTTTGATCGTTGTTAAAACGGAAAATCACACATTTAGAAACCAAAACAATTTGTCAACTTTGAATCATCAACCAAACAAAGAAAACAAAAAGATAACACGTTTTATTTTAATCCCTGCATGATTGCAATCAAAACATCGATCTTCAAACCAAGGGTCTGGAAACGGTCATATTTGCCGGACATGTCCGACATTTACATTAAAATGTCCGACTAAGGTTTAGTCAAATCGGACATCCAAAAAAGTGATATTTAACTTGGTCAATAATATAAATATCTTTTAGTTGGTTTCAATACCTTTAATTTCCGCTAGATATAAATATTTTATTAAAAAATCAACACTAAGGCTATTTCCCATCACTGACACGTGTGTTAATTGAGTAATCATTCGATTCACTCCAGTCAAGTGTTAATTACGTAATATGGTTAACACAACAGGTGATAACCTAATTATGAGTACAGATCTGTTTCATCCATTTCGTAGAATATGTTATTGCAACAGTATTTTGAAACATTAGGAACGAAGTGGTTGTATGTTATATTGCTTAGAAAATATGACTTATTGATGGAAAAACACGTGTGGTCAAAATTGTACATCACGCATGCGCCGATGTACCTGACGTACATGCATAAATCTTGGGAAAATCAATTCAAATTAAATTCTATTGAAATGATGAAAACGAAAATAAATATTTAATTCAATAAATAATAACTTGTAAAAAACGTGGTCCATCGCAGAGTATCGTATAAAATTCAATTCTGTTCCGAACTTGTTGTCATTTTGAAACAACTTCCTACTTCCGGTTAATGAAAATGTCTCTCGAATGTTCATAAAAAACGTTGTTTGCTATTACTTTGTTGAAAAGACAACATGTCATCTTATAATAAAGAAATTTTAGGAAGCAGAATGTTTTCCTACGTATATTTCCTTTCTTGCACAGTGCATATATCATAGGAACCCATACAAAACAACGATCTTGAACAAAATTTAAAAGACCTTTATTCTGGACTTTAAGGAAATGCACATACACATCCCAGCTTAAGCAAACACAATATTTTTTATATGATGACCGGTAAAATGTCCGACATGACTCAGGAAAATTTCCAGGGCCTTGCTTCAAACACATGAGGTTACATAACGACGCCATTTGCATTTAACGCAATACAGGTTACACATCTACTATTTTCGTATCTGTTTTAATTTTTATTCATCGTATAGAATTAATATAATATATAAAAACTGCAGACAATACGACCCTTATTACGGTACTAAAAATCACTTCCCTGAGCAGTGTGGTTTTTTTTCTTCTTCTAATATTTTACCTTTTTTTGTAATGAAAATCCAGTAGAAAAAATGTATCCATGATAACCTGTCCATATTTAATACTATGCCTTTGTTGTTTACATGTCACAAATCGACCTTGACTTTTTGCTACGGGAATTTTACATTGTAAGTCAGCTACTTGTGTTTCTACACTGATCCAATTTTGTTTTCTAACGTACATCGACTTGCCTAACATACAATGCTTTTCTGAAAAATCGTGAGACTTTTCAAGCATCAGCACCAAACAACAAAGATCAAAGGATTTGGAATACACAAAATCTACTGCACCTAGGTCACCCTATCAAAATGAAAAAATTGCTGCATTGCAAACTGCTGACTTGACACTATTAACCAACAACCACTATAAACTTTTAAGAATTGAATGTAGTCTTTTTTTCAGTTATTTTATGATAGGATCTAACTTGACTAAGGGAGATAATTCATTTATACTGTAATTTTAAGAAAAGATCTTAGATAACTAAGAATGATAACTCATTTATAATGTTATTTAAAAAAAGATGTTACATAACTATGAGTTATAACTCATTTATACTGTTATTCTAAGAAAATATGAAAATATCTTACATAACTAAGAATGATAATTCAATTATACTGTTATTTTAAGAAAAGGTCTTACATATCTAAGGGAGATAACTCATCTATACTGTTATTTTAAGAAAAGATCTTTATACATAACAAAGGAAATGTTCACAATTCCACAATTTTCTAGTTTATGTCTTTCTTATTTCATCAAATCTTCAGTTTGATTTAACCATGCGTTCCATAAATAATACATCTGCTTGATGTCAAAGAATCACTGTCCTCTTCTATTTTAGGAGCAGGACTAGATGTCCTGATATTACTATTAAAAATAGTAAATCTTTTATTTCAGGAGGTGATTTCTGTCCTGATATCACCAATGATATAGTATGTCTTTTATTTCAGGAGGTGGGTTACCTCTGTCCTGATATCACCATTGATATAGTGTGTCTTTTATTTCAGGAAGTGGGTTACCTCTGTCCTGATATCACCATTGATATAGTGTGTCTTTTGTTTCAGAAGGTGGGTTACCTCTGTCCTGATATCACCACTGATATAGTGTGTCTTTTATTTCAGGAGGTGGGTTACCTCTGTCCTGATATCATCATTGATATAGTGTGTCTTTTATTCCAGGAGGTGGGTTACCTCTGTCCTGATATGACCATTTATATAGTGTGTCTTTTATTACAGGAGGTGGGTTACCTCTGTCCTGATATCACCATTGATATAGTGTGTCTTTTATTTCAGGAGGTGGTTTACCTCTGTCCTGATATCACCATTGATATAGTGTGTCTTTTATTTCATGAGGTGGGTTACCTCTGTCCTGATATCACCATTGATATAGTGTGTCTTTTATTTCAGGAGGTGGGTTACCTCTGTCCTGATATCACCATTGATATAGTGTGTCTTTTATTTCAGGAGGTGGTTTACCTCTGTCCTGATATCACCATTGATATAGTGTGTCTTTTATTTCAGGAGGTGGGTTACCTCTGTCCTGATATCACCACTGATATAGTGTGTCTTTTATTTCAGGAGGTGGGTTTCCTCTGTCCTGATGTCACCATTGATATAGTGTGTCTTTTTATTCCAGGAGGTGGGTTACCTCTGTCCTGATATCACCATTGATATAGTGTGTGTTTTATTTCATGAGGTGGGTTACCTCTGTCCTGATATCACCATTGATATAGTGTGTCTTTTATTTCATGAGGTGGGTTACCTCTGTCCTGATATTACCATTGATATAGTGTGTCTTTTATTTCAGGAGGTGGGTTACCTCTGTCCTGATATCACCACTGATATAGTGTGTCTTTTATTTCAGGAGGTGGGTTTCCTCTGTCCTGATGTCACCATTGATATAGTGTGTCTTTTTATTCCAGGAGGTGGGTTACCTCTGTCCTGATATCACCATTGATATAGTGTGTCTTTTATTTCAGGAGGTGGGTTACCTCTGTCCTGATATCACCACTGATATAGTGTGTCTTTTATTTCAGGAGGTGGGTTTCCTCTGTCCTGATGTCACCATTGATATAGTGTGTCTTTTATTTCAGGAGGTGGGTTACCTCTGTCCTGATATCACCATTGATATAGTGTGTCTTTTATTTCAGGAAGTGGGTTACCTCTGTCCTGATATCACCATTGATATAGTGTGTCTTTTATTTCAGGAAGTGGGTTACCTCTGTCCTGATATGACCATTGATATAGTGTGTCTTTTATTTCAGGAGGTGGGTTACATCTGTCCTGATATCACCATTGATATAGTGTCTTTTATTTCAGGAGGTGGGTTACCTCTGTCCTGATATCACCATTGATAAAGTGTGTCTTTTATTACAGGAGGTGGGTTACCTCTGTCCTGATATCACCATTGATATAGTGTGTCTTTTATTTCAGGAGGTGGGTTACCTCTGTCCTGATATCACCATTGATATAGTGTGTCTTTTATTTCATGAGGTGGGTTACCTCTGTCCTGATATCACCATTGATATAGTATGTCTTTTATTACAGGAGGTGGGTTACCTCTGTCCTGATGTCACCATTTATATAATGTGTCTTTTATTTCATTAGGTGGGTTACCTCTGTCCTGATATCACCATTGATATAGTGTGGTTTTTATTTCAGGAGGTGGGTTACCTCTGTCCTGATATCACCATTGATATAGTGTGGTTTTTATTTCAGGAGGTGGGTTACCTCTGTCCTGATGTCACCATTGATATAGTGTGTCTTTTATTTCAGGAGGTGGGTTACCTCTGTCCTGATATCACCAATGATATAGTGTGTCTTTTATTACAGGAGGTGGGTTACCTCTGTCCTGATATCACCATTGATATAGTGTGTCTTTTATTTCAGGAGGTGGGTTACCTCTGTCCTGATATCACCATTGATATAGTGTGTCTTTTATTTCAGGAGGTGGTTTACCTCCGTCCTGATATCACCAATGATATAGTGTCTTTTATTACAGGAAGTGGGTTACCTCTGTCCAGCTATCAACATTGATATAGTGTGTCTTTAATTTCAGGAAGTGGGTTACCTCTGTCCTGATATGACCATTGATATAGTGTGTCCTTTTATTTCAGGAGGTGGGTTACCTCTGTTCTGATATCACCATTGATATAGTGTGTCTTTTATTAGGAGGTGGGTTACTTCTGTCCTGATATCATCATTGATATAGTGTGTCTTTTATTACAGGAGGTGGGTTACCTCTGTCCTGCTATCACCATTGATATAGTGTCCTTTTATTTCAGGAAGTGGGTTACCTCTGTCCTGATATTGTCATTGATATAGTGTGTCTTTTATTTCATGAGGTGGGTTACCTCTGTCCTGATATCACCATTGATATAGTGTGTCTTTTATTTCAGGAGGTGGTTTATCTCTGTCCTGATATCACCATTGATATAGTGTGTCTTTTATTTCAGGAGGTGGGTAACCTCTGTCCTGATATCACCATTGATATAGTGTGTCTTTTATTTCAGAAGGTGGGTTACCTCTGTCCTGATATCCCCATTGGTATAGTGTGTCTTTTATTTCAGGAGGTGGGTTACCTCTGTCCTGATATCACCATTGATATAGTGTGTCTTTTATTTCAGGAGGTGGGTTACCTCTGTCCTGATATCCCCATTGATA
This sequence comes from Limnoperna fortunei, assembly GCA_944474755.1. Taxonomy (NCBI): domain Eukaryota; kingdom Metazoa; phylum Mollusca; class Bivalvia; order Mytilida; family Modiolidae; genus Limnoperna; species Limnoperna fortunei. Next base: position 26,128,753 of record OX104122.1, read on the forward strand.
TAGTGTGTCTTTTATTTCAGGAGGTGGGTTACCTCTGTCCTGATATCACCATTGATATAGTGTGTCTTTTATTTCAAGGTGGGTTACCTCTGTCCTGATATCACCATTGATATAGTGTGTCTTTTATTTCATGAGGTGGGTTACCTCTGTCCTGATATCACCAATGATATAGTGTGTCTTTTATTACAGGAGGTGGGTTACATCTGTCCTGATATCACCATTGATATAGTGTCTTTTATTTCAGGAGGTGGGTTACCTCTGTCCTGATATCACCATTGATAAAGTGTGTCTTTTATTACAGGAGGTGGGTTACCTCTGTCCTGATATCACCATTGATATAGTGTGTCTTTTATTTCAGGAGGTGGGTTACCTCTGTCCTGATATCACCATTGATATAGTGTGTCTTTTATTTCATGAGGTGGGTTACCTCTGTCCTGATATCACCATTGATATAGTATGTCTTTTATTACAGGAGGTGGGTTACCTCTGTCCTGATGTCACCATTTATATAATGTGTCTTTTATTTCAGGAGGTGGGTTACCTCTGTCCTGATATCACCATTGATATAGTGTGGTTTTTATTTCAGGAGGTGGGTTACCTCTGTCCTGATATCACCATTGATATAGTGTGGTTTTTATTTCAGGAGGTGGGTTACCTCTGTCCTGATGTCACCATTGATATAGTGTGTCTTTTATTTCAGGAGGTGGGTTACCTCTGTCCTGATATCACCAATGATATAGTGTGTCTTTTATTACAGGAGGTGGGTTACCTCTGTCCTGATATCACCATTGATATAGTGTGTCTTTTATTTCAGGAGGTGGGTTACCTCTGTCCTGATATCACCATTGATATAGTGTGTCTTTTATTTCAGGAGGTGGTTTACCTCCGTCCTGATATCACCAATGATATAGTGTCTTTTATTACAGGAAGTGGGTTACCTCTGTCCAGCTATCAACATTGATATAGTGTGTCTTTAATTTCAGGAGGTGGGTTACCTCTGTCCTGATATGACCATTGATATAGTGTGTCCTTTTATTTCAGGAGGTGGGTTACCTCTGTTCTGATATCACCATTGATATAGTGTGTCTTTTATTTCAGGAGGTGGGTTACTTCTGTCCTGATATCATCATTGATATAGTGTGTCTTTTATTACAGGAGGTGGGTTACCTCTGTCCTGCTATCACCATTGATATAGTGTCCTTTTATTTCAGGAAGTGGGTTACCTCTGTCCTGATATTGTCATTGATATAGTGTGTCTTTTATTTCATGAGGTGGGTTACCTCTGTCCTGATATCACCATTGATATAGTGTGTCTTTTATTTCAGGAGGTGGTTTACCTCTGTCCTGATATCACCATTGATATAGTGTGTCTTTTATTTCAGGAGGTGGGTAACCTCTGTCCTGATATCACCATTGATATAGTGTGTCTTTTATTTCAGAAGGTGGGTTACCTCTGTCCTGATATCCCCATTGGTATAGTGTGTCTTTTATTTCAGGAGGTGGGTTACCTCTGTCCTGATATCACCATTGATATAGTGTGTCTTTTATTTCAGGAGGTGGGTTACCTCTGTCCTGATATCCCCATTGATATAGTGTGTCTTTTATTTCAGGAGGTGGGTTACCTCTGTCCTGATATCACCATTGATATAGTGTGTCTTTTATTTCAAGGTGGGTTACCTCTGTCCTGATATCACCATTGATATAGTGTGTCTTTTATTTCATGAGGTGGGTTACCTCTGTCCTGATATCACCAATGATATAGTGTGTCTTTTATTACAGGAGGTGGGTTACCTCTGTCCTGATATCATCATTGATATAGTGTGTCTTTTATTACAGGAGGTGGGTTACCTCTGTCCTGATATCACCATTGATATAGTTTGTCTTTTATTTCAGGAGGTGGGTTACCTCTGTCCTGATATCACCATTGATATAGTGTGTCTTTAATTACAGGAGGTGGGTAACCTCTGTCCTGATATCACCATTGATATAGTGTCTTTTATTTCAGGAGGTGGGTTACCTCTGTCCTGATATCACCATTGATATAGTGTGTCTTTTATTACAGGAGGTGGGTTACCTCTGTCCTGATATCATCATTGATATAGTGTGTCTTTTATTTCAGGAAGTGTGTTACCTCTGTCCTGATATCACCATTGATATAGTGTGTCTTTTATTTCAGGAGGTGGGTTACCTCTGTTCTGATATCACCATTGATATGGTGTGTCTTTTATTTCAGGAAGTGGGTTACCTCTGTCCTGATATTGTCATTGATATAGTGTCTTTTATTTCAGGAGGTGGGTTACCTCTGTCCTGATATCATCATTGATATAGTGTCCTTTTATTTCAGGAAGTGGGTTACCTCTGTCCTGATATTGTCATTGATATAGTGTCTTTTATTTCAGGAGGTGGGTTACCTCTGTCCTGATATCATCATTGATATAGTGTCTTTTATTTCAGGAGGTGGGTTACCTCTGTCCTGATATCACCATTGATATAGTGTGTCTTTTATTACAGGAGGTGGGTTACCTCTGTCCTGATATCATCATTGATATAGTGTCCTTTTATTACAGGAGGTGGGTTACCTCTGTCCTGATATCATCATTGATATAGTGTCCTTTTATTACAGGAGGTGGGTTACCTCTGTCCTGATATCATCATTGATATAGTGTCCTTTTATTACAGGAGGTGGGTTACCTCTGTCCTGATATCACCATTGATATAGTGTGTCTTTTATTACAGGAGGTGGGTTACCTCTGTCCTGATATCATCATTGATATAGTGTCCTTTTATTACAGGAGGTGGGTTACCTCTGTCCTGATATCATCATTGATATAGTATCCTTTTATTTCAGGAAGTGGGTTACCTCTGTCCTGATATCATCATTGATATAGTGTCTTTTATTTCAGGAGGTGGGTTACCTCTGTCCTGTGTCACCATTGATATAGTGTGTCTTTTATTTCAGGAGGTGGGTTACCTCTGTCCTGATGTCACCATTGATATAGTGTGTCTTTTATTTCAGGAGGTGGGTTACCTCTGTCCTGATATCACCATTGATATAGTGTGTCTTTTATTACAGGAGGTGGGTAACCTCTGTCCTGCTATCACCATTGATATAGTGTGTCTTTTATTTCAGGAGGTGGTTTACCTCCGTCCTGATATCACCATTGATATAGTGTGTCTTTTATTTCAGGAGGTGGGTTACCTCTGTCCTGATATCACCATTGATATAGTGTGTCCTTTATTTCAGGAGGTGGGTTACCTCTGTCCTGATATCACCATTGATATAGTGTGTCTTTTATTTCAGGAGGTGGGTTACCTCTGTCCTGATATCACCATTGATATAGTGTGTCTTTTATTTCAGGAGGTGGTTTACCTCTGTCCTGATATCACCATTGATATAGTGTGTCTTTTATTTCAGGCGGTGGGTTACCTCTGTCCTGATATGAGCATTTATATAGTGTGTCTTTTATTACAGGAGGTGGGTTACCTCTGTCCTGATGTCACCATTGATATAGTGATGTATGGTGTAGAAATATCAAAAGTAGCACATAACAAAACATATGACCATGATAATGTTAAAATAAAAGTGACCAGAGGACTGTATCATAAACATGCTGATGATAAAAGACGACCACATTTTGTTGTTGGTGAGTTTATCGTTTGTGGGACAACACTGAAAATATGTAAATATAATACCGTATAAGTGGTTTTTTTCGCGTGTGGAAAATTTAGCATTTTTGTTAAAAAGCTGGGTGAGTTTATTTTAGCGTAATGTAATTTTCGCTGTCATTTATCTGCGTGAAAATATATTTTTCGCGTTTGGTGTTTAAGATTGTCCCCAGATACTCAATATACTATTTAATCGAAAGAATCAGGTTTCTTACCAACAGGATTACACCTGAAAGTGATAATAATGAAATCAAATCAGGAAAAGTGCGTCACAATTCCGGACAAATGATGCAGACAGAAATAAATAAAAATTAATTTGATAAATTATATTTATTTGGTCAAAATACAACATGTAATACAATTTCACGTGCTTCATTATTTGAATCCTCGAAATTAAAGCACTACAGAACAGTCTTGTAGTCATTTTGCAGAAAACGCGAGAGTTTCAGTGATTCCACATCCAACGAACCCATTTGCAACAATGTTTGGATTTTGCTGTAGAAAGTCATACAGTTTCACTATCCATTTTGCCCCGAGTGGCTTCATCCTTGTTAACGACAAATCAATTTTAATATTTTTCACATTGTCCATATTATTACCAATTTGATTAACAACCTGTTCCCCATACCAGTTTTGAAAATCGGTCTTGAGAAAATCTTTTGCACATTTGTTCACACTCATATCCATGGGTTGCAACTTGTCCGTACAGTTAGGTGGAATTGTAACATATTCTAAGTTTTCCAATTTTAATGTAGCGAGGAAATCATCGGTAATTTGTCTACGGAAACAGTCAAAGATCACTAGGGCTTTTTGGCGGATCGGAAGATCTAGTTCATCTTTTATCAGGTCAAAGTAAGGGGAAATGATCTTTTTAATGTATTCAGTCATCATTGATTCATTTGCCCAGTGATTTTCAGAGTGTGTTATATGGAATGAAGTTGGAAATGGAAATTTCGGGTTACACTGATCAGTCTTTCCACCATAGATAAGCTGAATAGGTAGAAATTTTCCACTGAGAGTTCCAGCAAACGTTCCTATTAAACAAAAAATGAAAGTAATATTTTCATTTTGTAGGTTTGCATTTTTCGGGATTGCAGGCATGGCAAACTGTTGTTAAACTAATTAATAATATTTTTATGACAATATGCATACGCTTGTGTTTCTTTATCTTATACAGGTAATTAGTGTGGTTAGTAAGGGTTCCAATGTAGGTACAGAAATCGATAGAACACAGATCAAAGAAAGCGTTAATAAATTAGTTAGGTGTCATTGTTTATTCAGTGACTTAGTTGTTTATTTTGTGTTGATGTCATTAAGGTGGTGCCAAGATACATAAGGAAGTTATTTTTATTGACAAGAATATTATGGTGAAAAGAAAAGGACACATATTTTTTACCTGTTATTTGCCTTTTGTCATCAATACCAGTTATTTCTACTCTTTTTGACCCTTCAGTAGCCATGGTCCAATGTGATACAGGAACAATATGCAATCCTGTCTGATCCCAGTTAATTATCAAGTCTGGCGGGATGTTAAATTCAGTTACTTTTGTTGTTATTTTCTTTAAATATTTCTCCTTTTCGGTTTCAAAGTTCTCTTTTCTTTTCACCATGTTCATTCTTTGCATTAACGAAAGAGCCCAAGACTTAGTCAAATCGATGTGACCACCATTTTCCAGAAGTACCGATCGATCATGTGAAATAACAATGCCTTTAGCTGCTGCAATGACGATCGATGTGTTGATTACACCACCCGAATCTCGAATAACACTAATAAAAAGCTGGACTTTAGTGTCAAGTTTATCCCCAAGTAAAGTTTTACGACCCCGCTTTTTTGGATTTAGTTCTGTTTTTCAACATCCTCAGAATTATCCTCAACCAATTTACGTTTTACAGTTTGAGTTTTAAAACCACAAACCGTGCTTTCATTTAACTTTCTTTCGAACATAGGACTGAATTTTTCAACTGCTTTAGCATTCCCATGCTCTGCGGCATATTTCCAGATGTCAAGGCGCTGTTTCGGCGAATAATTGCTGTAATTTCCGCGTTTCTTAGGTGTTGGAGATTTATCTGCCGAAACAATTTCTTCTACAAGTTCTTTCGCTTTCTTATACTCATCGCCAGATGGATATCTTTCTCGTTCTTTGGTTAAATATTTAAACATCGACATGTTGACCTAGTAAACATTGACAACTATGTAAATGATTTTCTTACCGTGAGTACTTATAAGTAATTTTCTTACCGTGAGTACTTTTTAAAAGTTCCCTTACAGGCATGTTTGAAATAAACAAGGTAAATAACTTTATCTTTTTTTACTCATATTTCGCGTGTTTATATTTTCGCGTTTCAATTTTTACCGCGAATATAGCGAAAATTAAATCACCGCGAAAAAAACCACTTATACGGTATATTATTTGATTTGTTGTACTATCTCCATGGTCCTCAACATGAAATTTTCATCTCAAAGGGGCAGACTAAATACCACTAAGCTGACAGGGGCAGACTAAATTTTACATAATAAGTCAGCCATTTTTGTTTCTAAAGGGACCTAGTGTTTTTTACAAATGTTCGCCTGCTTGATGTTCAATGGTTTTTGGACGAACCGTGAGACTTTTCTGGCCTTAATTGCAGATTACATCACCTGAAGGATTTCGAATAGACAACAATTGATTACAAACCTTTATATTGCAAAATCCTGAAAATAATTGTTGATTTCAAAAAGTACCTCTTTTAATGTACAAAAGGAGCATAAGCTGAACCATGCCCAGTAAGCAGTTTTTATTTGTTACACAAAAAACCCTCTCCAAATCACATTCACTTGTAGTTTAGAGTACTAGCAGTACAACACAACACTCTAAAACTGCTTATCAGGGATTCAGTATGATACATATAAGTCAATGGTTATAAAATACAGAAATCCTGACCATGGATCATCATCATATCTAAACTATTTTCAGAATGCAACACCGCTTTTTTTATCTCTGGTGTAAGTGCATTGCTTTGGCTACAAAGTCAGGATTCTTAATCCCTATTCTAAACTCCTTACTATTCTAGGGGCAGTCAAAATTTCTCTACTCTAGCCTGTCATTAATTGGTTTATTGTATCTTGTTTGCTTCATGATTAAAAGGAATAAAGTTAAAAACAGAAATGCAGACATGTAACTTTTTTCCTTGATTTGGTTTTTTGTTTGAATGTTTGAATGTTGTTTAATGTAATTTTCAGGAATTTTTCAGCTGTATCTTGGCATCTAGTTTTTATTCGGGGAGGAAGCCATAGTACCCTGAAAAAACCCCTGACCTTCAGCAGGAAAACTGGCAATCCTTGTCAATTAAGATAAGAGTTGGGCACACCCTACCCGCAGTAAGACTCGAACCCGCAATCTCAGTGTTGACAGAGCACATGATCAATAGTAGACGAACTACCTTAACCACTCAGTTCCCTTAATTCATAGATACTGGTAAGAGTCACATTTTGTACACATTTTGTAATCTATTTTCAATTTTAGGACTAAATGCTGGCTTAGGTGCATATCAAACATGGTGCCAGACTTTGATTAAATTAAGGGTATGTATTCAGCTGGTATTGTTTATATGCAGATGCTGTAAATATATGTAAAATAATAAATATATATTAAAGTTTGCAATTTTTTATTTATCCAAATGGAAAGACCTGTCAAATCCTGAAGAATATTCACTGAATTATACAAAATTGTTTTGTTTTTTTTACTTTCAGCTTTAATATGTTATATTCGGCAGGAAGTTGGCACTGCTTGACAGCCATATATGAAATTATCTGCTGTAACTAACCAATAGTTCGTCATAGTTCTTTTTTCTTAGTAGGTTTTCATCACCTCTCATGAGTTTGCCCCTTTATGCCCACGTTTTGCCCAAAATATTGGAGGTAATGGGCCAACCAGTGGTAAATCAGTATATATTCATGCCTGAATGAATATTTCTTAAATCTATTTCTTTAGACAGATCAGTCTGTCTTTCAATCTATCTGTCTCCAGCTTCTTCCAACCCTCTCTGTCCTCTGACTTCTTCAGTTTGTCACACATTTTGAACCTATCAAGTCTGAAATATTGCATTCAAATTTTGTTTTTCTGTCTCCAGCTTATACCTACTTGAATAGTACCTTGCATGAAGTCTAAAAGCAACAAGTTAGCCTATTTATTTGGGTAAATCTTGTTACTTGGCAAAGATTCAGCAATTGTTCAGTTATATCATGGCTTCCAGTTTTTATTGGGACAGAAAGCCAGGAAAACTGGCAATTCTTAATCCTTGTTAATTAGATTGGAGTCTAGCGCATTCTGCTTGCAGTTAGACTCGAACCCACAACCTCAGTGTTGACAGACCACGTGATCAATAGTAGACAAACTACCTTACCCTCTAGGCCACTTAATATGACTTGTATTATATATCAGTTACTATTGTTATTGTAGACTGACAGAACTCCAGCCTACTTCACGGATTACTGCCAATACAGCTGTGAATGTGCCAGGTCTGCATTAGAGGGTTTATCGTTGGGAACTATATCAGATCCAGTAATTAACCCCTTCAGGAAACCTGTCAGAAAACTTGCCCAAGAAAATGATATGCCTTGGTACAGTAATGGCTTCTTGTATCGCCTCATTTATCCATCAAAGTGACTGACAGATTTCAAATATTTTTGAAGACTTGTTATTGGTTTTCTAACCAGGAGTCAAAATGGAGCAGATAGCTTCTGACCACTTCACAAAGAAGTGACAAAGTTAAGGGTTATAATACAAGCAAACTACAGACGAATCGGTTATTCTATTACTATTCTGATGTCATCATTGGTTTGTTATGACTGTTAAAAATGGTGTTTTTCAGGATTTCGTATTTGACGAATAAAAATTTGTTTCATTAGAATTTAGGGCAAATAGAGGTGAGTGAAGGATTATTGGTATAGTGATTATTGTAAACAAAAGATGATAGATTTAAACTTTTTTTAGCAATTTGAACAAGTGAACAAGTGGCCTGTATAAGGATTGAGTGCACATATTATCTGTTTAATTACCTTATAAATAGTTTTATTTGTGTGGAGAGATTTTTCATTGCAAATAACAAGAAATATATTGACCCAGTTCTAAATTATGTGCCATTTTTAAAAAGCTATGTTATGAAAGAATGTATAAAGAGATCTAAACATTTAATACCTCATTTTAAATTTGATGCCACTTGTTTATCTCGATATGTTTCTTGTATTGTTGTTTGTAATAAAGTTCACATTTCATATAAGTGGTTAATGTTGACTTTATCTTACCTGTAGGGGCCTTTGTGGCAGAGTGGTTCAGGTAGTTTATCTACTATTGATCACATGGTCTGTCAGCACAGAGATTGCGAGTTCGATTTTCACTGCAGACAGGGTGTACTCGACTCCAATCTTAATTGGTTAAGGATTGCTAGTTTTATACTGCTGTTCAGTGGTTTTCTCAGGGTACTCTGGCTTACTCCCCATTAAAAACTGGAGGCTTTAATATAGCTGAAAAAAATGCTGAAATTGGCATTAAAACACCATTCAAACAAACTTTTTAGAAACATTTAGAAGCTTTTTCAACCAAATTTTGCTGTAATGAAACTAGGATGCTTCTCTTGTAATTTTTATACCCTGCCACACAAGCTGGCATGGTATAATGTGATACCCACCATATGGTTATGAGTGTCAGTCTGTCTGTTCGTGCCTTGGTGGTTTCCAGATGATAACTTGAAAACGCTTCCACAGATTTTATTTTAACTTTGCACAGCTATTAAATACCATAAAAGGAAGAACAAGTTCAATTTTCAGCACAATCCAATTTGAAGTTTTCGACTTAGGCCAATTAAAAGGTTTTGTTGTCAACAATTGGCCGTTTCCAATTGATAACTTAAGAACTTAAAATGAAGATCAGATTGAATTTTCAGCACAATCCTATGTGTAGATTTTGAGTTAGGCTAATTTGAAGTAATTTGTATAGGTCCAGGGTCAAGGTAAAAATTGTCTTCTGAGATGGACTGTTATCATGCTCAGCTGTTCCTCTAGGCTGATATGTAATTAAGTAAAATGTGTTTATGATATTAAAAACAATGCAACGTGGCGGGGTATCATTTAATGTCCCATTAGATGGCATATTCTTAGATTTTGTGTAGATTAAAAATTTAACATCGCGGCAAGCTAGGGCTGTTAATGAATTCTTATTGGCTAAAATTCTAAAAACCTTTAACTGCTTTGCAGATTGAATTGTGTAAGTGTACCTCAAATGATTCCTAACTAATTTTAGTTGTTTATTGGCGGTCTTAATCCATGATGGCAGACACAGTGAAACAGCCCCACATAGGACCCTATGGCAAATTCTTCTAGGGACCTGACTCACTTAATGATTGAAAATAGAAATTTTAAGGAAAACTTAATCTTATACAAGTTTTTAGGTGAGTCAGGTATGACTGTTACATATGCTCTTGAAAGAATCAGGTTTTGTTTTAAAATTTGAAATAAATATTGAAACAACAGCATTACAATCAAAAATCAAAATACCAAATATTGAAAGTTAATGATACATCTTATAATTAAAGTTGGTTATTGTTTTGTGTCTTAAAGATGATAATGGTCTCTTAAGCGGTATTTGCACATAGATTTGGGAAACATGGACAATATACCGGAAAAACGTATAACATTATAACGATGTAAGAAAACCAGCAGATATCAAAACATGTAAACAAAATCGTTCATAAAGATGTGGTAAAACTCAAAAAAGAAAGGAAACGCAGCACTTTGCAGTGATCCTGATACACGCGTCGTACCCGACGTGTTACTCAAGGTTATTTGTTAAAGTTGCAAAAAAAGAGAGTCATGTTTAGGCGAAAGGGAGTGAAAGAGATTAAAAACAAATCCTCTGTTCAGTCCACACCCAACCATGATTGCTGTAGACAAATCAATAGAAAATCATTTAAATGCATGATACAATTGACATTGGATCAAAATTAAAAAAAAACATTTGCTATACACAATACCTACGAAAGAGTTCCTTGTGATGCCAATTGATTCAGACACGATATATGGACGTTATTGTTTGCCTTTAAATTATATTTTTGCTTCATTCGTCTAAAACTCGAGTAAAAGATTGTTGCAGCTTAAAACTGATAATCGTTGGCTTAGAGAAGTATTCAAAATCTGAAGAGGAGACTAAAAAATACGAATATACGAATGGTTTAAACGTTTGACACTTTCCGGTAAATTTGACAGCCAATATGAACCAAATAAAATATTTATATCTGAGAGTACCTCTTTTGACATCTAAATTTGTTATCTGCATGTTTTAGACATGTGAGTTTCGAAGTGAGGCATTTTAGTACACAGGAACGAAAAATAAATTATTTTAAAGAGCACTTCAAAGAATCTGCAGCACAACAGGGACCGTCTAAACTAATTGTCACTGGGTAAAACGTATAAGGTTTTTTGTTCTCTAGTTCACGGAACTCCTTCTTTGTTATGATAATGAATCAAAAGAGTACTGACTTGTCAAGTATCTCTTCTTTGTCTAGTATCGAAAGAGTAGAAGTAGGATTTTACTGTTACAGATTTCCAAATCAAAAGACAGATTATCGGGTATTATGTCGGCTTGTTTAATTATATAGTAATCTCGTAGTAGGGATAATATCTTATTCGCCGATATTGAAATTACACTCGGAACACTGCACAGGATAAAATAGGAATATATTGTATTCATTGCAGTTGAAATGTTTTTTGCTATGCATTAATTTAACTTAAAGAAACGAAACAAAACAATTAATTTTCTATCTTATTGTGCGCAATCGATCATGTTGTTTTCCTGATGTGGAATTAATTTTGTTACCTTTAAGATGTTAATTTTTTATACTTATTCATGTATGAATAATTCACTGCAAAGTATAGAAGTCTTTGTTGGACTTTTAGCTACCTTTTTGATCTGATGGAAGGAACTTGCCTTAGTTACAGTTTTCCCCGTTTCGTTTTGCGAATTATTTGAAAAAAGGTATATGGATTGTAAGTATTTCGTAATTTTGCAACAAAGTATCTAAACAACATAAACAATGCATACGTTATATCGCAAAATAACGAATTAATAACAATTTTGTGCGAAGCAACACAATAATTAACGAAATAAAGCGAAAATAATATGAACACAAAACGTATAAATTGTCTTTGTTTCTTTATTTTGCATGTCTTCATTAAATTGTAGTTTATTCCGTTGTTTCCTTTATTACGAATGGCACCATAAAGGTTTCACATGGCGACAGATCATTTCAGAGAAAGGAAAACAATCAAAAAGGTTGAAGGTACTTAGCTATTATTATTTTCTGTCCGCCATCAGGATATTTTGGGCAAAATGTAGACTTGCATATATCACAAGCTGTATTTGATGTTAATAACGTTTCATTACAATGTTGCAAACTCTTAATCCATGCGCAACAAGACATCTTGTCTATAGATGATTAATTGACAGTCGTCATGTCAGCTCATTAATTAGTATATAAAACTTTTTGTTTCGGCTGCCAACACACATTGAGTTGTAATCGTACTGTAGGCGGCAAATGAACATCCAGTCGGCTAGATATTACATCGTTTCAAAAATACGCTTCCTTTTTAGCTCACCTGACCCCAAGGGTAAGGGTCAGGTGAGCTATTGCCGTCACTTGGCGTTCGTCGTCTGTCCGTTCAACTTTTCAAAAATCTTCTTCTCTGAAACCACTTGATAGAATGCAACCAAACTTGGTATGGTTGTTGCTTAGCATGTCCTTTACCAAACTATCGTTTGGATTTTTGATTTGTAAAAAAACATGGTCGCCATGGCTAAAAATAGAACAGGGGGGTCAAAATACAGTTTTTGGCTTATAGTTCAAAAAGTATTACAGATACAGGAAAACCGAAGAGACTTTCCTTCTTCAGCAGGCTTCAAAAGCTCTACAAAACACTCCATTGGGTCAAAGTCGTATGACCACTCCTTGTAGGAGTTATTGCCCTTTAATTGTCGAAATTGATGATTTTTGCCATTTTTGCCTCAAAATCTTGAAAATTATTAGAACTAGAGAAAAAGTTAGCATTGTTTAATTGTTCTGCTCTATGAGAGCTACAAAAATGTCTTAGGGTCAAGATTGTCTGATAAACCGTTTAAGAGTTATTCCACTTGAACTGTTTTTTGTTAATCGGTTTTAATTGATTTTTAAAAATCTTCTCCTCTGAAACCACTGAAAGTACTGGTTTGAAACTTTGTACACATTATCCGTCAAATGTCTTCAACCAAGTTTGCACAAACCATGGCCGCAGATTAACGAACATGACTGACATGGCTAAAAATAGAACGGGGGGGGGTCAAAATACAGTGTTTGGCTTATAGTTCAAAAAGTATTACAGATACAGGAAAACCGAAGAGACATGCTTTCTTCAGCATCAAAAGCTTGAAAATTTTTTGAACTGGAGAAAAAGTTAGCATTGCTTAATTGTTTTGCTCTATGAGGGCTACAAAAATGACTTTAGGGTCAAGATTGTCTGATTAACCGTTTAGGAATTATTCTCTTAGAACATTTTTTTTAATGAATTTAAATTGATTTAAAAAAATCTTCTCCTCTGACCAATGAAAGGACTGTTTTGAAACATTGCACATCTTTAGGATGTCCTCTACCAAAATTGTGCAAATCATTACAGCTGACTACCTACATAGCTACGTTGGCTTAAAATGTAAAAGGGGGGGGGGGGGTCAAGGGAGTTTTTGGTTGATAGTTAAAAAAGTATAACAGGTACAGCAAATTTCAAGTGAACCTCCCTCCTAAGCATCAAAAGCTCCTTTTAGGAGTTATTTCCCTTAAAAGGTCAAAATAAATGACTTTTTCAGAAGTGTTGGTCAATTCCTTATAGGAACGAAATTCTATATAAAAAAGGGTTGTTTGATTTCAGGTTCAGGTGAGCTATACAGGCTCCTGGGAGCCTCTAGTTCTTTTGTTGCTTCCGTTACATCTGTTGCATTTACATTTGCGGAACATAATGTGCTAGGAGTTCATAATTTCAGCTCATTTCAGAACAATGTATAAACATTTGATTGACAAGTGCATCATTATCATGTGTTGCCACATTTCAATTTTAACATCAGACTATAACAAGACTTAAAAGTTTATAACTTTGATCTTTCGAGTTTAATTCTTTTGCTTGACAACATAAATGAAGTAAATATATAAGGACTCAATATATATAGTATATGTTTTCTTAATGGTTATATTTTCGTTTATTGCAAGCTTAAGATTCATTACCAGTATTCAGTTCAATTTGGCGTTGTTTAGGTTATGGCAAAAGATTCTCTTGTCGTTAACTGCTACATTTAATGGTAAAAACAAGCAGCCATATGTTTTTCTGGTTCCCGTCAGTTTAAACAAGCTGCATACACATTCAGAATTAAAATGTAGAAATTCGTTCATTTATCGTCTACGCTACAACGCATTTAGCATGTCATTTGTGAAGTGTCGATGGAATCGTGGCTCATTGAATTGTGTCCTTTTCTTTATTAGTTAAAGTTTTTCGTTAGGGATAGATCAGCAACAAATATCTGATAACAATTTAATTGTATATCAGTTTTTATCACTCAGTTCATGTACTTCGTTAGCATATCTAGTTATCCCTGATAATGTTCACATCAAGATTATATAATTTACCTCCAATTAAAGCTTTCATGAGGAAATGTTTATTTTTGCTGTATGTTTGGCTATTTTTGTTGTAGTGATTATATTTTTTTCAAGTCCAAAACGGTAAGATTTTAACAGAAATAAGATTTTTTTATCTTCAAAGGGCTGGGTGCTATAAAGTCTAAATTGGCATTTAGCCAGCATTTGTTGACATTTATTTACTTGGTATATGTATATGAAAAATGTTTATATAGCATTACAGAAGATAAATATTTGTACTTTAGTCTAAATATTAAGACCCTTACCAATGGCCTAACAAAGTGTATTATATAAAATGTTCAAGATCTAATAAAATTTTCAAATTAAAGCGCATCTTCCCCTCCCTTCCTATGAAAATATATGGATCAGAATTCCCATGCGCACCATTATTTATGCAATATGTGACTTCACAATACACACTAATGCAGCTTACAGTAATGACGTGAGCCTAGGTGGTGGCGAGTGGTTGACTTTGTTAGTCATCTGTAAGAAGTTTTATAGTCCTTTAATAAACATAATGAAAACGTAGACTTCGGTCACCTTAAATGTTTCTATTAAGTTGTCAACACGCGCACTTCCTCGAACGTTGTGCTGACTGATGTCTTCCTGTTATAATTATATTTTAACATATTTCTAATTTTTTGCTTGAAACGGTAATAAAACAATTGAAATCGTAATAAACATTGAGTGGAACGTTCCTATTGTATCCCGCCAAATCACGCTATATTTACCACGAACGGGAACAACCCAATTGTTGAAAGCCCGATTTTTCACCAGGTAAATATTAACCTTTTTGCATATTGAAAGAGGAGACAACCAAAAAGTAGTTCTAATGAAAACGACACAGATTAAAAAATATTAAAACTCAAAAATTCAACAACGCAATGGCTTGACGTAAAACAAAGATTTCATTAAAAAATTTGTAGGGCCTCGGTGGCCGGGTGGTTAAGGTCTACCAATGATCACGTGTCCGGTCAACACAGAGATTTCAGGTCTCATTGTAGGCAGGGTACGCCCGAATACAATCTTAATTGACTAGGATTGTCTTTTTTCATACCGAAAGTCGGGAGTTTTCTTTTTTAGAAGATCTAAAACTCAACAGGGTTATCGATTTCAAATATATAATCTTCAATAGAACTTGAACTTTTGTCTCAAATACTTGCAAACACAGATGTATACAAAGATGTATTGCAATGATAAACTGACAGCAGTGCATCCTTGTTGTGGTTAAATGCTATTGCACCGGCTGCTTGCTGAATAATCTACACTTTTATTGCCTTGTTAAGATTCAAAAGTAAATTTGTTTACGAAACATTTGTAGAAAGGTTTCCTGGTAAACAGACACTTACCTTCCAGATAAGTATAATTTTGCTGTTTGCCGTAATTTAAAATTTATATATCATGTTATAGACAAGCATTATTAAGTATGGAGATCGTAATGTGTTGAACAAATGTACATATGCTCCTGAAAATTGGTATAAACATCACCTCCCATAAAAGAAAATTCCAGGCCATCACCACCTGGCAATTTGGATTATCTATAATAGTGTAGTCGCGAACGCAAAAAATGTAAAATAACTTCGTTTCCATAGACTTAATCTGCATTAGTGATAACATTCATTATTACTGTTTACCAAAAGGTATTTTCTTGGCAGATCTGTAGAGGAAACAAATCATTTACAGACTGAAGAAAACAGCAATCAGCAGGTACGATGCAGCTTTAGGATAATTATTTTGCAATTCAGATTGAGTAAATATAGAATTTAATATATTCAGTTTATATATACACATATTTGCAATTAACGTGTTCAGAAGAACACTTGAATTTACTTAACACCGAACGTGTTTCACTTGTAATATACCATACACACACTGCCGAAAAATTATTTATTATGTAGAGATCTGCAACATGAATGATTAACTGTAGTATATTCTTGTGTTGATAATAATTTTTAAAGCGACGAGTAGTTTTATACATCTACATGATACTTTAGTTTACAACTTAAAACAAAGAAATCTACTGCAAGATAAAAAATAAATTCCACTAGCAAGTATTTTTTAAATAAATAATAAATATATTATGAACAATTATTTTTTTTACTTATTGTTATATATTTGTATGGCTGATTTTTATTGATATTTTATTAGTTTTTCTTATTTTACACGACGTGTTCTTTAATGGAGCTAAATGGTAAAAATTGCAAGCTGTATTAAGTACAATTTATACATATATAATTTAGACAAAAGTTAATAAGATTTATTTATTTTGAAATTAGTTGTCAGCACCTGTTTAATATATTTAAATAAAATGTCGAATATAAAAAGCAAACAGTTTAACTGGTATTAAAACTAAACACTAATTTAAAGTTAATTCTTTTTATCTATCAGGCTTACCTTTGAAATATAACACTGGATTAGTCTTAGATCAGAAAACCGCCATCTTATAGTGTTATAAGTGAAATGTCACACGACAAGTCTTTGATTTCAGATAACATTGGCATCATCTATCAATTTGTGTAAATATTTCATATTTAACTTTTGTATCTTATGACAAAGAATAGTGTGTTGAAGTGGTGCTATCGAAATGATTAGAAAAACCAGTCCTGTAACATGATATTTGGGCTAATATAAGTTTTAGAAAACATATTTACTTACACGTTTTCTGAAATATCTGATTGACTTTCTGCTTGATTAAACCAATAAATGTATTGCGCTTTTTCATGTGAAAATATAAGTGCGACTACTGTTCTTGTTTTATTATTAGTGATTTACATCCACCACTAAATCATCGCCTATAGGTTGCAAATATGTACTGTATTGGATTTAATGCTTGATGTATATATTGTCTTTCATCTATCTTAAAAGAGGTTGAACGTGTCAAGAATTAAAGCGTATTTTAGAATAAAATACTTTATTTGATATGATCATTTCTTTAGCATAAACACATTATAGCTAAAATATAGTGGTATAAAATCTACCTCTGCATTTCAGTAAGTATATTAATAATTCTTTTGCAGCCTTCAATTACTGATAGTGTTTGGCAACCTTCAGTTGACCAAAGTACTAATGATAACCATCCACTCAGTACAAGCGTTGAGCAACCTTTATTTGACCAAAGTACCAATGATTACCCGTCAATCAGTGCAAGAACATTATATCAACTAAACGTTCTTAATCACAGAGTTGTTAACAATTGGAATTACTACCAGCAGCCTAACCAAATGTCAAACCATGTCAGGCAAAAGTCACAAGCAACGAGGCAACCAAAAGTATTCACATACATTAAAAATGATAAAAAACGAGAATCAACTTATGAAAACCGGCGATTGACGTTAATGAAAAAGGTATAAGTGTTTGCTTTGTGTGGAAGACATTACGATTGATTAATTGATTGAAGTTTAACGTCCAACAAGCAGCATGTCAGCTATATTCATGATGTTCTTTATTATTGAAGTTGAAGTTTCAATCTACATGTATATCAATTCAACGTTTTTCATTTCACCGTAAATTGTATCTTGTACAAGAAAACTGTTGTATAAGTATTTAGGGAAATCAACCACAATACACGGTTTGCTTTGAAAATGATCTACCAACCAGTGGATTTATGTCTCTGCAAGCTGAGATTTACCTCGAGGTTATCATCAGATACATATGCAGTCAACATACTGTTGTTAACATTAAATATATAAGATACTTCCAAAAAGGCAGCGTCATTAAAGTATCCTTAAGATTAAAAGTCCTTATTGCTTTGTCATAAAAGTTTTATATTTCTTTACCATATAATGTATAATTAATAATGTAGACAATAGAACGAAAGAGAATGTACAAACTTAATTGAAAAAATGCAGCTAAATAATATTCCGAATTAAAAAATGGCTTATATAGTCTAGTTTAATATTGAATACCCTACTACTTCTTGAATCGTATTCACCCTTTTTAAAGATAAATATGCATTGAAAAATGTATACTTAGATGAGGAAGTAAAATATATTTAAAGATAAATTGCTGTGAAGCCGTCACCAGTATCCAACAGTTAAATACGCTACGTTCCTTTACCGATCTGATATTTACTAGTTTCCAATTGGTCTATTGCATGGATTAAAAATATCATTCTTTTCTTCCAGGTTTCTCATTTTTGTAACGTGAGAAGACACTAAAAATGCATCAATAAGTATGCATGTTTATAAAATAAACTTTACTTGACGCATCTTGTCAATGTGGTTTGTACACGTATTCTTTTATCAGTAACTTTCTGAATCCATTAGTTCTATGTCCTTTAGTAACACATTATAAATGCGCTATCAATATCTACGTTTATTATAAAACATTATTTACTCTTGCGCCCACATAAGGCAACAGTTACTTAATTACCATCTTTTGACATTATTATATAGTTATGAATTTAGGCATGTTGACAAGTATATTAAATTAACATATATTCGCAAAAATGGTGACGAACATGTAATAGTTTTAAAATTCTGAATGAATTTTTTTTTCTTTTCAGGCAGAAGAAATAAACACAATTACCGGGTGTAATGTCTATTTAGAGTTACAATATAAAGATAACTCGACTTGCCACTATTTTAAGTCTAAAAAGTATGAGGTAATAAGCGAATTATTTCATATTAATTTGAATAGGATATATTTTGTTGATGAAATTACCATTTGGAATAACATTAAAAAAGGTTTTCCTCATCAAAGACATACACAGATTTGCATGTTTAGTGTTTGCACGAGCAAAATGATATTTAAGGAAACTTTATTCTGATTCCAACAGCAAGTGGATTGAAATCGTTACATTCAAATGGTGAAATTTTCAAAACTTTCAGCCTTCTAAGTATGAAGATAGATAGGGAAAAGATACGTTTGTATCGCCGTTACACTGCTAGGTCTATTGCAATTAAAATTGATTTATTTATAAACGTTGAAAACAAGTAGAATATTTGTTAATAATTTCTCTGAAATAAATGGTATCCAAGATACAAAATATTTACAACGCCATTTGAGCATTTCGTCAAGACTCATTAGCATAATTAGTCCTGTTGTGATACAAATCAACAAAGTTACACTGACAGTAATTTATTACTGTTTTTTTTTAGAATTATGAAGTTCAGCCCAAAAATCGAGGTCAAGTAAGTAGGCAAACTCCATTTTTCTTTTTTTGGGATACTTTGTACAAATATATCCCTTTAAAATGTCTTTGCTAATTAACATTGTTGTATTGCAATGTGCTGGTGATGGTTCACAGTGCACGACCCAGAGAACTACCCAGCGCGTCCCCTGGGGGAGGGTAGAGGATCCATCTCGTTTGAGGTTGTCAAGTTATAATACAGAAAGCTTGAAAATGGCCCACCCTGGGTAAAGTGTTTCGGGAACGTCACGCTTCTTGCATGCTAAAGACCACAGTCTGCAAAAGGCACAATTTTCTACCCCTTTTACAGTAGCATTCGAATTTTTGTCCTTTGGTCCATATTTCTAGAACTGATTTATTTTTTGATAAGTTGTTCTCGTCCTGAATATGTTTGTTTGTTTGAATGTTGTGTAACGCCACCATCAGCAATTTTTCAGATACGTGTATATCATGGCGTCAAGTTTTTATTGAGGAGTAGACCGGAGTACCCAAAAGATAACCCAGATCTTCGGTAGGAAAACTGGCAATCCTTGTCAATTAAAATTGGAGTCGAGCGCTCCTTGCCCGCAGTGAGACTCGAACCCTCAGTCGCATTGTGGACAGACCACCTGATCAATAGTAGGAGAATCCACTTGTTCAATAAGGCCCCGCAATATGATAAAATAGAATCAGTAAACTTGTATATATTGATATACATGTAA
Organism: Limnoperna fortunei; assembly: GCA_944474755.1. Taxonomy (NCBI): domain Eukaryota; kingdom Metazoa; phylum Mollusca; class Bivalvia; order Mytilida; family Modiolidae; genus Limnoperna; species Limnoperna fortunei. The sequence goes on from OX104122.1 coordinate 26,148,937, forward strand.
CTACTAAATTTTTCATCATGCAAATTGTCTTGAAAATTATTGTTGTTTTCAAATTAAATTGGAAAAAGAACGATGTTTTGCTTTGTTGTGATAGTGTTGATTTCACCTGTGAGCAATAAATTGTAGGAGAAAACTGCAGCAAAGCGGAAAGCAGCAGCAGAGGAAGACATTGTAAATGGCTCAACTGATAATTCCGCCCAGTTACCAAACAAGGCCCCGAAACTTGACGAAACTGCTATGGCTACTTCCATGGAAGATCTGGATGAAGAATTTGTTGATAATGAAGATGAGGACTCTGATGTAACAGACGATTCTGATTGTAGCATATGTTTCATTGAAGAAGGAGATATTGTTGTCTTAGAAAATGACCATTAGTGAAATGATATTATCAGCACAATAGTTTTGACAATTAAATTTTTTTCTGTAAATCCAATGGACCAACATTAAATAAACCTGGAATTGTGTTAACGCTATTGGAAATTATTATTCCAAATTTTTATCCAATATACATACCCTTCCACCAGGAATGCAGCTGTTACTGACATAATATTGTTATTGTCTGATCATCTTTGGTTTTTAACAAGATTAACTCAAATTTGGTACTGTAGACACATTAGAGTAGTATGCGTTTTTGTTTATTTTCTGAAATGATACTTTTGTGGAATTATTATGCTAAACTTATTTTGACAGCGAATCAATTAAAAATTTCAAAATAACTGGACAAAAAACCATTAATGATATAATTTTAGTGTGTTGTGTGCGTACAGTTTAATTAATCCAAGTTTCCTACATAATATCGAGTCATAAATCATGAAGAAAATATGTATAATCCAGAATTGAATATTTGTTTGTTTGGTAAAATGAGGTTAATTTTTCAGCTATATCATGGCGTCCAGTTTTTATTGGGGGAAGAAGCCGGAGTACCCGGATAGAATCTCCGACGTCCGGTAGGAAAACTGGCAATCCTTGTCAATAAAGATTGGATTCGAGTACACCCTGCCTGCAGTGAGTCTCGAACCCACAACTTCAGTGTTGACAGACCACGTGATCAATAGTAGACGAACTACCTTAACCACTCGGTCAACGAGGCTCCTTCGAGTATTTGTAAACAAACAACATATGCTTTCGATTTAATTTCCTGATCAAGGACGGAATGTATATTCCGGAAACAACCTGCAATTACTTAATGTATAATTGTATAAATTCAGTAACATAAACATGAAGTTAATATTTGCTCAGATAATGTCCTGCTTATCTGTGCACTTATATTACAAGGTACTTCGTTACTAAATGCTGTAAGCTGTAATTATGACGTCATTGTAAACAGCCAATAGTGCAATACAAGTTATTTAGTTAAAACAGTTTCCTCCACCTAAACCAATATGGCCTATATATACGGATTATGTTAAAAATAAATTTCATTTTCGTTAAATGTGAAAAAATATAAAATTGTTGATACTGTTGCTAATTGTTCTATATAATATAAATTTCTATACGTTGTACCCATGTATTAAAGAGGCTTTGTTGGTTTGCAGGTAGATCATCTAACATAATTTTTACATTCTAGAGATTAAGCTCAAGACAATTTTATAACGTTGTTATCTTTGACTATATATTATTTATAAACACTAAGTTTAAATTTATTGCCGCTGCACGTGGACAGTTAGTGTGCAAAGGTATGAACGCCTAGTACTTAACTTCGTTGCTGACACCAGTATGAATGAAATAGTCATGGCCTAATTTACTGAGTTTTAAACTTAAATGTTTATCAGTCCAGTAGGTAAATTCAGTACTGACATGAAATATCATTGATCCATTCATGTATTTGGTCGTAGTCTTTTATTCTTAAGCTATATTAGAAGAAAAGACAGAAGTTTGAAATGCTAAATGTAACGAGAAACTTGCAAAGAGGTAACTAAAAATACAGACTAAGTTCATTAAATTATACCTTCTAACTGTTTTGGGCAGAATTGAAGTAAAACGAAAAATAGCAAGAACCCCGATTCAACTAAACGCCAAAGTCAATGTGGATTTTACATAAAGATCCATTCATGTATTTGGTCGTAGTCTTTTATCCTTAAGCTATGATAGAAGAAAAGAAAGAAGTTCAAAATGCCAAATGTAACGAGAAACTTGCAAAGAGGTAACTAAAAATCAAAACTAAATTCATTAAATTATACCGTCTAACTGTTTTGCGCAGAATTAAAGTAAAATAAAAAATAGCAAGAACCCCGATTCACTAAACACCAAAGTCAATGTGGATTTTACATTAAGAAGTAGACAAGCACAATGAGACAAAATCCAAAAGAAAATAAAAGAACGAAAATGTATAACGAACGCGTTAACAGTGCTTATCTCTAGATAGACACTTGTTGCAACGTTAATGTAGGTTCAATGCCAGCTGGCACACGGTTTTGATTAATGTTTGCATTTCTAATTCGCGTGTTTCGGAATTTTACAAAGTAACTGAAATCAATGCATAACTTGTATCCTTTCCAGCACCTAAAAATTTTAAATATAAGAATGTTTAAAAGCAAATCCACAGAGATTGAGAGATTTCCTTTCAATTACGTTGCGGTTGTGACTTACCTCGAAACTTGTGCTTAGAGAAACATGGAAGGTGCACGATAGAATTGTGTTTGTCAGAATAAGCTTTCAGTATTCGGATCCGAAGATATATTTAATCCCAGTACTGTAATGGACAACTTTGGGATGTGATTTATTAAGATATCTCGTATAACCCTTTGTTATTATTATACGTGCTAATGCTATAAGTAAAACCTTAAATATCTGTTACAACATTTTATAGTGTCCTATTGGAACTGATTTATTTTAAAATAGAACTAGTAAAAAAGCATTTAATTTTCAATACACTCGTTATGTCAGTTGCTGCCGAAGTAGTTATTATAAACATGTCATCAACAACTGAGAATTAATAAATTCCAGAATAATAAAGAGGAAATAGTTTTTGCCACATATTTAGATTTTATTGCAACATGAATCTGATTAACTTCATTTTAGAGTTTAATCTTAATGACAGTTCCTGCTTTAAATAAATAATCAATAAATCATTTAAGCCCTTTAAGTCGCTGCATTATTATGGAATTTCAAACGTATCCAACCGCAATCATAGAGGTATTTATTGAAGTATTCGAGCTTCCGCGTTGTCTGTGTAATAAATCGTTTCTAAATTGATCGTTTCTTTGTAGTGCCTGATTTATTTATTGTCAATACGTTGCGTCAACAAACAATATTAGCATCAGTAAAATGCTATAGAATTGCATTTCGCATACTATTTGGTATTCTCAATTCTCAATTGGGCTTTGTAAATTTGACTCTGATTCATATATTTTTAGCATTTACAGCACCAAACCGAAAGCCTATTGACAGAAAATCTGATTGTTAAGATACAAATCGGAGAATATAAGAGGATGCAACATAGCGACAAATCAGAAAATTGTAATAAAATTATTGAAATCTGAAAAACATAGTTAATGATACTTGATGCAAGGGGCTTAGATATTCATTCCGTAGTTTCTATATGGAATTATTGTTTGTTAATATGATCTGATCCTAAATATAGCAGCAATACTAGATTTAAAGTCTTGACGTAAAGAAATTATTTAATAAACATATCTCCTTGTAAATAGCATGTACGTTAACACCTGCAAACTCTTAACATCTCGAAAGAGCGGTCAGAAAAGCCGACGTACAATAAATAGTCGTTGAGGATATAACTTAGAGCGGTGTGTTCGGAAACAGTTCTATGTTAAAGCGCTTATGGTTTTGAATAGTTCTTCTAACAAACCTGCCTGATCTAAATTATGGCGGTCAAAACTGAAGAGCTGCACTAAAATAATGCCTGCTATATCTGTTTCTGTCGGACGAGTCCTGTATTTCTATGATTTCCAACTTGCCACAATTAACGGAGACAAAATATTTGAAAAATAAGCGGGTTCCCAGTTTCTTTATGCGCATGTGAATATTTTTAAAAAGGGGAATAACCCGCTTAGGTTAAAAGGTCAAGGCAGATAAACAATAACGTTCGGGACACAGATCGAATGTTGTAAATGAGACAAAATCGGTACAAACGCTTTACTTGTGGTGTTTCTGTTCATCTCTTGGCTATTCCTGGTGCTTATATAAACCACCACGATCCGTTTTAAATTGAATTTCGGCAAAATTGTTTTATAATTGTTTCCTCCTATATGATGTGCGGATTGTTTATCTTCCTTACAATCACACAATGCCTCACAAATTTTCTCCTGTAGACCGGAAGTGGTCCGAACTGCGAACTCGCTTATTGAAGTATGTGGATTTTATAATTGACACGCATGTTATTAACAATTGAGAAGTACTACTTATAGAATAATAGCACGCGGAAGTAGTTAATGCAAGTTATGGAACTTCTAATTTAATCAGCTGCGTTTGCGAGTATAATTTTAATGGTATTTCCTTGATTAAATTAATAAATCTTGTAACGAGTTGAATAGTCGTTGCATTATAATTTCAATATACTTCGAATGTTTTCCAACCACAAACTTGCAGGTATTTATTGACATATTCGTTTATTAGATCAACTTCCGCGTTGCCTGTTAAATGAATCGTGTCTGAATTGACCGTCTCTTTGTATTTATGCAACGATTGAAAATTGCTAACATTTATCGTACAATTTTCATATTCTCATTTGAGTTTTTGATAATAAGCTATTTCCAGTAACAGCACCACATCGAGTCCTTCTTTATCTAATCCATTTGTATTAGATCTAATGCAGCAGAATATCAGAAGAATACAACGTGTTAACCATTCACAAAACCCGATTGTAATAAACTTATTAAAACCTTAACAAAACGGAATAGGTACATAAAGCAAGGGATTTACGTTTACATTTCGTATTTACTCCATTGACTTATTGTTTGTAAACTTGCCTAAATTTGGTTAAAATACGGTTTTTAACGCGTTAATGAACCATTTAATTAACTTATCTCCTAGTATGTAACATGTACCTACACAGTTGCAATCAACTCTGGATCCAGCGGACCAGAACAGCGATTCACACTAAACGGTGATTGTAGAGTCACAACGTAAAACTACCGGAAACAAGGTTTGCAGCAAAACAGTATTAGTTTGAAAACATTCTTGTTCTTTTTCCTTTTGGCTTTGTTTCAAGGAAACACGGTGTGAAACTAACAAACTGTCTCAATCGAGCAATATGTTGTTGCTATTACCCATATTGTCAAACCAGAAAACATAGTGGCTGCCTCTCGTATGAGGTCTGGGGTTGTAGTTTTTGTATCCAACCTCGATCATGTTGAAGTGTTTTGTTCTAATAGTTTAAGTATTAGGGACGAGTTTGTTGAAGTTCAGTGTTTGGTAAAAATCCCGAAAAAAGTTACTTTGTCTATTTGTCCCGCTTTTATTCCCAATGATATCTGAAGATGAGTTGATGCGTTATGATACATCAAACCCATTGCACTCGTTATTAAAATCTCTACATTTAAACATGTCATTTAGACGACAAGTGCCCCTTATACTTCACCCCAATGTTACATTACCGGAGTCCTTTGATATGTATTATCAAAGGCAAAGTTACAGAATATTTGTGAATGACGATGTTGTCTGTTTTAAGTGCAAACAGATTGGTCATATTCAAAATCGATGTCCAAAAAATCGACCGGCAACCAATAATAAAAATTCAGTTGAAAATTCAGATATCCCGTTTACAGCTGAAATGGTACCAACAACTACGACGGCTGAACAGTCCATTGCTACAGATACTGGCATTGGTGCTTCCAACTGTTACTTCCAACACCGTAGCTAAGGCTTTCATTGCGAACAAAGAAATCTGAGTTTAAGTCTATCCAAGATTGGTGGGATCGTAGAAAATACATAATCAAGGAACTTTCGCACGAATTTTCTATTAAAAAGAATCATGATTTTAAATGTCAATTTGATAGTATACAATCCGATATTGAGTTCTTAAAATCCAATATTGCAAAAAACCCTGATTGCAATGCCATTTTAATTGAAAAACAGCATCAGTTATCTGAACTTGAGCGAGTCCAGGCACGTGATGCGTGGGTTCGCTCAATATTCAAATATGTTAATGACTCAGATAAACCTACAAAATATTTCTTTGACCTTGAAAAGAAACGTGGTATTAAGAAATTATCGTCCCATTTAACCTTGCCTGATGGCAGTATAACTGATTCCGATTAGGAAATGAAAACCCTTGCCAGAAATTTTAACTCTGACTTGTATAGTCAGATCCTGTTGATGAAGGTTGTCAAAATGAAACTTTGAAAGACCTTCCTACCATAAGTGAATTCCAAAAATAAACATTAGATAGTGTTATTAGTTAAATTGATTTGTCCTCTATCGTTTTAAAAATGAATAATAATAAATTCACTGGTATTGATGGGCTGCCTAGTGAATTTAAAAAAAAACTTTTTGGAATATCGTTGGGAAAGATATGCACGTTGTTTTTGTTTCTTATACTGCAGAAAACAGACTTCTACTTTCGTGCAGAAGAGCCGTTCTGACAATGATTCCAAAGAAAGGTGTCAGTAGTTTGTTAAAAAATCGTTCTACCCGATATATTAAATATCGATCAAATTTATTGTGTTCCCTGTCGCCATATAAGTGATAATATTCGTTTTATTTCTGATGCTACATGTTATACTAGTCAGAAAAATATTCCCCTTACTATTGTTTCCTCTGACCAAGAGAAGGCTTTTGATCGTGTTCATCATGGTTATTTGATGAAGACTTTAGAAGCCTTCGGATTTGGTGATTATTTTATTTCCTGCTTTTATAAAAGCTATTTATACAGTTATACATAGTTTACTTAAAATTAATAACTCGTTATCGTATCCTTTTAAACTTAAGAGATGTATACGACAAGGATGTTCCTTGTCAGGGCAGCTATATGCTATTTGCCATGAACCTCTTTTACATAAATTAAGGTCAAAAGACAGATTATCTGGTCTTGAACATTTTCTGATGGTTAGGGAAGTTGTTTATCTGCTTAGCAGATAATTTGAATACACTTAAAAAAAATATTCTGATTTTGAAAAGTTATCTTTCTAGTTAGATATCTATCAGAAAGCTTCCAATTCAATATAAATTTACAAAAGTCCGAGGTTAGTGGGATGGTAGTTGGAAAAATAAAAAAAATTGTCTACTTGGTCTGAAGTGGAACAAAAAAAACCTGAAAGTTTTGGGCACTTTTGTAGGAAACACTAGGGATTTAATAAGCAAAACAGGGAATGAATACAGGAGCATATTGCCGTAAATCTTGACAGGTGGAAACCAATTGCTCGTGGTTTGTCAGAGGTCAAAAACTTGTTATCAATTTACTCTCCGCGTCGAAATTGTGGCATCGATTAAATTCGGTTGCTGTTCCTGATGAAATTATTAATGGCATTCAAAATAAATTTGTAGAATTTCTATGGCAAGGAAAACATTGGGTTTCCAAAGAAATGTATTTTCCTGTATGTACTGGAGAACCCTATGCCATAGTTTATTTTAAATGTCCCCTAGATTTCGTGATTTTCGAATTCCATTTATGTATAGATTTTTGACACTATTGAATGTTGAAGTTCACCCTTGTTACTATTTTTGTACAATATTTTTTGTCTACTATTTCTTATTTCAATTATGATGTTCAGTTGTTATTTTTTTATGTGGATTTTGAGTATACTAACATTCCAAGCTTTTATCAAGATTTAATAAAAGCCTGGAAATATTTTGAATCGTCTAGAAATCAAATAGATAATACCTCAGTTGCAGACATTTTAGAAGAACATTTGTTCTTTAATCCATGTTTAGTTAACCCTAAAACCAAAGAACAAGAACCTTTTTATTTTTGAAAATGTTGTAATTGCTGGTATGACTTAAGCTCTGTTGACACTAGTTTGAAACGATGATTAAATGCAGCAGATCTTGTTGGCATAATTAGCATTCGTTCTTAACGCTGTATCCAACAACATCTGAATTTATTGTGGACGGCTTTTCTTCCGGAGTGGAGTAAACTGATATACCGTTTTTTACATAATGATATTGATATTGGTGTTGTTCACGATATATTTTTAAATTAGTTATTGAAAATGGAACTGAATTAAATAAGGGCGTTGTTCTTGATAATTGTCCCAAGAAAATGATTTATTTGTTATCTGTTATTCAAAATTTTAATATGTACTATGCTAAAACGTAACTGTCCCTTTGGAATAATATTTTACAATCGAATAGTCACCATAATGTTATATATAGTCATGTTTATGAATATCCTCATAGCATGCATTAAGGTGACCTTAACTGGAGAATACTTTTAATGCTCCTGTTTCAACTGGCAAATTTTATTATAAAGCTGGGTACCAACAGTCTGATATTTGTCCTTCTTGTGGTATACAAGAAGATTTATTACATATTTTTGTTTCTTGTTCCAGACTTAAGGACTTATTAAATTATTTTAAAACTATTGTAAGAAAGTTAAACGAAAATGATACAGGTTTATTTCAATCATTTACTTTTGGACCTTCCACGTACACGACCACTGACCCAACGCCACCTCAGATTAAATAAAATCGATCTCCTCCAACTGTCCACATGCCATTATCGGACAGCTGTCCAGTTAAGAGATCGAATCAAGATGATTCAACGTCTCCTAGGATCAGCTGTCCAGAGCTTCCAGTCCCAGCCGACCACTATTCATCCAGGTTCGGGTTTCCAGAGACTACCAGACAGCCAATAGTGATGAAGGACAGAACAGTTGTGTTGGGAGAATGTACCAACACGCAACGATGGACGAAGCGGTACAGGACCCTAAGACGACTTTTCCAGTGCATTGCCACCCAGGCGAAGTTGGCCACCTATGTGGCGTTGCAGCACCTGAGGACCGGAGGCGGACCAACAGACCCACTCCAGGAGTTCAGGTCGCGCATCCGCGCCCGTTTGGCACTGGTATTGTGTTTTATTTCGAATGACAAGCTCTTTGTAAATATTAGTGAGTTATTTTAATTGTATTTCTATTTTTGATTTTTATTTTCTTGTATTGTTTATATATTGTAAAGCGCGATGTGTTAAAGGTTAAAACATGGACTGGCGTGTACCAATCCATGCTAACTTTGATCATTTGAACAATGTCATTTATAGGGTTCTATAATTTCAAAATAGGTAGGCAATAATGTTTAAAGTTTAAACTGGCTTTTGTGAGTTTAACGCGACTTTGTTCAGATGGACAAAGTCTTTTATTATTTCTATTGTATTTTCGTATACTTTTGGGCTTAAAGTCAATATAATCGTATGTAATTTCAAAATTGTCCTCATATTATGGCTCGTTTCACCTTATAATAAGGTTAAAACTGGTCAAAAGTAATAAATGTTATATATGGAAATTCCCCCAATCTATGAAAAATTCATCAGTGACTACATATAAACATCACATATTGTCATTATATTAACAAAACAATTAAAACACAGTAAATCACACACACACACACACACACTCTCGCACACACACATCCCCACACACACACTCACACACCCACACACACCCTCCCCCCACACACAAACACACTGGTTTAAATAATATTTGACCTCGCGTGCCAATGCCTACGTCTCGTATTTGTCTTCGAAATTTTTTAAAGTGGAAAAAGTCTAGTCTAATGTTATAAATGGTAAGTGGAAATTTCCCCAATCTATAATTAATGCATCTGTGAAAGAATATAAACAGTAAATAGTGCCATTTAATTTAAAAAAAAATAATAAAAAATGAAAAAATACCCACACACAATGAATTCAAAAACTATTTGACCTCGCGTGCCGAGGCGTACATCACGTATTTGTCTTCGAAACTTTTTAAAGCACAAAAAGCGAGAAAGATGAAACACATGAAGACGGAATCGTAACATTTTTTTACTACGCGCTTTCGCGTTATCAGTATTTGTATGTATATGTATGACTATGACTAAAGTTTGTTGAACTATTTTCAAAATTATATTAGTCTATATAATATGACCTCGAGTGTTATATGGAAGAGCCGGAGTACCCAAATAAACAGCAGACCTTCGACAGGAAAACTGGTGCTCTTTGCAAATTTAGGGATGAGTCGACCACACCCTCTCGCTGTAAGGGTCCAACAGACAACTCCATGATCAATAATATATTACTGCTACCTTAACCACCGAGGTCGAGGTTTTTTTTCATAAACGCTTAAAAAGCTCATTTGTCGCAGTTTGATCTATTTTATTTCTCTGCAACAATTCCTAAGACTTCCGGTGTATAATACTGATTAAGATTTACGACAAAAGCGAAAACATCTATTTATATATTTTATTCATTGTGTCACATGAATTTACACAGAATTTAATCTCAAATAAAAATAAAATACTAAACAAGTTTGCATATAAAAGCGTATGAGTTAAATATGCAAACATGTAAGCGTAAGATAACAATCAATTCTGGTCTCGCATTTTAGCCGTCACAATTGGTTTATTTTACGATATCTGTTATAGTCATTCGATATTTAATAATATTTAAGTATTTTTACCTACACAAAATATTTTCTCCATCGAGGAATAGAAAAATTTCCGTTTTGCACATTGTATAATCGCTACACGGGTTATATTAAATGTGCACAACGGAAATTTTGTTATCCCTTGATGGAGAAAATATTTTTTGTAGTTAATACTTAAATAGTCCAATAAAATCTGGACGCCATGATATGCATGAAAAATGTTTAACAATATTCAAACAAACAAACAAACAAATCTAAATGATTTATTGTTTTAACTTGTTCTCGTATGATTGTAATGACAATGTTAAAACAGATTTAAAGACCTAAAGAATTAATGACGTTTTGTTAAAAAATTACTATTTCGTACTTTAAAAAAGTGTCTATGTGTAACACATTTTTACGCTTAAGTGCAGTAATTGCAGACTTTTCTCCCCGGCGTTATATGATTGTTTAGTCATCTATTAGTTATCACATGCCTGTCAAGTCAACAGATTGCGGATTTTCGAACGACTGCAGCTAGGGTGCGCCCGACGCCAATTTAATTGACAAAGATTGTCGGTAACTTGTACTCTGGCTTCCTCCCACCCCACCCTCAATAAAAATGGACGCCATGAAATAAATGAAAAAAATCCAGCATAATTGTAACTGTACTTTTTAAACTACTTTTATTGCCTATCAAATAAAACTTGCGACAACAATCGCTATATATTTTACAATACAACGTGTTGTTTAGTAAACAATATTTTTTGATCGACAATGCTTGTTCAACAGTTCAACAATTGTTTATACACAACAGTTTAATAATTGTATTTTAAATGTTGTAAACTAAATAAAACACGCAGGCATACATTTAAATACACAGTAATGATCTCAAAAAGAGGCCACGTCCTTTCCTAAATGTGAAATAAATCTGTTACTCCTACTTCCATTTATTTTATTATAAATGTTATTAGAAATGATAAATAATATACAAATGAATTCGTTTTATCTTCAAATTATTAATTTGTACGTATTCGTCAATAGACTGACCGATTTATGCATATAATTAAATGACGAGTTCTGGATCGCACTGATTGGACTGATCGCACTGGTCGCTGATTGTTACCAAGGTAATGACGGATTCATAATTTTGGACGGATGCATTCATCATCAATCAGTCAGCGATCAGTAAGCGTTCCAAAATCCGTCAGCAATCAGTTATCAATCAGTCAAAGTGTTGCGTTTACGGGTGCAAGTACTGTAACCGTGTTGCTATGATATGACCTTGACCTATGACATTTGACTTTTGGATAAAATTGATGCTCTTTTAATGCTCTTTTCCAACTGAGCACTTTTTACCTATATCCTTACTATATTATCTCTAACGGTTTTCAAGTTGTAAGCAAAAACCGAATGACTTAAAAACGGTTCATCTTAAAGCTTCAAGCCAAATGTAACGAATGAAGGTCTCGATTAGAGGAGTTTATTGTCTGATTCTATCTTTTTTGGTTTATAGTGCTAACAAGACCAAAGGTGACCTTAAATTTTGACCATTGACCTTAACATTTTTAAATGTAATATATGTCACTTAGGATCAATGCGGTTTTCGGAAAAAAATATTTACGAGTTTTCGGGTCAAAAACAAGTAAAACGGAAGTCGATTGGAACAAAACAATTTACTTGATAAATCATAACCATAGCTCCACTGACATCCTGTACACTTTAGCTTTTGAAAATCGGGTTACGCCTTCCGAGTATATACTATAAAAAGGGTTTGCGGTGTTGGAGCAGCTAAGTGTGTTACTAAAAATAGGTCGGTTTCACAGGGTGAATGTATATGCCAGTACGACCGATTAATGGTTCCAAGTATGGAAATGATATTTCGAGACACTTTTTTGCAAAAGATGGCAGAAGAAAAGAAAAAAAAATAATAATCGGAAAAAAGGTTAGAAGGTCTTTCCACTGTAGTGGGAAAAGCCTTAATAAAGACTTTGCGCCAACGATGATTGTTTTACGGAAGCTAATTTTTATGCGTATTAAAAGACAATTCTTTTTTTGTGTGGATTTTTTACAACATTTAAAACAAAAAACATATCTGCTTTGAACATTAGGATTTACGTTCGTTGCTTTTTTAAATTCTTGAATCGGTCCAACCACGAATGTTGGTACCCAAAGAACAATAACACTATCATTATAGTAGTTTCTTACATACTTATGGTTGAAAGTTCAGGGGTCTTCTACTTGTGACAAAAATAAAGACACATAATTTCTATCAGGAATTGAAAAACGCAGAGCTTTCATAAAAACGCATGACAGTGCCTACATTTCCATAAAACAACACATTTTACACATTCTCCTAAAGCTCTCCATTAATAAATAGTTGGGAACCAATCCTTTCGCCTCGAGCAACATCGTTACCATAGCCACTTTAAAACGAGTAGAGAAATGACCTCAGCTCGACTGTTATGGGAATAACGAAGTTTGTATTTTACACCTTTTAGCTTAAGATTTTAAAGTTTGTATCAAATGAGAAAAATATATGCATCTTATCATATCTGCTTTGAACATTAGGATTTACGTTCGTTGCTTTTTTAAATTCTTGAATCGGTCCAACCACGAATGTTGGTACCCAAAGAACAATAACACTATCATTATAGTAGTTTCTTACATACTTATGGGTGAAAGTTCAGGGGTCTTCTACTTGTGACAAAAAATAAAGACACATAATTTCTATCAGGAATTGAAAGACGCAGAGCTTTCATAAAAACGCATGACAGTGCCTACATTTCCATAAAACAACACATTTTACACATTCTCCTAAAGCTCTCCATTAATAAATAGTTTGGAACCAATCCTTTCGCCTCGAGCAACATCGTTACCATAGCCACTTTAAAACGAGTAGAGAAATGACCTCAGCTCGACTGTTATGGGAATAACGAAATTTGTATTTTACACCTTTTAGCTTAAGATTTTAAAGTTTGTATCAAATGAGAAAAATATATGCATCTTATCATGTGTGGATATTGCGAATTACTCAGTTTAAGCAACAACTGTTGTTCCTAGCTAACACCTCTTCAAATTATCAATAATTTCTGTCCAATGAATCAACACTAATGTTCTTAAACCATTTTAAATTCACAGATAAAAATGCATGGATCACTTCTAATGCACTCGACATCGAACCATTTGTTTTGTGTGAAAATTTCAAGGCACAACTGCCGAAAGTCATCGGGTTGAGTAACATCCCAGTTGAAATATGTAAGTGTTGTTCCATCATCAAACTTCCAAATACCACCAAACTGTTTGGTGCCGTCAATACATACTCGTTCAACAGGTCTATCAGCTGAAATTAATTACAGATCATCAACTAGATTTAATATGATACTCATCGTCTATAAACACTATAGCTTGGCCATATCAGACTAATAATTGTAGTTTTGAAGTATTTAGACCAAAAAATGGCTAACATACAAAATAAGTGACGAAAGAGTGATGCATATCGACATAAGGGACTTACTGTTCTACATGTTAATAAAATATTTTTCTTTATTACCCAGTATCAATTGTGTAAACAACGAGTAAGATATACTATGTTTTAGTTCAATAAATTATTACATAAGAAGAAACTTCTTATGTAATAATTTATTGAACTAAAACATAGTATATCTTACTAAATCGATGTCTTTATGTCCTTATACAATGATAGCTAAAATTTGTGTGTGCAATATTCATCGTACTTAATAGATACGTTTAACTTCACCAACAATTTTAAGCAATAAACGTGTTATACACTAGTAACATTTTGTAGAAATTCCTAATTCGCCTTAAAATGTTCAAATAATTTGTCCCATAACTCCCCCAAAATGTAAACAAAATGAATTGAACTATAAATTTAAATAACTTAAATAGAAGACAACAGAAAAATTTTTCTGGTTGATTTCGATCTTTAAAGTCAAAACGATGAGAGACAATTTGTCAGTAACGTAGGTAGAGACATGACTGTCTAATGTGTAAAAAATATTGTGTATGCGGAGCTTTTAACCTTTATGTGGTGCTGTCGAATTTACAAGAGACGCTATGAGCTTGTTTAGACGGCTATGATAAAATTTCTTTTCCTTATAAACATTGTGGAAATAAAAATTTTACAAATATGCCACTTTTCGTACTTACCTAGAATGTGTTCTAAATAATCTTGCTTTTCTTGTGACTTTACCGAGACTAAGATGCCGTTTAAAGTGGCACAAGTTTGCTTAAGATTTGCATAATTAATCATCGCTGCCTGGGAAACAGAGTAGCAGAAATTGAGCCCTCTATGTAGCAGAGCAAATTCAGGACACTTCCCATTCGCTAAAAAAAATTATTTATTAGAGTAGCTCACTAAGATTAGTTAGTTGTAAATCCTATTGCGATTGTTGACACATTCTGACAGGTTTCGTTCATCGTGTTCAATATTTTACGCCCAGTTTATTACAATCACCTCATTTATTGGACAATAACAAAAATTCAAAATTTATGCATTTGCAAAAATTTAACCGCAAAGATTCACTGCCACAAAACAGTAATATTTATGCTTACCGCTTATATTTTACGGTATATAATTTGCCTCTTGTATGCTGTTCTAGTAAATGTAAACCGTTACTCTCACTCTAATCAACTTCATAATTTATCAGTAATGTTATGTTGAAATCCAGACTAATAAAATGAATTTTACTGAAATATATTGGCTAAAAACATCAACAAGTTGATTTATCTAGGTTATCAGCATGTTAGGACGCGCAAGTGTCCTAATGGAGCAGGATGATATAAAATAAATTACTAATGCAAACTAAGTACCTTACAATTATTAGAAATTGGAAACATGATCTTCGTAAGTTCATCTTCTGAGGCATTTCTCAACAGTGTTTTCTAGATGCAGATGCAGTAAAAAAACCATTTCATAAGGTCAATTATTGCGTTAAGTGATACATTTTAGGACAGTATTTGGAGAATTTGGAGAAGCTAGTTACTAAGGAAATTCGTTTTTAGGATTGCCGTAGGTTCCTTTCATATCATATATAGTAATAAAAAGGAGCTTCTGGTTACGTTGATTTGCTTCAGATGTATCAACATGACTGGAGGCACGTTTCTTTATACTTCATTAAGATGCACGGTATTGTGGTCTAATGAGTCCTGATTTGAAGAAATGCACTTCTGGCGTAGTTATTGTTATAGACTTGGTATCTCTAATGACATTTAATTTGCCAACCAATGGGCCTCTGCCTCTTCTGGTGGACTGTTAATCCTCGAGTTATTACAAGCCCAACAGTCCAACTTCGGTGCTAACTAAAATTTTTTCATTGATAAAAGTCATTTCTAAATTTACAATTTAATTCCCTTAACATTTTGCTAATTTAAATTCTAAAGTTCTCCATTCACACTGTGACACAGCCCTAGCCGGATTGTATATAACATTTTGAAATTTTGATAATGAAAGCTTTACTAACATCTTAATCATTTGATTTTTGATGATTTTAGCATCACTTATGAATGAAGGTAATAATCAAATACCAAACAAGACAATCCAGAAATAAAAATCCTAGAACCGGCACACTTTAGAACCAACAACAAAAAAATTGTAGCAACTACAACTACAGCAATGCTCCTGACTTGCAACAATCATTTCAAAAGAAATTTGACTTAAACCAGGTTTCAAGGCGTACTTCCCGATTCCATTACTAAGAGCAAGCGTGTTGATGAAAATGGATGATGAGTCTGGATTAGATTGAAATGAGCGTCTGGCGTAGAAAATTTCAAAAATAAAGTATCTCTGACGACATTGTATTTAATACGCAAGTCGCCATAGATTGAGGACAAATTGTATGTAGGTGGTAACATACTTTAAGTATATCAATGTAACGGACCAGGTAATGCTTTTATAAAATCCAGCAAATGTGTTGCTTGATTTTCGGAGTTTTGCTAGAATACTCTATGTGGACGGATTCTGCACTAAGAAAATTTTTATCTATTCCATTAAGATTATGATTATAATATGTGTTACACGACATTTACAATAACCTCATGTACAAGCTAAAGGCGATCATGGAAATGTTCTACCTTGGAGAAATTACTATTAAGTGGAGTAGTATTTTTGTATCCGTATGTAGTTTAGAAGATACAGAGATTTCCTATAACTGTTTCCCCCATTGTGTACCGTAAATCAGGTTATTTTGGTTGTAGTTTTATTTTGGTTTATTTTGCGCTTTCGGCGAAATAGCAAAAATTAAACACACCAAAATAAAGCATCATCCATTTTACAAATAAAAAAAGCACACCTGTTAGGCAATATCGTAATGTCTTTGGGTTAAAATACTGGAAATACACAAGTGTGTGTAAAGGAAAGCTACAAGTATACATTTGTATAAATATTTTCTTATTTTTTATAATTTTTTTAAGAAAACATAGAGTATTCATACATAATTATTTCAAGATTATTATTTTCTATTTAGACTATGTTATTGATAATGAAAATAACACCTTCATCGTCATTCAATCAACATATTCTGCTGGAAAAGGATTAAAATTTAAATCCATGATTGTTAATTAGTGACAGAATGAAAATAATGAACATTTGTTTTATATGGTGGGGGTATTTATTTAATCTGAAAACATTTAATAAACACATTTTAGGCATCATGGCTGCACCTCTAAGTTGATACAAGCCGTCCCCACAAGTAATATACCAAT
Organism: Limnoperna fortunei; assembly: GCA_944474755.1. Lineage (NCBI taxonomy): Eukaryota > Metazoa > Mollusca > Bivalvia > Mytilida > Modiolidae > Limnoperna > Limnoperna fortunei. The sequence goes on from OX104122.1 coordinate 26,166,155, forward strand.
ATATAATAGGTAAAATACATATAGTAACCTTGCTCACTACAGCGAAGTAACGAGAGAAACTATCGACGGAGGCAAACTTTAACACATAAGTTAGATGAAACACCAAAGTAAATCACATGGCCTTTAGGAGAAAAACGACAAAAATAATGCGATTTACGGTAGTATATTTAGTACCCTCCGACATAGACAGTGTCGAATTGATCAGAAGGGATTGTATTCAGATTCAGATTAGAAATATAGATACGGTTTAGTTAATCTAAGATCAATTTCGTTTTAACGATACTGTAATTACTAAAAGCTATTTTTATCCTTCTGGCAACTGTTTTCGACAAGTAGCAAAAAAATCAGATTTAACCAAGCGATATGTTGCAAAGAAATCAGGTTTAACCAAGCTATTTCCTTTCCACAAACGAAAGTAATGATACATATCTAGGTTTTTTCGAAAAACTAAAAATACCGTTGAAGTATTTTCAAAGTTAAATATATATATTATTTAAATATGTTTTATAGAATTACAATAACTCTTTTCAACAATGAATGTTTTTACACAAAACCATGTAAATTGTCGTGTTTTGATATTAATTGGTATGTGACTTGTTTATTTTGCAAGTACTATTTTGCATTATTGTATTTATGTGGTATTGTAAAACGCTGCGAGTAATATTATATAAAGCGCTATGCAAATATTGAATAATAATAATAATATAATTAAATTTCAAATCTTAAGTGATATAGCATTTGTTTATATGGAGCTACACCTAATCAGACACTATTTAATGCTACCTTTTAATTTTAAATTGCCTTTTAAACGAATAGAAAAAGTCTTTATAAAATAAATAAGTGACAGAACAATTTATTGTAAAAATATCATTTTATCGTACATAAATAACCATATCTGAAGGAGTTTAAAATTCTATTAAAAAATTGTGAACTTACCGTCGTGTGTTACATAATTTCTCCATCCTGGCCCCGATTGGAGTGGAGTAAGAAAAAGAAAACTCTTCGAATGCATTATACACTGTCCAGTTATACTGTTATAGAAAAATGTCACACAAGCGTCATTCTCTAGGCAAAGCTTTAGACAAGATACCAATGAAGCGGTGTTTGTGTCATAGATAGATCCGAACATCTCGTATCGACCGTCGTTGCTTGATTTTAAACGAGCTTTTGCTGCTCTTGTCAGAAAGACTGCTTGGGAGGGACACACGAAACATACTAATGCTAAAAGTAAGACAATAAATGCAGTATGGGAGTTTTTAGAGCGCATTCTATAGTGTCTGGTTATTCCAATGATAATGATAACTAATGGTACAACTACATACTATTTAACATCAACAACTCGTATTTTAACTTGATAGAATACAGTGATACAGAGTACACCAGACTAAAGGCGATTAATTAATCATTTTCGTTTTTGTCTACTGTATCACCTGCACTAAACTCAAAACCTGTCTTTTGTAGTTTATTCTTTTTAGATGCTGATTTGTATTCTATACTATATTGACAATTTATTCAAAACACTTATATAGCGTAACATCAGCGGAAGAGATTTATATCAAGCACTGTGCATACATTTCGCTGTTGTGCGATAGTGAGGATAACATTTCCTGTTTTTAGGTAATTTATTAGGTTATTTCAAGCTGTTTCCTTGCAATAGCATTTTATAAGTTACCATGCTCAATCAAAGAGATAAAAAATACTCTGTACCGGATTTCTGCCACGTTGCCAATATGCTGAACAAAAAACTAAATTAGTTGCAACTTGATTTTGTTTAAATAAAAACTTTAAAAAATGGTTTAAGCATCTCATTTTGAAATAAACAACTATCTGACAGATCTTGAGATCAAACCATGACAATTTATTTCACAACAAAACATATTCAAAATATTTAAAGCATTAACTTTACCCACATCTCGAGAGCAGAATGTAATGCGGATATATAAATTAAAAAAAAACAATATGAAAAAAACAAGTATAGTATAAGTTTATGCAAACAACTACATTTAGAATACAGAATTAAAAAAATATTTCTTGTAAACTATTACCAGTTTCATTCTTTTGCCGTAAGGGAGTTAGACCTTTCGCTTGTAATTCAACGACAAAAAATCTAGGAAATATAAATTTCTCAAAGGCTCATCAAAATAAATGACAAACGCTTAAGGATGAGATCAGCACACTACGTAATGTTAAAAATAGGTGAAGACCGCGCATTTCTATCACTTCTAGTATACGAGTAACAAAACACACTTTCAACTTTCAAAACTTTGGGTGGGGGAAATCATCTGAGCAATAAACTTTTCAAAGGAAAAGAGAAAATCGGGTACAGGTAACATTAAATTAAATATTTCTGGTAATAGCCGAAAATCTGTGTCAGCTTCGTAAATAATCTTCGTTGGTTAGTGACTAAAAACTCAACGGCCTGTTTTACACCTGTTTTACTACAAACGATTAAAGTAACACACATAGCACATTCACAATTCCTACAGACAGTATTATTTCTAAAACATTGTTTTATCATTAAACTCATTTTCATAGAAAAACTTCTTAAACCAAACAATGAGGGCTCATAGTGCTCTGAATCAAAGAGCTGTCCAGAGCGTTCCGAAGCTGGTGGACAGGAATGCCCTCTCGTATGAGGTTGTCAAGTGATAATACGATAATTTGCCTGCGCACCATAGTGGGTAACGTGCTTGGAGTGTGCCATGCTCCTTGCACGATAAAAACACCTTTTGTAGATGTCGATAAGAGAAGTCACATTGTAACCTTTACAAAAAGGCTACATTCTCCACCCCTCATATCCTCCATACTTTTCCAGTTACAGTCAAAATTATTTGCCTCTTGATCCATCTTCAACGAATAGATTATTGTTTGTTAACTTGTTCCCGTCCTGATTATAGCTGAAATACTGTTAGCTGGATGTAAAGCAAACATCAGTCAATCCTCTAGAACTTCCAAGTGTAAGCACCGAGCACTGAAGAATATGACCAAAGATTTCGCAGCTTGCAGTAACAGGCTACTAACAGAGAAAGGTTTGCCTATGTTGAAACCCGTATAAATTACAGGAAGGGTTCTCCATAGGCCAGATAAACGATCCTGATAACTTACCCGATCCTACTTCTTCTAGACGGGAAGTCGCGTTTGGTATGATTAATTTATGAATCGGTATATAACGTTTTCCATTTGTAAAACCTTCTCGTTTGAAATATTCTATTAACTATAATTCCTTTCAATTATATTTATAGAATGTGTTTTTACACAGACGTTTTTACAGATTTGCAAAGAACGAAAGCGCTTACTGAAGAGCAAATCTGTGTGTGACCAGTTTTTGGGATCCTAGCAGTTGAAACACAGTAGTTCGGATAGACTCATTTCGGAGATCGAATAGTCACGCTAAGCCATTAACAAAATTGTCGTCAGCCTTCTATTATCAACAGTTCATATATTTTAATCCTTATATATACTTTGTTTTGTTACAGGCTGTTAAGAAAATGGTGGCTCATTAATAAATCAAGTAGATGTAATTTCGTGCAGACGACCCTAAAACTCATAAAAATAAAATCCTTTAGTCTGCTCGCTGAATGTTATGAGAAACAGCATTCTATCAATTTATTAAAATTTTGGATACAGAAACAACATCATTCCCCATCGAAAATTAAACATAAGTCAGAGAAATACATACTTTAATACGTATACAAGAAGGTAGATCAGATTGGAATATGAGATGTAATTTTTTGAACATAGTAATATAGTTATAGAAATTTCTAAGCTAAAATAAGTAGACTAAATAGTTCTAGTAATTATTGTTATGGTGTTTTGTCTGATCATCCTCCACTTTATCTTTTATAATTAAAAGCAAATTAACAGCTGTGAATATGTAATTATATAATTATACAAAGATAAGTGGTAAACAATGCCCAGAAAACAAATATTTTATTTACTATTCTCATAAACTCGCATACTAGTTAAATTAAATTGTCTTTACTGTGTGTCGCACATAAGGTCAATTATTTGACTAAATTTAAGGGTATTTAGTATATATATTTTTTCGGATATTTTTTCTTTCCTCGGAAAATATGTACATTTCAACAAATAATAAAAATCATTACCAATTTCTTAAGCATTGCAGTAAACACAAAAATCTAATTTCATTGTTGACATTATTTCAACTACTATCTTTAATTAGTAATTGTGTTTCGTCGTGTGAAATTTACAGAGTACAAATGTTTTTTAGATAGTTTATTCTCATACAGCCAATAATACAATTGGTACAGAGAAGATAACAATAAAGAAAGATAACAACATACTATATACAATATATACAAACAAAAAGAAACAAGGTTACTGCTACATGACAGGTAAGCCAGGGGCGCCGACTTAATCATTTATAATATTAATGAACTTGACAAGATTTCTAAGCAGAGACTTTCTGTTGCTAGACATCAATTCTGAATACTTATGAACATTGTGGTTTTTCACGTAGTGATTTGGAACTAACTTTTTTCGTTGTTCTGAAAGAGCGGTGCATTCAAATATATAATGGTATTCATCTCCTAGTTTGTTACTATCAGATAAATGACAAAAACGATTTTCTCTTTCAGTATTTTTCCATCTACCAGTTTCTATTGGTAAATGGTGATGTGTTGTTCTAAATCGGCATAACTTTATACCGTCAGCAAAATTTAAGACATTTAAATAACTTTCGTATTCCAATTTTGTTTTATACATTCTATAGTTTAGTGCTTTAGTTGAATGAAACATAAGTGAATGCCAGTTTTGTTTACTATGTATTTTAGCCAGTCATTACTGAGGAATTGTCCTGTTTCCCAAATTAGTGAAAAACCACAATCATTAAAAATAGTTTTAACACAGTTAATCCAAGAAAAATGCATACTATGGTTTTCATTCAATTTCAGGGTAAAACGATATAATATTGAAGACACATTTGATTGTTTGCCATTTACAAGTTTTGACCAGAAAGATACCATCCGTACCTTAATATCAATATTAATAGGAAGTCTACCAAGTTCCCCATATATCATATAGTTTGGTGTCGAAGACTTTAAATTCAACAGAAGTTTACAAAATTTTAAATGTACTCTTTCTAAAACATCGTTTTTACCAAAGCCCCAGATTTCACAGCCATAAAGAAGAATAGGTTTAACCATTTTTTCAAACAAATCTAGAAGAATTTTTACTGGTAATTTAAATAATCGCCCTAGTTTAAGAACTTCGTACATAGCTTTCAACCCTTTATCTGCTAGAAGTTTCTTTGTAGTATCAAAATTACATGTTTTTGTAAAAATGACCCCTAGATAATTAAAAGTTTTGACTATTTCTATTTCAGTATTTTGATAAAAAAATTTAATATTTGGACTTAGTTTACCTAATCCAAGTACCATAACCTTTGTTTTGTCGACATTGACTTTTAACTTCCATATATTACAATCATCATAAAAAGCATTTAATTGAACTTGAAGATTCTCGGCAGATTCAGCTAATAAAACAGTATCATCAGCATAAAGCAGAAGAAAAATCATCAGATATACATTAAGTTCATGTTCTATATCATTTGTTACACTGTTTAACCCAATTACATTTTTTGTTTTCAGAAAATCTTCCAAATCATTTAAAAACATTGTAAACAGAAAGGGGGACAAATTTTCTCCATGTCGTATGTTCTACAATTTAAGATTCAATTCAAAAGATTTGAAAAATCTATAATTAATTACCTTTAGGGAATTTTTGTACCTGTTCGTGCGAATGGTGTTTGTTTAATTGTGTATATAAAAAAAGATTACAAGCCATTTTATGTTCTCAAACCTTTCATTTATCCAAAGAAGAGCAACCTAAACTGACAAAAATATTGTGAAAAATTCCGGTTTAGTTTGTTTAACTTAGAGTAGTATTACCCAAACTAAAAACCATTTATAATTTAATATCAAGGTCAATAAATGGTAAGTTTTCGATAAATCACATAAATTGACATGTTTAAGTTTCAATAAATGTTTGCTATATTTTAACTGTAGCTCGAAAGGTAAAGGAAACCATTGAAGTGTTCTTTTACAATGTCCGAAGTTGATTTTTATTTTTCAAAACGGTGTGAAAGTTATTTAAAAATAGGGCAAATAATCAAAGTTATAATTTACCACCTTGGCGTACAAAAATCTCAGCCGCACAATGTTCTGTTATAGAAATTTAGGATTGTTGTACACAATACAAGATGTAAGACCACTTTACGTATTACAGGTACAAATATTGTTATGCAATTTATCATTCGTGTTATTAATAAATAATTTATTCAACAAATTTTTTCGCTTCACGTATAAACAGCTTTCTTATAAAAATATTTATCAAGACAAACACTTTTTTATGTTCAGAAGTTTGAAAAGTAAATATAGCATCAATAAACTGTCTGCTATAAAGAGCGATTCTCTTAAGCCAAATTGGTTCTCCAATAAATTGTTTTTCTAAGAAACACAATTTTGTCGTCTCTGATGTGAATAATTTTCGTTAACAGCTAGGTAACGTGATAGGTCTGTACTGTTTGGGCACAGAATAATTACCTTCAATTTGGTAAATAGGTTAACTATTTGCTTAGAAGCAAAGCGGCAGGCATAATTTCAGCATAAAGCAGAAGAAAAATCATCAGATATACATTAAGTTCATGTTCTATATCATTTGTTACACTGTTTAACCCAATTACATTTTTTGTTTTCAGAAAATCTTCCAAATCATTTAAAAACATTGTAAACAGAAAGGGGGACAAATTTTCTCCATGTCGTATGTTCTACAATTTAAGATTCAATTCAAAAGATTTGAAAAATCTATAATTTATTACCTTTAGGGAATTTTTGTACCTGTTCGTGCGAATGGTGTTTGTTTAATTGTGTATATAAAAAAGATTACAAGCCATTTTATGTTCTCAAACCTTTCATTTATCCAAAGAAGAGCAACCTAAACTGACAAAAATATTGTGAAAAATTCCGGTTTAGTTTGTTTAACTTAGAGTAGTATTACCCAAACTAAAAACCATTTATAATTTAATATCAAGGTCAATAAATGGTAAGTTTTCGATAAATCACATAAATTGACATGTTTAAGTTTCAATAAATGTTTGCTATATTTTAACTGTAGCTCGAAAGGTAAAGGAAACCATTAAAGTGTTCTTTTACAATGTCCGAAGTTGATTTTTATTTTTCAAAACGGTGTGAAAGTTATTTAAAAATAGGGCAAATAATCAAAGTTATAATTTACCACCTTGACGTACAAAAATCTCAGCCGCACAATGTTCTGTTATAGAAATTTAGGATTGTTGTACACAATACAAGATGTAAGACCACTTTACGTATTACAGGTACAAATATTGTTATGCAATTTATCATTCGTGTTATTAATAAATAATTTATTCAACAAATTTTTTCGCTTCACGTATAAACAGCTTTCTTATAAAAATATTTATCAAGACAAACACTTTTTTATGTTCAGAAGTTTGAAAAGTAAATATAGCATCAATAAACTGTCTGCTATAAAGAGCGATTCTCTTAAGCCAAATTGGTTCTCCAATAAATTGTTTTTCTAAGAAACACAATTTTGTCGTCTCTGATGTGAATAATTTTCGTTAACAGCTAGGTAACGTGATAGGTCTGTACTGTTTGGGCACAGAATAATTACCTTCAATTTGGTAAATAGGTTAACTATTTGCTTAGAAGCAAAGCGGCAGGCATAATTTCAGTTTAAAAAATAAAATTATATATTTTGTCCATATATTAGAAAAAATAAGATGGTAGCCGATTTGATATGCATTGTTTTTTGCTTTTCACGCAAGCTTTACGTTTTTCTTTATACATCGAAAAAAGTATTGTCTTTTGAAATGTGGAAACTAATGTCTTCTTTAAATTTGTTTAGATGTAAAAGTTATTCGAATGACAAATTATCAGCCGATGTTGCCGCGTTTAAATCCTCTAAAAATACAACAAGTGGAGAACAGTACAGATACTATCCAATAATGCTAACATTCTAAAACAACGAGAATTGTTGACAGTGTGTCTGCATTTAATTTACAATATTGCAAGGGTTGTTGTAGGAATGTAAGGATATAATTTATAAAATGCTGAACACAGAGCAGAGTGGTAACCATACTGTAGGCTGAACACAAAACTAACAAAAGATCCTTTTTTTAATTTTTCGAATTTCTAAATATAATGAGATACGAACGTATATTCTTTTGTTGTTTTAGAGGAGAATGGATATTTTGTTTGCTAAGACTAGGTGGCATTTGGTAAAATTTGGCCACCTGTAAAATATTTTTTAAAAATTCAGTTTGAGCAATTAGTACTGTGGACTTTTTAAGAATCTTGTTAAAAATATATTGTGTTTCTCATTATTATAGTTCGTGTTAATTTTATTATTGCTTTGATAAAAAACGCTATCAAAATTCACTTGCATCGTGTCTAGAATGACATAAGAATGAAGTTCAAAACACACATTGCAGAACGAAAACAGTTAAAAAGAATACGAAAATAACTATGAACTGTAAAGTATAAACTATAATATAAACACTAATTCATCATTCACAAGTGTTAGGTCATCTCAAATTCACAGAGATAAATGCATTTATCGGATGTAACACATTCAACATCAAACCACTGGTCGTTGGTGTACATCTCAAGGCATGTCTGGAGACTACTACTGGGTTCACCAGGGTACCAGTTAAAATATGTCATCGGTGATCCGTCATCAAATGTCCAACTACCGTTAGGATGTTTGTTACCGTCAATACACACCTTTGGATAAGGTCTTTCAGCTACCAAAAAATCAAACGTGCGAAAATGAATATAAAAATTATTGTGTAAACACATTTTACATAAATATTCTTTAGGCTACTCTATATATATTTCACCTAAAATCGAACAAAGAACGACGCATTTTTAAATTAAAATTGTGTTCACTTACCTCATTCAAACGTTAAGAAATCAGTTTTAATTTTATTTCGAGTGAGGGTGTCATGGTTTCTATCAATTGACATCTAGGTATTTGAAATAATCTGTTGAACTCAATATTGTTTTGACACATATTATTACAATTATATAATGCGTCGTTATTTTAATGAAGTTGTAAAATGAAAATCTACAGACAAAAAATACAGCACCTAAGGTACGTTAATTTAACATGGTAATTCACACATATTGTTTCGGAATAGTACAAATGTATGTGCGATGTACGCTTTCTTTTGGTCAATTACACGTAACAAAATAAGAACTACTTGAAAATTATGGTTATCGTTCCAAAAATAATGAAATAACATCTGGAGCAGCCAGAGAGAAACTCAAAAGCCAAGGTTTCCACATAGTTTAAAAAAGACACACACAACACGAGAGAGATATTTTATTCAGAAATATTTGTAAATTTTACAATGTACAATGTTACGTGTCTAGACCTTCCGGGGGATTTGCCACGCCATGGACTCCCTACTGGGGTTTTGCCCTGTATCCACAGATGGCCGTTTCAATCGCCGCCGAGTAAAATGCTTTTACATCATTTAGACCCTATGCTACGTAACTGTTAACATATCAATGAAGTTACATTAAAATATCTATGACAGTTCTTTTTCAGAATAAAAAAGATTTATCACTGTATTACCCTACTTCAAGTATACAAAAAATACTGGATACGACTATAAGGAACAGCAACTAATGAATGCAAATAGTAAGATCATACAAATTTAAGTAGCCTATATTGTAGCGATATAAATTTGATATATTTATTTGTTCCTGTACAAATATGAGGATGAATTTAATCACGGGGATTCTCCCATTTAGGTATGAATGAGTTCGTATAAACAATAGTTAAGCTTTGTTAATTAAACCTTAAAATATATGACAATTGAAGGCTTTATACAAACATCTGTATAAAAGGATTGATTTGGTGTATCTATCTTGAGACTTCAGTATTTCATCTTTGTGAGTTTGAGAAGTTTTAATATCTCTATAGCAATGTTGCTCTAGGCAACCGTCAAATACACTGAGTTTGCTGTGGCGCAAACGTTCAAAGGACAAGATTCGTTCAACAAAAAACATATTTTACAGGATGTTTGAAGCCAACATTTCTACAGAATGTTTGTAGCTGACATCATTAACAAGAAGACAATTGCGAGGTACTTAGTTGAACACGGTTTATATCTTAAATACATCAACTTAATAAATAGTGTTGTTTTTTCTTTGGCCAAAAATTGACCTATTATCACTACAAAAAACGCGACGGTTGACGTTAAAGATTTGAAGAACACTTAACATGCGTGATCATCCGTTTTTTACCAGGTTTTAATAGGAGTTTATGTTTTCTTGTTAAAAATTGTGTCTGTTCTCCATGGGTTAACTTGTTATGTGCCTCTTTATAACACTAGCACATCTAAACATTGATTAACGCGCAATCATCACTTTGTATTGAAAAGATGTTGCGACAATTCTGTACAGTATTGATTTACTTTTACAATTTGTTTTTTATAGAAAACATAATATAACACAATGTTTAAAAGTATCGTGCTATAGTAATTTTGTAATTTTTTTAAAGATCCTCTATAGTCTAGTGTGGTTATATCTACGGGAATTTATACCGGTACTGGTTAACATGAATTACCTATTATCTTATGTCATATTTGTACGTCACCTTTAATCCATTCTACCACGCAGCAAAATTGATTGTTTTCTTTGGGTTTCTGTCTTTTTCTCATTTTCAAACCTGGTCGGTGATTACTATTTGTACCTGATTACTTATAAATAAATAAGTGTATAGTTATTGTTACTTACCACTGTATAACTACTTACAAAGTATGTGTTTTAAATATGTTTGCCTTTCGAGTGACTTTACAGTTATAAAATTGCTACCATAACCAGAGCAAATTGCTTTCACTTTTCCATAATCCATGACTCTCCAACCACCCGTGTAACAGAAATCGGTTCGTCTGTGTAATATTGCAATGCCAGGACATCGACCGGAAACTACAATATCCCATAAATCACACTTAAATCCAAATGATAGTTTTAAAACAAAGAGATAAATAAATAGTGTTGCGACCTTTTATTTTCGTAAACAAAATGTTTGTATATAATTGAATAATTTAAACAGCAATCAAGAAATAACTATAAACATGACAGAAATTCAAACATCAATAAGCTCATTAATGTGACCAGAGCAAACTATACCTACAAGAACACTTAATGAAGCAATCACAGAAATATATTATCAAATACATGTTATACTAACAACTTAAGTATGTTTTAACATAACGATCTTCAATTTTGTTTGTTTAGTTGAATGATGTTTAACGCCACTTTGAGCAATCTTTAGCTATATCATGGCGTCCAGTTTATTGTAGGCCGGAAGCCGGAGTATTAAGAGAAAATCCCGACCTGCAGTAGGCAAACTAGTAATCCTTGTTAACTAGGATTGGAGTCGAGTACACTGTGCTCGCAGTAAGACTCGAGCCCGCAACCTCAGTGCTGACAGACAACGTGATCTACAGTATATTAAGAACTACCTTAACCACTCGGCCACCGAGACCTCTTCAATTAAAATAATATCTTTGTATGTAATGCTTCGTAAGACTATAGAGCATAATCTATCCCAAATATTAGTGATACTGATAAATGTTATGCACTGAAGAGATGGAAAGATTTCTTTTTAAACATTTTTTTCGGAAAAAAATAGTATATTGTACAAATCAACAATGGTGACTGAATCCGTAAAAATCCTTTAGAACGAATACTTTCCCATTTATTAATTACAAACTGTATAATCATTGACTAAATAATAATTCAAAATGAAAAGGACATGAAAAGGATATGGACATCGGTTATGGAACCGATCATTTCTAAATGGAAAATATGCTGTATATGTATTGAAAAGCACGAGATTGCTACTGTTTCGATTGGTACTAGTATGTTCGTACATTAGATTTTGATTTGTAGTGTGGATAGGCCAAAGCATGAGATATTTGTTGAATATTTTTTTTTATTTTAATGTTCTGGTCAATGAAAAATGTTTATTTTATTACATTTTTTTTTCTTTTTCACGAATGTGTCCGACATTTCTCAAATATTACAATTCAACGGAATCAACTTTATTGTTGACAGTGCTAACAGTTTGGCTTTGACCCATGAATTTCCATTTAATTGTGTTTTAATTGATAAATTTAGTATCATATAAGTTACACTATTATAAGTCAATGATATATAGCTTCTTTATTGACAAGAACACTGAAAATAAGCGAATTAACATAATTTGTTTTGTTTTTCATATTAGAAATACATACCATCTCTTGTTAAATAATAACTCCATCCTGTTCCAGAACTATGTGGCAGGAAAACCAGCTTAGAATGAAGAATACATATCCCCGTGATATGATTATAGAAAAATGTCACACAGTCATCATTTTCTAGGCAGCGCTGTAGACAAACCATCGAAGAACTAGCTGGACCGATATCAATGGAGCCGGACTCCTCATAATAACCGTTAAACATTGATAAACTTATAGATCTTAACGTTGTAGTTCGAAAATCAGCATTTGCTAAATGTATGAAGATCAGAAATAATATAGATAATATAGACACTACGCTTTTTAGCATCTTCTCACTTCTTCATTGCCTTGTTATCTGTTTTTGTTAACGATTATTAAAAGACGACATTGGTAAAACGTATTTTTTTTATCTCATATTATCAACATCGTGACAAAATACTTAAGGTTGCTCCATACAATAAGTCTTGTATATAATCTTTTTCTTATTGTATTCAAATAATAGCTGAAATTTGCATATATTTATTTTCTTTTTATGTTATAATACTTTTTAATGAAAACAATCTAACTCCAACTAGTACTACTAAAGATTGTTAATTATGAGCTTAAAAACTCATACAATAAGAATATACCACTTGATTCTACTTTATTATTTTTTTTGTCATAACACTTGTTTTTCATGCATAATAAACGATCAGGTTTAAATGTTTAATGTTGACTTACACGCTCATGACGGTATTACTTACAAATTATTTTTCTGTGTATGTAAGAATTGTTGTGGTTTTTTTTTAAATAGCATGGTGATCGACCTTCCTATTTCATCAAATGTCAATCCGTGATTACATATCCTGATTCACACAAACACAAACAATGCAAAAAACCACAAAAACAAAATGGAAAGTTAACTTATTATAACTATTATTTGTTAGGTTGCGAAAGTAACCTTTTTTAGACCAAACATGAAAAAAAGTTAGAACTCTCGGGACCAAAGTACCGAAATGTAAATTGGTGTGCTAAAAATTTTTGTAGATTATCATCATCATTAAATGATTATGTGGACCATTTAAGGCTTAAGCAATACTCTTATTCTTGTCATTGATAAATATTTGTTAAAATTTTTTTCAACATTTTGAGTTTGTACAACGCTTATGTTGTGGATCTGCGATCCACACTGGCTTTTTACGCCTAGTCTTCGGAAAGTTACATTTTCCGAACTTACAGATATTTCGATTGATCTCTCTCAAACACAGAAGGAACCACCCAATTTTTGACATAAATAGCACGACAAGGTTTGCTTTTCTAAAAACTATAACCGTCTCTTATCTGCATTACCAATTTATGGGTTTTATTAAAGTATCTGTTATTTGTAATTTATAAGTATGATAGGTAAACAATGTACCTTTTAAGGACATTTTACGCTTAACCAATGGTGCTTGAGAGATTTAAATACATGTCGTTACTTCACACCTGCTTTTGAAAAATAATTAAGCAAAAATTGACTTCCGGAACAAATGTTCAAAATGAGTGTTGTTCTACTTAGATCAATATCAGAACAAAAAAGATACAGAAAATATAATTTTTCCCAAACAGCTTTAAAAAGAAGGAAGGTTTTGGTACAATGTTTCCCTTTAAATTGTTCACTGTGACCGATGCAGTGAATAAAATAGAAGTCAATATGTGGAACGTAACATTACTACACAAATACGGATTAAAATCCCGATTTAACCAAAGATTATATCGAAATTTCAGACACATACTAGTGCGATTATGACGTAAACCAATATTTATAGATTTTAGATTTTAAAAACCACCAATCAAGTAACAGACAGTAATTTACTCTGAAGACTGTTCGTCATTTGATTATGTAAAAAGTTACAATTACATCATTAGCTGAGTACCTTTAATTCACAAGATGTATGTATATATACTAGTATTAAATAATCGAAATATTTTGAAAGAAAAAAGTTTTCAAAAGTATAAGTATCTCTAATACACATTCATAAAGTTCAGAAAAAAATCTGGTAAAAAATAACCCATTATTCGAGTAGTTCTCAATGGCAAGGCAATTGAATGATGTGTTCTGAAATAAACATTTACCAGATTAACACAATCATGCCAGGAAGGCATTAAACACGTTTAAAATGTGTATTGATATACCGCGAACGCAATAAAAAATGAAGAAAAGTTTATGTCATTTAAAATATTTACTTTGATAAGTAATGGGAACCCAGAAGTGTCAAAAGAACCTTTTTGATTTTTTATTAAAAATAATGTCAGTAATTTTTTTTAGGAAAGCCTATCATTAAAAAAATAAATGGAATACAAAAATAACTCATTATTCGAGTAGTTCTCAATGGCAAGGCAATTGAATGATGTGTTCTGAAATAAACATTTAACAGATTAACACAATCATGCTAGGAATGCTTTAAACACGTTTAAAATTTGTCTTGATATACCGCGAACGCAATAAAAATGAAGAAAAGTTTATGTCATTTAAAATATTTACTTTGATAAGTAATGGGAACCCAGAAGTGTCAAAAGAACCTTTTTGATTTTTTATTTAAAAAAATGTCAATAATTTTTTTTAAGAAAGCCTAATATTAATATTAAAAAAATAAATGGAATACAAATGTCAATTTTAATTTGTAAAATAAAAGCAGAAAGGAAATGTATTACATTTTGTGTTTTTAATGTTTAATAAACATTAAAGTAAGTAAAACTTTATTTTGATTCGGCATGATAAGAACAATACAACACAAGCTCTAAGGAGCTTTTAACCGAATATATAAAACAGATACATCAACAATAAAAGTAAACAAATAGTAAAAACAGCATGAAAGAGACATGATTGTTATAGTGCCTGGGAAAAATTACAGAAAAAACCACAAAACTTTTAAATGGACCATTAAAAATTTGGAATAATTAACGAGACAATAAAAAATCGGCCAGAAAAAAATTATAACGAATTTATAATTTAAAATAATTAAAAATCTATTACATTCATTTGGCATCAGAACACCGACAACAAAACACCATTCCATGACAGAATTAGATTTTTAAAATGCGAGAAACTATTTTCAGTTCTAAAATGATTTGGAAGGCTGTTCCACAAAGTGGCAGCAGCAAATTTAAAAGATTTGTGCATATCTAAATGAATATTTAGAGTTTGTTTTCATTAACTAAATTTTAAAGGCACACAGTAGCAATCTTGTTCACAATTTTGAAAGTTTTAAGAGCCATAGTCCATATCTGTCTAATCAGCAGGGAAGGCACCTTAGCTTTTTGAAGAAGGGAATGATAAGTACTATGGTAATCATCATAAACAAAACGAAGTGCTCTTTCCTGCACTTTTTCCATTTTAAAAAAAATTTCTGTACAGAAGAGAGAAGTGGCACTACAAAGGGCAAAAATTTAAGTTACTTAGAATAAAAGTGTGAAAGATAGTAAACTTACTTAGTCTGTCCAAAAGAGAACCCAAACGTTTTAAAACATTTAGTTGCTGTGAGGCTTTCCTGCAGATTGAACGGATATGAGCATCAAAATTAAGCTGATAATCAATTTCAATTCCTAATAATTTCACAGTATTTTCACAGTTCAGATCAGAATCTTGGATATAAAAGGGAAGATTTTGATCGAGTGTATTTTTGCCGACTGCCAAAACTTGAAATTTATCTGGATTTGCTTGCATCTTGTCAAATTGAAACAAGTCAATAAGTATTTAATACTCCGATTCCAAAGTTGAAATAAGCAAATCATAATCAGAACTACAAAAAGACAAGTATTATCATCAGCATAATTATAGAGGCTACCATTTTTAACAAACAGAAACATGTATGTCATTTATAAACATTGAATAAAAAAGGGCCAAGTATGGGGCCTTGTGGAACACCTTTTTGGATGTCAGCCAAACCACTCAGAATACTATTGACTTTTATTTGTTGCTTGCGGTTTGTTAAATAAGATTTCAAAAGAGCAACTGAGTCTGAAGATACCCCATATGCAGATAATTTATCTAGCAAGATGTTATGGGGTTGGCAGTCAAAAATTTTAAAACGTGTCCTCATTCATATTTTTATAACTGTATGGACGGACGTAGCTAAACGTTATGAAATTTCAATTGTTTTCACGGTAAGAAATTGATAAAACGTTTGCTTTATACTGATAGCAGACCTACTATTTGCATGGCAACCTTCCTACTTGTGCAGATTACACTTTGATTTATTAAGCCACATAATTATATAATATAGCTCATTAATGTCTACCGACAAGAATTGTATAAAAGATAAAAGATTTCCCTAGATTTAGTGAGCATAGACTGCATTATCATGCGCTGTCGAACTAAAAATATATACATGTACATAAAAAGTTTTTTTCTAATTATTTGTTGTAAAAGTGAAAGATATAATCACAATTTAGTGCTATGTTAATCGAAAAAGACGTTTCTGAAGACACATAAATTACCAAGAAGAGTAAAAGGAAACCACATAAAAAGGCTTAAAAGATTATAAACTACAATGAATAATTAGACATTACCTGGGGATTATGAGGGGAACAATAGAGCTTACGAAGTAACGATTTTAGATCTACCATAAATAGATATTTATTCTGTTAAATTGTCGAACGCAAGCTGTTATCCAGAAAATGGACATCCAATATGCAGAGAAATGAAACATCATCACATGTCATCACCCTGACAAACCTAGCTAGGAAATTCCTGGGCTAGAAATCACTATTCTGATTGGCTACATCATGCCTGCATGTAGGCAATCAAAAGCTCGCTTTTATTCACAATTTGGTTAGGGGATATCCCGATGTCGATTGTGGAAATCAGTGTATATTGTACAGTAGTGTTAATATTTTGTTATTATCGCGTTATTTATTAGTTGCGTTAAGTTTTATTCCCACTCGAGAATGAGTAAGAATGACTACTGACAAACATTTGCCTCTTTCAATCAATTTCATTGGTTGATATTTCGAAGATTTGATGTCATATGAAAATCTTCTAGCCCGGGAATTTCCTAGTTGAGTTTGACAGGGTTTCGTGGGCACATGTGGACACAGAACCGTGACTTGTGAGGATGTGAAAGGAACATGCTATGAATTGCAAAGAATCTTAGAGATCGGAATAAAATGTAAGATTAAGCCTTATGTTATGACGGAAACAACAATAATCCAATGTCTAAAATATGGTACACATCAACATTTACGTTGCATTGGCCGGTTATTACATCTTATGTTTAATACAATCTTTTATTAAGCATTTTGGTGTTTGCCCAGCTTAAAAATGCGCAATATAATATTAAACTAGCATAACGTTAATTAACGTTAATTTACGGATATAAAGAATCTTATTTTTTCATTTGAACATGTCATTGCGTTAGTTGTACGCAGATCTTGAAAGGTTAGTGTTACAAGTAGAAATAACCTTTATATTAGACAACAAAAGAAAAAATACACGTTACTTTGTAGATCTCTTTGTAGCTCCGTTCATTAAAAAAAAGAAAAAAAGGAGTTACATTATTGTAGCTTGGTCTTTATATGCTTCTAGCTACTATAGGGTCTTTATATACTTCTACGCTCTATATTCTTAATATACCCCTAGGGTCTATCAGATCTTTATACTTATAGGGTCAATATGGTCTTTATATACTTCTAGGTCTTATGGTCTTTACATATTTCTAATTTCTATTATTCTTTATATACCGTTCTAGGGTCTATACAATTCTTCAATCCAATTCAAGTGGTTTTCATATAATTCTCTTGGGACTGTATATATATAATGTCTTTATATAGTTCTAGGGTGAATATAAATAATAATAATAATAATAATAATAATAATAATAATAATAATTAAAACGCATTTGTTAAGAGAAAAAATGTGAAGTCTTTCCCTGCATTTTGTTAGTGTTATGTCTCGGTATATGGTTGCTAATGACTTTACGGTCAGTTTCTATGGTTTTGGTGTACAAAGCAAGATGTCCCAAGTCAGAACAAGTATGGTTGCTAAGGACATTTAGTTGGTTGCTATGGACAAAATGTCACTACCGGTCATACAATATGATATCTGAATTCAGTTAGTGCTCCCGATTCAGTTTCCCATGTATTGTCCGCTTCAATTTTGTACGGTTAAAGTGTTATTTTATAAAAACTGTTTACGGTGTCGGCCATTTTAAAAATGGCTGCCCATAACAATTTGACTTTGGTCTTAAATCGAAGGGCTTGACATATTGGTCACAAAAAACTTATATGTTTACTATATAATCTGGTTTAAAAGTTATTGACAAATAATGCAGTTTACGATATGTTTTGGGCCGCCATTTTGAAACCACTCGACCGAATCATGTACTTCTTGGGTCAAATTGTAGGTCTTTTAATTCTCTTTCAAATGAACCATATGTTTCATTCATCATCTGTAACGTTTAAAAAGTAATAAACAAAAAAAACATTTTCAAAATACGAATCAAGGGCAATAACTCAAAAACAACAAGTTTTATTCTTTCGTACCTGAAACAGTTTTCCCTTGAATTGCCATCCTCACAAGTCAGGGTTTCTGTGTCCACATGTGTCCACGAAACCCTGACAGACTTAGCTAGGAAATTCCCGGGCTAGAAGTCACTATTTTGATTGGCTACATCATACCTTAATGTAGCCATTTCATTCACATCTTGGTTAGGGGATATCCCGGTGTCGATTGTAAATAAACCGAACGGATGTGTTGCATATACTAAGTGAAAATCCGTGTATTTTGTAGAGTATTGTTAATAGTTTGTAACTACCGCGTTATTTAATAGTTGGGTTACGTTTTCTTCCCACTCAAGAATGAGTAAGGATGACTAATGCCAAACACTTGCTTCTTTCAAGCAATTTCATTAGTTGATATTTTGAAGGATTGACGTCATACGAAAATCTTCTAGCCCGGGAATTTCCTAGCTAAGTTTGTCAGGGTTTCGTGGACACAAGTGGACTCAGAAACCCTGACTTGTGAGGATGTTGAATGCGCTTGCTTCAATTTTGTACGGTTTACGTGTTATTCTATAAAACTGTTTACGGTGTCGGCCATTTTGAAAATGGCTGCCCGTAACCATTCGATTTTGGTCTTAAATCTAAGGGCTTGTTATGATCGTCACAAAAAACCATATGTTTACCATATAATCTCTGACGGCTAAAAAGTTATAAGCCAAAAACTGATAAGCCGAAACGTGTAAAGCGCCATAACTCGCCAAAAAGGTTTGTCGCACAGTTTTCGACCCTTATATCAAATGTAGATCTCGATGACCTATGTACATGGATATGTAATTAGGACCTTAGAAACTTAAAAGCATAAACTAAGCACAGCTTAAGTGTAACACAATCACTATATTGTTACAGAGCGTACAGTCCAAAGCACTAGACAGGAACTTAAAACATTGACTACAGCACACGTTATACATAGTATAAAAAACACTTAACTGTTATTAGCCAAAAATATATTTACCCAATCATCATAGCGGGCATAGCAATAAATACATATGAAGGTTTACGAGAACAAAAAAAGATAATATACTATCACTCGGGCATGAGTAGTATTGTTAAATTTGCATGAGCTACACAAGGATTTTATCCCCCCATTCCAGCTGTTAATGTAAATTTTGAACCGTCCAGATGAGGTCATCTGTCTGACCTTGTCTGGAAAGGAATTATAGATTGTTGCTGCCTCATACCTAAATGACCTTTTACCATATGAAGTTTTCCGGGGTTGGGGTACCACTGCTTTATTAACATATCTAAAATTATATGAGTTGTCTTCTATTACAATCAGATCTTGTAAATAATAAGGACTAATTTTATTTATAATTTTGAAAGACTCCAAGACAATCGTGGGCATTCTTCTAGTTTTGAAAGCTGGAAGTTTAGATCTTTCCAAAAGATAGTCATAAGAACTGCCAAAATCTTCATAAATATAGCGAAGCGCACGTTCCTGAATTTTCTCAGTCTTTGCAGAATTTTGCTCACTACAACAATGCCAGGCAAAAACGAAATAACTAAAATTTGACATAAAAAATGAGTAATAAATGGTAAGTTTCCTAAGTTTTTTCTAAGTCGCTTCAGAACATTTAGTCGCCTTGCAACTTTCGTACATTTATTTTAAATGTGTGTATTGAAAGTTAATCGGTAGTCAAAGTAACACCCAATAATTTTACCTCATCTCATGAAATATTAACATCATTTATATTAAAAACAATTTTTCCCATGCGTTCGTTTACCAATTGCCAATGCCTGGAATTTGTAAGGACTAGCCTGTATTTTGTTATCAGAAAACCAACCAATTAGGGATTTACTATCTTCGTAGAGACACTTAATTGTTTCTATGGATTTTATTTGATTTGGACAGCAAGTTGTCATCTGCATAGTTATATAATGAACAATGTTTGACTAAGAAAAATATATCATTTAAAATTAAATTGAACAATATAGGACATCAAATAGATCCTTGTGGTACCCCTTTATAGATGTACATCATACAACTAAGGGTTTGATTAATTTTGACACATTGTCTCCTATCAAAGAGGTAACTATTTAACAAATTAAGTGCCGAATCTGATAAGCCATAGGCTTTCAGTTTTAGTAATAATGGATCATGGGGAAGACAATCAAAGACCTTAGAAAGGTCCATCAGAATAGCTGCAAGGAATTCATTTTGATCAAGAGATTTTTCCAACCTTCAATCACACGCAAACGAGTAGACCGACAACCAAAACCAGATATAAATGCTGCCAAAAAAAGGATTGACGATTTGAAGATATTATCCAAATATTTAACGAGCTGTTTTTCAATGGAATTTTCAAATAATTTGGAAATAGCTGGTAGGACACTAACTGGTCCTGTAATTGCCTTTCTCAAGAACACTATTCTTGGAGAAACTTTTATGTATTCTATGTATTGGAGAAACTTTAAGTCTATCTGGGAAAACAGAGGTGTATAAAGATACGTTTACAAGAGCTGTAAGAGGTTTAACAATAGAAGGTTGTGCATCCTTTACAAACTTAGGAGAAATCCGTCTATGCAAGTAGCCTTCTATATGATAATTTCGTTAAATCCCTTCCTTAATCCTCGTCCACTTGAGAAAAGGAGAAGCAATTTTTCTGACATTCCGGCATATTCTCTTTCATGGCAGATACACTTGAGTGAGAGTTATCAACTTTGGCATTATCATTACATCCGATATTTTTGGGCAACGTTAACAAAAAAAAGATTGAAAATCTCACTGACCTCCAGTAAAAATAGTATTATTTTAGGAAATTATTGTTTCTCTTTGACAAGTAACGACTTTGTTTGTAAGAAAAGGTTGTATTGTTGGCAAAATAATCAGCTGACTTAGGACCTCCAGCACACCTGTCAATAAAATATGTATTTATGGATTTTTTCTTCAGTTCCGTAACATGGTTTCTCGATCTGCTGTCTATAAAAATACCAACTCTTATTATCACCAAATTTCAGAAATTTGTTATATATCATGATTTTTATAAACAGCTCTTTTAAGATCTTTTATTAATATATGGTAGTTTTTTAGACAATATATACCATTGCTTGATAGGTGCGGTTTTATTTGTTACCTCAGTTAAATAGTCGCTAAAATCATTATAAGCATAATTTACATTTCCAAAATTTGTAATATTAAAATCATAACTGTTTAAATCATTTAAAAATGTATTATGTTCAAAATGTTTAAAACTTCTACACAATTTTCTTTTTTGGCAGACTCTTTGGGAAATCACATTTGAATTGAACCCCCATAAAATTATGATCATGACTAATACATGTTCCAAAATTAAAAACTGTCGTATTCACATTTATTAACTTGAATTCACATTTATGACTATTTAATATCAAATCAATCTGAGATGGCCTGGCTATATCTTTGTAAAACATGTAGGCTTTTAAATTTTTTTCAAATATAAAATATCACAAATTTCTTAAATTTTTGCTCCCCTATCATTATCTAAGATAATAAAATTTAAAGTCTCCAAGAAAAATGTAATTACAATAATTTGCTACAATTTTGTCTCAAACTGGAATACAATCTGACTGGAATTGTTCATCTGACACAGAAGAACCAGTTGGTATATTATGTATTTTAATTTTACCGCCAATTGACTCGACGAGTTTAAATTCGAACTTCCGTTGTCGGTATCCTGCAATATCTGATCTCACGTATGCCATTATGACTCCGCCGAACTGATTTATATTACAGTGATGTGCCATAAATGAACGTCCAAATTCAAAATGGCGGACGTTATTTTATAATACTATGTAGTATTATTAAAGCATAAATAAAGTACAAAGAAAAATTGTCTTACCTTAATATTTTGTAATATAACCCTTTGATCTCAAAACTTTTAAAATTCTTCGTGGGATAGACCTATATAAGCACTGGACATAATCTACAGGAGTGTTTTCCCTAATTCTTCGAACGGCTGCCTCAACTTCAAGTTTAGTTGTGTAAATTCTATCACCGTTTCTGAGTTCTCGTTTAAGTCTTAACCACATATTTTCTATTATGTTCAAGTCCGGACTTTGCGCTGGCCATACCATAGAATGAATGTTGTTTTCCCGTTTGAAGTCTTGAACGATTCGTGCACGATGTACTGGAGCATTGTCATCTTGGTAAATATAGTTGTCTTCCGGAAAATGTCGAACAACAACAGGCCACAAATGTGCTTCTAATATGTCAATATACCTTTGAGCATTTACAATTCCATCAATTACAGTTATTGTCCCCACGCCGTTAAAGGTAATGCATCCCCACAAACTAAACTTGGGGGTTGGTGGTTGTGAGAGACAACATGGCATCCATTCTTCTCTGACTCTTCTCCAGATGAAAACACGGTTATCAGTACCAATGTCTATCTGACATTCATCACTGAAAATCACACGATTCCAGTATGCATTGATGGTTTTGTAACGATTTCCTCTGCACCACGCAATTCGTGCTTTTCTGTTCGCCTCCCGTATTCTAATGCGTTTCCTCACAACTCTTCCAAAGTAGCCTTGTTTGTACAAAGTCCTCTGAATTGTCCGCTTTGATACAGTTTCACCAACATTCCTTCTCTCGTTAAAAAGAGCAGTCGCGTCTGATAAGACCCTTTTTCTATTCTCTTTTACGATCCGTAGAAGGCTCCTTGTGTCCCTAGCTTTCAACTTTGCCTGCGCCCCTGTTCTCCGGATGTTTTCCACATTACCTCTCTCCCGATAACGACTTATTACACACGAAACTGTTGTCCTGTGAATGTTTAATCTACGAGATATTTCTGCATGCTTCAATCCAGACGTATGTAAGCTCACAATCGCTTTCTTTGTGTCACTACTCAATTCTTTTCTTACTTTTGCCATTTTTTTCGCACCGGAAATACTTTAAGCAGACGACAAATTTGATTTTTATTTTACACCACGTGATAGCCACGTGTCTAAGCTAAATAAAGACACCCAACTTCTTGTCATAAATATCATAATAAAATATTACAACGTCACTGACTACACCTTTGATACATAACATGACGTTAACTACGCCATTTTGGACGTTCATTTATGGCACATCACTGTAGCTTGCCATAGGTGTAACCATTTACAGGAAACTGAGCATCTGGGAAAGAATCATCTATCATGGTTTCAAATATAAACATTACGTCACCTAAATTTCTTCTTAATTGTTTAATTATATGCTCATATTGGTTTCGAATACTGTTTACATTCATATATCCACAATTTAGAGTAGTTAGATTACCTTTCCTTGCATGCGTAAGATCTTGACATCGTGAGCATCAATGTTTACATTTTTACCGGAAGTTGAAAATTCGGTAAAAGGGGGATCACTACAGTCATCTATTACCACTATATTACATCAGGGACAGTATATACTAACTCTATTAGTATAGACTGTCCCTGGTTACATTCATCGAAAAAAGAGTCTGAAAATTACGAAGTAAATATTTATTGCATAAACAGCTACATGATTCAGACAGCCTTCTATATTCATAGTCCGATATTTGTTGTCATTTAGTGTGATGCCAGTATACGCAATAATCGCATTGTAAACTATTGATTCGCTTTTACTGGTTTAGAAAGAATTCCACAAGGATACTTGTAAGTGGGTCATGGATTTAAAGCCACATCACCACATAATATAACAAGTAAGGTCAAACCTTTGTGTGATGAATATTTGGTATGTTGTTTATGCTTAAAGTCGGCTATTGTAGGTTTCGCGACAGGGCCAGGGTCCAGTTTTTACAGTACATACTAGTCGTTTGCTGCCAAAGAATTTAAGTTTGTTGAAGAATAGAAACCACGATCTTCGGGTTTTACATAATGTGCATCTATATAGCACCGGTTTGGTGGTTTAAAACTTTAGTAAAATAGTAAAAATCGTGAGTGTCCAAACGAGTCCGCCCTGCCCTGCCTTGTTAATTCATTATTCTGCCTATTAGGCATGTTCTATTAGTACACGTTTCGCTCCTGTTGAAAATATGTGTTACATATTTTTAAATGTAGTAAATGTTGCAAACACTCTGTTAGAAAAGTAAGTAGTAATATTATACAATTAATGACTTTAGATGAGGTTAATATCATGATTTATCAACCCAAGAGATCAGATAATTACCGAGGCCATCGGACGAGGTGATTATAGATCTCGAGGGTTGATAAATCATGATATTAACTGAAATCTAAAGTTATCAATTGTTTTATTATATGACACAACAAAAACATTTTCAAAAGTATTATTTTATCAACAAAGAAAGATAACAATTGAGCTTACACATATTTTACAAAAATGTACGGATTTTCCCTGATACTATATTGAGGTACACGTTGAAGCTTACACAAGTAATGATCACCTCGCGTGCGTAATTGCGCGGTGATTATCATATTTTGCAATTATACGTAAAATACCATTTGAGCCAATGAAAATCCCAGTTATTTATAGTCTGGCGTAATGAATTTGTCACCTTGGTAATTTGATTACATCTTGTTGGAATATTTGAGCAAAGGCAAGTAACAGCACGGCACGTCCGCGGGTGGCGGACTGGGAAGCACCTATTTTGGGTTAAGTTAGATTGAGTAAGTTTAAGATCAATATGTTATGACTTGTTTGCGTCATTTATTTATATTGACATTCAATGACTAAGGCCATTCGTTGGTCAGTCTTTGTCTAAATTTTTGACAAGAAACACCGTCATTTGTATCGTTGCATAATCTTCTAGACTTGTATATTATTTTTTGTTTATGCTGTATCGTCATGTTTGTCGATCCGATACTTAATAAGCTGGCTGGTTGGTAGATCCTATAGACTTATATATATATTATTTACAGTTGTACTGCATACGTCAACCTCGCCAGGTTTGGGTTTTGGTTCTCTATATATACACGGAAGTAGTAATGCACATGACAAGCAGAACTAAAAAGAAAACAGCCTTCGAAAACAACTTACAATACCATATAGACAAGTTTTGTTGGAAATTAAAAGTCGTCATAATAACAAGGTTACATGTAATATATTGTATTCATGAAAAAATCTGTATATTAGTCTTAACGGCTTTTGAATTATGGTAAGAAAGAATCAATCATTCTATTAATAAACGCTTTGATAAATTTTTTCATAAATAACGCACTTACCGTTCAATAACGTATCGTTAATAAATTATATTCAACAGAAAGAGGGGCCTCGGCGGACGAGTGGTGAAGGAAGTTCGTCTACTATTGATCACGTGGTCTGTCAACACTAAGATTGCGAGTTCGATTCTTACTGCAGGCAGGGTATTCTCGATTCTTAATTGACAAGGATTGCAAGTTTTCCTACCGTAGGTCGGGGGTTTTCTCCGGCTTCCTCCCCCAATAAAAACTGTACTCCGGCTTCCATCGTAATAAAAATTAGACCCCACGATATAGCTGAAAGTGGCGTTAAACACAATTAAAAAAAACAAACGTACCTTTCTGTTGATTGTTTGTTTGATGGTGTTTAACGCCACTTTCAGCAATTTTTCAGCTATATCATGGCGTCCAGTTTTTGAAGAAAACCGCAACCTTCGGTAGAAAAACTGGCAATCATTGGGAATTAAGATTGGAGGATAAGTTCACCCTGCCCGCAGTGAGACTCGAGCAGGCAATCTCTGTGTTAAAAGACCACGTGATCAAGAGTAGACTAACTATACCTTTACCACTTAGTCTCCGAGACCCCACAAAGGGGTACGGTCATGGGTACTAAAACTTCGGTACTCGGATATCCTGAACAAATATTTTATTAAATTCTGGATTTGGTTCGGATTTCTCAGCTTCTTAGACGATTGCTTTTTAACATGGAATTTATCATACCATGTTAGTACCAATATGATTTTGGAATTTTTATTTAATAATCTACATTCACGCATACAATTACTATGGATGAAAACAACAAACAAATAACATTTTTTTTTAGATTTTCTTGTTTTACTAAACATAAAACAGATTTTAACAGATCTGTGTTGTAACTGACACTCATATGTATTTTGACTTTCATTCATTTCATCCTAAGCAAATGAAAACTAATATTCCGTATAACCTCGCATCAAGAATAGCTTCGTTATTAAAGACACTTTACAATTAGAAAATGCATGAACTATATTGTTATTTGAAGAATCAACACTACCCACATAATATTATACACAAAGGTATTTTACAAAGATCAAGTAATTTAGAAATAATAAACGGCAAACTTGTTTTGCAACCTAGGCAACGAAAAACTAAAAGCATAGATTCTATCAGCTCATGGACAAATGCATTTCTTATGTATCTATTATGATAGAAAATCATCCACATAAGGCTGGTGAGCTTATTCGTTACATAACGCTTATTAGAAACGTGGCTGAAGAAAATCCAACTAGCAGGTGGTTACTTTATGACCAGCAATTTAGGTTGAGAATTTCCATGAACCCATTAAAGTCTTGGGGTTCAATTGATGGCGAGCTATGGTTACGTTTTATTGCTACACTTTTTAATAGAGCTACTAGCCAAACGTCGTCTAAATATTGTTGTTATGATTACAACTATAAGGGTACATGCAACAAATTCAGCTGCAATTATCGACATGCATGCCTTAAATGTCATATAAATCATCCTATTATAAACTGTTCAGCTGGTTCCAGCAAAGCTCAACAAACTTAGCTCTGGTCTTTAGGTAGATCGCCTATAAATGTTGTTGAATTATGTCGTATGTTGAAGTATTATCCCGACTATGACAGTGCTTTAATGTTAGAAAATGGTTTCAAGTTTGGCTTTCCGATACATTACACAGGACCACGATCAGCTGTGGATTGTAAAAACCTAAAATCAGTTTATCAATTTCCTGATTTTGTGGCACAAAAACTTCAAGCTGAAATCGAATTGGGTAGAATTTTAGGACCATTCTGCGAAAGACCTATTTCAAACCTCAGGTGCAGCCCTATTGGTATAGTTCCTAAAAAACAGGAGGATTTAGACTTATAACCCACTTGTCTTATCCATTAGGTCATGGAATTAATTCTTATATTGACCAGTCTCATTCTACTGTTCAATACTCCTCGTTTGATAATGCTGTCTGTATTATTCAACGCTTAGGTAAACATGCACTTTGTGGGAAATGTGATGTTAAGTCGGAATTTCGCTTGCTGCCAATGTATCCAGGGTCTTTTGACTTGTTAGATATTAAATTCAATGGGAATTATTTTATAGACAAAATGTTGCCAATGGGCCTTTCTCAATCTTGTTCCTATTTTGAGAGGTTCTCAACTTTCATTGAGTGGGCTGTGAGAACAGCGAGTAATTGATACAGATCATTATTTAGACGATTTCTTTTTCGCGGGAAAGACCTGCACAGACGATTGCAGGAATTTAATGGCAACCTTCCATTCTGTTTGTGAACGTTTGAGTGTACCAATTGCTCATGAAAAAACGGAGGGTCCTACAACAAAAATTGAATATTTAGGCCTTACAATCGATTGCGATGATATGGTTATCAAAATTCCATCCAATAAGATTCTTGAGCTTAATGACAAACTTGAATATGTTTTACAAAATAAAAAAGTGACACTTAGAACTCTTCAGTCATTAGCTGGTTCATTGGCCTTTTGTTCGCGCGCCCTTCCGGCCGGTAGAGCATTTATAAGACGTGTTTATGCTTCTTTAAATAAAGCATCTCAATCTCATCATTTTATTAGGGTAACTTTATCAATGAAGAGTGATCTTAGGGTTTGGAAAGAATTTCTTGCTAATTTTAATGGCATATCTTGCATACCTGATGTTAATTGGACAACCAATCATGATTTACAACTTTACACAGACAGTGCTAGTGGCTCGGCAAAAGGATGCGGTGCTTTTTATGCAGGAAAATGGACATTTTTACAATGGCCAAAACATTGGAAATGCACTTCTATTTTAAGGTATATCACATATTTGGAAATAATTCCCATTGCCTTAGCAATTTTTCTTTGGGGGCACGAATTTTCGAACAAAAAGGTCGTGTTTTTTTTGTGACAATCAGTCTGTAGTTACGATTTTAAATAGCAAGAGTTCAAGATCTGAGACTGTGATGTCACTTCTAAGGTTCATTATTTATTGCAGTTTGAAATTGAATATACAGTTAAAATCGACTAATATAGAATCTAAAAGAATCTAATAGTACTATTTGAATTACTATTTATTTTACATTTTAAGTGAACTACAATTTGAACATGATCAGATATATAATTAAAATTATGAGTAATAAAATGTACAATTGAGGACAGGAGACTCTCACTTACAATTGAATAATCAACATTTCTAAACCCATTTGGTGTCATACATGTAAAATATCCAAGACCATCTCCAGGTATCTGCCATTTAAAATTCTAAGATTAGATGAAATACACAAGTCAAGTAAATTTCTCCCCTGCACGTTACACTCCCTATCTTGATTATTTCTATGTAAAAGTTGATCTATGTTATAATGATCTGGTAAAATGTTTTGATGAATGAAATCATTTAAGTCATTGGAGTCATTTTCAACAAAGTCACTGTTTGTTCCAGTTCTTGCATTGAAATCTCCCATTAATATCACTTTACCCCTATTTGAGAAATGACTAATTTCATTTTCTAAAGTTAACAAATCGTTATCATAATGTGTTGACGTTACAGGGGGTACATAGACCGCACAAAGATAGAGATCAGAAGTGAGCCCAAAAAACGAAGAGTCAACTTTTCTTATAATAAATGATAATACCCCCACTATGGCGTCTTGCTTTTTCCTTTTTCTTTCTGCTTTTAGAGATTGCATAGTAACCTGAAATTTCATACTCTTTGCATTCACCTTTCCAGGTCTCAAGAAGAATGTTAATATCACATTTTATTTTATCGACAAATAAATCATTATTTATTTTATCACCTAGACCATGTATGTTCCAGGCAGACACTGAGAGATGATCTGAAGACAAATTATTAATAATATTCATACACATATTGTCAGAGTACAGTTGTACTTAAAATCAATGATCATGAAACATGGAAAAGACTGAAAACCATTTTTGGTACATCGTATTTGATACATAATAATCAGTTAGCTACTAATTTTGAACATATCATAGAAAGAATGTACAAGTTTGGATAAATAAATATTCTTCTATACAATATACTAGACAGAATATTTCCATAACAGTGTTTCTATTTTAATATTCAACATCAGCATAGTTTTCATTAAATATTTATCTATTTTAAGTCATGTCGTCTATATATAAAGCTTTACTTGCAACAAAGAGTTGAAAGACTTGATTTATTATTATTTTATTCTATATTATTACTATTATTTTGTTTTTTAATTATTTAGAAATTGGATTGACTCTGGAAACAAATATGATTTCTGATTTCCATGCATAGTTTTTTGACTTAAAGAAATAGTTGCTATGACATCGATATAATTTGTATTTCCAGTGTTTTCATGGAAAAAAAAAACAAACAAACTTCTATATAATTTTGAAAATGTAAATATTTTCATAACCAAACAATTGAAATTTTACTATAAAAAATAATTATGAGAACATCATATCATTTTGTACATACAACTCAACTGTTATGTCTCTATTTTTACATACTGGTTGATGAAATTAAAGCTTAGTATAATAATCTATGATTGACATATAGTTTATGATGAATAAGACACACCTCCTCATTAACTCTGCAGTCTGTAATGTTTATTTCAATAGCTTATCTATGAATATGCATAAGATTGGGAATTTAAGCATGCACGTGTAGCCTATCTAGAGACTGTATTTTATGCTCTTGATGTTTTCACTTTTGTATATAGAATTAGTTTTAGCGAATATAATTAGAAAGTAGAACTTTGTGTTTATTTTTAATCTATTCAATAACTTTGGATCCGACAATAAAAGTCATATATTTGGATCTAAAATGGTGGAGAACCCGGGCACCACCTGCACCTTTAAAAGTCATCTATGTTATTTCAGCATTTACTGAGTGTAATTTTTTTTCACATTTCTTTTAGTGATAAATATTTATGTGTTTACAAAAAGAAAAGATAAATTGAAATTTTAATTGCATCTGATATTTGTACATACTTAATAATTTCAGTTTTATATCTTAACATTTTGGTTCATTATAATGTTTTTCTTCCGTTAATTTGCTCTGGAATTTTTATTTTTAATGCTATAATTTCATAAACCAGTAAGAAATTTTTGTAAAAAAAAAAAAAAAAAAAAAAAAAAATTTCTAATTATTGGGGCGGGGATGTTATGTCTCTATTTTTACATACTGGTTGATGAAATTAAAGCTTAGTATAATAATCTATGATTGACATATAGTTTATGATGAATAAGACACACCTCCTCATTAACTCTGCAGTCTGTAATGTTTATTTCAATAGCTTATCTATGAATATGCATAAGATTGGGAATTTAAGCATGCACGTGTAGCCTATCTAGAGACTGTATTTTATGCTCTTGATGTTTTCACTTTTGTATATAGAATTAGTTTTAGCGAATATAATTAGAAAGTAGAACTTTGTGTTTATTTTTAATCTATTCAATAACTTTGGATCCGACAATAAAAGTCATATATTTGGATCTAAAACAACATTTAAATTTCAATGTTGGCTACAATGCCTGTATAGATACTAAACAATCTTAATAAATGAAGAAGAAAATATACATATATACATATACATACATATACACACATAAACACACACACCTATATTGAATACATATACATACACAAATATACATACATACATATACACATACATATACATACATATACACATACATACATATACACATACAAATACATACACACACATAAATACACATTCATTTAGGATAGGTGGCGCCACACACCTAGCCAAAACGGGTTGTAGTGATGCAGAAATTCAATGTAAGGGACGTTGGCTATCTAACTCGTATCAGCGATATATTAGGTTATAACTCAGTTTTAGTATTTTAAGTATCAAGACTGTATGGATTGTAGGGAGCTCGATAATTAGGGAAGCATACCATCACACATGTCACAGACCAACTAAAAAGAATCTTGGCATGGAAAGACAAGGCGTCTACCTCGTCTGGGTAGGAATGAGTGGGATGCAATGGAGCAACCTTATGCCTCTCTTGTCAGGTCTGTTGTGTTGTTATGGATTGCCTCACGCTGTAGTCATTCATTGCGGGGGAAATTATATCGGAAGCCCCGAAAATCCTTGCGGCTATCTTATTTATGATATCAAATACACAATGGCAAATATTATGTTTCATTATCTACCAGTGACTGCAATAATATGGTCAAATATTCTTCCGAGATTGCAGTGGCGATATTCGTCAAATCTTGTTAAAATGGATAGAACTAGAAGAAGAATTAATCGCTTTGCAAGGTCTCACTTGCTAAAACGAAATTGTTACATAATACAATATCCCGATTTCGAAGATAGACTTCCCGCTTTGTTTAATGATGATGGCGTTCATTTATCCTTCATTGCTAAGGATATATTTATCAATACGCTACAAGGCACTCTTGGAACTTTCTTTGCTAACCCTCATATTCATGTATATCCACATTATTGAGGCTGGTAATTTGTATTTCTAAACTGTTTGGCAGTGAGAATACGTTTGTTTTTTTATCGTATTCTCATTGGCCGATTTAGAAATACAATTCAACTCTGGATCGCCCAGTGTTTTTAATATCACTATTGGATCGCCCAATAGTATTTTATTTTCATCATTTGTGATGGACATTTTTTGATTGATTTGATTTGTGTATTCACATATGAATAATTTTGATTGATTTGAATTGTGTATTGATGTGTGAAAAAAGCCATCACAATTACCAGCCAAAATATTGTGTTTGTTTATTTTATTTGTTGACACTTGGTTGTTGTGTTTGATATTGATTTTGTCAGTGAAATGCAATTCTTGAGTTGATTAGAATTGTTTACTGTTTTAATCTTGACCTGGATTTTGTATACACTTTCAGCATTTGAGGACTGCAATTGGCATGTTCTCGCTATTTTAAGAAAATTATAGTTGTCTAAAATTACAACCCAGAATTGTGACGTCGGATCTTTAACTTCCTGCCCTCCCGAAGAATATATTTAATAAAACATTTTAAATACATATACATTTATATTACACCTTCTTACTAATCTCTTATGAAACAAATATTTTCTAGACATGTAAAATATCCGAAGGGCAAACACATTGATTGTTTAATACGTGTACATCTATTATTACCGACCTTTGATATGGGATACAACAAATGTAGCTTTAGTTTAAAAATAATGAGTAATGTATTAGTTTATAGGCTAGTTTTAACTTCTAATGGTAAGTTATCTGCCCCTTTCATGTTATTAAAAGCAGTAACTGGAAATGGGTCAAATACTGGTCCAAGCGAGTATTTACACAATTTATGTTGAGAATTTTCTAAAACAGAAATCTATTAAAACACGATATTTTAGGATTAACTGCAAAAAATATTTTCTACATCTAGGGATAACAAAATTTCCGTTTTTTGCATATTGCATAATACGCGTCGCGTAACGGAAATTGTGTTATCCCTCGATGCAGAAAGTACTTTTTGAAGTAAATACTTATAAATAAATTTAAAAATGAAAATAAACTTAATAATATTATTTTTGAAAAAAAAATCAACACAAAAAATTAAGCTTTTTGTGGAGAAATATATGACGTCAAATTTATTTTTTACTATTTCGTTATCTTGATGTTTATATATGTTATGTGTTTGCCTCTTGTAACAGTGTAAACTGTCCAAGTGTAAATACAATTTTAAAACAAACTCTTACAGTATCGTTTGTGTATTGTATATAGGTAGACCGGTGTCTTGTCCTTGTGTTAAAAAAGACTCGGAATCGATGGGTATTTGTCTAAAAGTAACACCCCAGAAGTTCCGAACGTTGGCCTTTTTCACCGGAAATAATGGTTTTTCCTCAATAAAGACGCCATGTCATAGCTGAAAATTATGTTATGTTGTTCTTGGTCCTTTATAAAGCTCGTCGACCTTAAGCAACTGTTCTAGCTCGGAGAGTTATTTTCAACCACGATGAGAAAAATAAGATCATATACAGAATGGTAATGTCAAAGTTTTTTTTGTTGCTTTAAATCCTACCAACCGCGACAACGTGAGAACGTCCTGAAACGATTTTTTAATTATATTTTTTAATCACTTTCAATAATTTTTTTTTACTGTAATACCAAAAATTATTAAACACATATGTAATGCTATTTAATATACTGGAAAAAAATAAGTTAGATCCAGTTATGGAAATTGTCAGTTTCAGACTTTGTCGACTGAAATTCAGTTAAAATATTAACAAAATACCGAACACTAAGGAAACTGTCAAAAAAAGGGAAAAAAAAGAAATCAAAGTAAACATTACCGGAGGGATTTACCTGTTTATGAAATTTCACAACACTTCCTGGTTGTTAATTTTGGATTTTAACTGATCACACTTCCTTCGTGAAGTTTGAATATTTATCATTATCACAGAGGAAAACAATTAAAATAAAAAATGGTACGTCTTTTTATTCATTTAGACAAAATTGTTCTTTATCCGTTTAACAATCATGGCGTCTTATCCATTTATGGGACATGAACTAAAAAAATCAAATGAAATGTTTTCAGATTAAATCCAGGACAACAGTAACTTATATATTACAATAGCAGAGAGGTAGCTTTTTAAAACTTTCGTATTAACACAGAGGTTCAATTAATTTTACTGTTGTATTGTACAATCTTGAAAGATAATGTCATAAATTCAAAATAATTATTCGGAAATATTTCCTCTTAGCTAAAATTAAAATTTGCATGTATTGTACTAACAGATGCATTTAATGAGAAAGAAAATTACATTTATATTTAACTATCCGTTGTTATTAAGGCTTTTTACTTTCACTAGCCAAATTTTCTTTTCCCGTTTTAAATTTTGTTTTGCAACATGTCATTAAGACATTTTGAACCATGGATGTTTTAACAGATTACGCTTTCTCAGTTCTCCCTGGCTCACCGAACCCGTCTTCTTTAAAGGGTTATTTCTCCTGTCACAAAAAAAAGTGTGCGCAGATACTTTGAAAACTTTAAACATATGTCACAATTAGAGTTCTTAAAACTCTGTGATTAATGGATCTCAATACTTTGTTGCATATCGCGGAAGGATTTCGATGACTACTTAATAAAGTTTTCTCCCCCTTTTTATAAATTGAAACAGGTAACTTTTGAACAAAAAGTGGCAAAAACGACGGGTTCATCTTTCACCGTGATCTTTAAAAAGGTTATAGGATAGAGGTAACATGTGTTTCAGTACAGCGTCATGTGATTTTTTGTACCTTTTGGTTCGTTAAGTATATTGTGGAATAAGCACTAAGTAACGCTGCTGTTCAGTCAGCCTGCAAAAAGGATGGGTATAAGATGACCCGTTAATATGATATGGGCAGATCTCTTACTAGCGTTCAGAGCACCATTTCCTCAAAATGTGGCTACTGTGGAAATCGTTTTGAAGAACGAGCAAATATTCCAGATCGCTAAATTGAAATTCGATTTTTATGCAAAAATTGCAGCTTTCGGAAAAGGCACATGCTTGTTGTTGTAAATGTGGCCAATTGATTTAGAATGCAGATTTTACTCCAACCAAGTAGATCAGATGTACATAAATGTTAACAAACTCAGAAATCGGCAGAAAAAAATGTCCACACTCCTTCGCTAGACTCGATCCACTTTAGTGTATCGAATCATCCTTGTATTTTACATTTTTATCCTTTCCTAGTGAGTTGTTCTTACTGTAACAATTTTTTTGACTCGTAACTATTTTAAAGTAACAATAAATCCAAGCGAATACGATCTGGGCGTTACACAAGGCACAAATGAGTTTTCTAGGATTGTTTGAATGTTTGCTTGAATGATGTCATACGCCACTTTCAGCAATTTTACATCTATATCTTGGCGTCCAGTTTTTATTGGGGGAAGAAGCCGGAGTACCCGAACAGAACCCCGACCTTCAGTAGTACAACTGGCAATCCTTATCAATTATGACTGGAGTCCAGCGCACCTTGCCCGAATGTTTAGCTATGGTGCAAGCACGATGTCGAAGGACCTCCGAGTTTTGGCCTGACCACACAACCAAAAGCTTGCATTGGAATGGCAGTACCAGCAATTTGTTAAAAGTCTTAGATATAAAACTGAAGGTCAATTAACTCCAAGATTTCATCTTCAAAATCGTATTTGTCACTTTATTCTGGTGTTTGTTAATGACCTCTGAAACAAAAAAAATATTCTCTTATTGAAACATTTGGTAAAGTGACGATAAATTATTATAAAATTGAGACTCTAATTTTTATTTTAATTCGAAGAAACGTAGTATCTTCCTGATTTTGCAGATTCGGAGCACACTACTATTAAGATGATGTATATTGTGACAGTAGTAGTAGTGTACTAAATTTTTGTATGATTTTTGGAACCCGATACAATACATTATATCATTACAAAGAGTGTCAAATTTTACACAAATATTTTATTATAATGATAAGAAACTTCATAACCTTAATCTAAAGTAGACTTAGATATAGAAAAATTAGATACTTTCTCCATGTTTTTTTTTCATACTTTTATTCTGTTATACTCGGGTATGGTATAATATGGGTTTCTACATTTTCATTGGCCAATCAGATTTCAGCTTACAAATCAAATTAAATTATACTCGGATAGTAATTGTATGTTACAGTTTTCCATTCTAGCATTCTTACAGTTACATATGTAAAGAAATTTCACAGACCACAACCCATACTTAAAACAAACACAAATAACACAAAGTTCAATTGATAATGTAGCCTCTAATATAAGTACTAACTTTCCTAACACGTGACTGCAACATTTAGTAAATTTAAAAAAAAAGTTTAATACTTTTAATACACTAAAAATAAACCAATGATTAATTGAAAATGCTGAATGCAGAATAAAGAATTGACAAGTCTCACAAGAAATACGGTTTATTGAAAACAATGTTGATACAAGAACGTTGTTCTCGTAAATTTTTAACATTCCTGTTTCGGGTGTTCTGATTTGAGACAATCGTAAAATGAGATTAAAACTAGAGCAAGAAAGTAAGCTGCTAACGTTCTACTCAATATCTTAAAACAGAAACGGAAGAACTGTGGAATTTAAAAAAATTAAACTCAAAAGCTTTGATAATATTGACTATATTTATATATGGATTGAACGAAAATGATAATAATTACGAATTTGACACAAAATCCGATTTGGCTTTTGTAATGTTTCATTCGATTGTCATGATAAAGCCAAAGAATTTTGATTTAAATGATTTGCTGGTTTTTCTTTTCTACACATGTGGATAATTTCACATTTGACTGAGTTAAATTGCACTAACAATTCTTGCTTCTGCGCTCTACGTAATATAATAATGAATCCGACTGAAGCGGGTGCATTCGTATGCTAAAATGAATGGTAAGAAATGAAGCGTACCTGACATTAATAGTTGTCTGGTCTGTCTTTAATATAAGAAAAAAATCGAAGATACCGAGGAGTATTCAATAAGTCAGGGACAGGAAAAACCATGGTCAAACAAAAGAGTGGAGAAGATTATTCGTAACAATTAACTAGTAAGTCGTTCTAATACATGACTTCAATCTTACCTTTGAGAACCTTTTGTAAATCAGAAAAGACATGGTCCAGTTTCTTGTATTATTTGTTTAGTTTGATGTGTTTATGTTATAAAATGAGTCTTTGCTGATCGAATTTTTAGAATGTTTTTTAAAATTCATTACTACGGCACTGTATGAAAAAATAGCATTGTAAAAAAATAATACTAAGTTCTGGTGAATTATCACATTCCTGCTTTTAAATATAAGTAATGAGACTCTAACTCCATCTAGATCGTCACAAAACCTACATTATCGTAACTTATTTTGTAGGAAGTACTTTAATGTGGGTTTTGTTTATATTCTATATATTGTAAAATAAAACGCATATTTGCATTTTTCGTTTAAGGCATGGAGTATCATCAAATGTAGTATAATTTCTTTTCTATTGCTGATTTGTGCGGTTTACTTACTTCTCTGGATGCACATCAAACATAGAATACCCAATTTTCCAACGAATAAGGTAAGACTTAATTGAGAAGTGTTTTGTGCTGCCGTTTTGTAGATCTTTGCAACGTATTGTATTTTGGCTTAATTTGCTGAATTTAGATGTTCTATATAATATAATAGTTATTTCGGTCTGATACAGAGTATATAATGTCACATCCATGTGCATGTCAGGTCATGGAATATAAAAATATATAGCAATAACCGATTAATTCGTATATACCTCATTACTGAAATATAATTTGATTTTGTTTACCTACATGTAGGCATTAGTTTTGTTAATATATTCCTTCTGGACAACCACAGCTACTCTATTATCAATAGATCGTCATCATTAACATCAGTATATTTACAACGCATATGTAATTCAACGTGAATTTGATTTTTAATTTTAAAGAAAGATTGTTTTGTGATCAGTCTTTTTTTTAACCGTTTGTAGTTTCTATATGACCTACTGCTTGTCTTTCTCACTTCGCAAATTGGTTGTTTCTAAGTACGTTCATTCTACGTAGTCATTTAATTAGTTCCGCGTTCCTGGCATTTGACCGTAAAGGCCAGTATGTAACAAAAAGTTGTAAAATGTTAAGCCTTAACCTAGCAAAATCGTTCATATGCAATTATGTTGTAGCGTTGTAAAAAAATTGAGAATAAATAACCCCATTCCCTCATTAGAGCAGAGACTTCGGATTTCTTCGTATTGTATGGTGGGACAAGAGACCACATATGAACAAAATGATTTGGGGTTCAATCACATACGGTGGCGTAGACTCACTAATTTTTGTAAATGTAAACTCTCAAAAGCATATTAATATTTTAAGACATAATTTTTGACCTGTGAAAAGATTTCTTACCTCTTAAAAGAGGACAATGTCATTACTTTATATGAAAATTGCCTGAATTAAGGAAACAAGTACCTGTGTAGACGAGGCCTGACAATAGTGAAGACTTTAGCCTAATTGAAACTATTTCGTTATTGACAAAATAAAGACTAAACCTTTTAACGAAAAAAGGAATTTGTACTTGAATTGCTTTATGCCTGGAACCATCATGTAAGATTGATTGACTGAATGTCTGCTTAAAATATTGCTAGCAATATTAGGAGAGGAAAAAAATCAACGTGGAAATAGAGTAAGCTATCCAAAGGAATCATTTGCCACAGACAATGAGTAGGGAGGGACGGAGAATAAAGCTTTTTTTGCGGCGAACTGACACCTTTCTTTATTTGGAATCTACCAAACTAGTGTGGCATTTTCCATACATGTTATTTTGTAAGGTTCGCGGTCAGGCCTTTCGTATTATAACGGAAAACTCCCAAAAAGAAGGCTCCTTTTAGCCGGCTAGGGATTGGTTTGGAAGCTGTGTAGGTCTGCGTGACTCTTAGTATGTCAAGGGGCTTTTATCGGGATAGGTGCAGTCACCAAGGTTTGGCAATTATCATAGCCTACTTAATAAGAAAACATTTTAAGTTTTGCAGTTAAAATTAGAAAAATAGTCGCAAATTAAAATATATATATCAAGGCGATGTTTTTTTACCGAAACAGAGTGGTATGGAGTAGTTGGTACCACCTAGAATGCATATTTTTATAATAATTAATTAAAGATGTTAATTATTATTTAAGCTTGACTTATTTGATTTATTCAGTTTTGTACTTTGTGATAATGCCAATTAAATATTATGTTTATTTGGTTTTGTTGCAGCTGTTCCGTAAAGGACAGATTAGAATTATGATAGACAAAGAAGATTGTTGTAACTGTTTATTTTATTTACGATTCATCAGAATGAGGATTATGACGTAAAAAAGATGTATTGATAAAAGAAACTTATACAGTAGAACACAAACACAAAGAAAAAAGAACTGCAATAATAAACGAAGCACAAAGTAACGAAGAAATCAAAAGTGTGGACAGTAAGGTAAATGAGAGAAGCATAGATAATAAGAAAGAAATTGATACACCGTATGTAAAGGTAGATGGATTACGTTTGTATATATTTTCTGCCATAATAGATAATATGTTTAGTGACAAATTGACAAAAAACGTTTTAGTGCATGGATGGCAACACAAATCTGTCACAGGAAAGAGAATTACTTGTTGTATAATGCTTTATAACCGCACTGTTCTGTCATATTCCGGAACAAGCGTTTCGCCAACTATTTATTTAAGTGAATCCAATTTAAAAGCAAGCATTTATACATGTCTCATCAATTCCGATGTACAAAAAATAAAAGGCGTATCAATAAATATAAACAACTCGACATGCATAACATATATGATGTATTACGTAAAGCCAATCATAAAAGAGAAAAGTCAAAATTCTAGTGATATTGGCGTTTGTTCTAAATTTGCCTATGGAGCTAAAGACGCTAGAAAACTGATAGAATGGTTCGAAGTTCAACGACTGTTTGGAGTAAACAAAGTTATCATTTATACATACAAATTAAATGAAGACGCCTACAAAGTATTAGAATATTACGAAATGCTGGGTTTTGTAGTAATCATACGAGGATACGACGCGCCTGAAAAAGGTAAGAAATCACAAACATATTCAGAATCCGTAGTAATAGTTACAGTATGCATATTATATACTTTTCTCTTGCACAAAAATGCTGAAAACGAATAAACGAAACCAAACGCATATGTGTATTCTTAAACTATACAAGATATACGAAGACACATTTTAAAGGAATAGAAACTCACAGGAAACACACCAAATAGAATCCGATGCAAAAACTAAAACTTTTCCAAAAGTGCACACTCTCACGCACTGTTGAGTCATGTACGTGAAGTTTTTAATATAAAAGTTATATTTTTGTAAAAAAGGCAATACAAGTTATTACGGCAGACTCAAGTTTTGTCTAATTAAAAAGTATAAAGTGGCGGTATACAGACATTATTAAGATATTAAAGAACTTTTAACTATAAAATAACCAGATTAAGTCAAATCCGTCTACGACCATAAAAACTTTAGCGATTGAAAAACCTAAGAGTTTAATAAAAATTTCGCGGTCAAGCAGACTTTTAAACGATAAGAGTACAAAAAATTGCATAAACAATTTCATGTCAGAACTGAAGCGTGTCTACAGGCTGATGATAAACACATATACTTTTCGTTTAATATTCTATTTCTACTAAAGCAATACTGTTTTATATCCGAGATCATGTTTATCTGATATCCTAACATTTTTTAAAGTGGAGTTCAGATAAGCTATTACTATCTAACAATTGATAAAATATACGTAAGGCTCCTCAATCATTATTCTAGGAATGTTAAAAGTATATCATTATTACTAATTTTACAGGAGAAAATGTTCAGCTATAATAATACTGCTGGGATAACCTTTGCAACACATTATCACGTGACCACATGGGGACCGTCAAACCTTTCAAGTCAACTATCTATTGGTAGATATTTAAACACCACTGGTGCTGTTTTTGACAGAGAGAAAAATGTGTATATACCATCACGAGTGATTCAGGAATATACTAAAATTCATACCTTTTTGCCACAAAAAGGATTTAAAAGGTAGCTGTAATAGATACTATCAAGGAATCGCAGACAGATTTAAAACTGATTTTTGCATTAATGAAATAGAATTGCAAAAATGCTCTTCAAAGGAACTGATAATCCAATACTATAGACCATGATTATATCTTATATCTTATATCTTATATATAATATTTCTTCAGTGTTTATAATGAAATGAACCGCCACAACTTCTATACCTTTTAAGATTGTTTTAAATGATGTCTCTTATATGTTGCTTGAGTTAACAGTTGTAATAGAAGAAACTTCAGAGCTAGTTATCATCTAAATTTTGATTGTAATGTTTTGCTTTTACAAATTTCTGTAACCAGTATTTTAATAGCTATAGGTTAAAAAGAGACAGGAACAGGGTTTCATTCACAGGCTCATTTCCGGAACTTTCATGTTTTGTGTTTCTTTATAAAGGTAATAGTTTATGCTTTCAATGTTTCATGCTTTTTGCGTTATTGTAGTGTTATCCAGTATTTAACTGTTATATGTTATTCAAATATCTTATTACTATGGTATAGGATATACGTAAATCCAAATACGGCAGCAAATCATCACTTCCGGGAATGTAGAAAGGAATGGTTGCATCCAGCGATAAAAAAAACTAGATACATGGATCTTTATCGAACTCTACTCAGTCGTCAACAAGAAGTCTTGTGTTTTAACTTTAAACGCTATCGTTCAGAGCTTTTATTACACGTTGCTAATGTTGTCGAGACAAATGTGACGAGAATTATTGAAATGCTGGAAATTGAAAACTAATATAATGGACCGTAGGAGAAATCTCAAATGAAGGAAAAACATATTCCAACATCAAAGTGTGACAGCGCCAATGTGCCGTAAATGACGAATATGCTGAGGTGCAAAAAATATGAACAGCAACAAATCCCTTTGAAATCAATTGCTTTAATTCTCTACGACATCGCAAGCACCTGGCTCTAATCAGGACAAGTCAACAGAATTCGCGGGCATCGTACATTCGCTTCTTTGTGGATTTGGTGGCATTTATTCCGTTTCTGTAGCTTTAAACATTCACAAATTACCTGATCAATTTTTTTACAAAAAGCACAAGTCACAGATTATATATTTTAGAAGCTTTTGTCAATGTTGATTTTTTTTATGCATGACAACTTAATTACAGTGTACTGGGAAGTTTGAGATCAATTTTAACAGTTTATTCTTCATTGCTACATATCAATTTACACCCTTGTATACAAAGGGAACGACCAAACCTTGGAAAAATTTCATACAAAACTATGATTCCAATTTTGTATTATGTATTAGCACAAATAACATGCCTTCATGCGAGATACTCTATTAGATAAATTTCGGGTTATCAAACAACTAACATCGTCTTCGATATCTTTTTTCTACTGATGAGCAGTAATGCAAATTATACAACAAGATGTTTTGTAA
Source organism: Limnoperna fortunei (assembly GCA_944474755.1). Classification (NCBI taxonomy): domain Eukaryota; kingdom Metazoa; phylum Mollusca; class Bivalvia; order Mytilida; family Modiolidae; genus Limnoperna; species Limnoperna fortunei. The sequence continues at coordinate 26,209,023 of OX104122.1, forward strand.
CTTGATGCAAATGATGTCGTCGAGGCTCTGCACAAAGAAAATTCTTCTTGATCCTACATAAGACTGTATAATCCTTGTTTTTGACACTTTGATGAAATTTTAAAATTCCTATCTGAAACGATAGTATAAGTGTTCAGTATATAAGTCCTATAGATGTTTGCATTGAGATAAAATCTCATCTTACCACATTCTGGCTACCATTCTAAGCAAAAACAGACAATTGTTAGCTGAGATGGTAATTTGAACGTCTTTTTGAAAACTAACAAAAGTTTAAACTTGTTCAGTATTTTCATTACATCAGTTCAGTTTCAATTTTTTTTTATATTAGATTAAGTTGGATTTCTCATTGAATAAGGTTTCTTTCCACAGATTTTTCATTTAAATAATTAGTTTTTGGGGGAATGAGGTGCTTTGGGATGCTCACATCTAGTATAATCATCTTCGAACACACAAAATGTATTTCACAAACAAATTAAACAATACATAAATTTGAGTCTTGTTTTAATAAAAACGCAAAGAAGACACTGTCAAAACTTATTCAAAGATAATCTCATTAAAAAGCCAATGGAAAATCTACCAACACACACAAGAGGAATCCTGTCAAAACTGGAATAAAATGTACATTATGCCCATAAGAATTATGAATTTAAGAGTCCATAGAGTACCAATCCCAAGCCCTGAGCAAAAACCATAACCTGTATACATTCCTCAATAACCTCCACATTCGGCTTTAATTAATGCCACAGGGCCCGCTAATTGTACCTTATGTTTATAATACTGTTTAATTAATAACATAAATTAAAAACTTCGATGTATTGTGAAGTTTATTTTATTTTGCCTTTGTTTACTTTGTAGATAAACAAACGTATGGGCAGTGTCTGTTATTTCATTGAAGCTAGTTGTCGGAAATACACAGTACACACATACACGCCAACAAAGCAAAAAATAGTTTAAACATAGTTTATTACAAACGTTTAACATTGGTCCATAAAGTTACATTTTACAGAATAACAATTAACATTGTAAAACACGTTACTGAAAATTACATTAATTCCATCAAGTGTGAGTATGTAGCATTAAAAATACTCTAGGAGGATGTCAACATGTAATCGTTTAATACATTCTGTTAAGAGAATTAGGTAGGTTAAAGCAAATGGTGAATAAAGAAAAATGAGAATTCGAAGATGATTACTACACTGTTGTTCTATGAGGGGAAACGCTTACTGCCGACTATAAAATTTTTAACACTGAAAACAATTTTTGATTGTGATCGTATGTGAGATAGGAAAATAGGCAACTTTCAAGTTCGAGTAATATTAATCAATTTAATAATATTGGTTTCTTGACTCATCAAAGCGAGGACAGTGGAATAACTACAGTGACGTGCAAAAAGTATTCGGTCACAATGGCCGCCGTTAAAAAACATGAAAGTGAAGGTAGAAAATTAAATGGCTACAATATCAAAAAGTGTTATGTTTTGTGTAAAATATTTGCCTACCTTCAGTACTTTGTCAGGTGTCCTTTAAGTTTAATTGCATTTAAGATCCTCCTAGGAATTGACATGTAAAGGCTTTGGACGTAGGCAGGTGTAATGTTCATCCAGATTGTTTCAATTTCTCGGAACAGGTCTTCTTTGGATTTTATCAAATTAACACGTGTTTGAAGCTTCCTTTTGACGTAGAGCCACACATTCTCAATAATGTTAATGTTTGGAGACTGAGCTGGCCAGCACATACCATTTATCCCGTTTGCAGCGATGTATTCTTGGGTTACCCTAGCGCGGTGAACTGGCGCATTGTCATCATGAAAATAATATCCACCAGCAGAAAAATGACGAGCGATAACAGGCCAGAGATTAACATCAAGAATAGAAATATACTTAGCTGTATTAATATTCCGGTTTACTGCAGTTATCGTGCCGACTCCGTGCCAACAAATGCAGCCCATATCATAACCTCGTACTTCGGCTTGGCTGAGTGTTGTTCAACAAGGTCTGGTCTCCAACCTTCATCACGCTTCCTCCAGATGTGAACACGAAGATCTTGTCCAATAACTATTTTGCTCTCATCTGAAAAAATTACTCGATTCCAGTGACGCTGAACTGTCCAATACCGCTTTTCCTTACACCAAGACAACCTTTTCCATCTGTTCACCTCTCGGACCACAACTTTCTTCTTGCATACACGTCTATTGTATCCGTGTTTGTGTAAATGATGTTGAATGCATCTTTTAGTAAGAGGGTCGGGGTTTTCTTCATTAAATTTCAACGTTATATCACTAAGAGAAGCCCTTCGGTTTGTTTTTACTATTCTCTCCAACTTCCGATACGCCCGTTCTTTCACCAAAGCCGGTCTGCCACTTCTAGGCTTATTTTCTACAGAACCGCTAGTTAAAAACTTACGAACAGTATCGATAACAGTAGATTTTGGAATATTTAAGACTTCTCCTATTTTTCGTCGTGAAAATCCATTCTGGAATAGCTCAACAATCATTTTCTTAACATCGTTTGACATTTCCTGACTCTTCCGCCCCATCTTTTGTTTTGTATTTTTCAGACCTTTCAATTAGCAGACGACAGAAATTTTGTATTTTTATGCCTTATCACGTGACAAGGAAGTTCTTAAAATACCTTACATAAGTCACATGTGTTTTACGACAGAGGACAAGGACGTTTAAATCGACTTTCACTTTGCAACGTAAACAAGACCGCCATTGTGACCGAATACTTTTTGCACGTCACTGTAAATGAGAATTTGGTTCAGGCACCCCTTGATAACAACTTCAGTTTGGAGAATTTGCAAGGTTTTAAAGAATAAATGATGGTTTTGGGAACGACATTATTTTAGCAGTCGATCCAATTTTGGTTCAAGAATAGTAATAACTGTGTATTGAGCTAGGGAAATACTATCTTTATTTCTTCCGGGTCGTAGACGGCAGAAAATATTTCTGGTATAGAGAAAATCGAGTTCTGACAAAGGTGACACAAAAAGGTCTGTCTAGTGTTGTAATGGTGGATGTTTTCAAAATAACGAAGGATAATATGTCGCTAAGATATGTAGATTCCGACGGTTACCATTTTATAAAAGTATGCTTTTTATCTTCACGTCTTTCACACCCCGTTTCTTGGAGCAAGCTTTTATTGGACACTAGTAGTGTACAACAGTGACAATTTTAGCAGCTTCTACATGAACGCTTTTCAATTTGTTTATTAAAAAAGAGTATGTAATTGCATACGACATCGGAATATTTTTAAATAGTCGAATGAAAATAAGGTAGATTTTCGCCAAGATTATTCTATCCAGAGTAAAGTTAAAACGTCTAAAAGTGTTAACGTTCAAAAACGCCTTTTGCATTCAAATTATTTTGTTTTTCTAATTTGTTTATTTCCTTTAAAATTTATATGACAAAGTATCTCATTAGATACTATAAAACAGAGTAAGCCAAATATTTAACAATTTTGCTGGTTCGTTGATGATGGATTTTTGTGAAACAAACACTAAAAACAATTTCAAAATTTGTATTTCAAATAGAACAACATATGAAACAAATCTAACACAAATCTAACTTAAATAAACATAGCAATAAATATTGTATCTTTACTTAAATTTACCAAGCCCCACCTTTCAAATGTTAGTCGCCATTTAAGTAACAAATAGAGAGACACAAACTTTACTAGGCATAAAATTTGTCATTAATGATAGTGTAAATCGCTAGTCATACCTGCACATATCTTCATATACACAACTGCAAGTTGTTCGAGTACAAAAAGTCAATATTTTTATGAACGTATAAAACATTAGTTGATTATTATGTTTTTTATCTCAGCTTTAGTAGTGCTTAGGTATAAATGGTAAAAATACAGTTTACAGAAAATAAACAAATCTAAAAAAGAAATAATATAATTGTATATTTAACATGTTGTATGTAATATTGTCTCGTGGAAACTGGATTATTATGAAGAATAATAATGTTTAAAAAGCCATTTGAAACACAAAATTAAGATTTTTTTAGATTTTATTAAGATTAGTATTATACAGCAAGGAATATTAGCCGTATCGGTTGTAGTCCAGATAGGTCACGTGACTTCAAATTATCCATATTAATTGCCAAGCAACATACGCTCACTACATTTTTCTGTACAAGTAAACTGTAACTATGATTTAAATCCATGAGACTGAGAGAAAATCTTGTTCACGAGTTATTTTAAATTTGATCAATTCAGTTCTAAATACTTATATGTTGTACATGTATATGTCCTCTTTTTTCCAACAAATTATAAATACATTATGGAATATCGGTTGTATATTTTATGGCAATGTTTAGTACATTCTGAAACAGGTCACATTGTATCTAATTTTCCATATATTTTGCAAGGCACATATGTTCACTAAGATTTTCTATGCAAGTAAATTGTTCTATCATTGTCAGCACAAATTAAAAATTCTTGGCACTAGGAGAAAATCTTTTTCTATAAATTTCTACACTGGAATGAATTTCATTTCTTCTCATTTGTCTGATCCTAAAATGAATAAACAATCAAATAAAAAAAATCTTCTAATATAATTCATGTAATACATTAAATTTATCGCAAAAAGTCTTAACTTTATTGATCTGGATAATACAATTGATTCATAGTTTATGGTAATACTAAATAAAAGGTATTTAGTTTTAATATTTTACTCTGGATCCGTCTTTTCAATTATTGATGTATGAAAAGTGTGTAAATATTATTAAATGCAGATATAATTTAATGATTTTGAAACCCTAAAATGATGCAAGTGTTAAAGTCCCGATCAATTTAAAAATATGCAGGCGTGAATGAGTTATAGCATTAAAATACCCTGGATATTTAAACCATTTTTTTCAAAGTAATGGTAATAGTTTTATTTTTTGGAGTCAGAAACTTCTCATTAAACTCTTTATTTCTACACCAGAGTTTATATTGAATACACGTATTATTTGTTATTTCTATTAATTTATTCATTATCAAATCAAAGTCTGAATGATTTTAAAATTAAAAAGGTCGACAAGTACATCTCGCCAATTCTTGTGTACAAGCGAGTGCCAGCTTTTTCATGTGCGGTTTTGACGTTACATGTAAAGATATTTGCGCTGAACCAAAATGCAAAAAAAAAAAATCGTTTAATTCTATCAATGATTTATTTAAAATAACATAAAAGCAACAATATACCCGGGGATCACGTGGTATCATGCTCTAAATATATAATGTGCACATTTCTCTCGTTCGTCACACTAAACTTTCTGTCCTAAAGGGACAAAAAGTCCTGAAATCCCCAGGGCACGGTGTTATATATGTCGGATTATGTAATGTTAGAATCAAAAAAATTCATTAGAAGAACGAAAATGTACTTATATAACCGCTGTTTGGTCTTTATGCCCTCATTTTTGGCATATATAATGATCATGTACTTTCATGCCTTCTGGCAATCTTCAGGTAGATAAATATTGTTAGTAATGTTTATAACGTTAGTAGTGTTTGTATGATGTTAGAATATGTATAAAAGGATTTAATATATATGTATATATATATATATTAAATATACTAAAATTAATGTTAATATTAATTGTCATTGTTTAAATTATGAGCGTCCTTTAAAGATGAATTTAAGTTTTTCTATAAAGTTTTTTCTTTTATTTCTCGTAAAAAATTACTGGATGTCTTCAACTCTGGTAATAATAATGATATGCAATCAACAGGTACACATGGTCCAAAGAATCGTACAACAGACAGAACAGTTAACAAACAATTCAATAACCAGAATAAAAAAACAAAGACGATTCAAGACAACAGACTCCGTAGAGAGACCAACCACATGAAACGAATATTCATATATTCCTATTCCTATAAACGACGGGTGTCTAATTAGAGGCAGGCACTGCTTACTCGTTCGGAGTACCTGAGTGTATCCATGGTTTTTATTAGGTTCTGGTTACCCGCTTTGTTTTTTTTGTGTTTTTGTATTTTGTGTTGCCTTTGTCTATATCCGAATTTGTAATTGTCCTTTGACTTTTAGCTCATGTTGTTCGTCTCTTTTCTTTGCTATTTTTCCAAAAGAAAACAGAATAGATGCTAAAATTATTAACCTTTCAATCTGAAGTTCAGATGATGACAAATTACTTAATAGGGGACTTAAATTATATAATTAATATTAAATATTAGTACTTGCCTCATTTTAAACTTTTTTGTTTTCGTAACTCCTCGGACTTTCACATGTTTCAGTCTGGCTGTGCTTTGGATATCAAAGAATGATAGTTTTAGGTGTGTTAGTTGTCTTCATAAATAAATAAATAATAAATAAATAAAAAAAATAAAAAAAAATAAAATAAAATAAATAAATAAATTATATAAGTTATGTTTTCGCATTTTAAAATGCTATCAAATCTCTATAAATTCTGAGTTTTATACAACTTAAGGAGATAAACATAACATCGACACGCATTATTTATATTTTTATAACAATAAAAAAAAAACACAAGACAAAAAGTTCTTTTATTGAATTTTGTACTAAATTATGTTTCAAAAGTTACTCAATATAAATTAATAGAATTTTTTGTAGTTTCGTCAAACAAAGTAAACTTAACGGAACAAATTCAAAGAAGCTTATGTCCAAAACTTAATATTAATTGTATTAATAACTGTTTTGTGTTACACAACATCAAATGGTTGTGAATAAATAGACAAAAACTGTTAAAACATAAAATCTAATGCATAAAAAATTTGAGAATCGAAAGAACTTGCTTTAAAATAAAACTATTCCTATTTTGAAATAAAAATAATATGTTGTCTGCTATTAACCCAAGGGATTTACATGTCTATGTCATTTCACAATACTTCCTAGATGGTTGTTAATTTTGAGCTGAACAAATAACACTTCCTTCGTGAGGTTGGAATATATGTCATTATTAATGCATAAAAGAGGAAAACAATCAACACCAAAAAGGTACGTTATTTATTCATTTAGAAATTTTTTGAATAGTTTACTTATCGTCGCATCTGATCTATTAATGAAATAAACTAAAAAATTCAGTTTTTTTTAATTATATGAATTTGGTTTCCGATATATTTCGCTTTCCCAGTTTTTCAAGACTCGAAACCATATTTTTGTTAAATAGTTGTCTCTACTCTCACACAAATCTTGTGTGCAGATAAACTAGTAGTCTCAATGAAAGTTTTTACACTCGGTCAGTAATGGATCTCAATAAATTGTTGCATATCGCGCAAGGACTTTCATGACGACCCCCTTTTTATTACATGAAAATGGTAACTTTTGAATAGAAAGCGGGCAAAACTTGAGGTTAACCCTTACCCTTGATCTTGACCAGGGTTATGGGATCAAGGTCACATGTGTTTTAGTACAGGTGTTTTAAATGTTTGTACCTTTCGTATCGTTACGTATATTGGGCATTTTAGCATTACCGCTGCTTTCATGTAAACATGTTAAAGTAAGGGGGTTATAAGGTGACCCCCATAAATATGATGTGTGCAGATCTCTTCCTAGACCCCATGGAATGATAAAAATGGACGCAAAATCGCTCAGAGCACGATGTCCTTAAAACGTGGCTACTATGCAAATCTGTTTGGAGAAAAAGCAAATATTCCGGATCGCTTAAATTGAAAATTGACTTTTTATGGAAAAACCGCAATTGTCGGAAAAATGCTCATTCTTGTTTTTTTGTAAATGTAGTTGCAATGTAGATTTTACTCCACCCAAATATATTTGATGTGCATATATGTAAAAAAAACTCGGAAATCGGTGGAGTAAATGTCCTCCTTCTGTATACTCCACTCTATCTTAATCCTTGCTTAGTGTGTTTTATTTTAAATTAGAAATAAATGCACGCGATCTGGTGCGTACGGAGCTGGAGTACTCGAAGAGAACCCCAAACTTTGGAAAGAAAACTGGCAATCTTTGTCAATTAAGATTGGAGTCGAGAGCAACCTGCCCGAATGTTTGGTTATTATACGAAAACGATGTGGAATCATTGGCTTCCGAGCTTTAGTTTTTGCCCGACTACACCACTGAAATTGTAATTGAAATGGCAGTATCGGCACTATGTTAAAAGTCATAAGATAAAAATCTAAAATTTTATATATGAAAGTGAATATACTATGTTATCACTTTAATCTGTGGTTCGAAAATAACCTATGAAAATTACAGATATACTACGATTGAAACATTTGTTGAAGTAAAATATAAAACTTTAATTTTTATTTTAAAGCAAAAAAAAACATAGTTTCTTCCTGATTACGCAGATTCTGAGAACAATATTGTGTACTAAAATTTGTGTATGTTGTTGGGAACCTGATACAGTACATTAAACTATATAATTAACACAAACAGTTACACAAAACACTATTAATAATGGGATCTCTAATATAAATTACTACTAACTTTCCTAACACGATGGCTGCAACATTTAGTCAATGAAAGGAAAACACGTAAAACATATTTTAAACCCATAATTTAAACCCATGTCAATAAATGAAATAAGCAGAATAAAGAATTAACAGTGCTGACAAAAAATACTGTTTATTAAAAAATGATTATAAAAAGGTAAAATGAGATTAGAAGAAAGAAGATTAAAAACAAGTAAGGCTCTATCAGAGTATCGACAAACAGCTGCTAACGCCTAAAGATGCGGAACTTTTCGTATTACTCAAAAGCGAGATAACATTTACGATATTTCGTAAAAAGCGCAATGGATTGAATTAAAATGATAACAATTGCGAATGTGACACAGAATCCGATGTTGACTTTTTTTTATGTCTTTTTCGATAATATTCGTCGTCATGATAACGCCACAGAATTAAGATTTGTTTGTAGATTTCAAAGAACAAAACGATGGTCATACTGACACAGATATTTCGCAACAATCAACTAAGTCTTTCCAAGGGATGACTTCAACCTTGGCAATGTGAACCCATTGTAAATCAGAAAAAACGTAGTCCAGGTTGATGTGTTTAAGTTATAAAATGATTCTTTGATAATTAAAATTTTTAGAATGTTTTTAAAAATTCATTACTACGTCACTGTATCAAAACATAATTGCATTGTTAAAAATAACACTGAGTGCAAGTGAAATATCACATTTGGCCTCTAAATATAAGAAATGAGACCTTCTAACTCCATCTAGATACAAAAAAATCGTCACAGAACCTAAATTATTGTAATTAATTATGTAGGCAGTACTTTTATGTGGAAGTTTTGTTTATATACTATATATTGTAAAATAAAACGCATATTTGCATTTTTCGTTCAAGGCATGGAGTATCATAGCATAATTTGTTTTCTATTGCTGACTTGTGCTGTTTACTTATTTCTCTGGATGCACATCAATTATCGAATACTCAGCTTTCCAACGAAAAAGGTAAGACTTAATTGAGAAGCGTTTATGGTGCCGTTTTGCACCTTATTGCTTTTCAGGTTAAGATTTTTGAATTTTGTTGTTATCTATTATAAAATATACTACCGTATATGTGGTTGTTTTGCAGTGATTTAATTTTCGCTATATTCGAGGTAGAAGTTAGAACGCGAAAATAAAAACGCGCGAAATATTAAGACGAATAATACAGTTATTTATTATGATTACGGACTGCGAAAATTACATTAAGCCAAAATAAACTCACACAGTTTTTAAACAAAAACGCAAAATTTTACCCACGCGAAAAAACCACTTATACCGTAGTTATTTCACACCTAAACAGATTATGCACATCCACGGCTTGGCATGTTCAAGGCAAGGAATGTTAACCCATAACCGATTAATTCCTATATAGATCATTACCTCAATATAGTTTGATTTCGTTTAAATACAGATAGGAATTATTTTGTTAATATATTCGTTTTGGATAACTGAAGCCACTCTATTATCAATAGATCGTCATCATCAGCAGCTATATTTTTACAATGCACGTGGAAATGTTAATTGTATTGTTGATTTTATAGCAAGATTTTTTTTTAGATCAGGCTTATTAGACCGGTTGTAGTTACTATATGACCGACGGCTTCAGTTTTTTAATTCGCAAAAGGATTGTTTCTAAGTAGGTTCATTCTACGTAATCATTTAAATTTGTCTTGTGTTCCAATCATTTTACTTTAAATGGCCAGCATGTAATTGAAAGTAGTAAACGTTACACCTCAACCTAGCAAATAGCCCTATGGCCCTCAAACCCCTTCCCCAAACCTAAGATTTCTTTGTGCGGTTAGTGGGACCACAGACCACATTTGAAAAAAATAATGGTTTCAGGTTCAATCACATACGATGGCGTATGCTCATTTACCAAAGGTATGAATGATCAAAAACATATTTATATCTTAGGAAATAATTTTTGACCTGCCAAGACAACTGATTCTTGCCTCTTTCAAGAAAAGGCAATACAACCGCTTTATAATATATTTTATCAAAATTGTCTGAATTAAGGAAAAAAGACATTAACCTAAGTAGACGAGGCCTGAAAGTAGTCCTGACTTTAGCACAAAAAGATATAGTACCTGAGTAGACGAGGCCGTAAAGTAGTTTTGACATTGGCCCAATTACTTGCAGTACCTGAATAGATGAGGCCTGCAAATTGTCATTAATTTATCCCAATCACCTACAGTATCAGAGTAGACGAGGACTGCAATTAGTCCTTAATTTAGCCCGGTACGCTACATCACCTAAATAGACGAGGCCTTTAAATAGTCCAGACTTTAGGCCAAGAACCTAAAGTACATGAGTAGACCAGACTTGGAAATAATCCTTACTTTAACCCAATTGAAAATAGTTTGTTGTTGACAAAAAATATATTAAAATACTGACTTAACATTTTTACTAAGAAGTGGGAATTGGAACATAATCTAATTTTAATAAATACAAATTTTCATTTTTCAAGTTAAAAGAGCAAAAAGTCCCAAATTAAAAAAATATATATGCATTTATAGCAAGGAGTTGTTTTGAATAAATAACGAAACAGAAGTGTGGTATGGCACAACTTAGAAAGCATATTTTTGGGGATAAATAATAAAAGGTGTTTATTAACATTTAAGCTTGACTCATTTAATTTATTATGTTTGTACTTTGCGATGATGCAATAAAATATATGTTTATCTGGTATTCTTGCAGCTGGCCAATTAATAACATGTCGGATGTTATGTTAGAATTATGATTGACAGACGTTATCTCCTTTATTACAGATTCATCAGAACGAGAATTATTTTTTGATAAACGAAACTTATACAGTAGAACACAAACAAATAGAAAAAAGACGAGAAATAATAAACGAAACACAAGGTAACACACAAATTAAAAGTTTGGACAGTGAGGTAAATGAGAGAAGCATAAATAATAAGAAAGAAATTGATACACCGTATGTAAAAGTAGCTGGATTACGTTTGTATATATATTCTGCAATTATAGATAATAGGTTCAGGAATGACGTCATTAAAACAGTTTTAGTGCATGGATGGCAACACAAATCTGTCACAGGAAATAGAACTACTTGTTGTATAATGCTTTATAACCGCACTGTTCTGTCCTATTCCGGAACAAGCGTTTCGCCAACTATTTATTTAACTGAATCCAATTTAAAAGCAAGCATATATACATGTCTCATCAATGCCGATGTAAAGGAAATAAAAGGTGTATCACTCCGTATTAACAACTCCACTTGCATACCAGATATGACGTATTACGTTAAGCCAATCATAAAAGAGAAAAATCAACATTCTAGCGATATTGGTGTTTGTGCTCAACATGCCTATGGAGCTCTTGACGCTAAAAAACTGATAGAATGGTTCGAAGTTCATCGACTTTTTGGAGTTAATACAATTATCGTATATACATACAAATTAAATAACGACGCATTTAAGGTATTACAATATTACGAAACGCTGGGTTTGGCAGCAATCATTAGAGGATACGACGCGCCCGAAAAAGGTAAGAAACCACAAAAGTTTATATAAGTAATAACAATTAAAGCATATTATACACCTTTCTCCATATTTTCATTGTAAACATCCAAGAACTTTTACTACCATCTAACCAAATTACACCTACAGAAAAACCTAAGAATTTAATATATTTTCGCAGTAAAACATACATTTAGTCAATGAACATACTTCTCATCAAACTTCATAACAGGTATTCATATCTCTGATCAGCAGTCCGGAACGACCTGAGGTGACTGATAGGGCATGTCTTCTAGTTGGAAGACGAGGGTTGTCAGGTCATTATACCGTAAGGAGACCACGGACCACTGCGAGTTAATTGCTTGGAGAGTGCCACGCTCCATGCATGGTAGAGCCCTTTCGTATATCTCGATAAGAGTAGGCCCGTTGTAGCCGCTACAACAGACTACATTTTCCGACCCTTCTCACACCCCATACTTTTCCAGTGGCAGTCAAAATGTGAGATCTTTGTTCCATATTTTTCGAATAGATTTATTGTTTGTTAACTTGCTCTTGTCCTGAATATAATAATAAATCAATAAATTAAGTCATTTCGTATCATAAAATATATATGTTGTTTTACAATTAAAGATAGGTACCCACGAGAAGTTGGAGAGGAGACTCATCAGGTATGGGATGATTTACAAGTAATATTATTGGATTGCGTAACCAGATTAGACAGATACAAGTATGTAGCCATTATTGATGCCGACGAATACATCGTTCCAAATGTAACTGACTTTAAAGGAGCTTGGATTAAATTTTTCGTATGTATATAAAAATACAAAAACCAGAGATGCGAATGTTTTAGCTGAATGGAAAAAAGTTTTATAACAAATTCTATACATATTATGTATTAATTTTCTATTAATTTTATCATTTTTGCATATGCAAGGATCTACAAATGCAATATGGCTTCATAAAAATAAATGTTTTATCTTTGCGAGAAATCCTAAAGCCTAAATTTCGGGGTACCTTTTCACAATAAGTACATGAAGTATTTAATATAGAAATTATATATTTTGTAAGGGAGGAGACCTCAATCATCATTCTAGGAAAGTAAAAGGTATTTATTATTTTTCATTTTACAGCAGAAAATGTTTAGCAATAATAATATTGCTGGTATAACCTTTGCAACACAGTATCATGTGACCACATGGGGACCGTCAAACCTCTCAAGTCAACTAACCATTGGTAGATACTTAAACACCACAGGTGCTTCTTTGGACCGACCAAAAAATGTGTATATGCCATCTCGAGTGATTCAGGAATATACTGAAATTCATACCTATTTGCCACAAAAAGGATTTAAAGGGTAGCTGTGATAAATAAATAAAATATCAATATAATGTTCTTTGCATTTATGAAATAGAATTGCAAAAATGCTCCTCAAAGAAACTGATAATCCAAGACTGAATGAATTAAAATGTAGACCATTTTTATAAGTTTTAAAAAATAACTTCATTTATTATATTTCTTCAATGTTTATAAAGAAAAGAACCGCAACAACATAAATACATTTAAAGTAACTTTTATTTATTTCCCTAATATATTTCTCGCTTGTTGACAAGATTAGAAATTTATCAGATCAACACACTTAAATGTCGCTGATTTTAACCATACATATATAGACTTAAGTTATAATATTAACAGGTGAAATTGAACACATTTAGAGCTAGGTATCATAAGCAAGATATCAGATAAAAGCAGTTAACTAAATTTTGATTGAAGTGGGTTTTTTTTACTAATTTGTGTGTATGTTAATAGTTTTAGGATGATAACAGACAGGAACCAAGTATCATTCAAAGGCTCATTTCTAGAACATACATCTTTTATGTTTCGATATAAAGCCAATAGTTTATGCTTTCAATATTGCATGTTATTTTGCGTTAATGTGGTGTTATCCAGTATTTAAACTTTGTTCGATTTACTCAAATAGCATATTACTATTCTATAGGATATATGTAGATCCAAATGCGGCAGCTAATCACCACTTCCGGGAATGTAGGAAGGAATGGTTGAATCCAGCGATCAAGAATACTACACATTATATAAATGTTTATCGACCCCTTCTCAGTAGTCAACAAGATGTCTTGTGTTTTGACTTTCAACGCTATCGTGAAGAGCTATTGTTACACGTTGCTAATGCTGTGGAGGCAAATGTTACGAGAATTATAGAAATGCTGGCTATTGAAAATTAAATATGATAGACGTTAGAAGGATTCTCAGAGAAAAGCAAAAAATAAACATTGTAACATCAAGCGCTAGTTTGTCGTAAAATACGAATAGGAAGAGGAGCAAAATAAATATAAAAAGAAACAAATTCCTTTGAAATCAATTATTTAAAATTCTCCAAGAAGTCACAAACAGCTGAACTCAAAATGGTTCTCATTAGGACAGTTAAACAAATTCAAGATCATCGTACATCCATTTGTTTGTTGCTTTGGTTGTATCTCATTTTATGTCTGTAGCTTTAAACATTAAAAACTTGCGGGATCAGTAGTCACATATTATATATTTAAGACGTTTTTTTCATTGTTGTAATTACGTTTTTTTCATTGTTGAAATTATGCATGTCCGCTGGATTACAGTGTAAATGGAAGATTGAGATAAATTTTGACCGTTTATCCTTAATTGACTAAACCTTGAAAAAATTTCCACCGAAAGTAGTATATAAAGAAGAGCAATCTATGTATTTTTATCAATTGAAGCGTAGTCAGTGTCTTATAAAGACACAAGAAAAATTGTTAACTCTTGAATAAGGCTAATACTAATACTCAATGACATAATTAGAAATACATTGTGTGGTTATTCCTGCATTAGGTATACACTGTATATATCTGATAAAAATAGTTGATTGATTTAATGTTTGCTTTAATTCCAGCGAGCTGTATTTCAGTTTTATTCAGGACAACTAAACAGAATTCACGAGCATCGTACATCCAGTTGTTTGTCGCTTTGCTTGCATCTTATTTTATGTCGGTAGCTTTAAACATTAAAAACTTGCGGGATCAGTTTTTTTTTACAATAGTCACATTATATATTTAAGATGCCTTTTTCATTGTTGTAATTTTTTTTATTATGCATGTCCGCTGGATTACAATGTAAAGGGAAGATTGAGATCATTTTAGACCCGTTTATTCTTAATTGACTAAACCTTGGAAAAATTTCCCCCGAAACTAGTATATAAAAAAGAGCAATCTTTGTACTTTTATCAATTGTAGCATGGTCAGTGTCTTATAAAGATACAAGAAAAATTGGTAAGTGAATATTGCATGAGATTGTCATTGTAATTCTTGAATAAGGCTTACACTAATACCCAGCGGCTACAACGTGCCAACCCTTATTGACATCTACGACAGAGCTTTTTGCGTGCAAGGAGCGCGGCAATCCCAATACGTGCGTACTGTGTTCCGCGGTCATGCTTTCCGTATTTTGATTTGACAACCCCGCACTATTCGCCACCTGGGGACGCGCTGGGCAGCTTTGTGAACCCTCACAGTATGGTACCAGTATAGCAATTCTTGGGTAGCTACTTATTATCTGGAACACCGTGATATTAAACGGTGAGAGGGTGTAAAATAGCTGTGATAATAATGGAGTGCATAGAGTTGTACGCAACTTATTTTGCTAGAAAGTTATATAGTTGGGCTGCCTCAAGTGGTCTGTCATTGTGATTTTGTGAGTGGCGTTCTATATATAGTTGTCTGCTATAAGACAATATCTCTGAAAACCTGAGTAACCAGGTACGAACTTTATGCACGCAAACTTTCGGCACACGACACGACTATTAAAAAAGCCTCTCTGTGTGCGAATTTCATTACATTTTGTCTTTGACATTATTCTCAATAGTGACGCCCTTGTTTGTTTTTTTTGCGCTTCTGTTGCGAGTCAATATGTCTCAATGTCATTACAAAGTTATTGCCCAATGCCTTGAAAAATTTCTGTCTGTACATAAACACTGAAACTGAAATGTAAAAGTCTTAACAGGTCAAATTAAGTACATATTTAAACATTTCTTTATAGCCTTTCTTAGGTTCAGAGGAACATTATCCTCAAGATTTCAATCCGGTACATGCTTGCCAGTACTTCAGACTATAGAGTAACCTACCGCGAAGATAACAAAACTATGGAACTACATGTGTATCTACAGTAGGTAACTACAAACAAAAGACAAAACGGTAAACTCGTTTATTCGTCAAGATGTTGATTAAAGCGTTAGACGTTGTACAGTTCACAAGTTGTTAAAGATTAAATTTACGTTAATGGTTCCATAACCAACATTTTATTTTGATTACATCTCCGGTCTCGTTATTTTCTTAACCATATGCATAGCGTCTTTTTCTCTTAATCATACCACATTAATATTAAAATAAAAAACCGAGTGATACATAAGTCCATACAGGTAGTTGTGCATTGCTTCCATAAATATTTTGTTGATAACCGGATACTTCGTTTTTATTTTAAAAAACATGTGCGCGAACTGAGCCTCAATCAAATATACGATATCACAAAAATAGAATCTATAAAAAATGAAATTTAAAAGTAACAACCAAGTTTATAATTCTTTGTTTGATATTTTGTTGTTGTTAAGTTGTTGACATTTATCACCTGTCATTGTTAACATACCATTTTTTCCGACTAAGTGTATATTGAAAGAAGGTATGGAAGCGTTATATTTATGGATAATGTTGCTTTCATTCTACCTCTGTGTACACTAGACAAATAATTGTCTAATTACACCTTACTGTTTCTAAGTTTTGTCGTTTTGGTAACTTTTATTTGTAACATTACCTTTATTTAGATGTGTTTGGTCAAAAAAGAAAATTAAGATAAATATACATGCACACCTAATATACTATACAATAATCTTTTATGCTATCCATTACTGTTGGGTCTGGAACAATTTCTCAACAACAACTTTAAAGTTCAAGTTCGCAAAATGTAACAATGCCTGTTGGAAATCACAGATGTATCTTATTCTTGACATAAACTTTTTGAATCTGGTTGCTATATCTATCTGACAAGAGTAAGAGTCAATTAAGAGTAAGAAGTAAGAAGGATATTTAATAGCAAGAATAAATATAGTCATAATTTTATGTATAATATATAAAGACTGAAAGTCATACAAATCTTCGAAAAATTAAAATTAAATACCACTAAGCTGTAAGAGCGCTTTACAAGTTATCGATATTTTCTTAAGCACTTAATCTAGAGATTACAAGGTATACGAAGGTCGGATACGTCGTACAAAAGTAGCTAGCTATTATTTTTATTTTTATTGACTTAATTGCAACTCTAATGCCAAAGCATGTTATTGATATAATCTAAATATCTGATCATTCCACAGTGTATTGTTTATGGATATTTTATAATCAAACAAGAAAATGACACATATAAATTGCACGTAAGTTGTCTTTTTAATGATAAGTATATTTAAGAAATTAAACATTGTTATCAGAGATACAATACGGACTTATTGAAATTAAAAACTTCTGTACACTTTTTACACTCCAACAATATACGTAACAAATACAACATAATAAAAACAGCAATATGCATCACAATGCTCATATACTTGTTCAAACTAAATTATTATTTACAACAGAAGAAAACCATACAGTTTGTGGAGAGATAAAAAGGAAAGTGGCAATCATCAGTACGGGATGATACATATATAACTATTTCTGTAATTTACAAAATGAGAAATTGTAATAAATCTTTTTTTAAATTAACAAAAATGAGAAAGTTTGAAAAATGAGGCATTTCTAATTTTAAAAGAGGGAAAATTAATTTAATTAAAATATACCCTTCTTTCATGTCCACTACAAAAACAACAAACAGGAAACTCAAATTATCGATATGTTAAAGAATAAATAAAAATAAAAAAAATTATCTGCAGCAGAGGGTAGACTTAAACCTAAATAAATGTGTTAAGTGTTATACTAAAACAGATCATTTGTATCATGAAACATCGGCACTCCTCTAACATTTTACTTTAAGCGAGGAGTTCAGCGAGGAGATAGTTTGTCCTCCTTCCTTTCTATTCTGATCTTAAAACCTTTAACACTAGCGTAATCAGTGGAATGGTTTTATGCTTTATTAACATAATGACAATCCTAAATAGAAAAGATCATTATATATGATAGACAAATTTAATTAATGTACTGGTCTGCGAAACTAGCTTAGATAAAAGAAGCCCTATTGAGTGGATTTACAAAGTTGATATACTAACGTAAATCGACATTAAGACGTCAGTTCTTGAACTCATTGTAACTCTTTAACAAGATGATGCCTTTTTAAAATTAAGAAAGTGGAGTATCTTCCTATTTCAATAAGAAGACCCGATCAAATTGATCGTTGACGTGCAGTAATAGATAATTCAAAATTGCTTTCGAATGTGTCTCCGCTGAAATTTTCGAAATAAATGGCATTGTATCTAAATTAAGTTTATATCAGGTTAATTAAGTTTTGCAACAATCATAACAACATTGCGATGAAATCAGATCAACGATTTTAGAACAGTTTCAAAAACAAGGTAAGTGCGATGGGTTGACATATGATAAAGCTTGCTATTTCCATCCATAACATTGAGGTCAGAAGAGATCCAATTGGTAATGTATGTGTAATTTTCGTTTAATACCTGTTGGTACTAATATTCCATACTAAATCAATATGAGGACTAAATGCGGAATTCGTATTAGGCTTTGTTGATTAGGATATACCAATAAAACATAATATTTCAAAAGTTTAATTTAGTAGTCTTACATTGTTTACAAAAATATACAACTTCTTATCTTCGAATTTAAGTTTTCCGTGAAATATTCCACTAAAATCTGCTCAAATGTAGTTTCATGTTTGTGAATTTCTTAATATATTTTGGACTTCAATTGCAATAGTTTCCTTTACAGGGTTTTCAGTGTACGATATGACATGTTATTATACATGTGTCGCTATAATGTAAGCACTTTTCTAATATTATGATATTTTCTTAACGCCGCTTACATACTAATGCCCAACGTTTGTGATTAAGAGCCACGAATAACATTTAGTACATAAATGAAAATCAACCATCAGTACCGATTCAAAATAACTATTTTACCAATAAATATTTTGCACATTAAATACCATTCAAAATGAAATATTTACATTACGTACGTCGTTCATCAATATCCAGGATTTCTACTGTTTCAAACCATTACGGATGACGTAGAATCATTCTTTGCATTTCTCAATGACACCGGTAGCCGTGAAGAGCACGCACTTCTTTAACGACGTCCACAGTTAACAACCCGGAGTAATTTAAATCAACAAATTTACATTGTGCACGGTTTGAATCAGGATCCCGGCATTTCTTTAAACGAAATAAAATGTAGATATAAGAATTCAATGCATTTGTTTGATGTTTGATTTACCACCAAGAATCTTGTGTTTGTTTTTATTGTATCAAAGAAGCATGAAAATCGTTCAATTTGCATCTTAATTTAAATTTTTTTATATTATAACTACTGCTAAGATAATAATTGTTATTACCGTCTTTTGTCGTATGAAGCAGTAAGTATTTACATGTGTTTATTGTATATTTTTTGTTCTAAAGTACAGATTGTAACAATACTACGCAACCGTATTTAGACTTAAGAATTTATATTCGATTCAATGAAAACATACTTAAGCTTGTGTTATAATAACGGGAATCAAGATACGTATAATCCATATTTGAGCTGTCTGGGAAATCTTATGTTTGTTTTTATTGTATTAGAAAAGTATGAAAATCGCGCAATTTGCATCTTAATTTGAAATTTTTTATATTATAATTACTCCTAATGAAACCAACTCGACACTAACTAATTTATTGAATTATGACTACCCATGTACTTCACTAATACAATAGATTGTCTATAATAAGCTAAAACAAAACGTACAAAATCGAAAAAAGCACGTACCTTGTACTGTGCCTTAACATTAGTTTTATATCGATTATCAAGTTTACATATTATCCATCGACAATACAATATCAATGATTTCTTAACACATTATTCTGTGTATGGGGTCACCCATAATTGTCACACTATAAGGGAAGTGTTTCAATTTCAACATATTTTCCGTACGTTTTTTTAAACTTCCTACAATAAAGGACAAACTTCCTGAACTGTTTTCCGCATTTGAAACATTTTCAAAATCATTTAACAGAATATATTTGTTTTATGATAAAATTAAGTAGAATAAAAGAAGTAGAAAAGTGGTAAATGGGACAAAAGGGGTTTTCACAAAGAGTACTCTGTGCAAACTTGTGAAAAATGTTGACAATTGTGGGTGACCCTTATATTATTAAATTTTTTATGGTATTTTTAGTAATATTGTTACATGAGTAGGTACATAATAGAGCTCATTAGTGCCTCTTACCTAGACCTTCTTAAATAATCTTAAGATCAGAACTAAAACATAAACTCGACGACAAGCGTAATGACTTAACTTTCTCATCATTTATACCATTATTTCTTTGGCTACAGCTCATGTTTTTTACATTTAACAATTCATACAATATGCAATCGACATGTTGCCTGTCTAGACCGGCCACAGATGTAGTTAAGTAGTCACTTTGAAAATTATGCAAATGTCATTTTAAATTGCTTGTCCAAAACAATGTATGTAATAATGATGACTTTGTATTATTATGCATTAATTGTTCAATACATATACTGTAATATGTGTAGGATTAGTAAAATGAAATTTTGCTTACATTTCTGATGTTTCCAAAGCAGTCTTGTTATTTGTATTAGTGTATTTGTTGTTTTTGTACTAGGTTTTACTTCTCGGCATCATGACTTAGTTCACCGTTACTAAATATCTAGGTCATAACTGACCATTGCTTTCCATTTTTCTTAACTACTTTCACATTTTTATCGAAATATTACTACCCCTGAATATGAATATGAATAGTACCGCATTTTAACTACAGTTATACGACGGTTGCCATGCACGGAAGAGGTTTTGCTTACTTTTCTGGAGCACCTGGAGTAACCCCAGGTGCGTTAGTGTGTTGTGTTACTCAATATTGGGATTTTGTGATTTTTTTATGTTGTTGACACAATTTTGTTTAAGCGTAACTTCGTCTGCCCTTGGTCTAGCATTGTCCTTCTGGAATATTTACCTGTGATGGTCGATAATTGAGAGAAGATTTGGTTGAAGAATGTCGTCTTTGTACCGCTAAGCTGTTGTTTGGTACGTACAATTGAGATAGCCGCCGACACTATGAAGGTACTTTGCCGAATCTATCCACTTCCTGGACACATGACTGTTCGAATAGTTAATTTCTTCGGAGAAAAACACGTGTTCTACCATCATTCTTCTGTAGTAGGAACCGCGATGCGTCACTTAACCAGATTCTGCGCCAGTTCCGGAATCAGAGCTATTGGTAAAAGTAATTAGTTGTTTTCATACCTTTTGTTGTCTCCGTAAAGAAGAATTAAACATATTATTAAACTTTTATACAATGTCACGATTCTTTTGTAAATTTTATTCAATATAACACTACAAATATTGAACAAATTGATGTAATTCAAAATAATTTGTTTAACATGTTTTCATTTGGTAGTTTATAAGAGAATTATGATTGTGTTATCTTCAAAAAAATATCTGAAAGTATGCCATGAATTTTTTGTTTTTGTTAATCGGTAGAGAAAGATAGAATAGTTTTAATGCATTAAGTGTGTTGTTTTGACCTATTTTTAAAAGTTCCATTGGAAACAAGTTTAAATTCTTTTTGAGAAAAAAGAATTATTCACTTATTTTAAAATAATTTAATTATTTCACAACTGAACGTCATTTGACTTTATAGTCTAATATGTTTAAATTAACATAGTTGCTTTTTTAATTTGTAAGAAAAATATTTTTAACAAATTATATCTTGTATCTTTTGAATCTGTATGTTTTAGAGACAAAATGAAATTGTGATGAAATTATAAAGTTGCTTTGGTCTGTTTTTCCAATCGGCAAAGAGGTTAAAGTTTAAGGGTTTTATGGAAAGAATAGAATATTATATCAAACTGCCATCCAAATCTATTGATTTTATGAATACATGTCTCATAATACTTAAAATAGTTTTGTATATAATTTATCATAAATTATCTAAATAAAATCAGTGACGGACTATATGTATGTATGTGATACTACCGGCTATGTTTAATGTTCTAAAATATAAGACTTTTCTCAGGCATAGATTTATATGTTTGTTTTGCATGCTACTTACCATTTTGAAGGCGATTTGGATTCATGGCTATCTATTTTAAATGATGCCAAGTGGCTAATACATGTTACAAGTTTAAGGGTACGATAATTCGGCGAGAGATCGCTCGGACTCTTTTGACATCTAATCGATGCAGGGTAATATCCAAGTTGGGGAACTATATGGGCAAATACCCATCCGATCAAAGCTTTATATTCTTTTATCGGATACAGCCTTATATGAAATGACAAAATCCACATATTAATGTGACAAATTAATTGGTGGAGCACGCCACCTGTATCTGTCTTTTTTATGAAATTGAAAAATACACTACAATCATGTGGAATGGTAATCAAATTAAGCCACACAAATTCAAAGACAAAGGGTTTTGTTGCGCGACATTTTGTTTAATTTAAATACCAGTTTTCTATTTTTTTTATACTATTTGAATTTTAAAGACAAAATGTTATTTGCAGATTCTTTTCTGTTTTAATTGTCATTTGCTGATTCTTTTTGAAACCAAGATGACCAAAGGACATATACCAGTCAATATGTTCTGTATAACCCAGAAACAATAGAAAAGTTGCTGAAAAACAAAGACGTACAAAAGATTCCAGAAACCAAGTCCAATGGTAAGTTTTAAAATGTACACATATTTGTTTGATTTATTATTATTATTAGTATAATTTGTAAAATTAACAATAGCCAAAATATAAATTTATATCCTTTATTTACATTAAAATACAGCTGGTTTTGTATGCATGATCTATGTTTGTCACTACACATACCCTATATCACACCCCTGACTTTATCGCAAAACATATCAAAATTTATATCACATGCCGTATCAAACCTATGCGGATTTGACCGAGGTGGTCTAGAACGCTAGACATAATGCAGGCGAATAGGTGCCACAGTGTCACAACAGTGTGAATTCGAATCCCGCTGAGGGTAAGCCTAAATTTGACAGTGTTAAAAATATAATTCAAGCAGTGATGGGCTTAATTTGTAGACGTATATATAAGTATTCAATATTAACCCTGTAATTCTGATGTTTCAGAAATCCGCTGGATATATATATATTTTATGCTTGTCACAATACTTAGACGTTTGTATATCTATATACAAAGTCTTAAGTAAGCTACCAACACTTACTAAGTATCGGATCGACAACTTGACGATACAGCATAAAAATCATGTTTCTGCTATAAAATAAATATATCAATAAATAAGAAATAATTGTCGACTAACTGATGGCCTTATTCTGTGTATCTATCTATCTATCTATCTATCTATCTATCTATCTATCTATCTATCTATCTATCTATCTATCTATCTATCTATCTATCTATCTATCTATCTATCTATCTATCTATATCTATCTATCTATCTATCTATCTATCTATCTATCTATCTATTTTTCTTTCTTTCTTTCTTTCTTTCTATCTTAAACATAAAAAGTCCAACATAACCAGAATGTACATTTCTATTTTCACAAGCGCTTTAGTGTATCATTGCAGTATTCAGGTGAATATTTTTGTAATATAGAAATGTAAATTCTGGTTTCGTTGGACTTTTAATGTTTAATATATACTTCTGTATACAAGATTACGAACTGCTTAATTATATATGTATATTACTAAAAGAAACTTGATGCTTATGTAAAAGCAAATAATGTTGACATTCTCCCATATTCGCATAGGCCGCTTTCATTTGATTAATTGAAGTGTCCATTAACGTTAAGTGAGCAGTATTGCAGCTATATTAAGGACCAGACTGACGTAACATTAATAAATAGGACAAATGGGACGGACAAATGGGGTTTTTAGGTTGAATATCACAAAGAAGGGCGAGTTGTGTATGGCACTTAAAATGAGTCTGCCCCTTATCGAATTCAACTAAGTGACTTTCAGTTGTGTAAGAAGCGTTGCAACATTTATTAAACACATTACTTACTATAGTCGTATGCCGGTCTTTTCCTTTTATAGTCTTGAGACTAATAGCGAGAGAGGATCCACTATCCGCTTACCTTTAACTATTTAAATATTAAAGCAAAACAAATACATGCTAGACAGAATAAGAAACATAAAAACATAAAAAGCTATAGCATGTCAACAAAGCAAGAAGAGAAAAAAAGGAAAGAGGTAATGTCAAAATATGATGAGGATGTAATAGAGTGTTAATAGGCATGTAGAATACTAATATGCACTTGCCATTTAGGCTATTGGCAACATTTCGATAGAAGGAATAGTTGCACAAACACATGTAGAAACTGACTTGGCTCGTTAAAACACTTATTAATTTAGCCTTTTATTGTGTTTTTAGTGTCACATGTGCGATTAAAGAAGTTGCATTAAAGCATCGAACTGCTCAAAGTTCAGATCAGCCTGGATTTGAATCGTCGTCTAAAAACGCAGTTGATGGAAGTCTTTCTACTATGGTTCATACCGGAAAAGAAGACGATTAGCCATACAGGGTGGGTTGACATAGGAACAACATATCAAATAGATTGAATAGAAATATACAACAGAAAGGATTGTTGTGGTAAGTAGACGATTTGTTTTTGTTTCCTTAAATTAACCTTCCTTCCTTGCATTAACATTTTATTGTCAAGAATGTAATTGCAAATGGTGACACAAAGTATTATATTGTCAGTTTGATTGCATGCCGTTATCAAATTTATATTTGTGTCAATATATGAAAAAATTAAAAGGTTGGTAAATCAACCACAAGAAAGAAATTATTATGATCCAGTTGTGTGGTTTTCACAAGCTCGTACACTGTTTATAACAATAATTGTATTACTTTTGTCAGCATTTTAATAACACTGTCGCCATAGGATACAGGATTTCTTCACGTCTGTGAGCATATACATTTAAACATGCCTTTTTCTTCATCTTCACCTTCTTTTGATGGGGTAGGACGTATTTTTTAAAGCTCTGATAAAAGACATTTGTTTATAAGTTATTTTGCGTGTCGGTGTGACAAACTTTATATTGCTGCATTCAGAAGAAAGAACCCATTCATTGTGTAGGGTGGTTTTGTAAAATATATTCTTAGTCAAACATAACGGCGTCGCCTCAATACTGAATCTAATTTATATCTCAAAGCATTATATTATTGTATCAGCTTTTCAGAAATAAAACAGTGTTGCTATTTTTAGCACGATTATGTCTGTTTACCTTAAAAAATAAAAGCTGAACACAAAAGTGCTTACTGGTGGCTAAATATATCTCTTCTAGACAATAAATCGTAATTTGATATGATAAATGACTTCAATTGTTGAAGGTTGTCAAAATGAAATTTTGAAGGACCTTCCTGCAAATAATGAAACCAAAAAGCAAACATTAGATATCGTTTTAAGATATAATGAATTTCCGCTGCTGTCATAAAAATGAGATATTAATAAATCCACTGGCATTGATGTGCTACCAATGTCTCTTCTCTGTTCTATTATAAAATATTAACTAGAGCTTTCTCGCTGAGACTATGCACTGTTTTACGCAATATATTACATATCGATCAAAGTTATTGTGTTCCCGGTAGACTAGGAAGTGACAATATTCGATTTATTTCGGATGCAACATGTTACATCAATTGGGAAATCCTCCTTGCCATTGTTTCCAGACTTTTGCTCGAATATATATTTTTTGTTTGTTTGGTAGTTTTTAACGCCACTTTCAGCAATTTTTCAGCTATATCATGGCGTCCAGTTTTTATTGGGGGAGGAAGCCGGAGTACCCGGAGAATATATATTTATACAGATGTTGACAGTTTACTTGAAATTATCAAAACTAATATGTATTACATATTTTTGTTTCTTGTCAAATTTTCAAAGATTGATTAATTTATGTTTACAATATCGTGATAAAATTTAAAGGTTATAATGATAGTTCGATTCATTTTTTTTTATTTTTGGGACGCAAGGAACGACCAAAGATCACCTAAGGTCAGCGCAAATCATTGTCTTCCTGCTGTCGTACATCAATTTTCGACAGCTGTCCAGAAATGAGATCTACTCTAGCTGATCCACCACCACCTCGAATCTGCTGTCCAGGCACCACTGGTCATGGAGGATGTTGTGTTGGGTTAATGAACTATCACGCAACAATAGACGCATTTGCACAGATTCCAAGAAAACTGTTATTGTATCTATTGTACAGAATTTTAATAGTTCAGACAAATTTCCTGCTTTTGTCATATTTAGTCGTGTATATAAATAAATGTATAAATGAATATGAATTCCATGCAGGAGTCAACTTTAACTGGAGTATCTTTCATGGTGCAAAACCAGATTATTTTATTATAAAGCTGGTGTTCAGCAGACGTTTTGCTTTCATGTGGTGTGGATCAGATTTTTATTTTTATGTCACGTACAAAAGTATTATTCAAAATATTTTACGTAAATTGAAGGTCCAGATTCCATTGAATAATTAAATTTTTGGGCCTTCTATATTTCTAAGAATTGATCAAACGCCACCTTAGGCCAATGCAAATTGGTCTCCTCTAGCAGACAACGCGCCGAAATAAGATCCAGTTAATAGATTATGTCCAGATAATACCTACCTCTGATCAGCTGTCCTGAGACTCTTGATTGTACACCAATCGATTACACGTCATCTAATCAATCTCGACTGTCTAGAAATTAAACGACAACCAAATGTGCTGGAAGGTGCATTCATGTTGAGAAATGTACCATCACAATATGAAAGACCTCAGTATTTAGAGACAACTGTACTTATGGATTGCCAACCAGGTAAAGATGGAAACCTTATGACCCTTCAGCACCTGAGTACAGGAGGCGGACAAACAGACCAAATTCAGGAATTCTAATCGATTATATGCGCCCGTTTGGCAAGTGAATTTGCCTACTAATGTATGTTGAGGAGTCGATTGTTGTTCTGATTCGTTCGTGTTATGTTTTAATGTTCTTGTTAATATACAATAGTAAGTTTCGTCTTTCTTTTTGTTTTGTTTTGTTTTGTTTATAATATACGGCTGGAAATAAAGACTACTTCTTTACTATATAAAATAGTCAGCTGTAAAAAAACCATAAAGTACGAGTGAATATGAAATACATTGTTTAAGTGGAAAGTACAGAGTACAAAATGTAATAGATTATGTAACTAATGTTCACTTTACCTAGAATCTTGGGTGGTTTCTTTTGTTGTTTGTTTTTTAGAAAATAAAATTGTAGACTTCTCTAACGAAACAAATAGAAATTAAAGACATTAACATGTATTGTGAGATGTTCTTTTTTGTATTGGTTTTAGGTAAAGACAAATCATATTCCGTAAAGGACACCTGAGTCTAACAAAATGTAGTGAAATCAGCAGAATATTTGACGTCTAGGTTGACAACACAAATTGTGTGTTTGGTGGATTTAAATTTGTCGGAGTTTCACATGGGTACAAACTGTGCCCTGTTTCTCTATAGGTATAAAGCAGATGTTATACAAGGCCTTCATGGAAACAAGAACAAAGGTCAGCATTCTCCTGCTAATTAACGCTATGTAGATGACGCACTTTTATGGAATAATCCGAAATTCAATGACTATTTTTGCGCATAAAACTTGAAAACTTGAAATAACTAACGAACTCCAGTTAGGTCATCTTTATGCCTTAACATACATTTCGAAATTTACAATGAGAAACCAAAATTTACGATGGATGATTTTCATTTAACTATTGTTAATTTTCATTTTTTGTATGTCAACATTCCAGCAGCACCTGCATACGAAGTATATATTTCTCAACTGATTATGTTATCAAGAGATTGCATTTCTCGTGAAGATTTTCTTGATAAAGGGTTCCACGGACAGAAAGTCTACTTACTAGTGGTTCATTGTGACATGATGGAAGTCATTAGTTAGAAAATTGAACGGTCGCCTTTATTACTTAGTTACTCGTTATTAAATATCTTTGTCGCAAATGACCGTTGATTTGTTCTGCTTAAACAACCTCCATTTTATATACAAATGTTGATTGCGACAAGGGCAAAGTGCCTAGACAATTTGGTGTGTTTTCAAACATGCATTGGGAATGCATTTGTCAAAAACCTAACATGGTGAGTCGTTCATTTTCCACATGTATAGTCCTGCTTAAGTTTAAAAGATAACATTGACCAATTTCTATATATTAGGGGTTAACGTGTTTTCTATTGAGAACAAAGCGATTAAATAATAATAATATTGAACATTAATTACAATTATGTTACCACAGCATAGAAAAATGGACAATGGAGAATAATTTGTAATAAAAGAAAACGCATTTCGATCCCGATTTAACAATATATAAAAATTTAATCAAAATTAGAAAATAACATTTTTTGTCGTATATTTGAAGCAAGGCTAACCTCTGTGCACATATTAAAATATTTAAAACGTGTTAGTTAATTGAAAGTTATTGTGATGTTTTACTTATTCCTTATAGACCTTATAGGTTGGCAGTTCGATCAAAATTAAAATTAGATTGATGTTGTTTAATTTATGGGTAATTAGTCAAAATCTTTAATACAGTACACAAACATGGATTGTGACTGCCTTAAATAGTTTATATGTTCAAGCAAGCTAGACTAAAACAATGATCACCATCGCAATTTCAATTAAATTAAAGACGTATCTTAAAAATCCTGTCCACTACTCTGTTTTCAAACCTTATATAAAACAATTGTAGAAAGACATCCAAAAAACATTTGATATGGTGACGTGCAAATAAAATCTCATTCTGAAAATTGAGGTATGCATTTAGATAAAATTGCTGCAGTCGGACATCGACATAACACACTAATTAAATTCAAAACCGGTATTGATTTTATTAAGGAAACATAAAAATTCCATTTAATGAGTTTGAAAAAATAAATTCTTGCGACCTTCAGAATAATGACATGTGTACAGACGGGTCAAAAGACGATGATAAAATTGCTGCTATCCTTAGAGAGCGTGTTGAAACTTGGCGTCCACCGTCTGCTTCATTTAGGATTTAAAAAAGAGAGTGACTGTGTTTTTCTCGATTCGCGGTTATTCGGTAATCCGTAGGAACACATTCGTGGATCAGGAGCCAAGAGATCCTTAATGAGGACAAAAATGAGCTGTGTTATTAACTTGAATAATTTTAAAGCATATTTTGTTAAATATATTTCTAAATTGTACTACAGTGTTTGTTAAGTTAAATAAATATAAGATAAAAGTAGCAAAGGAAAACCAACCCAACAGCAAGAGCCGAATGCCAAAGAACAATTAGTAGATCCAGCTAATGCTGCACACAAATAATGTCGTCTGTCACAAAGGTCATAGAACTATGTTTGTATAATAAGTTGCGGCCTTGGTCATACTTGGATGACACATAATTAGATTTTAAACAAGAAACCCTGGCCCGAGTGTGTTACATGGATTCGTCCATCTTCCATCAAGCATGACGTGTGTTGACATCGCCTACATTAGTAACGTAGTTATTTAGTCAATTAATATTCTAATTGCATCTTTTTGACGATACACATTTACAGTTTTAAAAGAAATTAATTAATATAACAACATATAATTAAGGTAAATTATTTATATTCATTATCCGATGTATTATTCGTTAAAATATGAACAGTGTTTAAAATTTTATAGCTTGTATTACTTTATTTGTATAAATATGTTTAAACCTTTATACTATTCATGAGACAAGTTAAAGTATACATCATTGCAAGAGGTTGCTAATTAAGTTTTTCGAGTCCTGAAAACTAACTAAAATTGAACTAAATACACATGAAGTTGATACAGTTATATTGAATGACTACTAAAGAAACTAAATATTGAACCGTAAAATTTTAACTAAAAACTTACATTAATGCTATAAATAATTTATAAATTATTATTATTATTATTATTATTATTATTATTATTATTAGTCTTGCATTACATTTGATTATGATTATCATTTGTTTTTTTTGATTACACCATCAATTGCAAAATCATTTCGCGACATATCATTTCGCTACTGCTTTCATTAATCGATCATATGACTTAATTCATCTTTGAAACCAATCTATTTTTACTAACAGACTTATCTGCCCAAACACCGTGAACCCTTGCTAGCATATAAACCCAAAATCCACAACCGATTCCCAAAATCTAAAGTGTACAAAATGTCGGTTACCTTGTGGCCATTTTTTAAATTGCTTTTAATCGATCTCATACTTAGGCGTTTTTGACCCAAAAAGTGTCGCAACTCGTAATTTAGTTTTTTCTCGTAAGTCTTAGAGTTTTGGGACCACCACCATTGATCAGAAGTGACATATATTACATTTAGAAATGTGAACGTCACTGGTCAACATTGAAGGTCAAAGGTCACATTTGGTGTGGATTGCGTTATATCTCAACAAACCATAAAAGTTAGAAGCATACAATACATTGGAAAAATATTCCTCTTAAAGTATATTGGCTCTAAAGCTGTTATTGGCTAATAACTTTAAAAGATTAGATTATTATAATATATTTCAAAGTGATCCTCTCATCAAGACCTTCACTTAGCATATTAGGTCTGAAAGTGTTCTATGAACCATTTTCGAGTTATTGGCATTGACGCGTTTCAGGTGTTCCAATTTTGGCTTTTAACTTAAAAAAATGGTTAGAGCTAATGTTGTAGACATGTTACATAAAGTGATCTCATCAAGACTTTTATTTAGTATACTGGGTCCAAAACTATTTCATGAACCATTTTCGAGTTATCCTTATTGACGCGTTGCGGTTATTCGATATTAGGCTTTTTACTTGAAAACGGTTATAAATAATGTTACAGTAGTAAACATGTTACTTAATTGTTTCAAAAGAAAAGCGAAGCCATCAGTCGTTTTGAAGTTCTTAAGTTTGAAGTAGACAATAAATAGGAAAAATGCTTGACTCTATATATATACAATTATTTCAAATGTTAGCCCTTGAATCGTTACGGAAAGTGATTTGACTCATAATTTGTAAACCCTTACAAATGACACTGTGGTAAACATGCATATTAAACAGACTCAGTGTTTTAAACCTTCATTTTTTTATACTCAGAACCATAGATTTTTATCGTTTACTTCTACACAAAGTATTAAACCAGTATAGGGCATACGAATGTAAATTTTCCCGTATTTATAAAACAATGCTGACACTGTGGTTGATTTATACCCCTGTATCAAGATACAAGTACTTTTAGCTTACAAGGGGGTATGCTTATGACTTGAAATTTTTCAATTTTTCAGCTCTAAATGGTACAGTAACTCCTGGATTTTCATAAAAATATGCATCACTGAGACAATACTCTTAAGCAAAACATTTCAAACAATGTAAAAAAAATTACCTTTAGATTTTTTAATATGCATACTGCATTAAGGGGCACGTTCAAAATTTATTACACATGTTAAACCAATACAGTTTGATCACAAGTATATAAAGTGGTACTATTTTATCGTGCGTAAATTACCAAAACAATAATTTTATAAACTTATTTTAGTAGCTAACATTTACTGTCGTTATGGATTAGGCTACGCGAGGCTGGGGAGTAAAACTTTTTTGCTGTTTGTTTTTACTGATGTAAATGAGCTGCCTATGATAAGAATCACGTTACAGTAGTTTTGTTCTAGGTATTTCTAAGACTTTTTAAATGGAGATGTATTGGTATATATACATCACATGCACAGAAAAATATGGGATATATTTACATTTTATTACAAGTAATCTTAACTCTTAAAAATTCCGAAGAGGGAATGACTATTTGCACGAAAACAACGATTAATTAGAAATATGAAAAAAAGATAAAATGAATATTTTTGGAAACAGTACATTTTACATGCAACATAGCTCTGGTTCCGAAATGTTTTTTGTTTTTTTATAATAAGATGTCAGATGTTACTTACTGTTTCAAATAATCACTTTCATTTACGATTACACTGCATTGTTTAACTTTGGCCTACACGGAAGAAACCTTACAAATTGTTTTGTGAACAATTTGCAGTTCACTGTAATTAAATTCTTCCGTCTGTAGAAATGCATACATACTGAGCATTCTTCGACATCAAGGAAGCTTTTGACCCTGTATTGCGGGATTGATTATGGTAAAAACGTCACACAAAAGTTTATTACCCATGTGTGGGCTGTTAGATGGCACTGGAGTGGAACACGGCAAAATTTGTTCCCATTTGTATTATATTTTTGTCTCAATGAATAAGAATCTACTCTAGCAAGCTTAACAAAATGACACTACAGACAGGAGACTATTCAAAAGATACTAAAAGGATGAACTGCAATTTATTACATTTTTTTGCTACTCTCTATTCAAATGAAACTATTATTGTAATAGGACGTAAAGAGAGTTTAAAGAATCATTGCAAGTAAATATAACAAAAGTTATGGTATTTAGTAAGGGAAAAAAGTAATGCTTTTATACAAATAGTGAACATTTAAACATTTTAGATACTTTAACTTATTATGGTGTTATCTTTAGATCAATGTTTGTTTTCTAAATACTGCACAAGACGGTCCAACTATTCCAAAAGACAATCTTCTATCTATAACTTCTATTATAATAAAACCATACTTTGATCGTTTAGTGATATAGACTCCACCCACGACGACAATTTTACTCTTTATTCAAATTTGCTATTAAAATAGAAAACTATTGACATTATTAATCTGAGTCACAAATATTTGGACCTTTCTGTATACAGAGAAAAACTGGGCGCAGAACCTAAAGTTCCTAAAGCTAACCGTATTAGTTTTCTGTGAGTTAATTTGGATTAAAAACAATTTCACACATTAATACAGTTTCAGAATAAAATAAAAATGTCACTTAATTAAGCTCTCTCTTTGAGTCAAGATGTTACATTTTTGATCCAAATATATTCCTATATTTTTGCACCCAACCTGCATCGATTGTTTTTGTTTTTAGTAATAACATTTTTCAATTCTTTTATAATCTCTAATTATTCTGTTAATGCTTATTCTGATGTAGTTTGTACATATGTCTACTGTTTAGGTTTCACCTTATTAACGCATGGTAATATGTGTCCAATGGTACCAATTAAACTTAGAAAGTTGAAACTTGAAACCTGAAACTTGAAACGTGCAAACAGGAAATTTGCAACTTGCATAGCTTCACATGCTTATCTATTTATAATTTGAAATTAATAAAAAAAAATTGCAGCACGAATTCACATAAGCAACATGTTGCAGTGAAATATAAATCAATCGTTTTCTAACAGGAAATAAAATAAACTAGCAGGTGCCCTTTTTTATATCTTTTGTTTCTAATAAAGGAACAATAACGATATATTGATTGTGTAAATTGTATTCAACAATTAAAGTATCCGGATACAAGTATATTTATATCAGCGAAAATAAAAGAACCTGTTTGTGTAGCTTTTCCACAGTTCCTTACGAACGTGTACGAACGCTGCTTGAAGTAAAATGAAGCTGTGGACACTTTATATATTTGTGTCGCTAATTGTTCTATCAGGTAAGACACAATTAGAAACGCATTTATTGTATTATTCAAAGTTGTTATTCTCTTATTGCGACATAATTTTCAAATAAAAAATATTATTGGGTCGTTTATTTTCAAGAACAGACTTATTTTTATTTTCTGTCCTTAAATAAAAAATTCAATACTTTATGAAGACGATGTAAAACTTTAAATATCCGTTAAAGTTATATCATTCTTATGAAGAAAATGTGCGACAAATGTCAATAAAAAGAAGGAACATTTAATTCTATAGTTAAAAATAAAATTGACTGCATTCTAAAATAAAAGACAAATTCCTCGCGCTAGACCATAAAGAAAATTCACATATAAATACATTGATTAGCCAAAACTGTTCACTTGTAATTGCCGATATACAAAGAAGAATGAAGGTAATATCCGCACGCCGAATTACGAACACAACACCAACTCTTTTGCTCAGCATATCGGGTTAAATGCGTATAAATACACATCACATTTTACTTGATATTGGTCCTTAAATTGATTTACGAATTTTAACGTTATTGCTCGACTAGACAAGGATATCTAGAACATCGAGAGACTTCGTACAGTTCACAGATTGTCAAAACTGTATCATCTGAAAGGTTCCTGAGACATAAATAATTTTTATTCGTTGTTCTATTCGGGACTTTATGATAAATGTGGTTTTTAATTTATTCAATTATTATATATCTTTCAATACAATTTTATATATTTGTTTGTTTCGTAGAGACAAAGACAGTTAGAAAATGTAGTAAGTTGTTTAAATACTTTGTTGATGTTGCACAGGAGAAGAATTGAATTTCAAATAAATAAATAGCTCAATATACCTTTATCTTACATTTCATCTTTACCATTTGATGAAATATACCGATTTCTTTGTCAGTTTTATAAAATATAACATTTAATAAATATTGCAGCTCAAATAAGGTAATTCAAGTCATTTGTTTTACAAGTTTTTCTTTAGTACTTATTTTGAGAAATTGATTATTGTATTATCTTTGGTAAATTATCAGAAATAATGTTATGAAATTAATGCCATGTTTTTGATTTGTAGAGACATATAATGCAATTAAAAACCAATAATATATTACGAAACATTTTATAATTTTTACTTAGGAAAGAAGCTTAAGTTCTGTTAGTGAAGACTACAATATTATTTTTAAGTGCCCTCGTTGAATAATATAATTTTAGACTTCATGTCCGTCTCTATACTTTAATATGTTTCACTTATTAAGGAAGGTTATTAATTAAATATCTTATTTGTTTAATAGACTTTTAATAATGAAATTTTTATAAATTTTATTTTATAGAGGAAAAGACAAATGACAAAATAAGTAAGTCGATTATATACTTTTTTATAATTCGCATTGAGAACAGTTAAAGTTCGGATAAATATGATTAATACATACCTCAAATTATCTCCATTTTTTAATATAGCAATTAAATTAATCTCAAATTCTTTGTGCAATTTCTTCGTCACACATAGAAACTCTTTTTTGTCATCAAATACTGAAGCAACAGAACATAAGTACCAGTTTATAACCGCGGACTTTTCATTAGGGTTAAAAACTAGATTAAAATTTTTCAATGGACCGCAAAGGGGATGTAGTTCATTTGTAGAGTTGTCGGACTTCAAAAGCGTATTAATTGTCTTCCAATATAGTTTATTATTAGTAGACTTCAACTCATTTAGGTTATCGTTAA
Source organism: Limnoperna fortunei (assembly GCA_944474755.1). NCBI lineage: Eukaryota > Metazoa > Mollusca > Bivalvia > Mytilida > Modiolidae > Limnoperna > Limnoperna fortunei. The sequence goes on from OX104122.1 coordinate 26,244,383, forward strand.
TGCTTTCATAAAAATGCTTACGAGCTTGTTTTCTTAAGTTGTTAAACTTATTACGCTGGGCTTTATACTTTATATTGTTATCCGAATATTAGTTTTTTTGTGTAAGTATATTGTGCGAAGACTATCGCGCATACGCACCTTCCATCTTAACTCGGAGTCAAACCATACTTTGTCGTTGTAACGTATGGTACCCCCTTAACTTTTTCAATTCACAAAAGAACAAAATTGTCATTCTGTCATTCTGTTGTTCTTTCTGATTTATATAAAATAGTACTATAAATTTATTTGTTTGTGTTTTTTAGTTGCAGAGAAAGATAGTACAGTTGAAAAAAGCAGTAAGTTCTTATGATATATCATTTTAGTTTCCAGTTTTGTTGGTGAAGATAAGAATATTTAATTAAAGTACCATCGGGTAGGAATAGGAATTTAGACTTCGCGTCTGTCTTGATTTAAAATAAAAAAATGTTTTCTTTGTTTCGTAAGGACAACTTTAATTTTTTGTATATTCCTTTTAATAATAACATGTTAATATTTGTATCTCTTTTTTTGAAGAGACAGAGACAGTTGGCAACATTAGTAAGTGGTTAATATTATTTCTTTAAGTGACCCTACAATAGAAATTCCGATAAATGTTATGAATAAATATCACTTATACCTCTATGTTATATTATTAGAGTTTGATATACTATCTAAATGTTTTGTCACTTGTAACATTGCATATATAAGTAATTCATGTAATGTTAGTAATCATGGTAAGATGTTTTTCTTTAGTGCTTAATAAAGAAGTGTTATTATGTTGTCCTTTCAGTACTATGCTACGTTTTGACAAATTTAATTTATGTTATATGCCTTTCACATAAAAAAATGTTATTATGTTCTTTTTTGTTTTGTAGAGACAGAGACAGCTGGCAAAATTAGTAAGTGGTTTATGCATTTTCTTAAAGTGGTCTTACATCAGAATTGAAATTCCGATAAATGTTATGAATAAATATATTGTATACCTGTATGTTATATTATTAGAGTTTGATAAAGTATCTAAAGTTAAGTTGGAGAAAAATAGTATATTTTGTGATAGTTCTCTCAGAAAAATAAAACTTTGCCTCTTGTCTGTTTCTGTATTCTAACATGTTCAAGGCGTGACTTCTTTTTAGTTATTTGTTCAATATTCTTTAGATAATAAAATTTGCTTGATATTTTGTATTGTAAAGATGAAAAAAGTTGCCGAAAACGGTTTGTTGATCTACACTTCTTCGTAGTTCTCTTAAAAGAAGAATTGAAATTTTATAACATATATCATTACAAATATTGTAGCTTTTTAGTGTAATTCACAACAGAACAAAATTTTCATTATATTGTTTTTCTGATTTATATGAAATTATGCTATCAATTTGTTTGTTTTTTAGTTGCAGGGACAGATAGTACAGTTGAAAAAAACCGTAAGTTCTAATGTTATATTACTTTAGTTTCCGGTTTTGGTGGTGAAGATAAGAATATTTTGTTAAAGTACCCTCGGGAAGGAATAGAACTTAAGACTTCGAATCTGTGTTGATACATTTATTTGTTTTAAAATAAAAAAACATTTTCTTTGTTTGGTAAGGACAAATTTCATTTTTGTAATATGCCTTTCGCATAATAAAATGTTAATATTTTCTACTTTTTTTTTGTAGAGTCAGAGACAGTTGGCAAAATTAGTAAGTGGTTTATATAATTTCTTAAAGTGCCCTAAGATCACAATTGAAATTCCGATAAATGTTATGTATAAATATTTCCAAGATCTATATATTATATTATTAGAGTTTGATATAGTATCTAAATTATTTGTCACTTTAATAAAATATAACATGCATATATTTTAAGAAATTAGTGTAAATTAAGTAATAAAAGTAATATGTCTTTCTTTGGTACTTCATAAAAAGTGTTATTATATTGTCCTTTCAAAATAAACTTATTCTTTTTTTGTAGTGTCCTTATTAAAGAATTGAACATTCATATCAACGTTATGAACAACAATCTCATTATACTTCTATCTTTCATTAAAATTGATGGAATCCTTTGGCAATTGTATAAAATATGAAAATACAAGCATGATAGCTTTTAAATTAAAAACAATTGGTATAACAGGTTTTTTTCGTGCTTTTGTACGAAAATTGTCATTTTGTTGCTCTTTCAAACTTGTTCGAAATTATGCTATGATTTTATTTTGTTTTTGTTGAGTTGCACGAAAAGATAATTTTTGTAATATAGCCTTTCACATAATGAAATGTTAATATTTTATATTTGTTTTGTAGAGACAGAGACTGTTGGCAACATAAGTAAGTGCTTTTTATAATTATTTAAAGTGCTCTTTCATCAGAATTAAAATTTCGACAAATTTTCTGAATAAATATCTCTTATACCTTTTTGTTATATTATAAGAGTTTGATAAAGTATCTAAATTATTTGGCACTTTTATAAAATATAACATTGCATATTTTGTAAGGAATTCACGTAATGTTAGTAATCATAGTAACATGTCTTTATTGGGTACTTAATAAAAAATGTTGTCCATTCAAAATAATGCTATGAATTTATTTGGGCTTTCTAGCTGATTTGTAGCGACAGATGATAGTACAAGGTAGTACGCTGTTTCGACCTATTTTCAAGTTTCTTCAGGGAAGGAGTTGAAGTTGGAAATTCTGTTTGCAAGAAAAGAATGTTACTCCTATTTTACAATCATTGAATTTTTTTCATATGTTTATGTTTGTTTGAATGTTATTTTACGCCTCTTTCAAAAAATTGTTGTCTAATGAGATTGCAGTGAGATACGAACCAGTAACTACAATGTTGTTGGCAGGCAGGTGATCAAAAGAGGAATAAATACCTTAACCAAATTGTCAAATTAAAACGTCTTATCTCTTTTTTCTAATATGAAACAAACGCTACTTTTGATAAAAAATAAATTTTGTAGAATATATAATTTAGTATGTAATTGTTCTAATTATTATTTCTTTTAGGGACAGATGGAAAAAATGAAGAGATTAGGAAGTTGATTTTTTAATGCTCTCAAATGGAAGAAGTTGATGTTTGTTATGTTTCAACAATATAATAATAACCTGAAAAACATCCCAAATGAATAGAACTAAACTGCTCACCTCTTTAAATACACCATAAATGTTTTTTTAAAACTTAGTTTCCTTTGGTTAGTAAGACAATATTTATATGTGTTCAATAAATCGTCAATAATACATTTTCAATAATTGTTACTTGTTTTGTAGAGATAGAACCAAATGGCAAAAGTAGTAAGTTGTTTATATTCTTTTTTGTAGTGTCCTTAAAAAGAATTGAACATTCAGATCAATGTCATGAATAACAATCTCATTAAACTTCTATCTTACATTAAAATTGACGTAATGCCTAGACTCCTTTGGCAATTTATAAAATATAACATAAAAAACATGATAGTTTTTAATGAAATTCAAAACAATTGGTATAACTGTTTTTTTTTGTGCTTTTGTACGAAAATTGTCATTTTGTTGTTCTTTCAAACTTATTTGAAATTATGGTATGAATTTATTTTGTTTGTGTTTAGTTGTAAGGGTAGATAGTACAGTCGAAAACATTAATGAGTTGTTATGATATATTATTAAAGTTTCTAAAGCAAAGAAGTTGAAGTTTAAGTTAAGTTGGAGAAAATAGAATATTTTGTTAAAATTCTTTCAGAAATAAATATAACTTTACCTCTTGTCTGTTTCTGTATTCTAATGTTTTATTAAGCCGCGTGCTTCTTTTTAGTAATTTGTTCAATATTCTTTAGATAATAATTTTGCTTGATACTTTGTATTGTAAAGATAAAAAGTTGCCGACGGCGGTAAGTTGTCCTACACTTCTTTGTAGTTCCCTTAAAAGAAGAATTGAAATTTTATAATATATATCATTACAAATATTGTAGCTGTTTAGTGTATTTCACAACAAAACAAATTTTCATTCTATTGTTCTTTCTGATTCATATGAAAATATGCAATACATTTATTTGTGTGTTTTGTAGTTGCAGGGACAGATAGTACAGTTGAAAAAAGCCGTAAGTTCTGATGTTATATTATTTAAGTTTCCAGTTTTGGTGGTGAAAATAAGAATATCTTGTTAAAGTACCCTCGGGAAGGAATAGAACTTTAGGCTTCGCCGTTGTGTTGATACTTTGATTTGTTTTAAAATAAAAAAAAACGCTTTTTTTGTTTGGGAAAGACAAATTAAAATTTTTGTAATATGCCTTTCACATAATAAAAGGTTAATATTTTCTATTTCTATTGTAGAGTCAGAGACAGTTGGCAAAATTAGTAAGTGGTTCATATAATATCTTAAAGTGCCCTAAGATCACAATTGAAATTCCGATAAATGTTATGAATAAATATCTCTAATATCTATATATTATATTATTAGAGTTTGATATGGTATCTAAATTATTTGTCACTTTTATAAAATATAAAATTGCATATATTTTAAGAAATTCATGTAAAGTAAGTAATAAGAGTAACATATCTTTCTTTGGTACTTAATAAAAAAGAGTATTATATTGTCCTTTTAAAAAATGGTATGAATTTATTTGGGCTTTCTGACTGATTTGTAGCGACAGATAGTACTAGGTAATACCTTGTTTGACCTATTTTCAAGTTTCTGAAGGGAAGGAATTGGAAATTTGTAAGAAAAAATATTACTCCTTTTAACAGTTATTGAAAGTTTTTCATATGTGTACGTTTGTTTGAATGTTGTTTTACAAAACAATCGTTGTCAATTGAGACTAGAGTGAGATTCGAACCCGTAATATCACTGTTGACAGGAAGGTGATCAAAAATAGACTAAATACCTTAACCGAACTGTCAAATTTAAACGTCTTTATCTCTATAGTCTAATATGTTAAATTGAAACAAACGCTTCTTTTGAGGTAAAAATATTGTGTGTAGAATATATCATTTCGTTATGATCTATCAAGGAAGAAGTTTGTGTTTGTAATGTTGGCAACACGTGCGATATTACGTAATATAGCCTTTCAAATAATAATGTGTTAATATTTTCTATTTGTTTTGTAGAGACAGAGACAGTTGGCAACAATAGTAAGTGGTTTAAATAATTATTTAAAGTGCCCTTCAGAATTGAAATTTCGATAAATGTTATGAATAAATATCTCTTATACTTTTTTGTTATATTATAAGAGTTTGATAAAGTATCTAAATTATTTGGCACTTTTTTAAAATATAACATTGCATATATTGTAAGTAATTCATGTAATGTAAGTAATTAGAGTAAAATGATTTTCTTTGGTACTTAATAAAGATGTCTTCTTATGTTGTCCTTTTGAAATAATGGTAAGCATTAATTTGAGCTTTCTATGTACCGACAGATAGAACAAGGCAGTACACTGGTTTGACCTACTTGCAAGTTTCTTCATGGAAGAAGTTAAAGTTAGAAATTCTGTTTGCAAGAAAAGAATGTTACTCCTATTTAACAGTAATTGAAATTGTTTCATATGTGTATGTTTGTTTGAATGTTGTTTTATGCCACTTTAAAAAAAGCGTTGTCAAATGAGATTAGAGTGAGATTCGAATCAATCTCCTCTATTTTCACAGAATGGTGATCCTAAGAAGAATAAATACCTTGACCAAATTGTCAAATGTGTACATCTTTATCATTATTGTCTTAATATGTTAAATTAAAACAAACGCTTCTTTTGAGATAAAAAATATTTTGTGAAGAATATATCATTAATTATGAAATTGTTTTAATTATTTACTTCTTGTAGAGACAGAAGGCCAAAATGACGAGATTAGTAAGTTGATTATGTTGTTATGCTCTCTAACGGAAGAAGTTGATGTTGGTTATGTTGGCAACAATATAATAATACGTTTAAAGAATCTCCAAAATGATAAGAACTAAATTTCTCATCTCTTTGAATACTCCATAAATGTTATTTAAAAAACGCATTTTCCTTTGTTTAGTTTAGACAATATTTAAATTTGTTCAATAGATCTTCAATAATAGATTTTTAATAATTGTAACTTATTTTGTAGAGATAGAACCAAATGGCAAAAGTAGTAAGCTGTTTATATTCTTTTTTGTAGTGTCCTTATAAAAGAATTGGACATTCAGATAAATGTTTTGAATAAGAATCTCATAATACTTCTATCTTACATTAAAATTGATGAAATTTATTTTGTTTTTGTTTAGTTGCAGGGATATATAGTACAGTTGAAAAAAGCAGTAAGTTGTTATAATATATTATTAAGTTTCTAGAGCAAAGATGTTGAAGTGTAAGTTAAGAAAATGGTATATTTATTTAAAGTTCCATAAACAATATACATTACTATGTTTGTTTCTATATTCTAATATGGTTTTAATACAACGCGTGCCTTTTTAGTAATCTCTTCAATATTTCTTTAAATAATAAATTGTTTCGATGTTTTGCATTATAAAGATGGACAAAAATGCCAAAAGCTGTTCTACACTTCGTTTTAGTTCCCTTAAAGAAGAATGGGAATTTTTTAAAAAATATTTCATTACAAATATTGTAGCATTTTAGAGAAATTAACAGATAATGTCATTTTGTTTTTTTTCTGATTCATATGAAATTATGCTATAAATTTAGTTGTTTGTTTCTTTAGTTGCAGGGACAGATAGTAAAGTTGAAAAAAGCAGTAAGTTCTTTTGATATATTATTTAAGTTTCCAGCGAAGCAGTTTTGTTGGTGAAGATAAGAATATTTTGTTGAAGTACCCTTACGGAGGAATATAACGTTAGACTTCGCGTCTGTGTTGATTTAAAATGTTTTTCTTTGTTTTGGTAAGGACAAATTTAAATTTTTTTTATTGTTTTCAATAATTAAATGTAAATATTTTTTCTTTTTTTGAAGAGACAGAGACAGTTTGCAACATTAATAAGTGGTTTATATTAATTCTTTGAAGTGACCATAAAATTGAATTGAAATTCCGATAAATGTTATGAATAAATATCTTTTATACCTATATGATCTATTATAAGAGTTTGATATAGTATCTAAATTATTTGTCACTTTTATAAAATATAACATTGCATATATTGTAAGTAATTCATGTAAAGTAAGTAATCAGAGCAACCTGTCTTTCTTTGGTACTTAATAAAAGTGTTATTATATTGTCCTTTCGAAATAATGCTTTGAATTTATTTGGACTTTCTAGCTGAATTGTAGCGGCAGATAGTACAAGGTAATACCTTGTTTGACCTTATTTCAAGTTTCGTCAGGGAAGGAGTTGAAGTTGGAAATTCTGTTTGTAAGAAAAAAATGTCACTCCTTTTTAACATTTGTTTTCATATGTGCATGTTTGTTTAAATGTTGTTTTCCCCTTACTTACAAAACAATCGTTGTCAATAGAGACTGGAGTGAGATTCGAACTTGTAACATCAATGTTGACAGGAAGGTAATTAAAAGGAGACTAAATACCTGTCAAATTTACAAGTCTTTATCTCTATTGTCTAATATGTTAAATTGAAACAAACGCTTTTTTAGATAGAAATATTGTGTGTAGAATATATCATTTGTGAAATTGTTTAAATTATTTATTTCTTGTAGAGACAGGAGGAAAAAATGACGATATTAGTAAGTTGATTATTTTGTTATGCTCTCTCACGGAAGAAGTTGATGTTTGTTATGTTGGCAACAATATAATAATACATGCTCATCTCTTTCAATACTCTATATATGTTTTTTTAAATAGTTTCCTTTATTTAGCAAGACAATATTTAAATTTATTCAATAGATCTTCAATAATAGATTTTCAATAATTGTTACTTGTTTTGTAGAGATAGAACCAAATGGCAAAAGTAGTAAGTTGTTTATATTCTTTTTTTGTAGTTTCCTTATTAAAGAATTGAACATTCAGATCAATGTCATGAATAACAATCTAATTATACTTCTATCTTACATTAAAATTGATGGAATACCTAGATTCCTTTGGCAATTGTATAAAATATGAAAATACAAGCATGATAGCTTTTAAATTAAATTAAAAACAATTGGTATAACAGGTTTTTTTCTCGTGCTTTTGTACGAAAATTGTTATTTTGTTGTTCGTTCAAACTTGTTCGAAATTAAGCTATGAATTTATTTTGTTTTTGTTTAGATGCAGCGAAAGATAATTTTTGTAATATAGCCTTTCAAATAATAATGTGTTAATATTTTCTATTTCTTTTGTAGAGACAGAAACAGTTGGCAACAATAGTAAGTGGTTTAAATAATTATTTAAAGTGCCCTTCAGAATTGAAATTTCGATAAATGTTATGAATAAATATCTCTTATGCTTTTTTGTTATATTATAAGAGTTTGATAAAGTATCTAAATTATTTGGCACTTTTATAAAATATAACATTGCATATATTGTAAGTAATTCATGTAATGTAAGTAATTAGAGTAAAATGATTTTCTTTGGTACTTAATAAAAATGTGTTCTTATGTTGTCCTTTTGAAATAATGGTAAGCATTAATTTGAGTTTTCTAACTGATATGTACCGACAGATAGAACAAGGTGGTACACTGGTTTGACCTACTTGCAAGTTTCTTCATGGAAGGAATTAAAGTTAGAAATTCTGTTTGCAAGAAAAGAATGTTACTCGTATTTAACAGTAATTGAAATTGTTTCATATGTATATGTTTGTTTGAATGTTGTTTTGTGCCACTTTAAAAAAAGCGTTGTCAAATAAGATTAAATTGAGATTCGAATCAATCTCCTCCATTTTCACAGAATGGTGATCCAAAGAAGAATAAATACCTTGACCAAATTGTCAAATGTGTACATCTTTATCTCTATTGTCTTATATGTTAAATTAAAACAAACGCTTCTTTTGAGATAACAAATATTTTGTGAAGAATATATCATTAATTATGAAATTGTTTTAATTATTTGTTTGTTATGTTAGATGAAGAAAAATATTATATATTGTATTATAGTTCCATAAACAAAAATATAACTTTACTTCTTGTCTGTTTCTTCATTAAAATATGATTTTAATACAACGCGTGGCTTCTTTAGTAATTTCTTCACTATTTCTTTTGATAATAAATTTGTTTGATGCTTTGTATTGTAAAAATTGAAAAAGATGCCAAAAGCATCAAGCTGTTCTACACTTCTTTGTGGTTCCCTTAAAGAAGAATTGAAATTTTATAAAATATGTCATTACAAATATTGTAGCTTTTCAGTGTAATTTACAAAAAAACAAAATTGTCATTCTGTTGTTCTCTCTGATTTATATGAAATAATAATATAAATTTATGTGTTTGATTCTTTTAGTTGTAGAGAAAGATAGTATAGTTGAAAAAAGCAGTAAGTTCTTATGATATATAATTTTAGTTTTCAGTTTTGTTGGTGAAGATAAGAATATTTTGTTAAAGTAACCTCGAGTAGGAATAAAAATTTAGACTTCGCGTCTGTTCTGATTTAAAAAAAATGTTTTCTTTGTTTAATAAGGACAATTTTAATTTTTATATATTCCTTTCAATAATAAATGTTAATTTTCTGAAGAGACACAGACAGTTAGCAACATTAGTAAGTGGTTAATATTATTTCTTTAAAGTGACCCTACAATGGAATTGAAATACCGATAAATTATATGAATAAAGATCTCTTATACCTCTATGTTAAATTATTAGAGTTTGATATAATATCTAAATTATTTGTCACTTTAATAAAATATAACATTGCATATGCATATATTGTTAGAATTTTATGTTATGTTTGCAATCAGAGCAAACTGTCTTTCTTGGGTACTTAATAAAAAATTTTTTATTCCGTTGTCCTTTCGAAATATTGCTATGAATTTATTTGGGCTTTCTAGCTGATTTGTTCCGACAGATGATAGTACAAGATAGTAGGCTGGTTCGGCCTATTTTCAAGTTTTGTCAGGGAAGAAGTTGAAGTTAGAAATTCTGATTGCAAGAAAAGAATGTTACTCCAATTTAACAATCATTGAATTTTTTTTTAATAAGTTTATGTTTGTTTGAATGTTGTTTTTGGCCTCTTTCAAACAAATTGTTATCAATTGAGATTGGAGTGAGATTCGAACCAGTAACTACAATGTTGGCAGGCAAGTGATCAAAAGCGGAATAAATACCTTATCCAAATTGTCAAATTTAAACGTCTTTATCTCTATTGTCTAATATGTTAAATTGAAACAAACGCTACTTTTGATAAAAAAAAATTTGTAGAATATATCATTTATTATGAAATTGTTCTAATTATTATTTCTTTTAGGGACAGATGGAAAAAATGACGAGATTAGTAAGTTCATTTTTTAATGCTCTCACATGGAAGAAGTTGATGTTTGTTATGTTTCAACAATATAATCATAAGTTGAAAGTACTTCCCAAATGAAATAAACTGCTCTTTTAATACTCCATAAATGTTTTTTTTAAACATAGTTTCCTTTGTTTAGTAAGACAATATTTATATGTGTTCAGTAAATCGGCAATAATACATTTCCAATAACTGTTACTTGTTTTGTAGAGATAGAACCAAATGGCAAAAGTAGTAAGTTCTTTAAATTCTTTTTTGTAGTGTCCTTATTAAAGAATTGAACACTCAGATCAATGTTATAAATAACAATCTCTTTATACTTCTATCTTACATTAAAATTGATGTAAAACCTATATTCCTTTGGCAATTTTATAGAATACGATATAACAAACATGACAGTTTTGAATATAATTCAAAACAAATTAGTTTTTTTCGTGCTTTTCTACGAAAATTGCCATTTTGTTGTTGTTGTTTTAAACTTATTTGAAATTATGTTATGAATTTATTCTGTTTGTGTTTAGTTGTAATGGTAGATAGTACAGTCGAAAACATTAATGAGTTGTTATGATACATTATTAAAGTCTCTAAAGCAAAGAAGTTGAAGTTTAAGTTAAGTTGGACAAAAATAGAATATTTTGTTAAAATTCTTTCAGAAATAAATATAACTTTACCTCTTGTCTGTTTCTGTATTCTAATGTTTTATTAAGCCGCGTCGCTACTTTTTAGTAATTTGTTCAATATTCTTTAGATAATAATTTTGCTTGATACTTTGTATTGTAAAGATAAAAAGTTACCGACGGCGGTAAGTTGTCCAACACTTTTTTGTAGTTCCCTTAAAAGAAGAATTGAAATTTTATAATATATATCATTACAAATATTGTAGCTGTTTAGTGTATTTCACAACAAAACAAATTTTCATTCTATTGTTCTTTCTGATTCATATGAAAATATGCAATACATTTATTTGTGTGTTTTGTAGTTGCAGGGACAGATAGTACAGTTGAAAAAAGTCGTAAGTTCTGATGTTATATTATTTAAGTTTCCAGTTTTGGTGGTGAAAATAAGAATATTTTGTTAAAGTACCCTCGGGGAGTAATAGAACTTTAGGCTTCGCCGCTGTGTTGATACTTTGATTTGTTTTAAAATAAAAAAAACCTTTTTTTGTTTGGGAAAGACAAATTTAAATTTTTGTAACATGCCTTTCACATAATAAAAGGTTAATATTTTCTATTTCTATTGTAGAGTCAGAGACAGTTGGCAAAATTAGTAAGTGGTTCATATAATATCTTAAAGTGCCTTAAGATCACAATTGAAATTCCGATAAATGTTTAGAATAAATATCTCTAATATCTATATATTATATTATTAGAATTTGATATGATATCTAAATTATTTGTCACTTTTATAAAATATATCATTGCATATATTGTAAGTAATTCATGTAAAGTAAGTAATAAGAGTAACATATCTTTCTTTGGTACTTAATAAAAAAGTGTATTATATTGTCCTTTTAAAAAAATGCTATGAATTTATTTGGGCTTTCTGGCTGATTTGTAGCGACAGATAGTACTAGGTAATACCTTGTTTGACCTATTTTCAAGTTTCTGAAGGGAAGGAATTGGAAATTCAGTTTGTAAGAAAAAATATTACTCCTTTTTAACAGTTATTGAAAGTTTTTCATATGTGTATGTTTCTTTGAATGTTGTTTTACAAAACAATCGTTGTCAATTGAGACTAGAGTGAGATTCGAACCCGTAACATCAATGTTGACAGGAAGGTGATCAAACATAGACTAAATACATTAACCGAACTCTCAAATTTAAACGTCTTTATCTCTATTGTCTAATATGTTAAATTGAAACAAACGCTTTTTTGAGATAGAAATATTGTGTGTAGAATATATCATTTATGAAATTGTTTAAATTATTTATTTCTTATAGAGACAGGAGGAAAAAATGACGATATTAGTAAGTTGATTATTTTGTTATGCTCTCTCACGGAAGAAGTTGATGTTTGTTATGTTGGCAACAATATAATAATACGTGCTCATATCTTTAAATACTCTATATATGTTTTTTAAATAGTTTCCTTTATTTAATAAGACAATATTTAAATTTATTCAATAGATCTTCAATAATAGATTTTCAATAATTGTTACTTGTTTTGTAGGGAAAGAACCAAATGGCAAAAGTAGTAAGTTGTTTATATTCTTTTTTGTAGTGTCCTTATAAAGAATTGAACATTCAGATCCATGTTATCAATAACAATCTCATTATACTTCTATCTTACATTAAAATTTATGAAATACCTAGATTCCTTTGGCAATCATATAAAATATGAAAATGCAAGCATGATAGCTTTTAAATTAAGAACAATTGGTATAAAAGGTTTTTCTTTCGTGCTTTTGTACGAAAATTGTCATTTTGTTATTCTTTCAAACTTGTTCGAAATTATGCTATGAATTTTTTTTGTTTTTGTTTAGATGCAGCGAAAGATAATTTTTGTGATATAGCCTTTCAAATAATATTGTGTTAATATTTTCTATTTCTTTTGTAGAGACAGAGACAGTTGGCAACAATAGTAAGTGGTTTGAATAATTATTTAAAGTGCCCTTCTGAATTGAAATTTCGATAAATGTTATGAATAAATATCTCTTATGATTTTTTGTTATATTATAAGAGTTTGATAAAGTATCTAAATTATTTGGCACTTTTATATAATATAACATTGCATATATTGTAAGTAATTCATGTAATGTAAGTAATTAGAGTAAAATGACTTTCTTTGGTACTTAATAAAAATGTGTTCTTATGTTGTCCTTTTGAAATAATGGTATGCATTTATTTGAGCTTTCTAACTGATATGTACCGACAGATAGAACAAGGTAGTACACTGGTTTGACCTTCTTGCAAGTTCCTTCAGGGAAGGAGTTAAAGTTAAAAATTCTATTTGCAAGAAAAGAATGTTACTCCTATTTAACAGTAATTGAAATTGTTTCATATGTGTATGTTTGTTCGAATGTTGTCTTATGCCACTTTAAAAAAGCGTTGTCAAATGAGATAAGAGTGAGATTCGAACCAATCTTCTCTATTTTCACAGAAAGGTGATCCTAAGAAGAATAAATACCTTGACCAAATTGTCAAATGTGTACATCTTTATCTCTATTGTTTTATATGTTAAATTAAAACAAACGCTTCTTTTGAGATAAACAATATTTTGTGAAGAATATATCATTAATTATGAAATTGTTTTAATTTTTTACTTCTTGTAGAGACAGAAGGACAAAATGACGAGATTAGTAAGTTGATTATTTTGTTATGCTCTCTCACGGAAGAAGTGGATGTTTGTTATGTTTGCAACAATATAATAATACGTTTAAAGAATCTCCAAAATGATAAGAACTTTATTTCTCATCTCTTTGAATACTCCATAAATGTTATTTTAAAAACGCATTTTTCTTTGTTTAGTTTAGACAATATTTAAATTTGTTCAATAGATCTTCAATAATAGATTTTCAATAATTGTAACTTGTTTTGAAGAGATAGAACCAAATGGCAAAAGTAGTAAGTTGTTTATATTCTTTTTTGTAGTGTCCTTATTAAAGAATTGAACATTCAGATCAATGTTATGAATAAGAATATCATAATACTTCTATCTTACATTAAAATTGATGGAATTTATTTTGTTTCTGTTTAGTTGCAGGGATATATAGTACAGTTGAAAAAAGCAGTAAGTTGTAATAAATTATTAAGTTTCTAAAGCAAAGATTTTGAAGTGTAAGTTAAGTTGGAGAAAATGGTATATTTATTTAAAGTTCCATAAACAATATAAGTTACTATTTGTCTGTTTCTATATTCTAATATGGTTTTAATACAGCGCGTGCCTTTTTAGTAATCTCTTCATTATTTCTTTAAATAATAAATTTTTTCGATGTTTTGCATTATAAAGATGGACAAAAATGACAAAAGTTGTTCTACACTTCGTTGTAGTTCCCTTAAAGAAGAATGGACATTTTTATAAAATATTTGATTACAAATATTGTAGCATTTTAGAGAAATTAACAGATAATGTCATTTTGTTTTTTTTCTGATTCATATGAAATAATGCTATAAATTTATTTGTTTGTTTTTTTAGTTGCAGGGACAGATAGTACAGTTGAAAAAAGCAGTAAGTTCTTTTGATATTTTATTTAAGTTTCCAGCGAAGCAGTTTTGTTGGTGAAGATAAGAATATTTTGTTGAAGTAACTTCACGGAGGAATATAACTTTAGACTTCGCGTCTGTGTTGATTTAAAATGTTTTTCTTTGTTTTGGTAAGGACAACTTTAATTTTTTGTTTATTGCTTTCAATAATTAAATGTAAATATTTTTTCTTTTTTTTGAAGAGACAGAGACAGTTTGCAACATTAATAAGTGGTTTATATTAATTCTTTGAAGTGACTATAAAATTGAATTGAAATTCCGATAAATGTTATGAATAAATATCTTTTATACCTATATGATCTATTATAAGAGTTTGATATAGTATCTAAAATATTTGTCACTTTTATAAAATATAACATTGCATATATTGTAAGTAATTCATATAAAGTAAGTAATCAGAGCAACCTGTCTTTCTTTGGTACTTAATAAAAAAGTGTTATTATATTGTCCTTTCGAAATAATGCTTTGAATTTATTTGGACTTTCTAGCTGAATTGTAGCGGCAGATAGTACAAGGCAATACCTTGTTTGACCTTTTTTCAAGTTTCGTCAGGGAAGGAGTTGAAGTTGGAAATTCTGTTTGTAAGAAAAAAAATGTCACTCCTTTTTAACATTTTTTTTCATATGTGCATGTTTGTTTAAATGTTGTTTTCCCCTTACTTACAAAACAATCGTTGTCAATAGAGACTGGAGTGAGATTCGAACTTGTAACATCAATGTTGACAGGAAGGCAATCAAAAGGAGACTAAATACCTGTCAAATTTAAACGTCTTTATCTCTATTGTCTAATATGTTAAATTGAAACAAACGCTTTTTTTAGATAGAAATATTGTGTGTAGAATATATCATTTGTGAAATTGTTTAAATTATTTATTTCTTGTAGAGACAGGAGGAAAAAATGACGATATTAGTAAGTTGATTATTTTGTTATGCTTTCTCACGGAAGAAGTTGATGTTTGTTATGTTGGCAACAATATTATAATACGTTCTCATCTCTTTCAATACTCTATATATGTTTTTTTAAATAGTTTCCTTTATTTAGCAAGACAATATTTAAATTTATTCAATAGATCTTCAATAATAGATTTTCAATAATTGTTACTTGTTTTGTAGAGATAGAACCAAATGGCAAAAGTAGTAAGTTGTTTATATTCTTTTTTGTAGTTTCCTTATTAAAGAATTGAACATTCAGATCAATGTCATGAATAACAATCTAATTATACTTCTATCTTACATTAAAATTGATGGAATACCTAGATTCCTTTGGCAATTGTATAAAATATGAAAATACAAGCATGATAGCTTTTAAATTAAATTAAAAACAATTGGTATAACAGGTTTTTTTTCTCGTGCTTTTGTACGAAAATTGTTATTTTGTTGTTCGTTCAAACTTGTTCGAAATTAAGCTATGAATTTATTTTGTTTTTGTTTAGATGCAGCGAAAGATAATTTTTGTAATATAGCCTTTCAAATAATAATGTGTTAATATTTTCTATTTCTTTTGTAGAGACAGAAACAGTTGGCAACAATAGTAAGTGGTTTAAATAATTATTTAAAGTGCCCTTCAGAATTGAAATTTCGATAAATGTTATGAATAAATATCTCTTATGCTTTTTTGTTATATTATAAGAGTTTGATAAAGTATCTAAATTATTTGGCACTTTTATAAAATATAACATTGCATATATTGTAAGTATTTCATGTAATGTAAGTAATTAGAGTAAAATGACTTTCTTTGGTACTTAATAAAAATGTGTTCTTATGTTGTCCTTTTGAAATAATGGTATGCATTTATTTGAGCTTTCTAACTGATATGTACCGACAGATAGAACAAGTTAGTACACTGGTTTGACCTTCTTGCAAGTTCCTTCAGGGAAGGAGTTAAAGTTAAAAATTCTATTTGCAAGAAAAGAATGTTACTCCTATTTAACAGTAATTGAAATTGTTTCATATGTGTATTTTTGTTTGAATGTTGTTTTACGCCACTTTAAAAAAAAGCATTGTCAAATGAGATTAGAGTGAGATTCGAACCAATCTTCTCTATTTTCACAGAAAGGTGATCCTAAGAAGAATAAATACCATGACCAAATTGTCAAATGTGTACATCTTTATTGTCTTATATGTTAAATTAAAACAAACGCTTATTTTGAGATAAAAAATATTTTGTAAAGAATATATCATTAATTATGAAATGTTTTAATTATTTTCTTCTTGTAGAGACAGCAGGACAAAATGACGAGATTAGTAAGTTGATTATGTTGTTATGCTCTCTAACGGAAGAAGTTGATGTTGGTTATGTTGGCAGCAATATAATAATACATGTAAAGAATCTCCAAAATGAATATAACTAAACTGCTCATCTATTTTAATTCTCCATAAATGTTATTTAAAAATGTAGTTTCCTTTGTTTAGTAAGACACTATTTAAATTTGTTCAATAGATCTTCAATACTAGATTTTCAATAATTGTTATTTGTTTTGTAGAGATAGAACCAAATGGCAAAAGTAGTAAGTTGTTTATATTCATTTTTGTAGTTTCCTTATTAAAGAACTGAACATTCAGATCAATGTTATGAATAACAATCTTATTGTACTACCATCTTACCTAGATTCCGTTGAAAAATAGTATATTTTGTTAAAGTTCCATAAACAAAAATTTAACTTTACTTCTTGTCTGTTTCTTTATTCAAATGTGTTTTAATACAACGTGGCTTCTTTAGTAATTTCTTCAATATTTTTTTAGATAATAAATTTGTTTGATGCTTTGTATTTTAAAAATGGAAAAAGTTGCCAAAAGCAGTTGTAAAGAAGAATTGAAATTTAATAAAATATATCATTACACATATTGAAGCTTTTTAGTGTAATTAACAAATAAATTGTCATTCTGTTGTTCTTTCTGATTGATATGCAATAATACTATCAATTTATTTGTTTGGTTTTTTAGTTGCAGGGACAGAGAGTACAGTTGAAAAAAGCAGTAAGTTCTTATAATATATTATTTGAGTTTCCAGCTTTCTTGGTGAAGATAAGAACATTTTGTTAAAGTACCCTCGGGTATGAATAGAAATTTAGACTTCGCGTATGTGTTGATTTAAAATATAAAAATTTTTTCTTTTTTTTTCGGTAAGAACAACTTTGACCTTCAGAAAGGCCACAAGTTCAAACGTCAGGGTCAACTTCTATTTTTTGACATTTTGATGTGTGCAGACCATCTTAACCATAAGAAATATAGAACTGCCTCCACGACCAGAATGTATATATATATATATACCTCCGCTTGATTGATGACGTTTATTTTAAGAAGCTATGTATCAATAACTATAATAGAGGATCGTCACTGTTGACCTTAAGCATGGTCAAGTTCATTATGTAAGAGGTCAATGTGAATTCCTTTTTTATTTTTTTCATTTATTTGTTTCATTTTAAATGTATGTAAAATGGCTTATCGTGATAAATCTTTAGATTTTAATGCATAATATATAAAATCTTCAAAGGCTTAGTGGGTAAGGTTATTTATGTCTCTTAACATCATGTTTATGACCTTTTGCCTTTCAAAAGCTATTGGAATGTTTTTTTTTTAAATTCGTTCATATTGTGAAATAAGTTTAGTTTAAATAAGACACATATATATCACAAACTTGAGATCTTTCTTTTTGTTACGATATTATATTTTTGATCGAAATATATTCTTATATCGTTGTACCCAACCTGTAGAAAATGTTATTTAGTTTAAACCTAATTTAATATCATTGTAATATGCGTCATATTGTATCAATAAATTTTTGAAACTAGAAACTTGAAAACTTGAAACGTGCATTTGAATAGCGCAATATGTGTTTTTTATTTGTAATTTGGAATTGATTAAACAACAATTGCTGTATTGCTTTACATAAGTAACATGTTGTAATGAAATTAAAAACAACAGCGGTTTTCAGGAAGGAAATGACATAAACTAGCAGGTGCCCCTTATTTAATATCTTTTGTTTGTAATAAATGAATGATAACGATATATTGATAGCCAAAAACGATTATAGTAAAATCATCCCATATAGAAGGGCTTGTTTTGTAGTTTTTTCCAAAGTATCTAACTAAAAACTGCATGAAGTAAAATGAAGCTGTTTACACTTATATTTGTGTTGCTAATTGCTTTATCAGGTAAGGCAAACTTATGGATAAATATTTATTTGAATATAAATACGGCGTCATTCAAAAATAATATTACTTATTACTTAATATTATTATTATTAGTTATTATATTAATTATACTATTAATATTTCAATTTTGGTAAATATGCACTAAAAGTTATACATTATTAAGACATCGCAAATATTAAAGTATTAAAGACAAATTAATATTCGTGGTTTTTATTCCATTGACTGATTAGCGAATACCACTTAAAAATATTACTGGATCCTCTGATCGTTATATTGAAAAGAGCAGAAAATAAATTTGAGTTTACGTTGTTGTCTTTTGTTTTGTCGATCGAATTTTATAGCTGACTGATTAGCGTTAACACAAACTCAAGTACTTTTTCTACAATTTTCATAACTTTATAAAAACAGCAATAAAACAAATTGTCAAAACTTGTGTTTGCATACATGAAATCGTTACAAACACGTATTGAATTGAATACTTTTCAAGCCGAAAATTTTAATAAAGCGTTTTACCTTTATGGCTTAGTCATACCTGTATATGTATATAATTGTTAATTAATGAGGTGATTGATTGTGTGTTGTTTTAATAACGGCGAATAAGCCGCTTGATCTATTGACATCTGGCAAAACTAAATTTGTATTTGAATATCAATTCGTTCTGTTAATTGCCAAAGAGGTTGCAAACTAGAAGATAAAGAAACAAAATCAGATTATAATTAAAACTTAAAAAAGATGACCAAGTTTTATCAATCCGACGTTATCATTGTGGCACCATAATTTAGTATCCCTAAATAAAGTTTTCACCCAAATTTGATATTTTACATGACATTGACGTTGGTATATCTAATCATTCCTAATCATTCATTTCCCCCACCAAACTTTCACGATTGTAACCTCCTTGCGAAAACCGTGCACGTTTTTATCACATGAAATGAATTGGTTTATCGTATTCAAAGCAGAATCATGCCTTTGAGGATTATTTGCGACAAATTTCAATGAAAAGATGAAACATTTAGATTAATACCATGGTTAACAGTGAAATTCAATGCGTGCCAACAAGAGACAAAATCGTTTCATATGATCTAAAGATGATGAAATAAACATACCTGCAACCTGAAATAAAGTGCAGTTATTAAAAATATTCATTTACACACAATATCGATATACAAAGGAGAAATTACGAATAAAGCAATATACCAGTATATCTTTTCACATTCACAATAAAAGGACAAATTTTAAAATGTCAACACAAAATTTAAAGAAATCCCAATAGATGCAATTTTTTGCAAGTTTCTAAATCTAAACTCGTTGTTCAAAAGATCTTGAAATGTTGCATGTCATAGGAAACATTTTATCAACAAAATATTTCAAAAATGTTATTTAACAAAACTTTTGGTGACATATTTCCGAACAGAACAGTTTTAAGTAACAACTCACAAAATTTATTCCAAGTATTTTCTGAACAATATATTTTCAAGATAATCCCTCAAAAGCAGTTCATATACACAGTTTTTATCATTGAACATTTTGGTGGGAAAACCGGTGCTACAGGTAATGACGTCAATGATTACATCAGCACTTGAAGATAGTTACATCCAGGAACTGCAACTGAGAAACTGAACGATAACTGAGACAGTACGCCCGTTTTATATAAATTACTTTATTCTTATAATTGGTTATTATATTTAAATAGTATTTTTGATAAATTCGGCATTTTTAAATGCTTGGAGATTACAGGATCAATATTGTTCTTTATGGATCTAAAAATGCGTAGAAGGGTAAAGAGCAGTTATTTTAAGACTTGTCATCGGAGAATTCAAACTCTTCAAAACATTATTATTGAAGTATATTTAAGGAAAATTTATGTTTACAAAATATAGTTTTTTTTATTGCCACCATACACCATGCTTGTTCTTGTTTTTGTTGATTAATAAAGACATATAGTACAGTGGAAAAGAGTAGCAAGTTGTTTTGATTCATTTTTCCATGTTCCCTCATGGAAGAAGATTAATTTGAAATTATGTTTGAGAGAATATAATGTTAAACTTATTTGTTAAATTTGTCAAATTTGAATTAATTATTTATCTCTTATAAGCTTCCATAATTGTGTAAGAAAAAAATGTTTTCTATATCTTCTAATTATAAAATTATAAAATGTGTATACTTTTTCTTTCATTTGCTTTTAATTAGACAAGAAAAAAACAATGACGAGTGTTGTTAGTTGCTTTGACCTATTTTTCAAGTTCCAAGAAGGAAAAGGTTGAAGCTTATGGCTTTCTGAAGAGGAATAGACGGAATGTTCCTTCCCGGAATAATAGAACTTTAGAATCTCCGCCTATCTCTAAACCTTAATGTTTTAAATAATAAAACCGTAGTTTCCTTTGCTTATTAGGAACATATTTTATTTGTTTTATATATCTTTCAATCATAAAATTTCTGAAATTTTCTTTGTTTCGTACAGACAGAGACAGATGAAAAATGTACCAAGTTTTTATATACTTTTTTGTTAAATCCTAGAGAAGATGAATGTGATAAATAAATATCTGATAATACCTCTTATAATCTTTCATAATTTTATGCAATATATATATTTCTTTAAGTTTATTAAATATAGCATCACAAATATTGCAGCTCATTCATATAATTCAAGTAATTTTTATAAACAAACTTTCTTTGGTACTTTTGTAGAAAATTATTATTTTGTTTTCTTTTCTAAATAATCTCATATCATGCCGTAAGTTAAAGGCGTTTTTCTTGCTTTTAGGGACAGATAATACAGTTGAAATTAGCAGTAAGTTATATGACTCATTTTGGAAGTTTTAGCTCAGAAGAAGTTGAATTTTGAGTTCTGTTAGGAAAGAAAGAGTATTAGATTGCATATTATATTGTATAATAATAAAGAATAGACCTTTATACTTCGTGTCTGTATCTATACCTTAATATGATTTCAATTAAACAGTATTTTTTGTAAGTAAGAAAATATTTAATGAGTTCAATATATTTTAATAATAAAATTTTAATATTTTGTATGTTTTTTGTAGAGGCAGAGGCAGATGATAAAAGCAGTAAGTTGTTTATATAAAATAAATCATTACAAATATAGAAGCTCATTCGTGTAATGTAAATAATTTGTATAACGTGTGGTTTCTCTATTGTTTTATAAAGGGAAAGTACAGTATAAAAAATTTATAATTTGTAAATTTTTTATTAATCTGAATGAAATATCAGCTTTCTTTTGTCAGTTGTATGGACTAAACGTTGCAAGTAGTGTAAGTAATTAATTTAATTCAAATAATTGTATAAAAACGTTTTTCTTCAGTATTTAATGAGAAAAATATTACAGTGTTGTCTTTTCCAAATTAGCTAAAATCATGCTATGAATGTGTTGGTTTTGGTGATTTGTAAACACAGATATTAAAGTTGAAAAAAAGTAGTAAGTTGTTTTGATTTTCCTTTAAACTGAATAAAATATCTAGATTTTGTCAATTTTTTAAAAATGTAAAAGATTACATATACTCCAGCATATAATGTATTTTAAAAAAATTGAACAACGTGTTTATCTTTGGTACATTTTTAGAAAATATTTAGTTTGAAATTCTTTCTAAATTATCTGAAATTATGACATACATTTATTTGACTCTCTTCGTGATTTGTAGAGACAGAAAATATAGCGCTGTTGAAGTTCGAAGTTCTAATTGAAAGAGTGTTAATCTTATTATAAATTTGTTAACATTTATCAAGTTTAAACGTTTTATTTATCCCTATATTCTAATATGTTTAAATTTAAAACAAGTGCTTAATTTTAATCTGAAAGGAAAGTATCTTTCACTTAAGAAATTGTTTTAATTTTTCAATTGGTTTTTGTATACTGAGGAAAAACTTACGATATTAGTTAATTGTTTTGATCTTTTCAAGTTGTTTCAGGGGAGAAGTTGACATTTGTTCTGTTGAGCAAGAATAAAATTTTGTTTGAAATGCCATCGGAGAAGATAAGAACTTAAGTTCTGGCTGGTCTGTTTCTATACCCTAATACGTTACAAATTAAAAGTACCATCTTTTGTTTAGTAAAGCAATATTTAAACTGTTCAATGTTTCTTTGAATATTACAAGTTGTAATTATTTGTAGAGACAGAGAAAGTTGCCAAAAGTAGTAAGTTGCTTATATACTTGGTTGTAGTTTCGTTATGGAAGAAGAACTTTTATAAAATATAGTATTAATGCAAATATTGCTGTAATGTAATTCACAAAACAGTATAACAATTTTTTCGTTTAGTACTTTTTTTTAGAAAACTGCCATTTTGTTGTTATGTCTAATTGATCTGAAATTAAGCTATGAATGTATTTGGTTTGTTTTTAGTTGTAGAGACAGATAGCACAGTTAAAAAAAGCGGTAAGTTGAAATGATATATTATTTGCTAATTTTCGGCGAAGAAGGTGAAGTTTAACTTCTATTGTGATGAATAGAATATTTTGTTGAAGTTCCCTTGGGAACGATATAAACTTAAGACTAAGGACGTGCTGTATAGCTCTGTGGGTTGGGCAATGTGAACCCTCACTGCATTGTTACATGAAAATCATGAAAAGTTAATCAACGTAAGCAACAAGGTAACTGGAACAACACAATATTTTCTGGTTATTAGAAGTAACTTAAAGAATAAAAAATACAATATATATATTTATAATTTTTTCACACCCATTTTACTTTGAATATCGCTATTGGTAAACATATTATTAAAAGAATCAGTATCGCTGGTAATATTTTTGTAAAAATGTAAATGAGTGTTATTATCTTTTTACAAAAAAACAACATACATAAAGTCAAAGTCAATGCATTTATGGCATTTATTGCGCTAAATTTTGTTTGATACAGATCCAAGTTTTGTCATAGTTTATGAATGTTTTCTATATCTGTTTACTATTTGAATTTAAAATCCAAAATGTCCATTTTGTTGTTTTGTTAGTCTGTTTTAAATTGTCATTTTCTTTTTCTAACCAAGATGGCCAAGACACGAATACATGCTCTTGTCAAACTTTTATGCAGAGATTAGACACCGTGGAAATGTTGCTGAAAACACATGAAAAGGTTCTACAAACGATTCAGGAAAACAAGCCTAAAGGTAAGTGTGGAATTTACAGACGTTTGTTGGGTCGCTTTAATTTTTTTCAAATTAATGTGACATTCTGTACCCAGTCCGAGCAATAATTCATTGATTGAATGGTTATTCAACTTCAATGATCAGTATGTCAGCTATTCACGAAAACAACCGAGTTAATAATCTATAACTCGAACGACTACCGATGAAATTTAAACAATACTAAGCACTTCGGCAAAGTAGGCAAATAATTTTAAAACACATTTAAATAAACTTAAACCTATGTTATTGTTAATGTAATATGATGAATGGAACATAAATTGCTACAACATAAGGGTTTTTCTCTGCTTTCAATAATTTAAATAACAATTGGATACAGCGGCAGAAAAAAAAATTATTGCAATTATTACATTCTTAACAGAATATAATGAAACATAAACAAATCGAAAAACAATATTGTATAAACAAAGCAAGAAAATTAAAAGTATTGATACAGAAATGAAAGATATGATTAGATCATTTTAGAAAGCCTGCAAAGACGGATGTCCCACCCTACCTCCGTTACCTAAAAGTTTCAACGGAGGGAAATTATGTAAACAATGGAAGTTGACCTTGTATAAAGCAAGTTAACTCCGACAAATTTCATACAATAAAAAAAATCTTTTTAAATGCAAAACTACATATTTTGTAACCTCAATTCATACCAAGTTTAATAAAATCCGTAGTACTTTCAGAGGAGTAGCTCTGACAAAATGTGTGAAAGACGCGCGCATAGAAGGACGGGACAAAAGCAGTATGTCTGCGCACCAAAGTAGGTAAACATAAATATTGTACATTTCGTCACTAAGACTATCTGAACCAAAACAGCAACATTTCGATAGTAGAAAGATAGGTTCGCACTAACGTATGAATAAATTGACTTTAAATGTGATCGTAAAGACACTTAATATTGCGTCTTTAAAGACTTTTGTACATTTTTCAGTGTCACGTTCAATTGGATGTGCGGTTAGGGAAGTTGCATCTAATCAGCTAACTGGTCAAAGTTCCGATTATTCTGGATATGCAAAATCGTCTAAAAACGCTGTTGACGGTGATCTCTCTACTATGGCTCATACCGGAAACGAGAATCAGCCATACTGGTGGGTTGACTTGGGAAGAACATATCAAGTGGAGCGAGTTGAAATATACAATAGAAAGGATTGTTGTGGTAAGTTGACAATTTTTTTCTCTCCTTAATTTATCTAAAACATTATGTTGTATTGTCGTTCCTATAGTGACAATACTTAGTATAAATGCAAACGAACCAACGAACGTACGAAAGATAAATAGAAAAAAAGAATGACAGAAAGAAAGAAAGAAAGAAAGATAGATAGATAGATAGATAGATAGATAGATAGATAGATAGATAGATAGATAGATAGATAGATAGATAGATAGATAGATAGATAGATAGATAGATAAGTACGTAATTAACAATCAATCAACGGGGAAAAGAAACGGAACAATGGACAGAACAATTAAATGAGACACATGAACAAACTAAAAGACGGAAAGTTGGATAGGACAGGACAATGAAGCCCCATATTATAATGTGAAAACCCTGCAACATGTGAGCATTACTTGTCAAACACCCACGGTAGAACTGACAGCAGTAGGACGAGCCATGTGCACCTTCTTAGTATGGTCCCAGTAGGTAAGTAATCATGCATCCTTTATGTAGTTTTTGTAATAGATATATTCAGTTAATAATAAATAACTTAAACTAGCTATTTTTGTTTCAGGCGAGCGACTCCGCGATTTGGATATCCAGGTAGGCCCCACTCTAGACAATCTTTCTTTGTGCTCACACTATGACGGCCCAGGCAAACAAGGAGAACACGTAATTATCAACTGTTCCGTAAAAATCGGAGGACGTTATGTCAAACTGGTAAAACAACGCGCGGAGTGGTTGCATATACTAGAAGTTAGAGTATATGGCTGTGAGATAAACTGACATAAAACCTGATGCTTGTAAAAACTACATACCAGCTTATGAATGAATAAAAAACTTTAAAAAAAAATAAAAGAAAGTTTAAATCAATAATTGTGGTCTATTCTTAAAGTCAAACAAGGCTTTTACATATGTTGTTAAAAGTCAAATTAATATACACACGTGACCTAATGTTTCATAAAATAGATTGTTGTTACATCAATTACAGATGGCACTCAATTGTGTAGTGATACACAGAAGTAAACAAAATGATGTGTGTAAACTGTTTTCAATAAAAATGTTCGCCATTTGTGGAGATGTGAGACTTAATCAGGTCTGTCAACATACACAACGAAATAGGCATGTACACATGCAAATAAATGTTTGGCTCGAAAAAAACTGCCACAGAAGTTTTATGTCAAACTACCTGCAATGTTTTAATGTCATTTTATCAAGTAATCTTTTAAATAGCAGATATTCCATGTTTTATTTAATTTATGCGATTTTTTTCAGTACAGTGTTTCATACACTCATGTCTATCCTTTCTGCATTTTACGTTTGGGTTTTTTTTCGCTTGTTTGAATGTTGATTAACGCCACTTTCAACAATTTTTTAGCTATATCATGGCGTCAAGTTTTTATTGTGGACGGAAGCTGGAGTACTCGGAGATCACCCTGACCTTCGGTGGGAAAACTGGCAAATCTTTGTCAATTAAGTCGAGCGCACCCTGCACGCGTAAGACACGAACCCGCAATCTCAGTGTTGTAAATGTAATTTTTTGTGTCTTTTAGTGATTATTGAACTCGTTGTACAAACATTCCATAAACCAATTAATCAATCGATCAATCGACTGCTGTGGTGGATTCAGGATTACCCGTTTTCTCAAAGGTGTTGGACCGCTATGGAGATTTTTTTTTCATAGGGCCGTTGACAAATTTTATAGATGTTGTTTTGTAAAGGGCCCCACACCCACCGATCTACCACTAATTAACTGAGATTTGTATTTTGTTACATATTATTGTATAAACATGTGAACGCCTTGCGAAACATCAATCAATTACTGGGACAAAAGGGTATTGTTTACAAACTTGTCAACATGTGAAATACACGATACAATTCTTGTTGGTATGAATTCGAACGGTTTTGATATCTTTACATTTTTTTACATAAATTTATACCCCATACACAGAGATCTTTTTTGAAAGTTGGCGGGAAAACACTTCTTCTCTTCTCCGATGGCAGTCCTATTTTGTTCTAGTTGAACTCGTTTCACCGTTGACATATTGTATGTTAACATGTTCTCATCTTAACGATAGCAATGTGTTATTGCTAAATAAGAAGCTTTCCAGTAGCAGATAAGTGATCACGACTTAATAACCTTTCGTCTCCACCTATATGAAGTCAACAAATTGGACAGTACGAGAACCAACTTTGGTTTCGAGGAACTGCAGGAATAAAAAGATATCGGAAACAATCCAAGGAATGATAGTAGGTTAATGTCCACTATTGACGCTTCTTAAAGTTGACGATACAGACATAAAAGAAGTGACCCCGTTTAGCACAACAGTGACAGAAAGAGGGTGTGAGATCCACGAAAGACATTGATCAGCTGGATCGCTACTGGTATTAAAAAAAAGTTGGAAAAAGGGGGAAACAGTATAGAGTTAGCTGTCAACTACGAATTCAAGAAAATCTATAAAGCACGAAAAAAAAATAAATAAACGAGCCTTGGTCGCGGTAAAATATCAAGAAAAAGAAGACTGCCTAAAGAACAAAACAATAGTAAAATGCGTATCAACTGGTAAAAGTCTTGAGCAGTGCAAAATAAGGAAGCACATTTACCATACAGTCGGAAAGCATTTCCCTGATTTGACCGTTAAAACCACGATTTTTTTGACAGAGAAACAAGTGGAAATAATAAAAAATTTAACGGCCGCTAGATGTCGTCATTCATTTCGGGAGTCCCCAAAAGCACATGGTAGCTTGAAAAATTCTCGTTATTTGTAGTATTTTTGTCGATTAGTAGTCAAAATAGCCACCTATACTATGATAAAAGGATCTGATTTTGTTAAATTATTTAATTTTCTTAAAAAATATTATTATTCTATTCATGAAAAAGTAAAATTTGACCCAAACCAGTTGTAAATTTGACGGACTGCAAAGTCGTTGTTATACAACTTGAGTCCAGAGCTGTCCAAGGTTTGTGATAATTGCTAATTTTACGCCGGCAACTTTGGTATTATAATCTTTAGATAAAATTATGAATAATAGTGACATAAAATTCTAGACTGTAGTATTTATTGTACAGTACTGCCTTACAAAGGAACATCTAAACCCATCTACTACATACATATCACTATGACATGAGGAAAATTTCAGAATATTATGAATAATAGTGACATAAAATTCTAGACTGTAGTATTTATTGTACAGTACTGCCTTACAAAGGAACATCTAAACCCATCTACTACATACATATCACTATGACATGAGGAAAATTTCAGAATTCGATTTGTGGTGAAATATTTTAAATCGACGAATTTCACTTCCGCCATTTCTTCGTCGTCATTTTTCAGTGAAATTCTTCAAAATTTTACACAGTATGTCATATTTGATTTAAAAAATATGAAAATCAGATATCCGAGGATCAAAATATTGTCAGAATATGCCAATACCACAATTTTTATATGCGTACGAGTCCGTTTTGCAAGCTAACCTATCGTGAAATAAAAACGTCAAATTTTCAAGAAATTGGAAGCCATTATGAGAAATGCTTTCCGACTGATACTTTATACAGACTGAAACAGTCAAACAGAAGACTAAAGTATTGTACAGTTTGACAGAGTACTGTTCGAAGTTATTTATACGACAGTCAATATGACCCTAACATGTTGAGTAGCGCAGAAGTAACCAACACCGACAGTTTTCTATCTTCCGACAAGAGGCAAAATAAGCAGTAAAGTCATTAAAGAAGGAACGTCAGTTGGTTTAGACAACACTTATCAAACCTTGTCCAAACATAATGACAAGCTCCATACTAACCTGCAACAAAAAAGGCGAGTGAATCAAACCATGTCACTGATAACTTTTCTCCCAAAGTACGGTGAAATACATCAAATTACGAAATACCCCAATATCAGACTTATTTGTCATTTAAGCGAAGTCATAATAAAAATTGTTAATCTTTATAGAACAGATTGAGCCCTCAGGCCAGAAACTGAGCACACACATAATTTATATGTAATACATAGTTGATGATAAAGGACATTGACCATGTTTTTTGCATATAATAAAACGAACAAACTTTGTATTTAATATGTGATAATCCTGCATACATACAAATAATTTTTCTGCTTGAATACATTTGTTTGGATAAAAATATACATATACTTATTATAATCATGTTGGACTCAATTTGTCAGCAAGAAATTCAAAAACACAAAACTAAAGTGTTGTTAGAAAAAGTAAAAATAAGTAATATAATAGTATATATTCTGTATCTTTTACTTAGTATGTACACTAGTACCCATACTACTCTTTTATACAATACGTATACTAAATATGGTTACATTAGCAATATACAGACATACTTTATACAATATTATACTATAATGATTAACATTAGCTCTATAATACAACAGTATCATGTGCCACGATAGGCTAGATAAAATTTTAGTTTTAAGAATATTTATAAAGTTACTGATGAAACATAATTGTCACATGACTCTGAAAGTTACCGATTGTAATCTACAGTACAGTTATCTATTTTTCATATCAAGGTATCCGACCCATAACTGAAGTCACCGTTTACTTTTATTTTTTAACGAGCTTTATTACATCAATGTATTGCTAATTAATAGTATACAAATAAAAAAATTGTTTTACTCTCAGTCAATGTTTATAGTTTTGAGCAAAAAAAGTTAGTTACTCAAATAGTATTTCCGATGTTTGCCGAACATTACCGACTTCTGCTTCATTAAAAACAATAGACATTTGGAACAACAAATATGAGCACGTGGTCAATTGTGGTCCGGATACCTTAAATACTCCTGTTGGCATGATACAGGTGAACTTTAGTGTTAAATAGTAAAAACTGTTTAAAATCTAGACTAATGTTATCAATGGTAGTATGGCAGCTGGAGCCAGCGGGTTTAATTCATGTGTACAAAGTATACATAAATTAGGAGATACGAAAATACTCCAATAAAAGACCGGTCTAGACCGCTGGACATAGTGCAGGCGAATTGGTGCCACAGTGTCACAACGGTGCGAGTTCGAATCCCGCTGAGGGAAAACTAAAATTTGACAGTGTTAAAAATCTAATTCTAACAGTGCTGGGCTGAATTTGTAGACGTATATATAAAACTTTGATATTAACCCTGTATTTCTGATGTTTCAGAAATCAGCTGGATGGATAAATTATATGGTTGCCACAATACTTAGACATTTGTATATGATTTACTTACTGTGACTGTATGACAAGTAACTTTGTCATCCTATATAATATATACAAAAATGCTGAATTAGATTACTGTCAAATTAATACTTATTGGTTACGAAAATTTCATCGTCACACGCTAGTACACATGTACTATGTCTATGTCTACGATTCACCCCGGTTAATAAAGCTTTAGTTTTATATAGCGGAATTGGCCGAGGGGTCTAGACCGCTGGACATAGTGCAGGCGAATTGGTGCCACAGTGTCAAAACGATGTGAATCCCGCTGAGGGAAAACTATAATTTGACAGTATTAAAAATCTAAATCAAACAGTGTTGGGCTTAGTTTGTAGACTTATATATATTACCAAAACATGTCATGGTTGACATGTGTGATACATTTTTAAAGATTAATGCTTTTAAAAAATAGTAAAATTTTCTTTAATCCTACATCATTTTCAGCCATTTTCGTACGCCCTTTCAGGCCTGGTCACATATTTTCTTAATTCTTTATCATTTGGAATTTGATGGTCTTAAGAGGCGATATTTTATTTAAATAAATTAAAAGAGAAGATTATCACATTTCAAATGGTCATTATCTTATTTAAATTTAAGAGGCTCTTAATGGTATTGTTGTGTAAGTTACCTTGTAAACTGCATATATTGGTATCTTTTCTTTCTATCGTCTTAGTCTTTTGACTCAATACAAAAACGCATGATATGCAAATAGAGCCTTCTACTCAAATGGTTAATGCTCTCAAATATATAATATACTACCTTATTATAAAAAGGTTACTTAAATCATGCAATCATATCAGTTATTGAAAATACCTTATATTTGTAATACATTTTTATACTATATAGTTTTCAATCCAGTATATATGGAAAATACAGCGTAGAGGAGTCGATAACAGCTTGGTGAAAACATGACCTTTGATATTCAGCCCAAGTCCTTTCCTTTTTTCACTTCATTGTATCATAAATAAATTCGACATTCAGTCCTTTCATTTCGCTTTGGTATAAAGCGTCAAACTGTTCGTTTTGTGCAATTGTGAACCAGTTTTTCCAATCTCCAATAACGCCTTTAATCATAATAGATAATGCATATGATTAATGTAACAATTAAATGTATACAATAGACAACTATTTAACGGCGCTTTTAAACCGATGCAATTTTCACCTCAAAAATACAAATTACTACCTAAAGGTAAGTTGTAAACAAATATTTAGTATGTCTATTATTTCTTCATAAAGACGTATCAAATAAAATTATAAAGTAATATGACGATTTTGTGATCATTTTTAAATAGGCTCTGGAGAACAAAACAGATCTTTTATTAAATTTGAATGGGTATTAATCTGTCGTAAATTGTATTGAAATTTGCAAATCAATCAAATGTTAATTTAAACATTTGATATCTCATTTAGTTTATTTGACGTTACAAACCGTCGTCTTTGATCGACATATTATATCAAGAAGTCTTGCAAGTATCAAATTTTTGTTTATGGGATTGTGTTATGCTTTAATTAAGAATTAATATTAAAGCCCCATATAAATTAGTTATTTTTACGTTCTCAGTAATATACTTTGAATAAACAGAAAACTGTAAAAAAATCTAAACGGCCAATTATAGGACAGTGACAACATCTAGGTTGAGACCAAGCCAGTTGACGAAACAACAAAAACATCAACATTGATAGTAAATAACTCGAACCCAATACAAAAAACATAACGAAAACAATAAAGTTGAACAATTTTAAATGGATTTACACTGGTTAAAATATATTATACTTTGATACAATTAATAAATTTAAATACGGATAAAACAGCTTCTTATTGTGTTTGTGAATACAAGTAAACATTAACTTTGTGGGTGCTAAGAGAATGACATGCTGTAAAATAATTTTTTTCGTTAAATACCAATTTTAGTAGTTTTCGTGTACGCCTTGGTCAACAAAATTAAGAATCAAACGAAGAATGAAACCCAAAAAGTGACATTAGAAGCGTCATTTAACAGCTGATATAAAATGTTTATTTAATGTGTAGAAATACTGCAATTACGAGTTTTGGTTGTTCTATTAAAACTGAATATAAAATTAAATAAAACAAAAATAAAATAAGAAAAAACAAATAATGCGAATCTAATTATTTTTTATTTTATATTTAATCATTTAAAAACTCTACACGGAGAAATAGCAGAATATAAAAGAAATATTCTAAAAGTAACAAAGGTATCAAATGTTCATAACAATCCAGCCTTTAGGAATCTTTACTGTATCATGTTTTTCTGTGCTGCCATATTGATGTGAGTAGATATAATTCATTTAGCCTGAACTGGCATCAAAATCATATTACCCACCACATTATTATTGACTGGTTCACCATTATTTTCTTGTTCGGTAATCTGTTTAATTATCTCGGAAGAGTACCAGTTGTGGAAATGTGATCGTAGTTCATCTTTATATTCTCTGTTAACCGATAAGTCAAGTGGCAATAGTCTGTCTGTGCACGCGGCGGTTACGAACACTGGTACAATGTCATTCTGTTTCGAGAGATTTGATTTGTTTACTTTGATGAGCCTTATAGAAGTCAAATGTGTCGATGGCTTTCTGGTTTTCTCTCGATAAAGGTAAAGACTATTTTACATTCTCAACATATGGGATAATGAAATACCTACCAAATTGTATTATTGTTTCTTCCATACTCCAGAATATGTGTAAGGTGCAACCATTTGGAAAGCCCCTGGGCAAACACCTATAAGTCTTTCTTGGGTATATAAGAAGCAAATGAAACCGACCGAACAACAACAGACGACATTTACAAATCCGGACATAGACAAACATATACAACGTAAAACAAAACCCAAAGACACAAAGAAAGTGAGGAACACAAACCCAATAAAAACCAAGGGTGCACTCAGGTTCTCTGGACGAATAAGTAGTGCCTGTCTCTAATTAGACAACCGTCGAGTTACTCATTGTCATGTCTAGGACAATGTCAAATCCAGGAATAGGAAAGACTACCTATGACTTAGCGAAAATGTCCGATCCTACTTGAAAGATTTATTTCCCAAAACGATCAATTAAGTCATGGTGACGACCATAGAACTTCTGGAGAGATAACATCAACCTAGGTACAACTAATCCTTGTTTGAGTAGTTTTGTAGTCAACAACAGCGAGCGGTCTAGAAAATTTGAATACATGTACCGATTGCAGGATCTAGAATACCGCATAAGTTGTGCAATGTACACACCATACGCTGAAGCTGCTGGAATGTTGCTGTCGATTAACGGGAAGTTGACAATTAAAAGTTGAAGGCATCACGTTTGTCGTAGAGTCTAATTTGTTGTTTTCCCGAGTCTATTTTTAATTTGTGGAGGTAGTATAACACCATCTTTCGCTATTGCAAGAAGTAATGTAATTTGTTTTTTGTCGCAAAGGCCGGAAATGGTGATCAGTTTGGAACCCCCTTATCCGCTGTCAAGTCACCTCCTGGAAGTAGTTGGTTTCCAGACTTTTTTTCCCAGTTGATAATGAGTCGTGAGTCGGCACGTTGTTTTCTGATGTGACTTTTTTATTATATCTATCACCACTTTTATTGAAGTCCTTTGGTTTAACACCCTTGGTACTCTTGCTGTTTACAAAATGAAATAGTGACTTCGTTAACGTCTAAATGATGAAGGCGAATTCGGTTACAATGGCATCTGCACCTGCCATTACGATTGAGGTATTGAATACACCACCATTAATCCGAATTCGGCGAATCCACTCTTCGAGTTTTCTCGTAAAAGTCACCAAATAGTAATGAATTTCCTCGATGCGTATGTGAAAGAAATGCAATATTTATCCCAGCTGAAATAATAAAAATACAATAAATATAAATTCTAAACGATTAGATAATACATACTCACGTAGACATGTATTGTCGACATCATGAAACCTTTCAACAGTTAATGAAGCCAATTAACAATATAGTGACACAATGGCCTTTTTCTAATTTCCTTTGATGAAGTAATTGAAAATCAATAAAATGATTCAGAAATGTATAATTATTTTAAAAAACTACAAAGAAAACAATTAATAATTATAGAACATGTGGGCCATCTAAATATCTTTACTAAAATGAAAATGATTTCTTTAATTCGCACCTTTCTTTTTTAAGTTTCATGTAGCTGTCCCGCATACTCGTACATTAATCTTCTGACATTACGATCTGGGCACATGTAAATTTTCTATCAATTGTCTAATGCGTATCTTATCTTAGCCCAGATCTCATCGTCAAAAGTGCTGTAATCTCCTCTCTTTTTGAGAGTGTGCGGCTATTATTGTGTCCACTGTATCGTTTGCAGCTTGTACCATAGCTTTCGTAGATGTACCGTCTGCTGTGTCTGGATAAGGTGTAATGTAACGAGACTGTTTTCAACCACTGTGCTAAGGCCGGGTTATGAATTGACCGATTAGGTTTGACTCGCTATGTATAAGACATTGAGTAAGTTGATTAATTTTTTGGCTTGGTCTGGAAGCTTTTGAAAGACGCCTGGGTTCACAATCCTTTATAGGTCTTATTGTTTTATTAAATTAATTTAAACAATTGCGACTTATAATTATCTGTCTATTCCCGCGCTGTTAAATCCGATAGCTTGAAAATAATTAAAGGGTAGAAAAACTAAATTTAGTTTTACACAGAGATGAGTTATTCAAAATATTTACCTATAACTACAAAATAAACACCAGTTATAACGCAAATCAACACTTTGATTAACAATGATTTTAAGGTTTGCTTTGACATAGCTGGTGACAGTAGTATGCTGAACACTGCGTTAAATAAACTACTAGAACTGCATCTCATTGACTCTATAATCATCTTTTGTAACATATGTTAACAGTTTAAACTTATGTTATATTCGTGCATGTTGCTGGTGCAACGTTTATTATTATAGTGTGCATTTGCTATACCATAGTTAGTGTATTATCGGCATTTCAGAAAATCACCAGCATAATTAAGTTCACTTTGACCTATGGTATTTGTTACCGTTTGTGGATGTCTTACAGATAAGTTGTTTGTGGGTTTCTTTACGTGACCTAATTGTGTTCTTTAATATGTCCCAATCTTTTTGCATAAATTGAACCTAATTAAAACACAATTTTTTAAAACTTTTTCTTAATACCTTTCCTAAACACAGTAGACTTTCTTTCAGGGTGGAGTGGTACCGATCCATCAAGTTTGTGATCCTTTAACTTCTCAAATTTGCATTTCTCAGCAACATCCTCGATAAATTTGTCGTCACACGATACCTCCAGAAATGTAGCCAGTCTTTTAATACTATCAAAAGGTTTCTTTAAAAAAATCATTTAGGTTAATTGTAATCTTTTACTCATATACTTTGTGATTTTTTTCTTTTAAATAATATTATGGATTTTGTTATGTACTAAGTAATTACATCTGATTTATTGTTGATAACCTCAAAGTGTGTCACAAAGAAGGTTTTAAATGGCATTAATCCTATTATCATTTTTAGACAATACCAAAAATAGTAGCAGAAATTCTGATTAGATGCGTTTCTGCAAAATACACGTGCGTCTGTCATAGCGTCTGTTATGTATAATGTTAATACTTACTATGACTAAATCCTCGTACATGATTGGATGAATGTTATTTGACCTGTCATTTGCTGCCGCCGTCATCTCCCTTGTATAGTTAAACCAACCACCATAAAGCGTATCTATAAAAGAAGGTTATAATAAAATACCAAACACCAAGGGACTTTTCATCAAGACAAAGAAATTGGCAAGCTTTAGATCCAACAACCAACCAAAATTATAGCAAATACAGTAATGGTCCTGACTTGGTACAAGCATTTCAAAACAAATGGTAAGTAAAACAGGTTTTATGGAATGACAAACCTCCCGCTTCCATTACTGTATGTGAGTTGGTTTGTTGATGAAAATATGACTATTGTCGTTTAAATTGTTACTAGTTGTAATCTCATTCTTTTCAAATTACTTCTATATTCTTATAGGGTTAAATTTATACAGGACTATGATATATCTTTAAATTAAGGTTTTGTGATTTACTGTTTCGGATCTAACCAAACAAGATTGAAATAAAGAATTCAATAAACATACACTTTAACATACTTTGGCCTTTATTAATGGCGCAGACCGACAGAGATTGACATTGTACAACAAATATTTATATTTTTCCGGATCACATGAGGTGTTTATTGTGTTCTGGTAAATTATTTGCCGTTTGTGTGTTTTGTGTGTATTTGTTTCTCTGCATCTGGATATGTTATCATCTATGACGTTCGGCTTTTGTTATGTGGTCTGTTTCTTTGGGTTTTTTTTAATTGATTGTGTTGCCTGTTTATTTGAAGGAACGTTTTATCATACGCACTGTAATCTGACTTAAAGTGTCTCAATATATTTGATATTATAAGGCTAGTCATGACTTAGATTACAGCACAGTCCTTCCAAAAAGGAAAAACATTCTTGGTAGTTTTTTAATTAGTCTCAATCACTTATTGAAAATACGTCTGGACACAAAAGTCTTGAAAACTATGACATTATTTCATTACGTTCAGCATAATACGTAAACACTTGCCGTTCATTAGCTGCAAATATGCTTCCAAATTGGATATGTACAGTCATCAACGTGTACTTACGAAGGCGGCCTTTTAATTACTCTCATATTCTAATAATTGACGTAATGCATTCATGAATAATTTTATATAAAGATTCGTACAAACCCTTAGTAACAACAAACAAGTATCCTTCCAATTTACGCAAATAACAAATATTTCTTACAACATAAAAAATTAATAGAATTTAATGCACTATCAATGTTATATTGCATTTGATTGGAAGTTAAGATGCATGAAGACTACATTGTACTGTCTCACCGTCCGGCGACAAAAAATAATGAATTCCATCATAATTTGCAACAATTTGAATTTTGTAAGAAAACATTTTTCTGTATTGCGAAAAAAATTTCGAATTACCTTTTAAAACCAACTCGTCAAAGTACTCCTTCCATGACCAGTTGACTGGGGCGCCTCTCAATTGTCGGAAGAAACAATATTGTGAAGCATGCCTGTCTTTTGGGTTCCTATTAACATAAACAATCTTCGCCCTCTTTTCTTTATGTTTATCAGGAAGTAAACTAAACGGTAAATGTGAGTGAATAATTCTCTGTTTTGTCTCTGCTTCTAATTGGGAATAATCAGTCTGGAAATCTAAATTAATATTAAAGCTTGCAGCTCTGCTGTTATATTCTGTTGTATGATCAACTAGCATACAAACCAGTTCATGAGCCCAATGAGTACCTGAAAATAGTATAATTATTCCTCTTACGCAATATTTTGTCTTCAAAATTGTTAAACTTTTACTTGCTCATATTTTTGTTGTAATTGTTAGTTGAAAACATAAATAATCGAATGAATTAACCGTATCTGTAAGAAAGTATGTCTAATTAAGAATAAATTAAAGCGTGACAATTTTTGATTAAAGTCACGTGATTAAAGTATGTTGTTTAAGTCTAATTTGCCAGGTCATCTTGGTAACAGGTCGACTTGATTGTGTCTGTATTGTCCTAAATATTAATCTCACGTCGATTAAATGTGAATAGTCACTCAACATAGTATTGTTCACGACAAATTATCATCAATATATATGACGATTTGGACCACAATCTTTTCTGTTCTCTTCAAAAAAACCTTCGAGTTACTCAGTCTTATATAAGTACAAGTACAAATATCGACGAGGACAGGAGCACGTTTTGCATCCATAGCAATGCAAGCAAAATAATCTTTGCTGCTAACGTGGCCTATATGTTTTTTTTGTTAATTAAAGTATCTAACATTGGACAGATATCCTCTTCAATCCATGAATTTATTCTTTGACTTTCTATCACTGATCTAAAAGTCAGTAATGTCATGAATATAAACCCTGACGTATGATTTGTTTATTTTTTAAATAGACATTCGACTGGTATTACATGTAATATAAGAGATGGCAGTATAGAGGGTGGAAAAAGCCATATTTAATTGCTGTTACAATTCGAAAGAGACCAATTTTGAATTGTCTTGCATCCAAAATTGGTTATTTCAACTTTTGTCAACTTTACTGATTTTCATACTTTCAGGGATGTGAGCAACAATCCAGTCCAGACAATAACAGTGGAAATCGAATGTCCTGAAGTATTTTTAAAGTTCTTATATTCCTAACATGGATATCTGACAGCTGCATGAGACATAATACTGAAATGTGACGATCGTAGCAGTAATCCAACATAGTTTGGCTTTATTTGACACAATATTTGTTTTCATTTGAAAATTTTCCAATCAGACACATTTCTTTTGCAGTATCATTTAGGATTATATTATAAAAAAAAACGTTAATTCTAATTGTTGCGACGTTTATTTTTCTTTAATTTCTAAAATCATAGGGTATATTGGTCATATTATCTGAATTGACTTCCTATTTAACACAATTCTAACAGGGGTGCACTACAGATTATGCCAGTGTATTTTGTTCCAGTGGCTCATATTTTTTGCTACTTACAGTCAGTCAATGATGACTATAATAGATAAAAGTTTTACGTAACAAATAAAATATACTGAACATAAACAACCTTTGATACTACCCAAACGAAAGTGGTTTTTGTATTATACATTAAATGTTACTTCAATTTATTACGGAGGTTTATTATATGACATTTTTATGCAGGTAACCACAAGCCATGGCAGTAATATTGTATGACGTTGCAGCTAAATGAAAAGTCCTGGCATTTTATGGTTTAATTTTGCACAGTGATTTAAGAGATGTTGAACGTAGGAGTCAATTATTTAATATCTTTACAATCACATGGAACATTTCCAGACAAGGAGTATTACCATTACCAGCAACTGATCCACTAAACGTTTACTATAATCACCAGTTAAGGGATCTTTCATAAAACAGTTTGTATTTAATTTGAGAATGTGGTTGACATCAACATTTTCAAATTTAAGATTTATTTCAGATATTTTACATAGAGCTTCCCAGCGTTTTCAAAAGTGGTGGATGCAGGTTATTAAGTTATGATATAAAATAGACTAACCGAAGGCAATAGTAAGTAACGTTTCTATAGACTGTCACCTTTCATTTACGATAAAGACTTGCTTTCCATATTTACAGAAAGAGTGGACCTATAATATTTTAGCCGCTACAAGATAAATTTTCATCAATCAAACTCCCAAAATAATATTATTAGGTGACCTACATTTCCCATTTATTTTAACCTAACTAATTTATTGATTGCTAGTCTGTTCCCGTTCTGGATTTAGCTGAAAATACTACTCGCTATCCGTAAAGAAATCATTTTATCGATCAATAAAATTTATTGTTAGAATACATTATTGATTCACTTTCACAAGGTTTTACTTTACGGATGCCACACTCCTAATAGATGCAATCTTATGAATGTATGGTTAATGGCTAAATAACAGTGTACCTGATTTTAGAGCAGTAATTAACAAAATATCGCTGTCTCTGGAATTAAATTCCTTGATTCTTCTAAATTGTGTCTCCGGATCCTCTTTGAAACACGGAAACGGAATGAAAGTCCATTCTTTATACTTTATAAATGGATACAGATCTAACTCATCATTTGGTCTGAAAACAAAATTTCAAAATTTGAAACTTGTTTATTTCCAGCTAACCAATTACCTTGGCATGGAAATTTTAAAAATAGTCTTCACAATACTTTAAGTCATAATTAAATGCAAAATGTGTGTTGTTGAACCGATTAATTTTTACTAGGTATGGTCGTATGGTTGTTAATGATCCCAAAACGTATTTTCTTCTCATGTGTAACTTTAATTAAACTCGTAAGACTAATATCCAAAAGTCTTGAACAAATGAACGAAACAAATGGACAACAGAATACTTTGTGTTGAAAGACCTTTAAAGCTTTAATTGACACACGACGTCATCCGTTTTTTTGCGTTAATACCTTAAATATAAAAGTCGTGTTGAAACACTTGGTGTTTGCTTAATTTATAAGGCGTTGAATGGTAACATTGTGCGACCATTTTTTTTACATGAGTTGAAGTGTGCATGCTTAGATATGACTCTTATTGTGCAACCATCTTTTTAATCTCTGTTATCTGTCTGTATGGAGATACATGTCCAGATGTATTTAATTACGATTAGAAACAGTTTGTCTCGAAATAAGCAGGTTAAGAAATATGCACAAAATTAAAATATAAACCATAATAGACTCAATATAACTTAAAATTAATTACCTGAAAAAGAACATTTAAATTATTTTAGACAGCGTGGAAGATGCAATTCACTTCCGATCTGACTGCCTAACCCATTTTTCTTAAGCAAATTGAAAACGTTTTAAAAATTTAAATGTACATCTTTAAAAAAAGACAAAACAAAAACGTTGTACATTAAAGTCTGTACCTTACTGTCAATTTTATTTGACAAAAAGGAGAAAGACAAATAAAGGTAAATTGCTTCTCTTACCTTAAAGCCATCTTTTATCAAATATATGATATAAAATACAATATCTGGGTCAGGGACAATTTTAACTAACACGTAGCCTATGTAGGTCATTGCAATAAAATGCAATACATTAATATGTAGTCATTAGAAAGCAAGGTTAAACAGATTTATATTTAAATCATACCTAATACTTCAAAAAATATGTACCCTTTTTGACAAAAAGTAGAAAAAACAAAATACAGCTAAATTGTTTCTCTTACTGTAAAGCCATCTTTTATCAAAAATATGATATCAAGTACAATATATGGGTCAGGGACACTTTTTAAGAACACGTGTTTGGGCCGTTGCAATGAAATGCAATACTTAAATATACAGTCAATAGAAAGGGTCACGTTTAAACCGGTTAAAATTTATTTAAAATACAAGTAATAATAAATAATCCAACAAATATTTGAAAATTACAATTAGCACAAGTATAAAATCTTTTTGAGGAGTTCAATATAAAATTCCTATGCAGTTTTATTCTTTAGTTTCTACTTATAGGAAAAGTCAAAAACGTTCAATTGTAACTTTCAAACTTTCCTTATTATCGTACAAATTCTCGTATTATTCTACTAGAGTTGAAATCTCACTAACTATTTATTTCCGAAGAAAGTCACACTACTTTTAAAAAAAAACATTTACAAAGTTTGTATTGAGAAAAAAGGGAGATTTTGAAGCGGTATTTTCAATCGGGTCGGAAACTCCCCAGACAAGAAAACTTATATATGTGTAAAAAAAACCTAATACAGTTATAATAAGCTGTTACGAAGGAAATTTGTTTTAAATATTTCATAAATCAAAACTTTACACAAACACATGTAAAATCATTGCAATTGATTTGTATTACAAACACTTCTCGCATTGTTTAGATTCTGATACCATTTCCACGATAGCAGGCTTTTAATCAAGTTAGGGTTTTATAAACGCTTATTACTTTTGTCAAATATATGCAATGCATGCGTGTGACTTAATTTTATAATGTAGTAAAACTGGCAATCCTTGTCAATTAAGATTTGTGTCTTCAAATGGTCCAGATTCAGGGGAGGTAAGTGGACACTAGAAAATAGGCTGTAGTTGATTTGTTTACATTTGTAAACTCAATGTTAAAAGTTTCAAATTAAAAATATAATAATTAAAAGTTCAAACATATATCTTAACGCTATTTTAGAAAAGCTTTAAAAAAAATTTCAGTATCCTTTTAATGATTTACCAATTTTCATTAAAATTGTGGAGTTCTTGTAAAATTTGGAATAATAAAAACTTAAGAATTTGTTGGTATACATATACTAATCTAGCAAACATTGAACAAGTTCATATATACATCTGTCATAATGAAGCCTTGTAATACTCATTACTGATATAAATTTGAACGATTTCTTTTAAAGAGTATCGTATTGAAACAGAACTCCAGAGTAACCTCCATTCAAAAGTACAATGTTCCAACCAATCAAATGGTTTGGGTACAGAAGACTGTATTGTTGATTGTGGCAGTTTTAAAAAAAGTAATAAGGACTAAAAAACTTGTGATACTGAGAAACAATAATCTTCTTCTAAAAAAGGAAAATGAAAAAAGAAAAGCATGGAAGTTACAGCAATGTCTGATGATAAAGAAATATTGCAGCCTAGACAAATTTTGAATCCTGATGTGAAAAAGCATCAGGATTTAATATGAAATTTGATGAGGGTCAGAAAGGTCAAAGAGATGTAAGACCCAAATTTGGTAAGAGAGAGAAAAATAAGCAGAAATCAGAGAAAAAAAATAAATTCTACAAGAGCAGTTCAAGTGTCACTAGATCAAATTCAGGCACTTTCTTATGTGGAAGGGTAAAGAATGCCCAACCCTGTAAACCAGAAGCAAGATGGTTTACCAAAAGGAGGAAGTCAGCAAGGGTCAGGATCTCACATAAGTACAAGTCATCGTCAATGATCAAGGTCATAATATGACAGCAAGACAAGTGATCGTACCGGATCAGGATCAGGACCTGAAAGCAGGACAAGTGGTCGTCCAGGATCAGGGTCAGGAAACGGACAGGGAGACGGTACTCCAAAAACTAAATATATGAACAGTGAGACTTCAGTGGAACAGGATAGAGCTAGACAAGGACAGTATAGGCAAGACAGAAACCCGCAAGGGGGTTATAAAGCACAATACCAAGATAGCAGATACTCCAAGTAGGACAGGAAATACTACTCCTAGAGGTAGATATTATACAATGTAGGCCAGAATTAACCCGGAGAATTTTTGCAGCTATTTCATGGCGTCCAGTTTTTATTGGGGGAGGAAGCCGGAGTACCCGGAGAGAACCCGGACCTGCGGTAGGAAAACTGGCAATCCTTGTCAATTAAGATTGGAGTCGAGTACACCCTGCCTGCAGTGAGAATCGAAGCCGCAATCTCAGGGTTGACAGACCACGTGATCAATAGAAGACGAACTACCTTAACCACTCGGCCACCGAGGCTCCGAAAACTTGTAGAGATATTGTACATGTATCTATTGAAATGACATAATAGGACAGAAATATTTCATGGAAAAAAATTTAGTCAACATATACTTAAAAACCACAACACAGATAATCAGTTTTAAGCTACACCATGAATTACATAAAAGTTTGTGCTCCTTTTTTAGTTATTTATCTCACAATAATACTACCACAAATTCAGAATTTGTTTTCTGTCCATTGTCATTTTTTGCTGAGCCTCGGTGGCCAAGTGGTTAAGGTATTTAGTTTACAAGGATAGCCAGTTTT
This sequence comes from Limnoperna fortunei, assembly GCA_944474755.1. Taxonomy (NCBI): domain Eukaryota; kingdom Metazoa; phylum Mollusca; class Bivalvia; order Mytilida; family Modiolidae; genus Limnoperna; species Limnoperna fortunei. Next base: position 26,287,814 of record OX104122.1, read on the forward strand.
CCTACCGATAGTAGGTTGTTTTCTCCAGGTACTTCGGCTTCCTCACCCAAAAAACTGGATGCCATGATATAGCTGAAAAATTGCTGAAAATAGCGTTAAACACCATTCAAACAAGCACAATTTTGCTCCTGCCGAATTGACCCAATTTCTAGGTAATGACCATTATTTGATATATGGCAATCAATTTTTACAGAATGTGCACATAATATGGATAAGTAGGAAAAACATTAATGCTTCCAGTGCTTTTAAAGTGTTTATACTGCATATTGTACAAAAGTAGGTTCCCTTGAGTAGTTTTATCTAGCTACCTATTCTCTTTAATTGACCCATAAATGAACAACATTGAATAGAAAACCAAAATAAAAAATAATGAAATGTCATAAATTAGTTATTATTTATGGTTAAATAAATTTTTGTTTGTTTGACAGCCATGTTTTGATCCATACTGGTCACCTGAAGACCTACAGAGGGGTCTAAAGTTGGGAGAACGCATACAGGTACTAGCGTGTTTATAGTTGGTAGAACTTGTACATGTAGTGGTAAAACTGTGAGAACACGCAGATATTGTTAAAATTTGGAGAATTTGTACATATATTGTTAAATTTGGGAGAAGTTCTTGTACTTGGGAGAAATTGTGTTCTTCATATTCTATTTTCAGAAAGTTTTGCAGTTTTATTTTTTATAAACATTTGCTACTTAGCCAAGCTGAAAGACATGATCTTTAAAAACCTGAATCAATCTTGAGTATATCATTGACTGATAGATTTCTTTTAAGTGTCAAAGTTTAGCTGTTTCATCACTGCTAAAAGTTTCATTTGATACTTATATTGATTTTTGTGCACATGTGCGATATCACCAGACATACCATTGTTTACAGAAGTCAAGGTCATGCTGAGCACAATGACAAAAAACAATACTTTGCCCATGACCTTAAAGTAATTGGCTTGTATGCTTTGAATACAATATATAAAAAGATACATACACATTACATATATTATGTGTAGGTACAACTACCTATATCACGTCGAGACAGTTGTGTACATTCGTACTATTACGAGACGCGTAGCGTCGAGTTTTGATGCGGAATGTATGCAACTATCAAGACGTGATACAGGTAGTTGTGACTGCACTTAAATATATGTATTTAAGTTTATCTAAAATTAAAAAGTATAAAAAGTATAACAAACCTGAATGTTTAAAATTTAAATTTTAATATTCAACGAAGAATTTTGACATAAAATTTAGTCCCTAAGGTCACAAGCATTATGACGTCACATTTCATGCATAGAATGTCGCTGTCGCATAGAATCATTGGTTATAACATTCATTATGACGTAAACAAGTATGTCCGACAAAAGTATCACATATAGATGATACAAGGTTTTATATCACCTTGATTGTATCAGTCGCTAAATTTTCAGATTTTGACAAAATACGTACTTAATTTTAGATAAAAAATAGTTCTTTGACACCAATGTATGTTTTATTCAAATGCAATGGTAATTATCGAAGCTATTCATGAAAAGATGGAGCTAATAATCAATGACACGAATGACTACGGTGAACTTCAACAATACCTAGCAATGTGGCAAAGTAGGTAAATTATTTTTAAAGCACATACGTTGTAATATATAATACAATAATTGCCAAAGTTTAAGTCGATTTCATAAATTTAAAATGAGAATATATTTTATTTATCCTGTAATTTAAAATTAACTTAAACTTATATAATTCTTAATGGAATATTATGAATCGAACATACGTGTTTTTCTCTTCTTTCAATAATTTTAACAATTATTGCATACGGCGAAGAAAGACAATTATTGCAAAAACATACTTTCTAAACAGAATATGATGAAACATTAAAAAATATAGAATAACAATATTATATGATCAAACTAAGAAAAGAAAAAGTAATGATAAAGAAAGTAAAGGTATGATTAGAACGCCTGCAAAGACGGATGTCCCACCCCACCCTCCGTTACTCCAAATTTTAAATGGAGGAAAAATTATGTAAACAATAGAAGTTGACCTTGTATAAAACAAGTTGACTCCAACAAATTTCATAGGATAAAAATCTTTCTACAATTAACAACTACAAATTATACCCTTAATCCATACCAAGTTTTATCAAAGTCGTTTGAGTAGTTTCAGAGGAGTTGCTCTGACACAATGTGTGAATGACGCACGGAAAAACCTGACATAAACAGTATGTCTACGCATCAATGTGGGTGAAACATAAATACTGTCCACTTCGTCACTAAGACTATCTGAACCAAAACAGCAAAATTGCGATAGTAGGAAAATAAGTATGCGCCATTGTATGAGTGAATTGATATCAAATAGTAAACATAACTTATTATTGCGTCTTTTAAGACATTTTATGCGTTTTTCAGTGTCACGTACGACTGGATTTGCGATGAAAGAAGTTGCATCTAATCAGCTGACTGGTCAAAGTTCCGATTATTCTGGATTTGCAAAATTTTCTAAAAACGCTGTTGACGGTGATCTTTCTACTATGTCTCATACCGGAAACGAGAATCAGCTATACTGGTGGGTTGACCTGGGAAGAACATATCAAGTGGAGCGAGTTGAAATACACAATAGAGAGGATTGTATTGGTATGTGGACAACTTTTTCTCTCCTTAATTTATCTAAAAAATCATGTTGTAATGTCATTCCTATAGTGACACTACGTATCAAGATTGTATGCGAATGTCAAATTGATCTCTAAGCAATTGTTGACTAATTCACTGAACGAACGAACGAACGAACGAATGATCGATCGATCGATCGATCGATCGATCGATCGATCGATAGATAGATAGATAGATAGATAGATAGATAGATAGATAGATAGATAGATAGATAGATAGATAGATAGATAGATAGATAGATAGATAGATAGATAGATAGATAGATAGATAGATAAAAAACAAGTTAACCAACACATGGACATTTTGACTATCAGTGTTGGGTAACGGCACAACATTTAGCCTTTCGAAGCGGCTGCAACGATCCTATTATAAACTATTCACCTTCCAAACACGTCACCAATGATGGTCCGTAATCAGGCTTTTTGTATTTAAACCTGGCAGCCACAAAAGAGAATACCTTCCTTATCCGCCACCTAGAGACGCGATAGTCTGCTCTGTAGATGGAGCAAAGGAAAAACTCCCAAGTATAATAAGTACGTAATAAACAATAAACAACGGGGAACAGAAATTGCACAATGGACAGAACAATTAAATGAGACATGAAAAAAGTAAAATACCGAAAGTTCGACAGGGAAGGACAATATAGCCCCATATTATAACCTAAAAACCCTTCAACATGTGAGCATTACCTATCAACAATCCACGGAAGAACTGACAGCCTGGGATGAGCCCTTTGCACCGTACTAGTATGGTCCCAGTATGACAGCAATCATGTATGCTTTATGTAGTTTATGTTGTATAGATATATTCAGTTAACAAAAAACTAGCTATTTTTATTTCATGCGAGCGACTCTGGAAGTTTATATGCCTGTGTTATAAATTAAAATAAAACTTGATGCTTGTAAAAACTACATACCAGCTTATAAATGAATAAAAAATTGTTAAATAAAAACAAGTTTTTAATTAATAATTGTGTCTATTTTTAAAGTCAAACAAGGCTTTTATATATGTTGTTTAAAGTAGAATTCACATACACAGAGGTGCACTTAAATGTTTTAATAAAAAAGGGTTGTTAAATCAACCACAGATGGCATTTAATTGTATAGTGGTACTACACTGAAGTGAACAAAAACACGTGCGTACACTGTTCTAATGAAAATGTTTGCCATTTGAGGAGATGCGATACTTAATCAGGTCTGTCTACATACACAATTAAATAGGCATGTACTCTTGCATAAATTTTTGGCTCGAAAAAGGTGCCACGGAGGTTATTGCCAAACTACCTGCAATGTTTTAACGTTTGAAACCGTTAATTTTAAATAGCAGGTATTCCATGTTTTATTAGATTTATTCGATTTTTTCAGTAAAGTATTTCATACACTCATGTCTATCAGTTCTGCGTTTTACATTTTGTTTTTGTTTGTTTGTTTGAACATTGATTAACGCCACTTTGAACCATTTTTTGCTATACAATGGCGTCAAGTTATTGTTTATTGAAGAAGCCCAAGAAAACTCGTGACCTTGGCAATCTTGTCAATTAAGATTGGATTCGAGCGCACCCTGCCCGAAGCGAGACTCGGACCCGCAATCTCAGTGTTCTAAATGTTTAGAAATTTTTTTTCCTGCCTTTTATTGATCAATTAAACTCGTTTTGCAACATTCTATCAATAAATAAATTAATCAATCAATCGACTGCTATGGTGGCTTCCGGATTTCTTGTAAGGGTTACATGCTTTTGTCGGAAGATGTTGGACCGTTTTGGAGAAATTTTCTCATAAAAGGGAACCTATTGACAAATTTTATAGATGCTGTTTTGTAAGGAGGCATTCCCTCCCACCGATCTGCCACTGATTAACTGTGAGGTTTGTGTTTGGTATATCTTCTTGTTACATATAATTATTGTGTACAGTTGTTATGCTTGGTTAAACATCAAACAATTACGCGGACAATAGGGTATTGCTTATAAACTTGTCAATATGTCAAATACACGATACAATTTTTATTGGCACGAGTTCGAACGGATTTGATATCTTTTAATTTTGCCGCATAAATTTATGCCCCATTCACAGGGACCTTTTTGAAAGTTGACGGGAAAAGACTTCTCCGATGGCAGTTTTGTTCCCGTTGACCTATCTCGTTTCACCGTTGACTTATTGTATGTAAACATGTTCTCGTCTTAACGATAGCATAGTTTCATCGCCAAACAAGAAGATTTCCAGTAGCAGACAAGTGATCACGACTTAATGATAATAACCTTTCGTTTCCATCTACATAAAGTCAACAAATTGAACAGTACAGGAACCATCTTTGGTCTTAACGAACTGCAAGAACAAAAGATATCAGAAGCAGGGACTGATAGTAGATGAATGTGCACTAATGTGACCGAAACAGCTTTGTGAGATTCATGAAAAACATTGATCAGCGATAAAAGCCTGGATCACTGCTGGTATTCTAGATCTAGGTGAAAGTTATAAAAATAGAAGGAGAAAAGAGGAAGCAGTATGGCGCCGTCAACTGAGAAATTAAGAAAATCAAAAAGACACGAAAAATACAAAAAGAACCTGGGTAGAGGAATAATGTCAAGACATAGAAGACTGCCTAAAAAACAAAACAATAGGAAAAAGCGTATCAACTGGTTAAAGACCTGAACAGTGCAAAACAAGACGCACATCCATCATACTTGATACATATCAGACTGTCACACAGTAGACTAAAAACGTGTACATAGTTTGACAGAGTACTGTTCGAAGTTATATCTACGAACAGTAACATAGGCTCCTAACATGTTGAACGGCGCATAAGTAGCCAACACCGACAGTTCCTATCTTCCGAGAAGAAGCAAAAAAGCAGTAAAGTTATTAAAGAAGGGAAGTCAGTAGGTTTAGACAATACCAAATCTTGTCCAAGCATAATGATAAGCTCCATACTAATATCTGTAACAAGATAGGCGAGTGACCCAAACCATTGTAACTAATAACTACCCTACTAAAGAATGGTGACCTACATCAATCTAAGAAATAACGCAATATCAGTCTTATATGCTATTTAAGGAGTCAAATAAAAAATTAATGATCTTCAAACTAAAGCGCAGCACAACCTTAGGTTACTATGTAAAAAATACCTCCAAAAACAAAAACGATCTCTATTAAGTCTTTGTATACTTGAAAAAACATTGGAAATGGGTAATTCATGCTGACATTAGGTCGATCATGAATTAGTACAACATTAATGTCAACCTGATCATTCGCAGAACGCTTGTATGGAAAGGCCACCAATGTAGTCTATTTTAACGGCAACATCGTGGACTGATTTAGAGCGACAGTTGTTGCAAGGTTGTGTAATATCACTTAACCGTTTAAATATCTTCCTTGGAAAATTGTGATTAACGCACTGTAAATCCATATAAAAGAGTCATCTTCGGGCAGGAAAGTTACAAACTTGCACTTTCTAGCTTTGCAAGATTAGAAATTGTTGCAACGCCTAGATGAGACGGCTGCAGCATAAATCATTTAAATCAAAGATCAAGCTTGCAGCCAACAAAACTAATGGCATCAACACTGATATAATGATCATTGGCCAGAAACTGAGCACACACATAATTTATTTGTAAACAACATTTAACGATAAAGGACACTGACCATGTATCTTTATACATGTTATAATAAAGCACGCAAACTATTTATTTTTAGACATATGTATTTATAAAGCGCCCAGACCATATATTCCTTATACTGGTACATATGTGATAATAAAACAGACTATTTATTCTTTATACATCTGTAAGAATAAAGCAACCAGGTCATTATTCTTCATATATAATATGATAAACCAGATCATTTATTCGTCTAAGATAAATAATAAAAAACCCAATTACCATTAATTCTTTACACAGAAGTGATAATAAAGCACATAGAATCTTGATTAACCATGTATTCTTAATATACTATGTATTCCTAATACATATGTGATAATGAATTACATATACTATGTATTCTAAATACGTATGTGTAATCACGCATACATACAATTATTTTTTTCTGCATGAATACATACGTGTAGATAAAAATGTACAAATATTTATTATAATTATTTTTATTCGCAAGTAATTCTTAACCACAAAGTTAACGTTTTGTAATAAAATAAAATTAATATAGAAGCATATAGTCCGCATCTTTTAACACTTTACTTACACTAGTACTTATACTACTTCATTACTAGATAAGTACATTACAAAATAGTTATATTAACAATATACAGACAAACTATATATAATATATTACTATAATGATTAACATTAGCACCAATACAACAGTATGATATTAATAAGTGTTTGTCATGATCCACATGCATAATTTCTCTTGTACAAATATTTATAATAAGCTTTTAGTTAATTATTTACCAATAAAACATAATTGTCAAATCACTCTGAAAGTTACCGATTATAATCTACAGTTATCTAGTTTTCATATTAAATACTACTTGTTGTCATGATACAGATGAACTTAAGTATTAAAGAGTAAACAATGTAAAATCTAGACTTATGTTATCAATGTAGCCAGCTGGTTTAATTCAGGTGTACAAAGTATACACAAAAATTAGGAGATACGAAAATGCTGCAATTAAAGACCTGTATGGTCTCGTATAGTGTTTTCGATAACTGATTTTTTTATGTTCTGCTTGTGATGTGCATTACTACTCGCGTGTGTATATAACCAAAACATGTCACGGTTGACGTGTGTGGTACAACTGTAAATAGTAATGCTTTAAAAAAATAGTACACTTTTCTTTAATCCTGTATGAAGGTAATTACAAAATACCGAACACCGATGAAACTGTAAATAACGACAATCCGCAAATCAAAGTCCGAGAAACCGGCAAACTCCAGAACCAAAACCCAACATAAAGCAACTACAGCAATGGTCCTGGCTTGGTAAAGGCATTTCAAAAGAAATGGTGGGTTAAACCAGGTATTATGGCTTGCCAAACCTCCCGCTTCAATTACTGTAAAATGTGAGTTGGTTAGTTGATTAAAATAGATGGGTATCATATAATCCTAGTCATTAATAGGTATCAAACAATCATCGTAGCACGTTCACTATCATTATCAGCCATTTTTCTTCCGCCCTTTCATGCTTGGCAACAGATTTCTTCTTAAGTTCCTCCTTTTAATCACTTAAAACTTTATTGAATTGTCGTCTGCACTTCTCAATAGCCATGTGCAATGTTTTGCTTAGCGTCGTCACGTGACAGTAAGAGTTACTATTTGGAATTTGAGGTTCTAGAAAGGCGATATTTTTATTTCAATAAATTAAAAGAGAAGATTATCACATTCCAAAAGGCCATCTTATCTAATCTTCTTATCTAAAGTTAAGAGGCCCCCTAATGGTATTGTTGCGTATGTTACCTGTTTAACTGCATATATTTGTATCTTTTCTTCCTTGGCGTTTTAGACTCAATACAAACGTCCAACAATTTCTCCTACTCAAATGGGTAATGCTCTAAAGTGTATAAGATACTACCCTTATATAAAAAGGTTAATTCACTCATATTCGAATAAATGATATATTTCACCATGTAGTTCGCTTCAAATCCATGTTATCATATTAGCTTTTGAAACACCATACGTTTTAGTACATAATTTATACTATATACTGTTCCATCAAGTATGTATGGTAAAATAAAAATCAGAGGAATCGGTAATACCTTGATGAAAACATTACCAGCTCGAATCGTTTCCTTGTTTCACAATGGATTATTAATAAATTTAACTGTCAGTCCTTTCATTTCACGTTGGTATAAATCGTGAAACTGTTCGTTTTGTGCAATTGTGAACCAGTTTTTCCAATCTCCAAAAAACGCTTTAAATAAATAATTGATAATGCATATGCATATGATTAATGTCACAAAGACACGTATACAAGTAGATACATATAAACCTGCACTTTTTAACCGGTGCAATTTTCAGCTCAAAAATACAAATTACCACTTAAGGGTAAGTTGTTAACAAATTATTAATCTATATTTTCTTCATAAAGACGTATCAAATAAAATTATAAAGCAATTTGACGATCGCGTTATTACTTTCAAATAGGCTCTGGAGAACAAAACAGTTGAACAAAAGTGCTCAAAATGAAGACATCTTTTTTTTATTTTAATGTGTATTCATTTGTATTAATTGCATTGGAATCTGTAAATCAATCAATTGCAACCTCATTTATTTACGTTGAAGTTACCAACCGTTATCTTTTGTCGACAAAGTATATCAAGAAAGTTACAAGTATTAAATCTTTCGTTTATTGAATTTTGTTGTGGCTGAATTTAGAATTAATATTAAAACTACGTTGAAAAATAGTTATTTTTAATTTATCAGTAATATACTTTGAATAAACAAAGAACGTTGTAAGTAAACTGGACGGTCAACCATAGGACAGTGACAAGATCTAGATTGAGACCAAGACCGTTGACAAAACAACAATAACATAAACACTGATAGTGAATAACTCGAACCCAATACAAACACGGCGAAAACAAATGAGTTGAATATTTAAATCAATATTATACTTTATTACATTTCGTAATTTTAGCTTCCATTTAAACAATGTATCTTTCACTAACCCATATTTTATGATATTGCACGATTGTGACGTTTTAATTACAAGTGATATTGCACGGCTGGCCATTTTGGTAGAAGAATGACATCTAAAAATTGATTAGCCGTGCAATATCACTAGTAATCAAAGATTAGCCGTGCAATATTACTTGTAATCAAAACGTCAGTCGTGCAATATCACAATATGTTAATGTTTTTGAAATATTCACTTAAAATTGTTTTCTGCAGCAAAATAATGACAAAATTTAACAATAAAAATCATATAGTTACGATGATATCAAAATGCATGATTATAAATTCTTGTGTATAAAACAAATTATTAAGGAGATGGTAAAATGTACAGTGAAATGAAATAAAACAATTATGGCAGCTCAGTTCCTGCGATATCGTGTTTTATGGAACACTTAAAGGAATATCAACCTCGGCCGTTGGCCTCGGTCGATATGTCTTTTAAGTGCTCCATAAAACATGATATCGCCTGCACTGAGCTGCCATAAATGTTTAATACTAAATTTCATTACGAATAAAGTGGATTTTTATTGTGTTTGTGAATGCAAATAAATATTACTTTGTGTGTGTTAATTGACTGACATGCTGTGAAATAATTTTTTAATCGTTAGATACCAATATTAGTGGTTTTCGTGTTCGCACATTTGATTACGAAATTACGTTTAGAAATACTGCAATTACGAGTTTTGTTTGTTCTATTTAAAATGAATATAAAATTAAATAAAGCATTAATTAAATAAGAAGAAAAAATAATGTGAATTTTAATTTAATCTTTAATCATATAATAGCACCACACAAAACACTTAGGTGAATATAAAAGCAAAGCACTATTCTAAAAATCCCACAAAATGCTCACAACAATCAAGCCTTTAGGTATCCCTACAGTATGACGTTTTTCCGTGCTGCCATCTTGCTGTGAGTAGAAATTATCCATTTATTGTAAACTGGTGTCAAAGTCGTTTTCATATTAACCACAACTTTATTATTGACTGGTTAATCCTTATCTTCTAGCTCGTTAATCTGTTTAATTACCTCGAAAGTGTACCAAATGTGGAAATGTGATCGTAGTTCTTCTTTATGTTCACCGTTGACGGATAAGTCAAGTGGCTGTAGTATGTCTGTGCACGCGGCCGGTACGAACAATGGTACAATGTCATTCTGCTTCAAGAGATTTAAGTTTTCATCTTGATGAGCCTTATAGAAGTCAAATATGTCGATGAATATCTGGTTTTCTCTCGATAAAGGTAGACTCCAACTTTCCTCGACATATGGGATGATGATATTTTTGACAAATTGTATCATCATTTCTTCCATACTCCAGTATGAATGTAAGGTCCCAACAATTTGGAAAGTCTAAACCTCTGGGCAAACACCTGTCAGTCTTTCCATGGTATATAAATTGCGGAGGTAGTATAGTACAATCTTTGTCTATGGCAAGACTGTAATCTGTTTTTTTTTTTGTCACCAAGGCCGGAAATGGTGATCTGTTTGGAACCCCCTTATCCACTGTCCAGTCGCCTCCTGGAATTAGTTGGTTTCCAGTCTATTTTTAATGTTGATAATGCGTGAGTCGGCGCGTTGTTTGCTGATGTGTCTTTCTTTATCATACCTATGAAATGTCTACAAATTTCATCGAAGTCATTTGGTAGGTTTTTGACGCCCTTGGTACCATTGCGCTTTACAAAATAATATCATGACTTTGTTAACGTCTTGGTAATAGTGACCATAATAGCGTTCCAAGCGATGAAGGGCGAATTTGGTTACAATGGCCTTTGCAACTGCCATACCGATGCACCAACATTTACTCGAACTCAGGGAATCCACTCTTTTACTTTCTCGTCCAAGCCATCAAGGAGTAATGAATTCCCTTGATGCGAATGGGGAAGAATTGCAATAACAGTCCCAGCTGAAATATTAACAAATACAATAAATAAAACAAATCTAAACAATATTTTAAGATAAAACACACTCACGTAAGTATTTATTGTCGACATCATCTTAAAACAGTTAATTATGCCAATTAACACTAATAGTGACACAACGACCCTTTGTAATTTCCTTTGATGAAGTAATTAAAAATCCATTTAAACCTTAATTCAGAAATGTATAATAATTTAAAAAAAAACTACAGGTGAAAAAATAAAGTCTTTTATGATGTAAAATGTGATAAGATACCAAGTTGTAAGTTGAATAATTATGGAACATGTAGGCCATTTAAATACCTTTATTAAAATGAAAATGATTTTTTTATTCACACCTTTCTTTTTAAGTTTGATGTAGCTGCTCCGCATACTTCGTACAATAGTCTAACCAACTTTACGACCTAGGTAACATGTAAATTTTCTAGCCGTTGTGTACTGCGTAGCGGCAATCTTGGTCCGGGTCTCACCGTAGTTGTTGTAACACCCCTCTGTTGTGACGACTCTGCGGCTAGTATTGTGTCCACTGTATCGTTTGCAGCTTATACAATTAGTTCACCTTTCGTAGATCTACAGTCCGCTGCGTCTGGTAAACCTGGCATAACGGGTGTCCTGAGCTAAACAGAGACTTTTTTCAACCTCTGTGTTAGAGATTGGGCTACGAATTGACCGATTAGGTTTGACTCGCTATTTATAGGGCATTGAGTAAGTTGATTACTTTTTTGTCTTGGCATAGAAGCTCTTTAACGATCTTAGACGTGCGCTTTGTTACACAATCCTGTATTGGTTTTTTTTTATTTAGGTAATTTAAACAATTGCGAATTTCTAATTATCTGTCAATTTCTGTGCTATTAAATCCGATAGATTAAAAATAAATAGTTTTATTCTGAGATGAGTTATTGAACATATTTACTTATAATTACAAAGAAAAACACAAATCATGACGCAAATCAACACTTTGATTAACAATGATTTTTAAGTTTACTTTTACATAACTAGCGACAGTAATATTGCTTAAATACACTTCTAGAATGGCATCTTATTGACTCTATGATCATTATTTGCAACAAATGTAAACAGAACAGTTAGTATTCTCTGCTGGTGCAACGTTAAATTTTTATTAGCATTGGCTTTACCATAGTTTTACCTGCATTTCAAAAAATCACCTCCAGAATTAAGTTCACTTTCACCTATTATATATATTACCGTTTGTAGTTTTTTTTTATGTGAACTTAAATATCACTTATGTCCCAATCTTTTTGCATTGCTAAAATGAACCTAAATAGAAACACAGTTTTCTTATTTTTCTTTATACCTTTCCTAAACAAAGTGGACTTCTCTTTCAGGGTGGAGTTGTACCGATCCATCAATTTTGGTATCCTTTAACTTTTCAAATTTACATTTCTCAGCAACCTCCTTGATAAATTTGTCGTCGCACGATACCTCCAGAAATTCAGCCAGTCTTCTAATACTATCAAAATTCTTCTTTAAAAAACGATTAATTATTTTAGCTTAATGGTAATTTTTTTCTTTAAAATAATATAGTGCAGCAATAATATTTGTGTGATGTATTAGGTAATTACATCTGCTTTATTGTTGAGAACCACAAAATTTGTCACAACAAAGTGGCTAAATGGCATTAAACCTATTATCATTATTAAATAATACCAAAATAGTAGCAGAAATTTTTATTAGATGTGTTCCTGCAAATAAATGTTCGTCTGTTATGTATAATGTTAATACTTTCTATGACTAAATCCTCGTACATGATTGGATAAATATTATTTGACCTGTCATTTGCTGCTGCCGTCATCTCTCTTGTAAAAAGTTAAACCAACCACTATACAGCGTATCTATAAAAGAAAATACCGAACTCCAAGGAAACTGTCAAAAAATACACTAACAATCAATGTCAATGAAACTGGAAAACTTTAGAAACAACAACCAAAAATACAGCAACTGCATATATACAAAGTCATAAAAACGTGTTATAAAGGTAGGCGGTCTTTTAATTACTCTAATTTCTATCAATTGACGTGTTGGATTCAAGAATAATTTTTATTTAAATTTCGTTCAAACCCTTCGTAAAAACAAATAAGTTTCCAAATTACGCAAAACATAAAACAAATATTTCATACAACATAAAAACTTAATAGAATTCAATGCACTATCAATGTTAAATTGCATCTGATTGGAAAATAAGATGGGTGAAGTCTACATTTTATTGTCTCACCGTTCTACCTCAAAAAATGATTTATTTAGATTACAAGATTCCGATAACAGATCGTCGACAAATCCTAATTTCAACAGTTGGAATTTTGTAAAAAAAACATTTTTCTGTACCAGGAAAAAAAATAGAAGTATTACAATTTTAAAACAGCTCGTCAAAGTACTCTTTCCATGACCAGTTGACTGGGGCGCCTCTCAGTTGTCGGAAGAAACAATATTTTGATACATGTCTGTCTTTTGGGTTCCTATTAAAGAATCTTCGCCTTTTTTGCTTTATGTTTATCAGGAAGTAAACTAAACGGTAAATGTGAGTGAAGAATTCTCTGTTTTGTCTCTGCTTTTAATTGTGAATAATCTGTCTGGAAATCTAATGTAGTATTTAAGCTTGCATCTCTGCTGTTATATTTTGTCGTATGATTAACTAGCATACAAAGCCATTCATGAACGCAATGAGTAACTAAAAATAGAACAATTATTACTGCGCAATATTTTGTCTTCCACATGTGAACCTTTTAGATAGCCGCATTTTTGTTTATTTTCTAATTGAAAACATTAATCAATCGAATGCATTAGCCGTGTCTGCGTCTAATTACCACTCGTCAGGTTACTCATGGTTATATTCTGTTGTATGATCAACTAGCATACACACCAATTCATGAGCCCAATGAGTACCTGAAAATATCAGAATGATTACTCCTACGTAATATGGTGTCTTAAAAAATTTGAAACTTTTACTTGCTCACATTGTTGTTTTAATTGTTGATTGAAAACATAAATAAATCGAACTAATTAGCCGTTCCTTCCTCTGATTAGCTCCCTTGGGTTACTTATGGTCATGTCCACGAAAAATTTATATTCAGGAAGAGGAAAACCTGTTTATGGCTAAGAAAGTATGTCTGATTAGGATAAACTAAGTCGTGGTGACGACCGTAGAACGTTTCGAGTAACGACATCAACCTCACTACAACAAACCCTTGTTTGAATAGCTTATTGAACCGAAGTGATCTTTTTAGAAAATTAAATATTAATTGTAAAATATATCATAGCATATAAGTTGTAGAATGTTAACAGCCTACGCCGTATCTGATGGAATATTGATATCAATTCACTGGAAGCTGACAACTTTGAAACTTAAGTCGAAGGCGTTAGTTTGTGGTTTTTCTTTTGAGTTTATTTTGCGAAGGCGGTCTAGGTAAGATGTCGACTTAATTGTCGGTATTGTCCTTAATATTAATCTTACTTCTATTAAATTGAATTAATAGTCACTGAACGTAGAGTTGTTCAACGACAAATTATAATATATATAGGAAGGTTTGCACCACAATAGTTTTTGTTCTCTTCAATAAATCGAGTTATTCCTCATAATATAAGTACAAATATCGACGAGTATAGGAGCACATTTTGTACTCATAGCAATGACAGCAAAATAATCTGTCCTCCAAACATGGCCAATATATTGTTAATTAATATAACTAACATTGTACACATATCCTCTTCAATCCGTGAATATATTATATGATTTTGTATCACGGAACGTATATAATGTCATGAATAAAAACCGCGAACTTGTATGTATGATAAATCGCACAGAAAACCGACCGAACAACAAAAGCCAAAAGTCAAGGGACAGCTACAAATCCGGATATAGACAAAAGCAACAAAAAAACCAAAAACACACAAAACAGAAAGAGTGTAACCGGAACCCAATGAAAACCATCGGTGCACTCAGGTGCTCCGGACAAGTAAGCAGTGCCTGCCTCTAATTAGACACCCGTCGAGTTATTCATTGTCAAGTCTAGGGAAAAGTCAAATCCAGGAAAGGAAACACAACCTATGACTCCGCAAAAATGTCAGATCAGTATTTGAGACACTGATTTCCCATAACGATCAATAAAGTCATGGTGACGACCATAGAACTTCTGGAGAGATAACATCAACCTAGGTACAACAAACCCTTGTTTGAGTATTTTAGCAGTCAGCAGTGATCGGTCTAGAATATCGGAATACAGATCGCAGGGTCTAGAATAACGTATAAGTTGTGAAATGTACACACCATATGCTGGAGCTGCTGGAATGTTGCTGTCGATGAACGGGAAGTGGACAACTGGAAAGTTGAATTCATCACGTTTGTCGTAGAGTCTAGTTTGCATTTTTCCTGAGTCTATTTCTAGAAGTAGGTCTAAGTAAGAGGCTGAACTTAGTGTATTGGTGGTGTCTTAAATTTCAATCTCGTTAGGGTATTGAATGTAAATAGTCACCAAAATTAGCATTTTCTTAAATAAGATATTTGATTGGTTTTAATCTTGATATAAGCGATAGTAGTATAGAGCGTGGAAAAATCAAAGATTTGTATGCTGTTACAGTTCTAGAGAGAACCTGACCTTATATTGTCTTTCAGTTCTTTTGAATTGTCTTGTATCCGAAATAGGTTTATATCAACTTAATTGTTGATCCTTTCGTTTTCAGACTTTCGGGGAGGTGGCAACAATCCACTTTAGAAAATTACCGTGGGAATCGCATGTTCTGAAATATTTGTTAAGCTCTTATATTCTTAACATGGATATCTGACACCTGCATCAGACACAATTCTTCAATGTGAAGATTTAAGCAGTAAGGAGTATTTAATATCTTTACAATCACATGAAACATTGCCAGACAATGCGTTTATTACTTTCCCCAGCAAACTGATCCTCTAAACGTTTATTATAATCTCCAGTTAAGGGATCTATAATAAAACAGTTTTGCATGGAATTTAAATTTGTGGTTGACGTCAACATTTTCAAATGTAAGATATTTTTTTAGATATTTAGATATTATTCATATATTTATTCAAAAGTAATTAAAGCATTAGACTAACTGGACGAATCTTCCTAGAGTTTTCAAAAGTGGTGGATGCAGGTTATGATATGAAAAGGCGGCCGCCGACAGCAGAAAAAGAGCTCCACCTTGCATCCAAATTTATGAAAAGAGTAGGCCCATAAAATATTAGCTGGTGCAAAATATAAATTTTCATTGCCATTTAATCTCCCAAAATAATTTTTTTTAAGTCACAGACATTGGTCCATTTCCCTTAACTAATTTCTTGTTTGTCAGCCTGTACACGTTCTGGATTTAGCTAAAAATACTACTCGCTATCGTTAAGAAATCATCTGATCAATCAATCAATTTATTTTTAGAAATTATTGATTCACTGTGGCACTCCTAATAGATACAATCTTATGAATGTATAGTCAATGGTTAAATAACAGTGTACCTGATTTTGGAGCAGTAATTAACAAAATATCGCTGTCTCTGGAATTAAATTCCTTGATTCTTTGAATATGTGTTTCTGTGTCCTCTTTGAAACCAGGAAACGGAATGAAAGTCCATTCTTTATACTTTACAAATGGATACAGATCCCACACATCATTTGGTCTGTAAATATAAAATAAACCTGTTTATTGCCAGCAAAATAGTTACCTTGCCACAGAAATTGTAAACATATTTTTCGCAATAGCTAGTACTTAAAGTCATAATTACATGCATAATGTGTGTTGCTGACACCGATTCATTTTTACTGTGCAGCGCCATTAGTGGGCACGTTTAAATAGGTTTATATTAAAATCATACCTGTTACATCAAAGTCTGTTCCCTACTGTCGATTTCATTTGACAAAAAAGAGAAAGACAAAAAACACTTAAATTGTTTCTCTTACCTTAAAGCCATCATTTATCAAGTATATATGATAAGAACAGTATCTGGGTCAGGGACACTTTTAAATAACACGTATCGAGATCGCTGCAATGAAATGCAATACACAATTATACAGTCAATAGAAAGGGTCACGTTTAAATAGGTTTATATTAAAATCACAGCTAAACTTATAAAATATCTACAGATATAATCCCATTTAGAAGATGAAGAAAAGTATGTGTTGACAAAAGGAGTGCCGTGTTGATCTTCATTCAGTGTGTTGTATTAATTAACATTTTCCTCAACCGAAACGAGGTAATCTAGGAAACAAACACGTCAAAATTGATTGAAATTAGAAGTAATAATAAATGATACAAAAAAATTTGAAAATTACAAATAAAATAAGTATAAAATCTTTTTGAGGAATTCAAAGTAAAATACCAAGGCAGTTTTATTCTTTAGTTTCTACTTATAGGAAAGAGCAATAAACTTCAATTGTAACTTTCAAACTTTCCCTTTTATAGTAAAACAATTACAGGAAAGCCTCATAAATATACAGGACCAAACATTCTCTTATTATTCTAGTAGAGTTGAAATCTCACTAAAACAGAATTAGTTTTATTTCCGAAGATTTACAAAGTGTGTATTGAGAAAAGATGGAGATTTTGAAGCGGTCTTTTCAAACGGGTCGGAAACTCCACAAACAAGAAAACTTATGCATGTAAAAGAAACTAATACCGTTATAATAAACTGTTACGAAGGAAAATTGTTTTAGATATTTCATTAATCAAAACTTTACACAAACGCATGTAAAATAATTTGACTTTATTTGTATTATAAACACTACTCACATTGTTTAGATTCTGCGACAATTCCCACGATAGCAGGCTTTTTAATGAAGTTAGGGTTTTTTAAACGCTTACTACTTATGTCAAATATATGTAATGCATGCTTGTGACTTTATTTTATAATGTAGTTTTACCTAGAATGTATACGTATCTGTATATTGCTTGTTTTTAGTCTCCATTAGAACGAAATATTTATTTGCTATTTTAGATAATAAAAGACTAGTATTGTTACATCTTATTGCACATTTATACAACCACTACGGAAATATTGTAAAAGCAATAAGCAACGACGAAACAATTGCAATTTACAAAATGTTTTCTGGAAACAATGAACCCAAAATGAGTTGGAAGAACAACGTTCATTACATTTTACAAAAATCAGCATGTACAATTTTAATCCAGATAAATACTGTCACAGTAGAAATATCTCTGAATCGCCGAAAGTGTGAAACTAAACTTAAAAATTGAATTGAATTTATTCAACGATTTCAGTATTATTAATCACTCAAGTTCTGCCTTTTAATCAAAGTGCAAATCTGATATGAATATATTGGTTCTGCCTTTTAATCAAAGTGCAAATCTGATATGAATATATTGGTTAGAAAGAGGAATTTAGGAAGAGTTTTCAAAAGACTTAAATGAACATTGTTATTAGGAACAACACCAATTGGTGTTAGAATGATCCCTTTTGGAACAAAACAATTCTTTTAAATAATTTTATAGAGGAATACACTACTATTGTCTAAAACCTTGTTAAACATTTAGGTAAAAAATTCAAAAGAGAAAATGGTCGCATTAGTGTGTGGTTACCAAACTACATAAGTAAGACGCGTTCAAAAGACACAAACATGTGAGGAGAAGCAACATAACGTGTCAAGGCTGTCGATTAAAACAATAATTAGAGTAAAACGTCAATGTCAACACCTTGGGTTCCTTCTGACGTGTGACAACCTATAGAAAACTAGCACATATTGGATCAATTGGCGCAAACAGTGATCAACAGGTTTATAACATAACTCTGCTATCAGAAAAAATATCTTTTCTAGATGTGATTACTGCAAAAGACCATGGCATCACAAGTATACTTACAGAAAGAATAATTTTATTTAATTTGATTTAGAATAATTTTATTTAATAGAACTTGTGGGTTATACAAAGTGTCGCCAAATCAACAGTTCAGAAAAGCCTAACCCTTAATTATCTTAATAGCAAACAAAATACTCAAAATAGAACATACTCGGTCCTACCTCTTTTTCTAAATCTGGTAAGAATGTATGGCGCTTTTAAGAAATTTTATTCCATTGTTAAAAATACGACCAAAAAATTACACGCTATGACTGCAACAGAGGTACAGACATTTGTGTAGCAAATCATGCCAAAAAAGCCGAGTATCAAAATGTTTCAGATTAAACTATTTTTAAATCTTTGTGTTGGAACAGACGGAAATTAAAAGTTACTTATATAAATTATAGTAATGGTACGTACCTGCACGGATATTGGACAAAGTTGTTAATATCATGTTTTATTTGGATAAATAGTTGTTAGCAGATGTTACATTGAGCGCGAGATTTTTTATTGTGCAAATTTCCTCTACATTTTTAGTGGCGAATTTTTGAAGTTAAATGACATTCATGGTGCCCAATGCTGTTATAAGCCTCTTAAAGAAAGATCATAATGTATAGTCAGTCATACGTAAATGGGCATTTTAACACATAACTCGTATAATAACTGTGTTGGGATGCCAACACAAAATGTCTCCCAAGCGAGCTCCCCATTGTTACTATAATCTTGAGCATGTTGAAAACCCCAAATACAAATGTTTACAAATGTTTACCAAGATAATGCAATATCATATATAATGACCCTGTTTCCATGGAAACGGCAGTCATTTTGAAAATTCCAAAAATAGATTGAAAAGCTTCATGTGACCCTTAACATGTTCCCAACGTTTCATATTGATTGGAAATTCCATCTCAGTGCGGACAAGATTGAGCAGAAAGAAAAAAGAAAGAAAAAAAAGAATAATAATAACTAGTAATAATGATTGTGTTGGGACGCCAACACAAGATGTCTCCCAAACGAACCTCCGTTGCCACTATAACCTTGAGCATGTTGAAAACCCCCAAATACAATTTTTTACCATCTTAATACAAAGTCCTATTTAATTACCCTCGTTTCCATGTAAATGGCAGCCATTTTAAAATTCCAAAAGTGGATTGCAAAACTTTAGGTCACCCCCTTAACATGTTCCCAATGTTTCATATTGATTGCACGTTGAATCTCAGAGAAAATGTGCGGACAAGATAGAGCGGAAAGAAAATGAAATAAGAAATTAAAAATAGTGTGTTGGGATGCCAACACAGAAGTCGCCCAAAATCCCTATGGATAGTATTGCGTTCCACTCAGGACATTAAAATGTACCTGCAAATCAAATTTCATTAAAATCGGACAACGTTGAAAATTTGACGCGTTTTTGGCGGCCATTTTGAAACCCACGGTTGAAAAAAAATTGCGAATGTGGAGTTTCACTCGGGACACTTAAATCTACCTCCACACCAAATTTTTAGCAATCGCAGCACGTTAAATTTCATCGAGATCGGATAACGTTGAAAATTATACACGTTTTTCGCCACCATTTTGAAACGCAATGTCGGAAAAAAATTTCAAAGGTAGAGTTTCACTCGAAATACTAAAATGTACCTCCATACCAAATTTCGTTGAAATCGGACAACGGGAAAATTTTTGCTATTTTTGGGTGGGTGTCGTCAAGTGGCGGCCATTTCCAAATGGCGGCTATTATCAAAACTCTGACTATTGACTGCACCCCTCCATATGTCAATCTACAACTGTGCCAAGTTTCATTTGATTCTATTAAGGCGTCTCTGAGAAATGTGTCGGACAATTTCACAATCTAGAAAAAGGGGAAACCGAAATAATAATAACTAGTGCTGATTGTGTTGGGATGCCAACACATAATGTCTCCCAATTGCCACTATAATCCCCATGGATAGTATTTCATTCAAATCAGTACATTAAAATATGCCTAGAAATCAAATTTTGTTGAAAACGGACAAAGTTGACTTTTTCCTGCAGTAAAATGGCCGCCATTTTTAAACCGGTAGTCGGACAAAAATTTTTAAAAAGTGGCACACTCAGGGTATCATAAGCTACATGTATACCAAATTTCGTCTAAATCGGATGACGTTTAAATTTTTGCATTTTTAGGGGGGTGGTGTTCCGATGGCGGCCATTTTGAAATGTCGGCCGCGTTAAATTTGTTTTCGCAAAAATGCTCAGGATAGTTAGCTGTATCAGTATACCAATTTTCATTGAAATTGCTCTGGCAATTACTGAGATCTGACAACGGCCATCATTTTTTTAAACGGCCGCCATTTTGAAAATGGCGGCCATTTTGAAAATTTCAAAAGTGGATTGCACAACTTCAGGTCACCCTTAACATGTTTCCAAAGTTTCATCTTGATTGGACATTGCATCTCTGAGAAAATGTGCGGACAAGGTTGAACGGAAAGAAAAAAGAAAGAAAGAAAGAAAGAAAGAAGAAGAATAATAATAAGAAACCGGACAAAAACAATATGTCTCCCAAAACTTCGTTTGGGAGACATAATTAAAAATAATGTGTTGGGATGCCAACACAGAAGTCGCCCAAAATCCCTATGGATAGTATTGCGTTCCACTCAGGACATTGAAATGTACCTACATATCAAATTTCATTAAAATCGGACAACGTTGAAAATTTGACGCGTGTTTGGTGGCCATTTAGAAAACCACGGTCCAAAAAAAATTCCGAACGTGGAGTTCCACTCGGGACACTTAAATCTACCTCCACACCAAATTGTGTTGCAATCGGAGAACGTTAAATGTCATCGAGATCGCATAACGTTGAAAATTACACGTTTTTAGCGGCCATTTTGAAACGCGGCGTCGGAAAAAAATTTCAAAGGTAGAGTTTCACTCGAAATACTAAAATCTACCTCCATACCAAATTTCGTTGAAATCGGACCACGGGAAAATTTTTGCTATTTTTGGGTGGGTGTCGTCAAGTGGCGGCCATTTTGAAAATATTTTAAAAGTGGATTGCACAACTTCAGGTCACCCTTAACATGTTCCCAAAGTTTCATCTTGATTGGACATTGCATCTCTGAGAAAATGTGCGGACAAGATTGAACGGAAAGAAAAAAGAAAGAAAGAAAGAAATAAAGAAAGAAGAAGAATAATAATAAGAAACCGGACAAAAACAATATGTCTCCCAAAACTTCGTTTGGGAGACATAATAAGAAACGGTGCAAAAACAATAAGTCGCCAAAACTTCGTTTTGGGCGACTTAATAATAATAATGAAAAGTCATTTGTTCAGAGAACAAATGTGAGGTCTTTCCCTGCATTTTGTTAGTGTTATGTCTAGGTATATAGTTGTTAATGACTTTACGGTCAGTTACAATGGTTTTGGTGTACAAAGAAAGTGGTCGAAAGTCAGAAAATGTATGGTTGCTAAGGACATTTAGTTGGTTGCTATGGACAAAATGTCAATTCCGGTCATACAATATAATATTTTAATTCAGTTAGTGATCCTGATTCAGTTTCCCATGTATTGTCCGCTTCAATTTTGTACAGTTAAAGTGTTATTTTATAAAAACTTTTTACGGTGTCGGCCATTTTGAAAATGGCTGTCCATAACCATTCGACTTTGGTCTTAAATCGACATATTGGTCACAAAAAACTTATATGTTGTAACGGTTTAAAAGTTGTAGACAAATAACGCAGTTTACGATATGTTTTTGGCCGCCATTTTGAAACCACTCAACCGAATCATGTACTTCTTGGGATCAAATTGTAGGTCTTTTAATTCTCTTTCAAATGAACCAATGTTTCATTCATCATCTGTAATGTTTAAAAAGTTATAAACAAAAAACCATTTTCTAAATACGAATCAAGAGCAATAACTCAAAAAACGACAAGTTTTACGCTTTGGTACCTAAACATTTTTTGTACATTTCGATGTGAGGAACATTTTTCCCTTGAATTGTCTGCTTAAATTTTGTACGGTTTACGTGTTATTCTATAAAAACTGTTTACGGTGTCAGCCATTTTGAAAATGGCTGCCCGTAACCATTCGACTTTACTTAAATCGAAGGGCTTGTTATGACGGTCACAAAAAACCATATGTTTACTATATTATCTCTGACGGTTTTAAAGTTATAAGCCAAAAACTGATTAGCCAAAAAGTGTCAAGGGCCATAACCTCGAAAACGGTTTGTCGCACAGTTTTCGACCCTTATATCAAATGTAGATCTCAATGAGAGGAACATTTTTCTGATATAAATGTCTGCTTCAATTTTTTATGGTTTTTGAGTTATATTGAAAACAAATTTCAAAAAATGGCGGCCATTTTGAAAATGGTGGACCAAAAAAAAATTTGGATCCCGGATATGTAATTAGGACCCTCATATCTACTTGGAAACCAAGTTTTGTGGAAATCAAACAACTTCGCGTCAAAATCGCGTAAACAGGAAGAGTATCGAAAAAAAATTTTTTGCGTGATTAATCATTGTCAGGAGTCAGATGACAATTTCCACCGTTAGAATTTTGATATCGTTTACGGTTTATGAGTGTAATTGAACACAAGGGTAAACAGTGTTTGACGAGATAACTCCGTTTCTAAAAATAGATCGGTTTCGCAGGGTGACTCAGGTCGAGCTCAGGTAGTGTCGGTTAAGTGTGCCAAGTTTCGAATCGATACGTGTAGACACTTTTTTGACATCTGCGGCGGAAAACAATATGTCGCCAAAACTTCGTTTTGGGCGACTTAATTAATATTTAGAAACCAGACAAAAACAATATGTCTCCCAAAACTTCGCTTAGGAGACATAATTAGAAACCGGACAAAAACAATATGTCTCACAAAACTTCGTTTGGGAGACATAGTTACCGACATGTTAAAATAAGGACGTAATACAAGAATCCTTCAGTACATGCTAAGTTTGTTGACAGCGAAAACAATCACAAGTCCTATTCGAAACTAAACAACACACACGTCCCATCCGCGAACCTTTTGGAAGAACAGGTACAGATATTTTGTGTAACGATTTATAAAAATCGCTTTGCGGTGGTCTTTGTCAACTATGTTGCTTTTGTCAAGATTATTCCAGTTACTAATATCACCAACCCAGAAGTCACACTTCGTTGCTGATAGGAATATCATTGATTCTTTCAGTGATGTAATCATTGTTTGAATTTACTGCACTGAAGATTCGAAAATTATTTTAATTCTAAGGTTTTTCTATTCGCAAGGTATAAGGTGTCCTTATAGACGGATCTGTTACAACGTTTTGGAATTGTGATGATATAAGCTCTACAACATCTTAGTTATTTGGATTATAAATATTTTTGGATATGTGCGCCACTGATGAGTCTTGGTAATGCACAGCGGATGACTAGATTCTCGAAAATATCATCTGTTATCATGGTGAACCTAAGAATTTACCTTAAGATAAACATCATAATGGTTATAACAAAATACCGAACACCAAGGAAACTGACAAACAAGACAATCCAATAATAAAAATCCAAGACACCAGATACAAGTCAGTTTGTCCCAATTCCAATTTGTCCCAAGTCAATTGGTCCCAACTTGCTTTTAATGTGTTTTTTTTTAATTTTTGTTTAAGATATTATTTCAACATTTTGATGTATATTTATGCTTTTGATTAAAAATGTTTTCATAAATGTGTGCTGAATCTTAATTGACAAGGATTGCCAGTTTTCCTACCGCAGGTCGGGGGTTCTCTCCGGGTACTCCGGCTTCCTCCCCCAATAAAAACTGGACGCCACGATATAGCTGAAAAATTGCTGAAAGTGGCGTTAAATCACCATTCAAACAAACAAAAAAACAAACAAATAAATGTGTGTTGTTAGTTAACATGTTATGATAAAGTAATAAAATAATTATGTAATATATTTTTAATGGCGCTATTTTTCCCCATTTAAATCTTTTTTTTAAATAGATCATTGCAATAATATGGAAGCCTATGGAAGCCCGTACGTTCCAAGGAAAAAATAATTTATAACTCGTGCGCACGAGTTTCAAATCTTGTGCGCACGAGTTACTAACTTGTGCGCACGACTTACTAACTTGTGCGCACGAGTTACTAACTTGTGCGCACGAGTTTCAAAACTTGTGCGCACGAGTTTCAAATCTTGTGCGCACGAGTTACTAACTTGTGCGCACGAGCTTCAAACTTGTGCGCATGAGTTACTAACTTGAGCGCACGAGTTTCAAATCTTGTGCGCACGAGTTTCAAATCTTGAGCGCACGAGTTACTAACTTGAGCGCACGAGTTTCGAATCTTGTGTGCACGAGTTTCAAACTTGTGCGCACGAGTTTCAAACTTGTGCGCACGAGTTACTAACTTGTGCGCACGAGTTTCAAATCTTGAGCGCACGAGTTTCAAACTTGTGCGCACGAGTTACTAACTTGAGCGCACGAGTTTCGAATCTTGTGTGCACGAGTTTCAAACTTTTGCGCACGAGTTACTATCTTCTGCGCACCAGTTGCTTTCTTGTGCGCACGAATTACAAGCTTGTGCACTCGAGTTATAACTTTTCACTTGGTTACTTGTTTGCTTTGGTTTACGGTGTTCAAACAGAGGAGCAAGCAGAAACAGAGGTTACGGTAAGTTTAAATAGTGAGTGCTTACTATTTTCGAGGTTTTAGTACTTGGACATGTCAGAATACTTATAGATTCATAATGGAAGCAACGGATTTCACCAACATCGTAGATAGTAGATTCTTAAAATTTGTACTTTGTTTTTATGTTACTGAAATTGCTATGAATCTGTTTTATATACGTGTCAAAATATAGATCCTATATATACCCCTATTGAGAGACTTAGGCCTACATAACCACTTGTACTGACCCGTTAGATCCTGTGTCCCGTAAAAAGATACTTCATTAGTAGTACCTAAGTATATAGAAGTTACACCCTTTGTAGGCAATCTAAGTTTATTTTAAGATTCCCAACACGAGGAGTTCTGATCGGAATTTGGTAGACTTATTCAGAGGCAGATAGCATTTATTTAAGCTGGCAGCCGGTTCATATAACAGCAGGCCAGGTACCAGTCTAGTTTGTAACTAAAACTAATTTCTGTCTACCCAACTGTTATTTAAATCTTATGACTTGTGTGGCCAGTAAGTCCAGGTGGTCTTGACTGAGACCGTTATCTAAAGATCAATTTATAGAAAAAAATTACAAACCCTGGGATGAAAATGACAGTTATATTTTTCCTACACAAACCCCAGAAAAGCACCATATTAAACAGTCAAGTAAATCTGTGAGCCAAATTAAAACTCACTAGTGATACCCAAGCTTTCATAAAAAAAATTTGGCAAACAGGAAGTAGATGTCGAACGTAAGGATCCAAAATCACATCCCACAATTCAGCATGTCCTTATGAAGTTTGTTACCAACTTGAGATCAGCAATGAGCAAAGAAAAAGTGTGACGCAATTACTGAATGACAGAATTGCGCACACAGGTACAACAGTATACCCCCATCTTCTTCGAAGCGGGGGTATAATAAGTTATACATTTCATACCAGTATTCGGACTTAGCTTATAAATATACCTTGGACTTGTGCCGATATAATACTGGCTTGCACCTAAGATTTATTGCATTTTATCGTTTTAGCCTGCACATGCACACCGCTTAATGTTTAATCAAAATCATTTGCCTATCCGCTCGTCACTGTTGTCAATAGTGAACGCGCCAGATAGTGGAATATATACTACTACAAGAAGAAAAAGTACCCATTCATATATATAATTTTCATGGAAATATGACACCCTATTGATATATTAGTCATGCTAGCTCAGAAAGGTGACCCATACCAGCAATACGTCGATCTCTCTGATCCTCTCTGTATATACCATAGTATAGGAAGAGACACCCCCGGTCGGCTAAACAATCGGCTGCCAAACAATCGAAATTCATTTTTCTTTCTTGAATAAAATTTGTACCACGGCTAATATTAGGACATCGAACGATACTTGTCACTGTTTGTACTGTAGATCTTGTTCCCTTATTTGAAAAATAAATTTGGTCAGTTTTAGTTTATTAAACCCCATGCATGATGAAGTTTTAAAATGGTAAATGTTGAATTACTTTGGATTTAAGGTTACATGTAAGTATACGTAATATGGCATACTTCCAAAACATGGCGTATCAACAAGCATGTGCCGGAACAATTTCCGGACAATTTTGTTTATTTTCCGACTGAGGTCTCGTTTTTAGAATAACTCGGTGATATCCGGAAAAAGAACTATCAATATTTTCTAAAATTAGGTGTAGGACCACCAAATACCGGGAACCAGTTCAGAGGTTGTACGTAAAAGTAGTACTAGTCAACAGACAGGTTCACTCTTGCATCATATAGAATTTGAACCGCACATGATACCAGAATAAATTTGGTATTTTTGGAAAGCTGAATATTCTAGGAAACTTGAGGATAAAGTTTTATTGGTTTTAAATGAACATAAACATGTTGAGAGTCAATTAGGGACAAGCACTATTTTTGGACTGAATAGAAAGTGAAAGTAGATTTTTAGACCACATGGACTTCAGGTTGAGCGTTTTTTCTTATATGCAATGAAACATATTGTGAAATTTTGACAGAATGTTTGGCCAGTGCATTTTTATAGGGGACAGAAGTGTCACTTAATTTGAAACAAAGGTAAATTTTCTAGGATAAGTCAAAATTATCAAATTTTAATATAGCCGAAGAGTAAAAAATCTATGGTGGTCCTACACCTGAAGAGGCCATAGACAGGTATATCAACTTCTATTTCTTTTGATAAATATGGTACTAAAAGAATGTAAATCACCAAGACTATCATTTTAATTGCTTATCAAAGCCAAAACCTATAGTGGGGGTCAAATTTCAGCCTAAATATGGTATTATGTAATATTGTATGAAATTATGGGGTCTGCCGTGGTCCGCGCTTAGTAGAATGTGCTTTAATTTAAATAAACTCCTGTTTTAGGTTTTGGATGTAATGAAAGGGTCAAAATGTATAAAACTAGAACTGGTAGACATTCTAGTATGCAGAAAAATAGTGTATTTAAGATGAATTTGTCAATTTTACACCTGCGGCTTAAGTCAGTTACATTGCTGGCATGGGTTAATACTAAAATTATTTATTTTCTAATCTGATGCTTGCTAAGGGTAAATTTGTTAGTAAACTAGTAACCATATGCAATAATTGTACTTGTTAAGATAATTGGGCCTTGAGATGATGGCACTTCTGTCAAAAATTCCTTAAACATGAGCAGTAATGGGAAATTGGCCAATTTTTGCAATTTCATACCAAAGCAAGATATAATTTTGTTTCTTTGTATGCCAGTTTGAACTTTAGTTGGGTTTTTTTTAGTAAGGAATGTTCATTTAACTATTAAGCTTAATGGAATAGTGAACGCATTTAATGAAATTCATAAAATTTTAGTCTCAGTTTAGAAACTATTAATGTACACCTCCAAAGTATAGTACAACTGAATATCAATAAATTTAAATTTGAACTCAAAAACTTTCTCAGGATGTACTAGGTGCATAATTAGGACAATTTCATACTATTTTTCTTAATTGGAATGTATTTCAAGAGATAAAAGTCTTATCCCAACAGTTTGAAGGTACTCAGTATCTCACTTTGTAAAAAGGGGGGGATGTGAAATTAACTAAAAAAGATGTAAAATTTATGATAAAATTATGTAATTAGTGCCTTTCTATGTGTGAAATAAGTCCATTTGTGTTGGATGTATATTGCCAAGCTTGCTATTTACATCTGCAACTAAGAAATTGAAAAATTAAGGAATAATGCATTTCTTGATCACCAAGCTAATTTTTCATGATAACGCGCATGTGAGGTCTTTGTATGTTTTCATGCATTTCTTGAAAACCGCTGAAAGGAATTCAACAAAATTTTAGAATTTGTTTCGACTAACATAAATCTAACACCAGGAAAAATTTTATTTAATTTGTTGAACAAAAACATCTTCTTTAGGTGTAGGACCACCAAATACCGGGAACCAGTCCAGAGGTTGTACGTAAAAGTAGTACTAGTCAACAGACAGGTTCACTCTTGCGTGATATTGAATTTGAACCGCACATGATACCAGAATAAATTTGGTATTTTTGGAAAGCTGAATATTCTAGGAAACTTGAGGATAAAGTTTTATTGGGTTTAAATGAACATAAACATGTTGAGAGTCAATTAGGGACAAGCACTATTTTTGGACTGAATAGAAAGTGAAAGTAGATTTTTTTACAACATGGACTTCAGGTTGAGCGTTTTTTCTTATATGCAATGAAACATATTGTGAAATTTTGACAGAATGTTTGGCCAGTGCATTTTTATAGGGGACAGAAGTCTCACATAATTTGAAACAAAGGTAAATTTTCTAGGATAAGTCAAAATTATCAAATTTTAATATAGCCGAAGAGTAAAAAATCTATGGTGGTCCTACACCTTCATGAAGAGGCCATAGACAGGTATATCAACTTCTATTTCTTTTGATAAAAATGGTACTAAAAGAAGGTAAATCACCAAGACTATCATTTTAATTGCTTATCAAAGCCAAAACCTATAGTGGGGGTCAAATTTCAGCCTAAATATGGTATTATGTAATATTGTATGAAATTATGGGGTCTGCAGTGGTCCGCGCTTAGTCGAATGTGCTTTAATTTAAATAAACCCCTGTTTTAGGTTTTGGATGTAATGAAAGGGTCAAAATGTATAAAACTAGAACTGGTAGACATTCTAGTATGCAAGATGAATTTGTCAATTTTACACCTGCGGCTTAAGTCGGTTACATTGCTGGCATGGGTTAATACTAAAATTATTTATTTTCTAATCTGATGCTTGCTAAGGGTAAATTTGTTAGTAAACTAGTAACCATATGTAATAATTGTACTTGTTAAGATAATTGGGCCTTGAGATGATGGCACTTCTGTCAAAAATTCCTTAAACATGAGCAGTAATGGGAAATTGGCCAATCTTTGCAATTTCATACCAAAGCAAGATATAATTTTGTTTCTTTGTATGCCAGTTTGAACTTTAGTGGGTTTTTTTTTAGTAAGGAATGTTCATTTAACTATTAAGCTTAATGGAATAGTGATCGCATTTAATGAAATTCATAAAATTTTAGTCTCAGTTTAGAAACTATTAATGTACACCTCCAAAGTATAGTACAACTGAATATCAATAAATTTAAATTTGAACTCAAAAACTTTCTCAGGATGTACTAGGTGCATAATTAGGACAATTTCATACTATTTTTCTTAATTGAAATGTATTTCAAGAGATAAAAGTCTTATCCCAACAGTTTGAAGGTACTCAGTATCTCACTTTGTAAAAAGGGGGGGATGTGAAATTAACTAAAAAAGATGTAAAATTTATGATAAAATTATGTAATTAGTGCCTTTCTATGTGTGAAATAAGTCCATTTGTGTTGGATGTATACTGCCAAGCTTGCTATTTACATCTGCAACTAAGAAATTGAAAAATTAAGGAATAATGCATTTCTTGATCACCAAGCTAATTTTTCATGATAACGCGCATGTGAGGTCTGTGTATGTTTTCATGCATTTCTTGAAAACCGCTGAAAGGAATTCAACAAAATTTTAGAATTTGTTTCGACTAACATAAATCTAACACCAGGAAAAATTTTATTTAATTTGTTGAACAAAAACATCTTCTTTAGGTGTAGGACCACCAAATACCGGGAACCAGTCCAGAGGTTGTACGTAAAAGTAGTACTAGTCAACAGACAGGTTCACTCTTGCATCATATAGAATTTGAACCGCACATGATACCAGAATAAATTTGGTATTTTTGGAAAGCTGAATATTCTAGGAAACTTGAGGATAAAGTTTTATTGGTTTTAAATGAACATAAACATGTTGAGAGTCAATTAGGGACAAGCACTATTTTTGGACTGAATAGAAAGTGAAAGTAGATTTTTAGACCACATGGACTTCAGGTTGAGCGTTTTTTCTTATATGCAATGAAACATATTGTGAAATTTTGACAGAATGTTTGGCCAGTGCATTTTTATAGGGGACAGAAGTGTCACTTAATTTGAAACAAAGGTAAATTTTCTAGGATAAGTCAAAATTATCAAATTTTAATATAGCCGAAGAGTAAAAAATCTATGGTGGTCCTACACCTGAAGAGGCCATAGACAGGTATATCAACTTCTATTTCTTTTGATAAAAATGGTACTAAAAGAAGGTAAATCACCAAGACTATAATTTTAATTGCTTATCAAAGCCAAAACCTATAGTGGGGCTCAAATTTCAGCCTAAATATGGTATTATGTAATATTGTATGAAATTATGGGGTCTCCAGTGGTCCGCGCTTAGTAGAATGTGCTTTAATTTAAATAAACTCCTGTTTTAGGTTTTGGATGTAATGAAAGGGTCAAAATGTATAAAACTAGAACTGGTAGACATTCTAGTATGCAGAAAAATAGTGTATTTAAGATGAATTTGTCAATTTTACACCTGCGGCTTAAGTCGGTAACATTGCTGGCATGGGTTAATACTAAAATTATTTATTTTCTAATCTGATGCTTGGTAAGGGTAAATTTGTTAGTAAACTAGTAACCATATGCAATAATTGTACTTGTTAAGATAATTGGGCCTTGAGATGATGGCACTTCTGTCAAAAATTCCTTAAACATGAGCAGTAATGGGAAATTGGCCAATTTTTGCAATTTCATACCAAAACAAGATATAATTTTGTTTCTTTGTATGCCAGTTTGAACTTTAGTGGGTTTTTTAGTAAGGAATGTTCATTTAACTATTAAGCTTAATGGAATTATGAACGCATTTAATGAAATTCATAAAATTTTAGTCTCAGTTTAGAAACTATTAATGTACACCTCCAAAGTATAGTACAACTGAATATCAATAAATTTAAATTTGAACTCAAAAACTTTCTCAGGATGTACTAGGTGCATAATTAGGACAATTTCATACTATTTTTCTTAATTGAAATGTATTTCAAGAGATAAAAGTCTTATCCCAACAGTTTGAAGGTACTCAGTATCTCACTTTGAAAAAATGGGGGGGATGTGAAATTAACTAAAAAAGATGTAAAATTTATGATAAAATTATGTAATTAGTGCCTTTCTATGTGTGAAATAAGTCCATTTGTGTTGGATGTATATTGCCAAGCTTGCTATTTACATCTGCAACTAAGAAATTGAAAAATTAAGGAATAATGCATTTCTTGATCACCAAGCTAATTTTTCATGATAACGCGCATGTGAGGTCTTTGTATGTTTTCATGCATTTCTTGAAAACCGCTGAAAGGAATTCAACAAAATTTTAGAATTTGTTTCGACTAACATAAATCTAACACCAGAAAAATTTTATTTAATTTGTTGAACAAAAACATCTTCTTTGAAGAGGCCATAGACAGGTATATCAACTTCTATTTCTTTTGATAAAAATGGTACTAAAAGAAGGTAAATCACCAAGACTATAATTTTAATTGCTTATCAAAGCCAAAACCTATAGTGGGGCTCAAATTTCAGCCTAAATATGGTATTATGTAATATTGTATGAAATTATGGGGTCTGCAGTGGTCCGCGGTTAGTAGAATGTGCTTTAATTTAAATAAACTCCTGTTTTAGGTTTTGGATGTAATGAAAGGGTCAAAATGTATAAAACTAGAACTGGTAGACATTCTAGTATGCAGAAAAATAGTGTATTTAAGATGAATTTGTCAATTTTACACCTGCGGCTTAAGTCGGTAACATTGCTGGCATGGGTTAATACTAAAATTATTTATTTTCTAATCTGATGCTTGGTAAGGGTAAATTTGTTAGTAAACTAGTAACCATATGCAATAATTGTACTTGTTAAGATAAATAGGCCTTGAGATGATGGCACTTCTGTCAAAAATTCCTTAAACATGAGCAGTAATGGGAAATTGGCCAATTTTTGCAATTTCATACCAAAACAAGATATAATTTTGTTTCTTTGTATGCCAGTTTGAACTTTAGTGGGTTTTTTTAGTAAGGAATGTTCATTTAACTATTAAGCTTAATGGAATTATGAACGCATTTAATGAAATTCATAAAATTTTAGTCTCAGTTTAGAAACTATTAATGTACACCTCCAAAGTATAGTACAACTGAATATCAATAAATTTAAATTTGAACTCAAAAACTTTCTCAGGATGTACTAGGTGCATAATTAGGACAATTTCATACTATTTTTCTTAATTGAAATGTATTTCAAGAGATAAAAGTCTTATCCCAACAGTTTGAAGGTACTCAGTATCTCACTTTGTAAAAAGGGGGGGATGTGAAATTAACTAAAAAAGATGTAAAATTTATGATAAAATTATGTAATTAGTGCCTTTCTATGTGTGAAATAAGTCCATTTGTGTTGGATGTATATTGCCAAGCTTGCTATTTACATCTGCAACTAAGAAATTGAAAAATTAAGGAATAATGCATTCCTTGATCACCAAGCTAATTTTTCATGAAAACGCGCATGTGAGGTCTTTGTATGTTTTCATGCATTTCTTGAAAACCGCTGAAAGGAATTCAACAAAATTTTAGAATTTGTTTCGACTAACATAAATCTAACACCAGGAAAAATTTTATTTAATTTGTTGAACAAAAACATCTTCTTTATGAAGAGGCCATAGACAGGTATATCAACTTCTATTTCTTTTGATAAAAATGGTACTAAAAGAAGGTAAATCACCAAGACTATCATTTTAATTGCTTATCAAAGCCAAAACCTATAGTGGGGGTCAAATTTCAGCCTAAATATGGTATTATGTAATATTGTATGAAATTATTGGGTCTGCAGTGGTCCGCGCTTAGTAGAATGTGCTTTAATTTAAATAAACTCCTGTTTTAGGTTTTGGATGTAATGAAAGGGTCAAAATGTATAAAACTAGAACTGGTAGACATTCTAGTATGCAGCAAAAATAGTGTATTTAAGATGAATTTGTCAATTTTACACCTGCGGCTTAAGTCGGTTACATTGCTGGCATGGGTTAATACTAAAATTATTTATTTTCTAATCTGATGCTT
Source organism: Limnoperna fortunei (assembly GCA_944474755.1). Lineage (NCBI taxonomy): Eukaryota > Metazoa > Mollusca > Bivalvia > Mytilida > Modiolidae > Limnoperna > Limnoperna fortunei. The sequence goes on from OX104122.1 coordinate 26,321,885, forward strand.
GCTAAGGGTAAATTTGTGAGTAAACTAGTAACCATATGCAATAATTGTACTTGTTAAGATAATTGGGCCTTGAGATGATGGCACTTCTGTCAAAAATTCCTTAAACATGAGCAGTAATGGGAAATTGGCCAATTTTTGCAATTTCATACCAAAGCAAGATATAATTTTGTTTCTTTGTATGCCAGTTTGAACTTTAGTTGGGTTATTTTTAGTAAGGAATGTTCATTTAACTATTAAGCTTAATGGAATAGTGAACGCATTTAATGAAATTCATAAAATTTTAGTCTCAGTTTAGAAACTACTAATGTACACCTCCAAAGTATAGTACAACCGAATATCAATAAATTTAAATTTGAACTCAAAAACTTTCTCAGGATGTACTAGGTGCATAATTAGGACAATTTCATACTATTTTTCTTAATTGAAATGCATTTCAAGAGATAAAAGTCTTATCCCAACAGTTTGAAGGTACTCAGTATCTCACTTTGTAAAAAGGGGGATGTGAAATTAACTAAAAAAGATGTAAAATTTATGATAAAATTATGTAATTAGTGCCTTTCTATGTGTGAAATAAGTCCATTTGTGTTGGATGTATATTGCCAAGCTTGCTATTTACATCTGCAACTAAGAAATTGAAAAATTAAGGAATAATGCATTTCTTGATCACCAAGCTAATTTTTCATGATAACGCGCATGTGAGGTCTTTGTATGTTTTCATGCATTTCTTGAAAACCGCTGAAAGGAATTCAACAAAATTTTAGAATTTGTTTCGACTAACATAAATCTAACACCAGGAAAAATTTTATTTAATTTGTTGAACAAAAACATCTTCTTTAGGTGTAGGACCACCAAATACCGGGAACCAGTCCAGAGGTTGTACGTAAAAGTAGTACTAGTCAACAGACAGGTTCAATCTTGCATCATATAGAATTTGAACCGCACATGATACCAGAATAAATTTGGTATTTTTGGAAAGCTGAATATTCTAGGAAACTTGAGGATAAAGTTTTATTGGTTTTAAATGAACATAAACATGTTGAGAGTCAATTAGGGACAAGCACTATTTTTGGACTGAATAGAAAGTGAAAGTAGATTTTTAGACCACATAGACTTCAGGTTGAGCGTTTTTTCTTATATGCAATGAAACATATTGTGAAATTTTGACAGAATGTTTGGCCAGTGCATTTTTATAGGGGACAGAAGTGTCACTTAATTTGAAACAAAGGTAAATTTTCTAGGATAAGTCAAAATTATCAAATTTTAATATAGCCGAAGAGTAAAAAATCTATGGTGGTCCTACACCTTCATGAAGAGGCCATAGACAGGTATATCAACTTCTATTTCTTTTGATAAAAATGGTACTAAAAGAAGGTAAATCACCAAGACTATCATTTTAATTGCTTATCAAAGCCAAAACCTATAGTGGGGGTCAAATTTCAGCCTAAATATGGTATTATGTAATATTGTATGAAATTATGGGGTCTGCAGTGGTCCGCGCTTAGTAGAATGTGCTTTAATTTAAATAAACTCCTGTTTTAGGTTTTGGATGTAATGAAAGGGTCAAAATGTATAAAACTAGAACTGGTAGACATTCTAGTATGCAGAAAAATAGTGTATTTAAGATGAATTTGTCAATTTTACACCTGCGGCTTAAGTCGGTTACATTGCTGGAATGGGTTAATACTAAAATTATTTATTTTCTAATCTGATGCTTGCTAAGGGTAAATTTGTTAGTAAACTAGTAACCATATGCAATAATTGTACTTGTTAAGATATTTGGGCCTTGAGATGATGGCACTTCTGTCAAAAATTCCTTAAACATGAGCAGTAATGGGAAATTGGCCAATTTTTGCAATTTCATACCAAAGCAAGGTATAATTTTGTTTCTTTGTATCCCAGTTTGAACTTTAGTGGGGTTTTTTTTAGTAAGGAATGTTCATTTAACTATTAAGCTTAATGGAATAGTGAACGCATTTAATGAAATTCATAAAATTTTAGTCTCAGTTTAGAAACTATTAATGTACACCTCCAAAGTATAGTACAACTGAATATCAATAAATTTAAATTTGAACTCAAAAACTTTCTCAGGATGTACTAGGTGCATAATTAGGACAATTTCATACTATTTTTCTTAATTGAAATGTATTTCAAGAGATAAAAGTCTTATCCCAACAGTTTGAAGGTACTCAGTATCTCACTTTGCAAAACGGGGGGATGTGAAATTAACTAAAAAAGATGTAAAATTTATGATAAAATTATGTAATTAGTGCCTTTCTATGTGTGAAATAAGTCCATTTGTGTTGGATGTATATTGCCAAGCTTGCTATTTACATCTGCAACTAAGAAATTGAAAAATTAAGGAATAATGCATTTCTTGATCACCAAGCTAATTTTTCATGATAACGCGCATGTGAGGTCTTTGTATGTTTTCATGCATTTCTTGAAAACCGCTGAAAGGAATTCAACAAAATTTTAGAATTTGTTTCGACTAACATAAATCTAACACCAGGAAAAATTTTATTTAATTTGTTGAACAAAAACATCTTCTTTAGGTGTAGGACCACCAAATACCGGGAACCAGTCCAGAGGTTGTACGTAAAAGTAGTACTAGTCAACAGACAGGTTCACTCTTGCATCATATAGAATTTGAACCGCACATGATACCAGAATAAATTTGGTATTTTTGGAAAGCTGAATATTCTAGGAAACTTGAGGATAAAGTTTTATTGGTTTTAAATGAACATAAACATGTTGAGAGTCAATTAGGGACAAGCACTATTTTTGGACTGAATAGAAAGTGAAAGTAGATTTTTAGACCACATAGACTTCAGGTTGAGCGTTTTTTCTTATATGCAATGAAACATATTGTGAAATTTTGACAGAATGTTTGGCCAGTGCATTTTGAAAGGGGACAGAAGTGTCACTTAATTTGAAACAAACGTAAATTTTCTAGGATAAGTCAAAATTATCAAATTTTAATATAGCCGAAGAGTAAAAAATCTATGGTGGTCCTACACCTGAAGAGGCCATAGACAGGTATATCAACTTCTATTTCTTTTGATAAAAATGGTACTAAAAGAAGGTAAATCACCAAGACTATCTTTTTAATAGCTTATCAAAGCCAAAACCTATAGTGGGGGTCAAATTTCAGCCTAAATATGGTATTATGTAATATTGTATGAACTTATGGGGTCTGCAATGGTCCGCGCTTAGTAGAATGTGCTTTAATTTAAATAAACTCCTGTTTTAGGTTTTGGATGTAATGAAAGGGTCAAAATGTATAAAACTAGAACTGGTAGACATTCTAGTATGCAGAAAAATAGTGTATTTAAGATGAATTTGTCAATTTTACACCTGCGGCTTAAGTCGGTAACATTGCTGGCATGGGTTAATACTAAAATTATTTATTTTCTAATCTGATGCTTGCTAAGGGTAAATTTGTGAGTAAACTAGTAACCATATGCAATAATTGTACTTGTTAAGATAATTGGGCCTTGAGATGATGGCACTTCTGTCAAAAATTCCTTAAACATGAGCAGTAATGGGAAATTGGCCAATTTTTGCAATTTCATACCAAAGCAAGATATAATTTTGTTTCTTTGTATGCCAGTTTGAACTTTAGTTGGGTTATTTTTAGTAAGGAATGTTCATTTAACTATTAAGCTTAATGGAATAGTGAACGCATTTAATGAAATTCATAAAATTTTAGTCTCAGTTTAGAAACTACTAATGTACACCTCCAAAGTATAGTACAACCGAATATCAATAAATTTAAATTTGAACTCAAAAACTTTCTCAGGATGTACTAGGTGCATAATTAGGACAATTTCATACTATTTTTCTTAATTGAAATGCATTTCAAGAGATAAAAGTCTTATCCCAACAGTTTGAAGGTACTCAGTATCTCACTTTGTAAAAAGGGGGATGTGAAATTAACTAAAAAAGATGTAAAATTTATGATAAAATTATGTAATTAGTGCCTTTCTATGTGTGAAATAAGTCCATTTGTGTTGGATGTATATTGCCAAGCTTGCTATTTACATCTGCAACTAAGAAATTGAAAAATTAAGGAATAATGCATTTCTTGATCACCAAGCTAATTTTTCATGATAACGCGCATGTGAGGTCTTTGTATGTTTTCATGCATTTCTTGAAAACCGCTGAAAGGAATTCAACAAAATTTTAGAATTTGTTTCGACTAACATAAATCTAACACCAGGAAAAATTTTATTTAATTTGTTGAACAAAAACATCTTCTTTAGGTGTAGGACCACCAAATACCGGGAACCAGTCCAGAGGTTGTACGTAAAAGTAGTACTAGTCAACAGACAGGTTCACTCTTGCATCATATAGAATTTGAACCGCACATGATACCAGAATAAATTTGGTATTTTTGGAAAGCTGAATATTCTAGGAAACTTGAGGATAAAGTTTTATTGGTTTTAAATGAACATAAACATGTTGAGAGTCAATTAGGGACAAGCACTATTTTTGGACTGAATAGAAAGTGAAAGTAGATTTTTAGACCACATAGACTTCAGGTTGAGCGTTTTTTCTTATATGCAATGAAACATATTGTGAAATTTTGACAGAATGTTTGGCCAGTGCATTTTTATAGGGGACAGAAGTGTCACTTAATTTGAAACAAAGGTAAATTTTCTAGGATAAGTCAAAATTATCAAATTTTAATATAGCCGAAGAGTAAAAAATCTATGGTGGTCCTACACCTTCATGAAGAGGCCATAGACAGGTATATCAACTTCTATTTCTTTTGATAAAAATGGTACTAAAAGAAGGTAAATCACCAAGACTATCTTTTTAATAGCTTATCAAAGCCAAAACCTATAGTGGGGGTCAAATTTCAGCCTAAATATGGTATTATGTAATATTGTATGAACTTATGGGGTCTGCAATGGTCCGCGCTTAGTAGAATGTGCTTTAATTTAAATAAACTCCTGTTTTAGGTTTTGGATGTAATGAAAGGGTCAAAATGTATAAAACTAGAACTGGTAGACATTCTAGTATGCAGAAAAATAGTGTATTTAAGATGAATTTGTCAATTTTACACCTGCGGCTTAAGTCGGTAACATTGCTGGCATGGGTTAATACTAAAATTATTTATTTTCTAATCTGATGCTTGCTAAGGGTAAATTTGTGAGTAAACTAGTAACCATATGCAATAATTGTACTTGTTAAGATAATTGGGCCTTGAGATGATGGCACTTCTGTCAAAAATTCCTTAAACATGAGCAGTAATGGGAAATTGGCCAATTTTTGCAATTTCATACCAAAGCAAGATATAATTTTGTTTCTTTGTATGCCAGTTTGAACTTTAGTTGGGTTATTTTTAGTAAGGAATGTTCATTTAACTATTAAGCTTAATGGAATAGTGAACGCATTTAATGAAATTCATAAAATTTTAGTCTCAGTTTAGAAACTACTAATGTACACCTCCAAAGTATAGTACAACCGAATATCAATAAATTTAAATTTGAACTCAAAAACTTTCTCAGGATGTACTAGGTGCATAATTAGGACAATTTCATACTATTTTTCTTAATTGAAATGCATTTCAAGAGATAAAAGTCTTATCCCAACAGTTTGAAGGTACTCAGTATCTCACTTTGTAAAAAGGGGGATGTGAAATTAACTAAAAAAGATGTAAAATTTATGATAAAATTATGTAATTAGTGCCTTTCTATGTGTGAAATAAGTCCATTTGTGTTGGATGTATATTGCCAAGCTTGCTATTTACATCTGCAACTAAGAAATTGAAAAATTAAGGAATAATGCATTTCTTGATCACCAAGCTAATTTTTCATGATAACGCGCATGTGAGGTCTTTGTATGTTTTCATGCATTTCTTGAAAACCGCTGAAAGGAATTCAACAAAATTTTAGAATTTGTTTCGACTAACATAAATCTAACACCAGGAAAAATTTTATTTAATTTGTTGAACAAAAACATCTTCTTTAGGTGTAGGACCACCAAATACCGGGAACCAGTCCAGAGGTTGTACGTAAAAGTAGTACTAGTCAACAGACAGGTTCACTCTTGCATCATATAGAATTTGAACCGCACATGATACCAGAATAAATTTGGTATTTTTGGAAAGCTGAATATTCTAGGAAACTTGAGGATAAAGTTTTATTGGTTTTAAATGAACATAAACATGTTGAGAGTCAATTAGGGACAAGCACTATTTTTGGACTGAATAGAAAGTGAAAGTAGATTTTTAGACCACATAGACTTCAGGTTGAGCGTTTTTTCTTATATGCAATGAAACATATTGTGAAATTTTGACAGAATGTTTGGCCAGTGCATTTTTATAGGGGACAGAAGTGTCACTTAATTTGAAACAAAGGTAAATTTTCTAGGATAAGTCAAAATTATCAAATTTTAATATAGCCGAAGAGTAAAAAATCTATGGTGGTCCTACACCTTCATGAAGAGGCCATAGACAGGTATATCAACTTCTATTTCTTTTGATAAAAATGGTACTAAAAGAAGGTAAATCACCAAGACTATCATTTTAATTGCTTATCAAAGCCAAAACCTATAGTGGGGGTCAAATTTCAGCCTAAATATGGTATTATGTAATATTGTATGAAATTATGGGGTCTGCAGTGGTCCGCGCTTAGTAGAATGTGCTTTAATTTAAATAAACTCCTGTTTTAGGTTTTGGATGTAATGAAAGGGTCAAAATGTATAAAACTAGAACTGGTAGACATCTAGTATGCAGAAAAATAGTGTATTTAAGATGAATTTGTCAATTTTACACCTGCGGCTTAAGTCGGTTACATTGCTGGAATGGGTTAATACTAAAATTATTTATTTTCTAATCTGATGCTTGCTAAGGGTAAATTTGTTAGTAAACTAGTAACCATATGCAATAATTGTACTTGTTAAGATATTTGGGCCTTGAGATGATGGCACTTCTGTCAAAAATTCCTTAAACATGAGCAGTAATGGGAAATTGGCCAATTTTTGCAATTTCATACCAAAGCAAGGTATAATTTTGTTTCTTTGTATCCCAGTTTGAACTTTAGTGGGGTTTTTTTTAGTAAGGAATGTTCATTTAACTATTAAGCTTAATGGAATAGTGAACGCATTTAATGAAATTCATAAAATTTTAGTCTCAGTTTAGAAACTATTAATGTACACCTCCAAAGTATAGTACAACTGAATATCAATAAATTTAAATTTGAACTCAAAAACTTTCTCAGGATGTACTAGGTGCATAATTAGGACAATTTCATACTATTTTTCTTAATTGAAATGTATTTCAAGAGATAAAAGTCTTATCCCAACAGTTTGAAGGTACTCAGTATCTCACTTTGCAAAACGGGGGGATGTGAAATTAACTAAAAAAGATGTAAAATTTATGATAAAATTATGTAATTAGTGCCTTTCTATGTGTGAAATAAGTCCATTTGTGTTGGATGTATATTGCCAAGCTTGCTATTTACATCTGCAACTAAGAAATTGAAAAATTAAGGAATAATGCATTTCTTGATCACCAAGCTAATTTTTCATGATAACGCGCATGTGAGGTCTTTGTATGTTTTCATGCATTTCTTGAAAACCGCTGAAAGGAATTCAACAAAATTTTAGAATTTGTTTCGACTAACATAAATCTAACACCAGGAAAAATTTTATTTAATTTGTTGAACAAAAACATCTTCTTTAGGTGTAGGACCACCAAATACCGGGAACCAGTCCAGAGGTTGTACGTAAAAGTAGTACTAGTCAACAGACAGGTTCACTCTTGCATCATATAGAATTTGAACCGCACATGATACCAGAATAAATTTGGTATTTTTGGAAAGCTGAATATTCTAGGAAACTTGAGGATAAAGTTTTATTGGTTTTAAATGAACATAAACATGTTGAGAGTCAATTAGGGACAAGCACTATTTTTGGACTGAATAGAAAGTGAAAGTAGATTTTTAGACCACATAGACTTCAGGTTGAGCGTTTTTTCTTATATGCAATGAAACATATTGTGAAATTTTGACAGAATGTTTGGCCAGTGCATTTTGAAAGGGGACAGAAGTGTCACTTAATTTGAAACAAAGGTAAATTTTCTAGGATAAGTCAAAATTATCAAATTTTAATATAGCCGAAGAGTAAAAAATCTATGGTGGTCCTACACCTGAAGAGGCCATAGACAGGTATATCAACTTCTATTTCTTTTGATAAAAATGGTACTAAAAGAAGGTAAATCACCAAGACTATCTTTTTAATAGCTTATCAAAGCCAAAACCTATAGTGGGGGTCAAATTTCAGCCTAAATATGGTATTATGTAATATTGTATGAACTTATGGGGTCTGCAATGGTCCGCGCTTAGTAGAATGTGCTTTAATTTAAATAAACTCCTGTTTTAGGTTTTGGATGTAATGAAAGGGTCAAAATGTATAAAACTAGAACTGGTAGACATTCTAGTATGCAGAAAAATAGTGTATTTAAGATGAATTTGTCAATTTTACACCTGCGGCTTAAGTCGGTTACATTGCTGGCATGGGTTAATACTAAAATTATTTATTTTCTAATCTGATGCTTGCTAAGGGTAAATTTGTTAGTAAACTAGTAACCATATGCAATAATTGTACTTGTTAAGATAATTGGGCCTTGAGATGATGGCACTTCTGTCAAAAATTCCTTAAACATGAGCAGTAATGGGAAATTGGCCAATTTTTGCAATTTCATACCAAAGCAAGATATAATTTTGTTTCTTTGTATGCCAGTTTGAACTTTAGTTGGGTTTTTTTTAGTAAGGAATGTTCATTTAACTATTAAGCTTAATGGAATAGTGAACGCATTTAATGAAATTCATAAAATTTTAGTCTCAGTTTAGAAACTATTAATGTACACCTCCAAAGTATAGTACAACTGAATATCAATAAATTTAAATTTGAACTCAAAAACTTTCTCAGGATGTACTAGGTGCATAATTAGGACAATTTCATACTATTTTTCTTAATTGAAATGTGGATGTATATTGCGAAGCTTGCTATTTACATCTGCAACTAAGAAATTGAAAAATTAAGGAATAATGCATTTCTTGATCACCAAGCTAATTTTTCATGATAACGCGCATGTGAGGTCTTTGTATGTTTTCATGCATTTCTTGAAAACCGCTGAAAGGAATTCAACAAAATTTTAGAATTTGTTTCGACCAACATAAATCTAACACCAGGAAAAATTTTATTTAATTTGTTGAACAAAAACATCTTCTTTAGGTGTAGGACCACCAAATACCGGGAACCAGTCCAGAGGTTGTACGTAAAAGTAGTACTAGTCAACAGACAGGTTCACTCTTGCATCATATAGAATTTGAACCGCACATGATACCAGAATAAATTTGGTATTTTTGGAAAGCTGAATATTCTAGGAAACTTGAGGATAAAGTTTTATTGGTTTTAAATGAACATAAACATGTTGAGAGTCAATTAGGGACAAGCACTATTTTTGGACTGAATAGAAAGTGAAAGTAGATTTTTAGACCACATAGACTTCAGGTTGAGCGTTTTTTCTTATATGCAATGAAACATATTGTGAAATTTTGACAGAATGTTTGGCCAGTGCATTTTTATAGGGGACAGAAGTGTCACTTAATTTGAAACAAAGGTAAATTTTCTAGGATAAGTCAAAATTATCAAATTTTAATATAGCCGAAGAGTAAAAAATCTATGGTGGTCCTACACCTGAAGAGGCCATAGACAGGTATATCAACTTCTATTTCTTTTGATAAAAATGGTACTAAAAGAAGGTAAATCACCAAGACTATCTTTTTAATTGCTTATCAAAGCCAAAACCTATAGTGGGGGTCAAATTTCAGCCTAAATATGGTATTATGTAATATTGTATGAAATTATGGGGTCTGCAGTGGTCCGCGCTTAGTAGAATGTGCTTTAATTTAAATAAACTCCTGTTTAAGGTTTTGGATGTAATGAAAGGGTCAAAATGTATAAAACTAGAACTGGTAGACATTCTAGTATGCAGAAAAATAGTGTATTTAAGATGAATTTGTCAATTTTACACCTGCGGCTTAAGTCGGTTACATTGCTGGCATGGGTTAATACTAAAATTATTTATTTTCTAATCTGATGCTTGCTAAGGGTAAATTTGTTAGTAAACTAGTAACCATATGCAATAATTGTACTTGTTAAGATAATTGGGCCTTGAGATGATGGCACTTCTGTCAAAAATTCCTTAAACATGAGCAGTAATGGGAAATTGGCCAATTTTTGCAATTTCATACCAAAGCAAGATATAATTTTGTTTCTTTCTATGCCAGTTTGAACTTTAGTTGGGTTTTTTTTAGTAAGGAATGTACATTTAACTATTAAGCTTAATGGAATAGTGAACGCATTTAATGAAATTCATAAAATTTTAGTCTCAGTTTAGAAACTATTAATGTACACCTCCAAAGTATAGTACAACTGAATATCAATAAATTTAAATTTGAACTCAAAAACTTTCTCAGGATGTACTAGGTGCATAATTAGGACAATTTCATACTATTTTTCTTAATTGAAATGTATTTCAAGAGATAAAAGTCTTATCCCAACAGTTTGAAGGTATTCAGTATCTCACTTTGTAAAAAGGGGGGGGGGTGTGAAATTAACTAAAAAAGATGTAAAATTTATGATAAAATTATGTAATTAGTGCCTTTCTATGTGTGAAATAAGTCCATTTGTGTTGGATGTATATTGCCAAGCTTGCTATTTACATCTGCAACTAAGAAATTGAAAAATTAAGGAATAATGCATTTCTTGATCACCAAGCTAATTTTTCATGATAACGCGCATGTGAGGTCTTTGTATGTTTTCATGCATTTCTTGAAAACCGCTGAAAGGAATTCAACAAAATTTTAGAATTTGTTTCGACTAACATAAATCTAACACCAGGAAAAATTTTATTTAATTTGTTGAACAAAAACATCTTCTTTAGGTGTAGGACCACCAAATACCGGGAACCAGTCCAGAGGTTGTACGTAAAAGTAGTACTAGTCAACAGACAGGTTCACTCTTGCATCATATAGAATTTGAACCGCACATGATACCAGAATAAATTTGGTATTTTTGGAAAGCTGAATATTCTAGGAAACTTGAGGATAAAGTTTTATTGGTTTTAAATGAACATAAACATGTTGAGAGTCAATTAGGGACAAGCACTATTTTTGGACTGAATAGAAAGTGAAAGTAGATTTTTAGACCACATGGACTTCAGGTTGAGCGTTTTTTCTTATATGCAATGAAACATATTGTGAAATTTTGACAGAATGTTTGGCCAGTGCATTTTTATAGGGGACAGAAGTGTCACTTAATTTGAAACAAAGGTAAATTTTCTAGGATAAGTCAAAGTTATCAAATTTTAATATAGCCGAAGAGTAAAAAATCTATGGTGGTCCTACACCTTCATGAAGAGGCCATAGACAGGTATATCAACTTCTATTTCTTTTGATAAAAATGGTACTAAAAGAAGGTAAATCACCAAGACTATCATTTTAATTGCTTATCAAAGCCAAAACCTATAGTGGGGGTCAAATTTCAGCCTAAATATGGTATTATGTAATATTGTATGAAATTATGGGGTCTGCAGTGGTCCGCGCTTAGTAGAATGTGCTTTAATTTAAATAAACTCCTGTTTTAGGTTTTGGATGTAATGAAAGGGTCAAAATGTATAAAACTAGAACTGGTAGACATTCTAGTATGCAGAAAAATAGTGTATTTAAGATGAATTTGTCAATTTTACACCTGCGGCTTAAGTCGGTTACATTGCTGGCATGGGTTAATACTAAAATTATTTATTTTCTAATCTGATGCTTGCTAAGGGTAAATTTGTTAGTAAACTAGTAACCATATGCAATAATTGTACTTGTTAAGATAATTGGGCCTTGAGATGATGGCACTTCTGTCAAAAATTCCTTAAACATGAGCAGTAATGGGAAATTGGCCAATTTTTGCAATTTCATACCAAAGCAAGATATAATTTTGTTTCTTTGTATGCCAGTTTGAACTTTAGTGGGTTTTTTTTAGTAAGGAATGTTCATTTAACTATTAAGCTTAATGGAATAGTGAACGCATTTAATGAAATTCATAAAATTTTAGTCTCAGTTTAGAAACTATTAATGTACACCTCCAAAGTATAGTACAACTGAATATCAATAAATTTAAATTTGAACTCAAAAACTTTCTCAGGATGTACTAGGTGCATAATTAGGACAATTTCATACTATTTTTCTTAATTGAAATGTATTTCAAGAGATAAAAGTCTGATCCCAACAGTTTCAAGGTACTCAGTATCTCACTTTGTAAAAAGGGGGGGGGATGTGAAATTAACTAAAAAAGATGTAAAATTTATGATAAAATTATGTAATTAGTGCCTTTCTATGTGTGAAATAAGTCCATTTGTGTTGGATGTATATTGCCAAGCTTGCTATTTACATCTGCAACTAAGAAATTGAAAAATTAAGGAATAATGCATTTCTTGATTACCAAGCTAATTTTTCATGATAACGCGCATGTGAGGTCTTTGTATGTTTTCATGCATTTCTTGAAAGCCGCTGAAAGGAATTCAACAAAATTTTAGAATTTGTTTCGACTAACATAAATCTAACACCAGGAAAATTTTTATTTAATTTGTTGAACAAAAACATCTTCTTTAGGTGTAGGACCACCAAATACCGGGAACCAGTCCAGAGGTTGTACGTAAAAGTAGTACTAGTCAACAGACAGGTTCGCTCTTGCATCATATAGAATTTGAACCGCACATGATACCAGAATAAATTTGGTATTTTTGGAAAGCTGAATATTCTAGGAAACTTGAGGATAAAGTTTTATTGGTTTTAAATGAACATAAACATGTTGAGAGTCAATTAGGGACAAGCACTATTTTTGGACTGAATAGAAAGTGAAAGTAGATTTTTAGACCACATGGACTTCAGGTTGAGCGTTTTTTCTTATATGCAATGAAACATATTGTGAAATTTTGACAGAATGTTTGGCCAGTGCATTTTTATAGGGGACAGAAGTGTCACTTAATTTGAAACAAAGGTAAATTTTCTAGGATAAGTCAAAATTATCAAATTTTAATATAGCCGAAGAGTAAAAAATCTATGGTGGTCCTACACCTGAAGAGGCCATAGACAGGTATATCAACTTCTATTTCTTTTGATAAAAATGGTACTAAAAGAAGGTAAATCACCAAGACTATCTTTTTAATAGCTTATCAAAGCCAAAACCTATAGTGGGGGTCAAATTTCAGCCTAAATATGGTATTATGTAATATTGTATGAACTTATGGGGTCTGCAATGGTCCGCGCTTAGTAGAATGTGCTTTAATTTAAATAAACTCCTGTTTTAGGTTTTGGATGTAATGAAAGGGTCAAAATGTATAAAACTAGAACTGGTAGACATTCTAGTATGCAGAAAAATAGTGTATTTAAGATGAATTTGTCAATTTTACACCTGCGGCTTAAGTCGGTTACATTGCTGGCATGGGTTAATACTAAAATTATTTATTTTCTAATCTGATGCTTGCTAAGGGTAAATTTGTTAGTAAACTAGTAACCATATGCAATAATTGTACTTGTTAAGATAATTGGGCCTTGAGATGATGGCACTTCTGTCAAAAATTCCTTAAACATGAGCAGTAATGGGAAATTGGCCAATTTTTGCAATTTCATACCAAAGCAAGATATAATTTTGCTTCTTTGTATGCCAGTTTGAACTTTAGTTGGGTTTTTTTTAGTAAGGAATGTTCATTTAACTATTAAGCTTAATGGAATAGTGAACGCATTTAATGAAATTCAAAAAATTTTAGTCTCAGTTTAGAAACTATTAATGTACACCTCCAAAGTATAGTACAACTGAATATCAATAAATTTAAATTTGAACTCAAAAACTTTCTCAGGATGTACTAGGTGCATAATTAGGACAATTTCATACTATTTTTCTTAATTGAAATGTGGATGTATATTGCGAAGCTTGCTATTTACATCTGCAACTAAGAAATTGAAAAATTAAGGAATAATGCATTTCTTGATCACCAAGCTAATTTTTCATGATAACGCGCATGTGAGGTCTTTGTATGTTTTCATGCATTTCTTGAAAACCGCTGAAAGGAATTCAACAAAATTTTAGAATTTGTTTCGACCAACATAAATCTAACACCAGGAAAAATTTTATTTAATTTGTTGAACAAAAACATCTTCTTTAGGTGTAGGACCACCAAATACCGGGAACCAGTCCAGAGGTTGTACGTAAAAGTAGTACTAGTCAACAGACAGGTTCACTCTTGCATCATATAGAATTTGAACCGCACATGATACCAGAATAAATTTGGTATTTTTGGAAAGCTGAATATTCTAGGAAACTTGAGGATAAAGTTTTATTGGTTTTAAATGAACATAAACATGTTGAGAGTCAATTAGGGACAAGCACTATTTTTGGACTGAATAGAAAGTGAAAGTAGATTTTTAGACCACATAGACTTCAGGTTGAGCGTTTTTTCTTATATGCAATGAAACATATTGTGAAATTTTGACAGAATGTTTGGCCAGTGCATTTTTATAGGGGACAGAAGTGTCACTTAATTTGAAACAAAGGTAAATTTTCTAGGATAAGTCAAAATTATCAAATTTTAATATAGCCGAAGAGTAAAAAATCTATGGTGGTCCTACACCTGAAGAGGCCATAGACAGGTATATCAACTTCTATTTCTTTTGATAAAAATGGTACTAAAAGAAGGTAAATCACCAAGACTATCTTTTTAATTGCTTATCAAAGCCAAAACCTATAGTGGGGGTCAAATTTCAGCCTAAATATGGTATTATGTAATATTGTATGAAATTATGGGGTCTGCAGTGGTCCGCGCTTAGTAGAATGTGCTTTAATTTAAATAAACTCCTGTTTAAGGTTTTGGATGTAATGAAAGGGTCAAAATGTATAAAACTAGAACTGGTAGACATTCTAGTATGCAGAAAAATAGTGTATTTAAGATGAATTTGTCAATTTTACACCTGCGGCTTAAGTCGGTTACATTGCTGGCATGGGTTAATACTAAAATTATTTATTTTCTAATCTGATGCTTGCTAAGGGTAAATTTGTTAGTAAACTAGTAACCATATGCAATAATTGTACTTGTTAAGATAATTGGGCCTTGAGATGATGGCACTTCTGTCAAAAATTCCTTAAACATGAGCAGTAATGGGAAATTGGCCAATTTTTGCAATTTCATACCAAAGCAAGATATAATTTTGTTTCTTTGTATGCCAGTTTGAACTTTAGTTGGGTTTTTTTTAGTAAGGAATGTACATTTAACTATTAAGCTTAATGGAATAGTGAACGCATTTAATGAAATTCATAAAATTTTAGTCTCAGTTTAGAAACTATTAATGTACACCTCCAAAGTATAGTACAACTGAATATCAATAAATTTAAATTTGAACTCAAAAACTTTCTCAGGATGTACTAGGTGCATAATTAGGACAATTTCATACTATTTTTCTTAATTGAAATGTATTTCAAGAGATAAAAGTCTTATCCCAACAGTTTGAAGGTATTCAGTATCTCACTTTGTAAAAAGGGGGGGGGGTGTGAAATTAACTAAAAAAGATGTAAAATTTATGATAAAATTATGTAATTAGTGCCTTTCTATGTGTGAAATAAGTCCATTTGTGTTGGATGTATATTGCCAAGCTTGCTATTTACATCTGCAACTAAGAAATTGAAAAATTAAGGAATAATGCATTTCTTGATCACCAAGCTAATTTTTCATGATAACGCGCATGTGAGGTCTTTGTATGTTTTCATGCATTTCTTGAAAACCGCTGAAAGGAATTCAACAAAATTTTAGAATTTGTTTCGACTAACATAAATCTAACACCAGGAAAAATTTTATTTAATTTGTTGAACAAAAACATCTTCTTTAGGTGTAGGACCACCAAATACCGGGAACCAGTCCAGAGGTTGTACGTAAAAGTAGTACTAGTCAACAGACAGGTTCACTCTTGCATCATATAGAATTTGAACCGCACATGATACCAGAATAAATTTGGTATTTTTGGAAAGCTGAATATTCTAGGAAACTTGAGGATAAAGTTTTATTGGTTTTAAATGAACATAAACATGTTGAGAGTCAATTAGGGACAAGCACTATTTTTGGACTGAATAGAAAGTGAAAGTAGATTTTTAGACCACATGGACTTCAGGTTGAGCGTTTTTTCTTATATGCAATGAAACATATTGTGAAATTTTGACAGAATGTTTGGCCAGTGCATTTTTATAGGGGACAGAAGTGTCACTTAATTTGAAACAAAGGTAAATTTTCTAGGATAAGTCAAAGTTATCAAATTTTAATATAGCCGAAGAGTAAAAAATCTATGGTGGTCCTACACCTTCATGAAGAGGCCATAGACAGGTATATCAACTTCTATTTCTTTTGATAAAAATGGTACTAAAAGAAGGTAAATCACCAAGACTATCATTTTAATTGCTTATCAAAGCCAAAACCTATAGTGGGGGTCAAATTTCAGCCTAAATATGGTATTATGTAATATTGTATGAAATTATGGGGTCTGCAGTGGTCCGCGCTTAGTAGAATGTGCTTTAATTTAAATAAACTCATGTTTTAGGTTTTGGATGTAATGAAAGGGTCAAAATGTATAAAACTAGAACTGGTAGACATTCTAGTATGCAGAAAAATAGTGTATTTAAGATGAATTTGTCAATTTTACACCTGCGGCTTAAGTCGGTTACATTGCTGGCATGGGTTAATACTAAAATTATTTATTTTCTAATCTGATGCTTGCTAAGGGTAAATTTGTTAGTAAACTAGTAACCATATGCAATAATTGTACTTGTTAAGATAATTGGGCCTTGAGATGATGGCACTTCTGTCAAAAATTCCTTAAACATGAGCAGTAATGGGAAATTGGCCAATTTTTGCAATTTCATACCAAAGCAAGATATAATTTTGTTTCTTTGTATGCCAGTTTGAACTTTAGTGGGTTTTTTTTAGTAAGGAATGTTCATTTAACTATTAAGCTTAATGGAATAGTGAACGCATTTAATGAAATTCATAAAATTTTAGTCTCAGTTTAGAAACTATTAATGTACACCTCCAAAGTATAGTACAACTGAATATCAATAAATTTAAATTTGAACTCAAAAACTTTCTCAGGATGTACTAGGTGCATAATTAGGACAATTTCATACTATTTTTCTTAATTGAAATGTATTTCAAGAGATAAAAGTCTGATCCCAACAGTTTCAAGGTACTCAGTATCTCACTTTGTAAAAAGGGGGGGGGGATGTGAAATTAACTAAAAAAGATGTAAAATTTATGATAAAATTATGTAATTAGTGCCTTTCTATGTGTGAAATAAGTCCATTTGTGTTGGATGTATATTGCCAAGCTTGCTATTTACATCTGCAACTAAGAAATTGAAAAATTAAGGAATAATGCATTTCTTGATTACCAAGCTAATTTTTCATGATAACGCGCATGTGAGGTCTTTGTATGTTTTCATGCATTTCTTGAAAGCCGCTGAAAGGAATTCAACAAAATTTTAGAATTTGTTTCGACTAACATAAATCTAACACCAGGAAAATTTTTATTTAATTTGTTGAACAAAAACATCTTCTTTAGGTGTAGGACCACCAAATACCGGGAACCAGTCCAGAGGTTGTACGTAAAAGTAGTACTAGTCAACAGACAGGTTCGCTCTTGCATCATATAGAATTTGAACCGCACATGATACCAGAATAAATTTGGTATTTTTGGAAAGCTGAATATTCTAGGAAACTTGAGGATAAAGTTTTATTGGTTTTAAATGAACATAAACATGTTGAGAGTCAATTAGGGACAAGCACTATTTTTGGACTGAATAGAAAGTGAAAGTAGATTTTTAGACCACATGGACTTCAGGTTGAGCGTTTTTTCTTATATGCAATGAAACATATTGTGAAATTTTGACAGAATGTTTGGCCAGTGCATTTTTATAGGGGACAGAAGTGTCACTTAATTTGAAACAAAGGTAAATTTTCTAGGATAAGTCAAAATTATCAAATTTTAATATAGCCGAAGAGTAAAAAATCTATGGTGGTCCTACACCTTCATGAAGAGGCCATAGACAGGTATATCAACTTCTATTTCTTTTGATAAAAATGGTACTAAAAGAAGGTAAATCACCAAGACTATCATTTTAATTGCTTATCAAAGCCAAAACCTATAGTGGGGGTCAAATTTCAGCCTAAATATGGTATTATGTAATATTGTATGAAATTATGGGGTCTGCAGTGGTCCGCGCTTAGTAGAATGTGCTTTAATTTAAATAAACTCATGTTTTAGGTTTTGGATGTAATGAAAGGGTCAAAATGTATAAAACTAGAACTGGTAGACATTCTAGTATGCAGAAAAATAGTGTATTTAAGATGAATTTGTCAATTTTACACCTGCGGCTTAAGTCGGTTACATTGCTGGCATGGGTTAATACTAAAATTATTTATTTTCTAATCTGATGCTTGCTAAGGGTAAATTTGTTAGTAAACTAGTAACCATATGCAATAATTGTACTTGTTAAGATAATTGGGCCTTGAGATGATGGCACTTCTGTCAAACATTCCTTAAACATGAGCAGTAATGGGAAATTGGCCAATTTTTGCAATTTCATACCAAAGCAAGATATAATTTTGTTTCTTTGTATGCCAGTTTGAACTTTAGTGGGTTTTTTTTAGTAAGGAATGTTCATTTAACTATTAAGCTTAATGGAATAGTGAACGCATTTAATGAAATTCATAAAATTTTAGTCTCAGTTTAGAAACTATTAATGTACACCTCCAAAGTATAGTACAACTGAATATCAATAAATTTAAATTTGAACTCAAAAACTTTCTCAGCATGTACTAGGTGCATAATTAGGACAATTTCATACTATTTTTCTTAATTGAAATGTATTTCAAGAGATAAAAGTCTTATCCCAACAGTTTGAAGGTACTCAGTATCTCACTTTGTAAAAAGGGGGGGGGATGTGAAATTAACTAAAAAAGATGTAAAATTTATGATAAAATTATGTAATTAGTGCCTTTCTATGTGTGAAATAAGTCCATTTGTGTTGGATGTATATTGCCAAGCTTGCTATTTACATCTGCAACTAAGAAATTGAAAAACTAAGGAATAATGCATTTCTTGATCACCAAGCTAATTTTTCATGATAACGCGCATGTGAGGTCTTTGTATGTTTTCATGCATTTCTTGAAAACCGCTGAAAGGAATTCAACAAAATTTTAGAATTTGTTTCGACTAACATAAATCTAACACCAGGAAAATTTTTATTTAATTTGTTGAACAAAAACATCTTCTTTAGGTGTAGGACCACCAAATACCGGGAACCAGTCCAGAGGTTGTACGTAAAAGTAGTACTAGTCAACAGACAGGTTCACTCTTGCATCATATAGAATTTGAACCGCACATGATACCAGAATAAATTTGGTATTTTTGGTAAGCTGAATATTCTAGGAAACTTGAGGATAAAGTTTTATTGGTTTTAAATGAACATAAACATGTTGAGAGTCAATTAGGGACAAGCACTATTTTTGGACTGAATAGAAAGTGAAAGTAGATTTTTAGACCACATGGACTTCAGGTTGAGCGTTTTTTCTTATATGCAATGAAACATATTGTGAAATTTTGACAGAATGTTTGGCCAGTGCATTTTTATAGGGGACAGAAGTGTCACTTAATTTGAAACAAAGGTAAATTTTCTAGGATAAGTCAAAATTATCAAATTTTAATATAGCCGAAGAGTAAAAAATCTATGGTGCTCCTACACCTGAAGAGGCCATAGACAGGTATATCAACTTCTATTTCTTTGATAAAAATGGTACTAAAAGAAGGTTAATCACCAAGACTATCATTTTAATTGCTTATCAAAGCCAAAACCTATAGTGGGGGTCAAATTTCAGCCTAAATATGGTATTATGTAATATTGTATGAAATTATGGGGTCTGCAGTGGTCCGCGCTTAGTAGAATGTGCTTTAATTTAAATAAACTCCTGTTTTAGGTTTTGGATGTAATGAAAGGGTCAAAATGTATAAAACTAGAACTGGTAGACATTCTAGTATGCAGAAAAATGGTGTATTTAAGATGAATTTGTCAATTTTACACCTGCGGCTTAAGTCGGTTACATTGCTGGCATGGGTTAATACTAAAATTATTTATTTTCTAATCTGATGCTTGCTAAGGGTAAATTTGTTAGTAAACTAGTAACCATATGCAATAATTGTACTTGTTAAGATAATTGGGCCTTGAGATGATGGCACTTCTGTCAAAAATTCCTTAAACATGAGCAGTATTGGGAAATTGGCCAATTTTTGCAATTTCATACCAAAGCAAGATATAATTTTGTTTCTTTGTATGCCAGTTTGAACTTTAGTGGGTTTTTTTTTAGTAAGGAATGTTCATTTAACTATTAAGCTTAATGGAATAGTGAACGCTTTTAATGAAATTCATAAAATTTTAGTCTCAGTTTAGAAACTATTAATGTACACCTCCAAAGTATAGTACAAATGAATATCAATAAATTTAAATTTGAACTCAAAAACTTTCTCAGGATGTACTAGGTGCATAATTAGGACAATTTCATACTATTTTTCTTAATTGAAATGTATTTCAAGAGATAAAAGTCTTATCCCAACAGTTTGAAGGTACTCAGTATCTCACTTTGTAAAAAGTGGGGGGGGGATGTGAAATTAACAAAAAAAGATGTAAAATTTATGATAAAATTATGTAATTAGTGCCTTTCTATGTGTGAAATAAGTCCATTTGTGTTGGATGTATATTGCCAAGCTTGCTATTTACATCTGCAACTAAGAAATTGAAAAATTAAGGAATAATGCATTTCTTATTCACCAAGCTAATTTTTCATGATAACGCGCATGCGAGGTCTTTGTATGTTTTCATGCATTTCTTGAAAACCGCTGAAAGGAATTCAACAAAATTTTAGAATTTGTTTCGACTAACATAAATCTAACACCAGGAAAAATTTTATTTAATTTGTTGAACAAAAACATCTTCTTTATGAAGAGGCCATAGACAGGTATATCAACTTCTATTTCTTTTGATAAAAATGGTACTAAAAGAAGGTAAATCACCAAGACTATCATTTTAATTGCTTATCAAAGCCAAAACCTATAGTGGGGGTCAAATTTCAGCCTAAATATGGTATTATGTAACATTGTATGAAATTATGGGGTCTGCAGTGGTCCGCGCTTAGTAGAATGTGCTTTAATTTAAATAAACTCCTGTTTTAGGTTTTGGATGTAATGAAAGGGTCAAAATGTATAAAACTAGAACTGGTAGACATTCTAGTATGCAGAAAAATAGTGTATTTAAGATGAATTTGTCAATTTTACACCTGCGGCTTAAGTCGGTTACATTGCTGGCATGGGTTAATATTAAAATTATTTATTTTCTAATCTGATGCTTGCTAAGGGTAAATTTGTTAGTAAACTAGTAACCATATGCAATAATTGTACTTGTTAAGATAATTGGGCCTTGAGATGATGGCACTTCTGTCAAAAATTCCTTAAACATGAGCAGTAATGGGAAATTGGCCAATTTTTGCAATTTCATACCAAAGCAAGATATAATTTTGTTTCTTTGTATGCCAGTTTGAACTTTAGTGGGGTTTTTTTTTAGTAAGGAATGTACATTTAACTATTAAGCTTAATGGAATAGTGAACGCATTTAATGAAATTCATAAAATTTTAGTCTCAGTTTAGAAACTATTAATGTACACCTCCAAAGTATAGTACAACTGAATATCAATAAATTTAAATTTGAACTCAAAAACTTTCTCAGGATGTACTAGGTGCATAATTAGGACAATTTCATACTATTTTTCTTAATTGAAATGTATTTCAAGAGATAAAAGTCTTATCCCAACAGTTTGAAGGTACTCAGTATCTCACTTTGTAAAAAGGGGGGGATGTGAAATTAACTAAAAAAGATGTAAAATTTATGATAAAATTATGTAATTAGTGCCTTTCTATGTGTGAAATAAGTCCATTTGTGTTGGATGTATATTGCCAAGCTTGCTATTTACATCTGCAACTAAGAAATTGAAAAATTAAGGAATAATGCATTTCTTGATCACCAAGCTAATTTTTCATGATAACGCGCATGTGAGGTCTTTGTATGTTTTCATGCATTTCTTGAAAACCGCTGAAAGGAATTCAACAAAATTTTAGAATTTGTTTCGACTAACATAAATCTAACACCAGGAAAAATTTTATTTAATTTGTTGAACAAAAACATCTTCTTTAGGTGTAGGACCACCAAATACCGGGAACCAGTCCAGAGGTTGTACGTAAAAGTAGTACTAGTCAACAGACAGGTTCACTCTTGCATTATATAGAATTTGAACCGCACATGATACCAGAATAAATTTGGTATTTTTGGAAAGCTGAATATTCTAGGAAACTTGAGGATAAAGTTTTATTGGTTTTAAATGAACATAAACATGTTGAGAGTCAATTAGGGACAAGCACTATTTTTGGACTGAATAGAAAGTGAAAGTAGATTTTTAGACCACATGGACTTCAGGTTGAGCGTTTTTTCTTATATGCAATGAAACATATTGTGAAATTTTGACAGAATGTTTGGCCAGTGCATTTTTATAGGGGACAGAAGTGTCACTTAATTTGAAACAAAGGTAAATTTTCTATGATAAGTCAAAATTATCAAATTTTAATATAGCCGAAGAGTAAAAAATCTATGGTGGTCCTACACCTTCATGAAGAGGCCATAGACAGGTATATCAACTTCTATTTCTTTTGATAAAAATGGTACTAAAAGAAGGTAAATCACCAAGACTATCATTTTAATTGCTTATCAAAGCCAAAACCTATAGTGGGGGTCAAATTTCAGCCTAAATATGGTATTATGTAATATTGTATGAAATTATGGGGTCTGCAGTGGTCCGCGCTTAGTAGAATGTGCTTTAATTTAAATAAACTCCTGTTTTAGGTTTTGGATGTAATGAAAGGGTCAAAATGTATAAAACTAGAACTGGTAGACATTCTAGTATGCAGAAAAATAGTGTATTTAAGATGAATTTGTCAATTTTACACCTGCGGCTTAAGTCGGTTACATTGCTGGCATGGGTTAATACTAAAATTATTTATTTTCTAATCTGATGCTTGCTAAGGGTAAATTTGTTAGTAAACTAGTAACCATATGCAATAATTGTACTTGTTAAGATAATTGGGCCTTGAGATGATGGCACTTCTGTCAAAAATTCCTTAAACATGAGCAGTAATGGGAAATTGGCCAATTTTTGCAATTTCATACCGAAGCAAGATATAATTTTGTTTCTTTGTATGCCAGTTTGAACTTTAGTGGGGTTTTTTTTAGTAAGGAATGTTCATTTAACTATTAAGCTTAATGGAATAGTGAACGCATTTAATGAAATTCATAAAATTTTAGTCTCAGTTTAGAAACTTAATGTACACCTCCAAAGTATAGTACAACTGAATATCAATAAATTTAAATTTGAACTCAAAAACTTTCTCAGGATGTACTAGGTGCATAATTAGGACAATTTCATACTATTTTTCTTAATTGAAATGTATTTCAAGTGATAAAAGTCTTATCCCAACAGTTTGAAGGTACTCAGTATCTCACTTTGTAAAAAGGGGGGGATGTGAAATTAACTAAAAAAGATGTAAAATTTATGATAAAATTATGTAAGTAGTGCCTTTCTATGTGTGAAATAAGTCCATTTGTGTTGGATGTATATTGCCAAGCTTGCTATTTACATCTGCAACTAAGAAATTGAAAAATTAAGGAATAATGCATTTCTTGATCACCAAGCTAATTTTTCATGATAACGCGCATGTGAGGTCTTTGTATGTTTTCATGCATTTCTTGAAAACCGCTGAAAGGAATTCAACAAAATTGTAGAATTTGTTTCGACTAACATAAATCTAACACCAGGAAAAATTTTATTTAATTTGTTGAACAAAAACATCTTCTTTAGGTGTAGGACCACCAAATACCGGGAACCAGTCCAGAGGTTGTACGTAAAAGTAGTACTAGTCAACAAACCGGTTCACTCTTGCATCATATAGAATTTGAACCGCACATGATACCAGAATAAATTTGGTATTTTTGGAAAGCCGAATATTCTAGGAAACTTGAGGATAAAGTTTTATTGGTTTTAAATTAACATAAACATGTTGAGAGTCAATGAGGGACAAGCACTATTTTTGGACTGAATAGAAAGTGAAAGTAGATTTTTAGACCACATGGACTTCAGGTTGAGCGTTTTTTCTTATATGCAATGAAACATATGACAGAATGTTTGGCCAGTGCATTTTTATAGGGGACAGAAGTGTCACTTAATTTGAAACAAAGGTAAATTTTCTAGGATAAGTCAAAATTATCAAATTTTAATATAGCCGAAGAGTAAAAAATCTATGGTGGTCCTACACCAAAACAACTGAGAACAGTGTAAGTTTATTTGGTCATAATTTATGTTATTTGATCACACTTCAATCAATCATTCAGTCCTTAAGTAACTGCCGCGTGATAACGGCATTTTTTCTCTTTTCTTCACATGTCTTTTTCGTATGGAACACCATTATTGTCAAAATTATACTAAGTGTTGACGTATTGTGGAGAGTGTTTTTTGCGTGAAAAATGAAAACTGCTTACCGCGTATGGTTCAGCTTATGCTCCTGTTGTAGAACAAGAATTCTACTTTTTGAAATCAATAATTATTTCCTCGAGATATTCAGCGTTTTGAAATATGACAGTTTTTAAATTTTGAAAGGGCGATTTTCCATGCAAAAATTTGACCTTAATTAGAACGGAAGTGTACTTTAGGAACAATCGATTGTTGTCTACTCGAAATCCTTCGGGTGATGTCGTCTGCAGTTATGGCTTGAAAAGTCTCGCGGTTTGTCCGAATACCATTGAACGTCACGAAAGCAGACGAACATTTGTAAACATCGTAAGGTCCCTTTGAAACGAAAATGGCTGACTTATTATGTAAAATTCCCGTAGCAAAAGTCAAGGACGATTTGTAACAACTTAACACCAGAGGCATATTATAAAACATGGACAGGTTATCGTATCTACATTTTTTCTACTGAATTTTCGTAATAAAAAGGTAAAATATAGAATAATGAAAAAATGCAAGCAAACAAATTTTTCGAAGTGGGGTTGGCATTTAGTTTAAGGTGTACAATTTGAAGTGTATGTTTAATATTTCCACATCATGGTTATATTTATGTGAAATTTTGGTATTTTATTTAGCAAATACCTGAAACCTTTGTAATTTTGTTATTTTAAGCTTTTCACCAAGTGTTAAATACATTCATTCCTCTAACCTGGTTTTGCCTGTTCAGGATAGCATAAGATATTAAAGAATAAAACTTTGTTTTTATCTTATGGATATTATTTATTTACTCATATGTTTCATAGATAAACTCCTACACAATTGCAATTTTTCGAACAGCATAATTTTTGACATATTGTATACTACGTCACCAGTTTCTCGATAATGTATGCGTAATTAGCTATGTAGAGGGATTTTGACAATAAAATATCATAAAATGTAATTTAAAATGTTATTCATATAAAATTTGTTTAAATTGGAGCATTGGTTTAAAAGATAAGACCCGTCTATTGTACTATAAGTTGAAGAAATTTTTGGGATTATGGAAAGTTATCAAAAAATATGGTACTCTGCATTTGGGAGAATTTTAAATATCTAAACGCATGAACCTGTTTATTTTTTCATTCCTGAGGAGCAAAGTGGTGTCCTAAAGGAAAATTGCAGACAAACAGAAGACATGTTCGAATCTGCGTTTTATGACAAAATGAATTTTTGCATGACTATGGAGAATAGGTTACTATCGAGATCAGGTTAAGGCACTATACATGTCAACTGCAGTAATAAAAAAAAGGCATACAACATACACCTGTGTTTTCTGGTTAGCAGTGTGCATTCAAGAGGCAGCACAATGCATTTTATTTTCAATGAACTGCATCAAGGGACAGGAAATTTTCTTGACAAAATATTGTCAACATCAGGTACCCTACATTTGTACGAACCCAATATTCATACTAAATGTTCTGTATAGTACAATGTAATAAAGATCCTTTTGAATGAATGAATGAATGAATGAATTGATGATCTATACAAAATTATTTCCTCTTTCAGAAATGCTGTTTGCCAGTCAGTTCTTTTAGTACCATATGGTGTATAGCAATTTCATTCCTGTTTGCCAAATATTTATGTTTCACACAAGGCATAAATTTAAAAACTAGGGAATCCCTAATGAGAATTAGCTCATGGATTGATTACTTTTCATTAAATTATTATTTCTTACATATTGCCCAGTGTAAAATTATTGAAAGACAATCATCAATAAAAGTTGTCAACTGACAACATCTGTATGCAAAGTCTTAAATGGGCACATTAATATATTGGTTTTTACAATCTTTAAAATTTAAATCAAATGCTAAGCGGAACACTTTTCAGTAAAGCAATGAAAAAATCAAACATGTTTACATGTAAGCAGAGATCATGTTAAAATCTGGAGTTTGTTTAATTTTCTGTCTTTCATTTTTAGCCATGGATTCAGATTTGGAAGACTTCTTAAAGGCAAGAGATGTTGATGAAGAGACAATACAAAAAATAAAAGCTGAGAAGGTACTTATACTAGTATATGTAATTGTTTGGAAGAAACATTAGTAATATGGCTGTCAATGAAAATAAGCCTTTAACTATACTGCATTTAAATCTTTTTTTACAACTGCCAAAATTTTGTTATGTTAAATGCCTGCTGTTAACTTAAATATTTTAGTAGGGTACACAAAATCATACATATTAACTAATGATCTAGATTTCTTTATATACAATATGATAATTATATAGGAACTTCCAGTTCTTTGTGATATAATCATTAACTAAACTCAATATATGATATATTGAGTTTAGTCCCGCATGTTTATTTGTACAATGAAATTCTATGTCCATTTTTCGGTATACGTAGATACTATAACGTAATCGTCAATCATCTACATTCATGTGAAGGATAGAAAACATATTTTGCAAAGTCTAACTTCTTTACCAAGAACTATTGGCGTAAATTGGTAAATTAACAATTATTGAAAATTCTGATTTTGAATTTATTAGTACAAGATCAAAGAAAACTTGTGTCAAATTAAAGAATTTCTTTTTTCCAGAATATAAGTCCTTTCATGCATGTGAATTTTAAAAGTAAATGGTCAAGAATTATGATTGTAATAAGGCCGGTAGTGAATCACCACGGTATATTCTCCTCACAAACCACTCAATGAATTTTCATGAAATATCTCCCTATATCCGCAACTCCTTTTTAACAACTCAATGGGTTTTCAATCATAAAACTTTCACACAATCTTTGTAACATACTAGTATGTGCAACTTCTTTTTAAAATTTTACCTGATTGATTTGTGGAGTGGGGTTATTTATTTGGGAGTTGCAGCTCACAGTTTTTCTAATTTTTTTCGTTGTCTTTCAAAACTTAAAAGCTACATGTACATGTATCAGACATATGCCACTTAATGAATCTTGAAATGCAAATAGTAGATCTCAGCTGCATTCCAATTATTTCATATTGATGTTAATTTTTTCTGGGTAAACCTTAACATTCAGTTTTCAGATGTTTTAGAAAAGTATACCCAGTATGATAAGAATTATGTCTCTCCCCCACTTTGTGGGAAGACATATTTTGTTTTTGTCCTGTCAACTAGTATCTGTCTGACCGACCTTCTTTCCATTACAAAGTTATTCTGCTCAAATCCTCTAAAACTACTCAACCAAATTTTACTAAACTTGTTATGTAACATGTAGTTGTGCATGTTACCAGGAAATTCTGATGCTCAAAATGTTGTGGGAGTTTTGGCCCTTTCAACTTAGAATTTTCCAAAAATTTCTCATACTACATGGTTTCTGGTCTACTCCTCTGAAACTACTGAACCAAATTTAAAGAAATTAGGTATGTGCAAGTACACCATATTTAGTTGTGCATATTATCAGGAAATTTTTATCCTCAAAATTTTGTGAGAGTTATGGGACTTTGAATTTAGATTTTTGCTGAACAATCCACAAGGGGAAAGGGGGAGACATCGTTTTTTATGTGAAACCAAACTTTGATTTAGAAATGGATCTGTTAATGGGTTCTAAAATGGTGCCGAGGTGAGAAACACACTTTATTTTCAACACTTGTTAAGCTATAACAGCAACCTTACCCTGACAGCGCTTTGTGATTTGATTAGAAACTATTTTCAAGTAGGCAAATAGTGAATCAATTTTTTCTGGAATTATACATGTATTAACTATTAAGATCTCTATAAATATAGTGATCAAGGCATTTCATGTCTTATAGACATAGATTCTAGTTGTTAAATTAATTTATTGATTACAAATATTTTGTTGTTTGAACATCCTACACAGCTTTCACTCTATGCTTTTTAATATTTTTAGATAGATTCCGATACTGTTCTCAGTATGCCAGAAGAAGTTTTGGTCAGGTATCTTCCATTGTATGGAGACAGAATGGCAGTTATTTCATTTCTAAGAGATAAAAAAGACAAATGCTCATCGTCTAAAAAAGAAAAAACAAAATCCACATTAATGAATAAATTAAGGGCAACAGTCAGTTCATTCAAGGGTGCATCAAGCAGTGATGATAATGAAGATACAAATTCATTTGGATCAACACTGAGAAAAAAATTAAAAGGAAATAAAAATGCTGAAAAGACAAAGCGAAAAATTGAGTTGAGTTGCTTTCACCTTGAAGGGAGCGTGTATAAACAAGTTCGGGGAAATAAAGGTGGTGGTCCGAAGTCATTTGAAATGGATAAATCAAAGAAGATGGGCCACATTTTACAATTAGCTAAAAATTTGTACTTTCCTAATGGACAGAACAAACTGCGAGGAAATGTAAATGATTACTCAATAACGTTAACTGATACTTATTTCCAAAATATCGACTTGGAATCAACCATTGAGTCATATTATGACAGATTGAAGATGAGACAGCTTAAATTTAATTTCTGTACCAACCTCATAGAAAGTAAAGACAGTGTTGAAGAGGAAGAACTACCAGCATTGAAGACAAAAACAGAAGAAAACAGCAAAGAGGGTGTTGAAAAAATACCAAAAAAAACACTCACAAACATAGAATGTAAAGAATCAGCAGTAGACCAGTATGTGGCTGAAAAAAAACCAGATTACTTGCATCAAGTAAAAAGTATTGATTTTTTCGACTTGCCAGACTTGGATATTCAAGATGATGAGGATATTGTGTTTCATCCTTACAACTTTGAAAGTGTAAGCAATGTAAGTCTAGATTCTACACTGCCATTACATGTAGAAGTAATTCAAAACACTGTACTAATCCGTATGCATAGGGCTACTGCAATGATAGATATGATAAAATACTTTAAAGATCCGGATATTTTGAATTGCATCATAGAAGCTAAGATGATACTAGATAATGGTACAGAGGAAACAGGAGAAGGGGATGGTGTTTTACGTGATTGTATTTCACAGTTCTGGGATGACTTTTATGAGCAGTGCACTGAAGGGCGTATATTTAAAGTACCTGTTTTGCGTCATGACTTCCAGATTGAAGAGTGGAAAGCGGTAGCCAGAATAATTAGAAAGGGATTTGAAGTAACTGGTTATTGGCCAATTTCAATTTTACCTGCAGTTTTTGAAGAATGTCTCCACCAAAAGATTGAATCTAGTCTGATAGACTTATTCACAGACTATTTGCCAGATATCGAGAGTAGCACTGTTACGACAGCTATCAATAACTTTACTGATGTTGATAAAGATGACCTGCTTGAATTCTTTGATAGTCATGCCTGCAGAAATCTCGTCACTGCGAACAACATCCTACCAGTTGTTGGGGAGTTAGCTCATAAAGAGCTTATCCAGCAACCTAGATATATTATTGAATGTTTCAGATCAGAACTTTTGCCATTAATCCATTACACCTGAAAAGTTGAAAGAACTGTATAAGGACTTGAGACCCAATGCAAAAAATGTTCTGGCATCTCTAAATTTTCCATCTAACATGTCACAGGCAGAAAGAGACTGTATGGGCTATCTGAAAAGATATATCAAAGACACTGATGAGGTAAAACTTAGAGCCTTTCTGAGATTCTGTACTGGTTCAGATGTCTTGCTTGGATTGAAAATAACAGTTGAATTCTTTGAATCAGAAGGCTTTACAAGAGCACCTATGTCACACACATGTGGGAAAGTTCTGAAAATTCCGTCTTCATATGATACCTATCCTACCTTTAGGTCAGAATTCAACTACCTATTAGGTAGCAACATTTGGGTAAATTTCACTAAATAACAGCCTGTATTTTAGTTTCAAAGTTATTCAGTTAAGTTAAGAGAAAAAGAATCTCAGTTCAAAAAATATATTTGTATTAATGTACGAGTTCAAATACTACAATGTAGTAAAGGTATTTTGTATTGGTTTAATTACACTTTAAGACAAAGTATTGTTTATTAAATACAACTTAAAAGTTGTTTAGTTCTGTTGTCGAAATTGTCATTAATGAGATTATGTTTAACTATGTATTTAACATGTTAAAATTTTTAGCTCAGTGAAGAGATTTTATTTCAGCTTTTAATTTCATTATGACAAAAAATCTGCATGCACTGCATAATGTACAAATTATTTAGTTTTTTTTAATATTCCAATAAGAGATCTTATGTTGAAAACTATAGCAGAAGCTTCATTTTGACTGTTTTTTGTTTTTAGGTTTAATGGAAAAGTTCACTCAGAATATCTAAATATCATGGATGTACACCAGGAATTCATGTCGACTACATGTACATGTGTGTACACAATTGACACAAACATGATTGCTTACACAATTTTAATTTGTATTAATTAATGTAGATGGTGAAATAAACTGGTGTTTATAATGTTCTTTGTATTATATATGATATATATATTATATCACCGTCTTCAAAAAGGGTTCAAGAGAATAGAGATAATTATGTCTCCCTCCACTTTGTTGAGAAGACATATTGTTTTTTTTTAGAAGTCTGTCTGTCTGTCACAAATGTTCTCCATCCAACTCCTCAGAAACTGCTCATAAGATTTTCACAAAACCCAATTTATATGTAGGATAGCTAAACAATGTATCTTTTAAGGACATTGTTTACGCTAAACTATTAACCAATGGTGCTTCAGAGATTTAAATGTCTGTCGTCACTTCACACGTGCTTTTTGAAAAATGATTAAACAAAAATTGACTCCCTGAACAAATGTTTAAAATGAGCCGTAAAAATATGTGTTGTTCTATTTGCATCAATATCAGAACGAAAATAAAGATATAGAACATATCATTTTCCCCCAAACAGCTTTATAAAGTAGGGAGATTTTGGTACAATATTTACCTTTCAATTGTTCACTGACCAATGCATTGAATGAAATAGAAGTCAATATGTTGAACGTAACATCACTACACAAAATACTGATTACAATCTCGATTTAACTAAAGAAGATATCGAAATTTCAGCACACATACTAGTGCGATCCTGACGTAAACCAATGAATTGGTAAAAATATTGATTTAGTAAACCACCCACTCAAGTAACAGACAGTCATTTACTACGAAGACTTCCTCCACTCCACTTATTAATCTCATAAAAGGAGAGTTGGACTTGGGGTCGGTGTCACTTTGGGGGATGGAGAACGGAGTCGACAATTTTAAAGACAACTAGTTCTTGTCTCTCCTTATTAGAAACTTGTACTTGGAGCGCCCCCAAACAGAGACGTTGGGTTTCTCCTTGCTACTTGACTGTAGTTTTGAAAGCTTTACAGCTTTCTCCTTTTGAACCATTGCCCTCTACCAGTTTCCAACATTTATCTGATTGATGTTGTTTTCTTCTGGCCTTAGCTTCTGGTCGGAGAAGAAGTGAGATTCATGCCTTGTCTATTTCTGAATCTTGTATGCAGGTTACAGCCGACAAGACTTCAGTTACAGATCCTTCATTCCTAGCCAAGAATCAATTGGCAGATAAAAGCTCTTGCACTATCCTTATCCTTAACCTATCCTTATGGCTTACAAATCCGCTTCTCCTCATACTTTATCAAGGCACACGAAGTAAGAGCTTTATCCTCCTCCTGGAATATTTTAAATTCCTCTTCTTTATCAGAGGTTTTGTCAGCTGGTTATCGGAGGTCAGACAGTACCTTCTATAACCACTACTTGCGCTCTATGCCCCATCACATCACTGTGACAACCTCTTTGCTTTGAGACATCTCGTTACTACTCAACATGTGGTGGTTCCCTAATTTTGAGGGTGTTCCGCATTACGTTAAATTAAGTTTATACCAAAACCTATAATGGGAACGTATTTATTGTAATAAAAACTCCATTTTGGGAATTAAAATTTAGTTTTGTAAAATAAATACTTACCATCAAAAGTTAAAGGTCCCTACCACCTCCCCTTCATCCCCACCTGGGAACTATCTGTTTGGTTCACAGGAAAATGATGGAGAGTAGGGTAGCACATGTGCCAGGTGGGAATGGGAATTGTCTCATAAGGTATTTTATTTGTAGTAAATCCGACTCACAAGCTGCGAATTGGGAAAATATCAAAATTCATCATGGTAAGTATTATTTTGACAAAACCAAATTTTAATTCTAAAAATTTAGTTTTTCCTACCAAGGGAAGTGGGTTTTCTTCGGGTCATCCGGCTTTCTCCCCCAATAAAAACTGGATGCCATGATATAGCTGAAAAATTGTTGAAAGTGGCGTTAAACAACACTCAAACAAACAAACATCAGTCTTTCTTCTAGTTACGTTTCTTTAATAAATTAAAACATTTTTGTACAAACCCTATGGGGTGACCTCGAGTATAAATAAATATACAAAAAATTATTTATATACCACATGATCCACTGGGAACCAGTTGAGATACGAGAAAATGTCTTTAGTGTTCTGGCATTTAAAGATATAGAACGATACGCCTCCGATATATTTCTGGCTACTGCTATTTATGTATATATAGCAACCATGGATATCTTTACCAACTCAATGCCAGAACAACAAAAATACATTTTTTCATATTGTACCTTCTTTCAAGTGATGTTCGAACACTGAATGAAAGATTACATGTTTTGTTTGATAGCGTCTCTCATTTCAACGTAAAGTGAAGCTCTTTCATACGGATCGTTTGTTGTTTTCCAATCATTTTCCTCCATAATAATGTCAGCTAGGTCCATTATGTCTTTGTTGCAATCAGATTCGTTAAGGTCACACTCTTGTGCACAGGCATCAAGTTCATTAATGTCTATGGGGAGTGAATAATCCTCTGTATCATACAAAAAAGGAGCATGATATAATACCATTGGACGACCATTTGCATCACTGTGTTCAGACCTTCTAATCCTATGAGCATTCCAAGTTTTAACGACGTCTTTGAGCTCTGCTTGAAATAAGAAATGTTACATTTTACATTTATCCATGGATGACTGAAGTACATGCACATTTCAATTAAATTGTCAACAAATAATTTCAAAAATTACAAAATTTTAACGCTAAGTTTTCCATCTATAATCAATATCTTCTTGTTGACTTGATATTGTAATTTCTTTGGATTTGAATTTTGGATCATGATTTTTTTGTTTGGTTTTCAGTGTTGTTAATAACAGGTTACCACCAGAAATACATGTTCATGCATACAACACAATTAGAAAATTAACATTAGTATTTAAAATCGGCAAATTTGATTTTTTGGAACCCCTGTGTGTTTTAAAAACCCTCTACATTATGTATTTTTTTAACTGCATCCTGATGTTTTTGCAGGGTCCACGATACCTTGATTTTTTTGTTTCACTTAATTTTCTGCCTTTATATTTCAAATTTGATTATAGTTCCTCCATTAAAACAATTCATTGCTTGATTCCCCCACAAATACATGTAAATGAACACAACAAAATTCACAATAGTATTTAAAAATAACAAGTAGATGGAGTTGCTAAGAGAAAACATAAAGATGTGAAAAAAATCTTACCCTAATTATATCCATAAAGAAGTAACGTATTAGATTTTTGTCGATGAAATCTCCAGTATAATGACCATCATGTTTTAACTGTTCGAAGAATTCGAGCCAAAACTGTACGCACTCCTTTCTAAGTATCCCCCACCATCGTTCTATTCGTTGGTTGTGCTGACTGGTTCCGTAGAGAAACGATCTGCGGCTTTCAGGACCATTTCGTCTCAAAAGTGATTGCATTTCAGCGATATATCTGTTTTCGGTTCCCATATCCGCTCTCACTGTATACGGAACCCTCGTCAAAGTTGTCAATGCTTCTACATAGTATTTTGCGATGATTCTCGGATTATTATTACTGCTACTAACTCTTAGCCAAATAATGTACCTAGAAAATCTGTCTATGCAACCGTTAACACAAATTCCATACGGTTTTAACTTGACGTAGGAATCTAAATGCCATAAATAGTTTGGACCTTTTGAAGTATAGCGTCTTCTTCGTAAGGTGCTCTTAACTCTTGCAGACATTCCTGCTGGATCAATAATCTTCATTAATATTCGAACCATCTCTCGTTGGACAACAAGGCCGCCCTGCAAACACCGTGCATGCATCCATCTATATCCATGCAAACGACCAGATAATTGTAGTTGTTCATAGATAAACATTGATACATTGAGGATATTGGAATATTTTTTTCTTCTATATAATCCGTATGAAGCTAGACGTCTTTTCAGAGTCCTCAAAGAAATTATTACTCGGTGTTTCTGTGCTAATAAAGCAAGTATTTCTTCATACTGTAGTCCCAGCGCAAAGTAGGTTGAAATGATTGCAGTCATTTCATTCGGGGTCATATTTTAAATACTATGGTATTGGAAACTGAAAAAAAGTTATCAACCATTAGATTTCGACTGATATTGTACCAGACCGTTTATCCCGTAAAGGTCTTTCCCCCCCCCCCCCAAACCCAGCAACTTATAGTTTAAAATTGTATTTGCCCCTGTATAGTTTTACGGACTTTCCATTTATTTTTGGCTTATTTCACTTAATGAAAATTCGAGTTATAAGATGGTGAATGTTGGGCGGCGGGCGGGCAGCGACAATATTTTCGTAACAGTTTTCTCATGAACTACTTATCACAGCCTCTGGATATTTGGTACGCAGCTAAGCATGGGGTCGCATATCGTGGGATACAATTTTAGGTCTTTCGCTCACCTACTTCCCATTTAACGAAATCTGGCCATTTTTATCTTTGACCCATTTTTTAAAAGAGGGGGAATGTCTACATGTACTTATACTTGCCAATGAGGCTTGAACATCTTTAACACATATTTCGAAACTTTGCAAAGACTGTTTTTATATCCTAAGTAATCTAAAAGGTTCTAGCGGGACATTTGGATAAGTGCTAACAACCCGATAATAACAAGTTAAGTTAAATCTTACCATAAGCTCTGCTGCTGCCGTCTCTCCTCTGCTTCGATCAACAAATGCGCAAGGAAATAAGTAACCACGTGAAAAAAGTTATAAACTCACGCGCACAAGTTTGAAACTCGTGCGCTCAAGATTTGAAACTCCTGCGCTCAAGTTACTAACTCGTGCGCACAAGTTAGTAACTCGTGCGCACAAGTTAGTAACTCGTGCGCACAAGTTTGTAACTCGTGCGCGCAAGATTTGAAACTCGTGCGCTCAAGTTAGTAACTCGTGCGCACAAGTCTGCAACTCGTGCGCTCAAGATTTGAAACTCGTGCGCACAAGTTAGTAACTCGTGCGCACAAGATTTGAAACTCGTGCGCTCAAGTTAGTAACTCGTGCGCACAAGATTTGAAACTCGTGCGCTCAAGTTAGTAACTCGTGCGCACAAGTTAGTAACTCGTGCGCACAAGTTTGAAACTCGTGCGCATAAGATTTGAAACTCGTGCGCTCAAGTTAGTAACTCGTGCGCACCAGTTTAAAACTCGTGCGCACAAGTTATAAATTATTTTTTCCATGGCACGTACGGGCTTCCATATCAAGTTGATAACCCGTGCGCACAAGTTATAAATTATTTTTTCCATGGCACGTACGGGCTTCCATATCAAGTTGATAACTCGTGCGCTCAAAATTTGAAACTCGTGCGCACAAGTTTGAAACTCGTGCGCTCAAAATTTGAAACTCGTGCGCTCAAGTTAATAACTTGTGCGCTCAAGTTAGTAACTCGTGCGCACAAGATTGAATCTCGTGCGCTCAAGATTTGAAACTCGTGCGCACAAGTTAGTAACTCGTGCGCACAAGTTAGTAACTCGTGCGCACTAGTAGCTCGTGCGCACAAGATTTGAAACTCGTGCGCACAAGCTAGTAACTCGTGCGCACAAGATATGAAACTCGTGCGCTCAAGTTAGTAACTTTTGCGGACAAGTTAGTAACTTTTGCGCACAAGTTAGTAACTTGTGCGCACTAGATTTGAAACTCGTGCGCACAAGTTTGTAACTCGTGCGCACAAGATTTGAAACTCGTGCGCACAAGTTTTGAAACTCGTGCGCACAAGTTAGTAACTCGTGCGCACAAGTTAGTAGCTAGTGCGCACAAGATTTGAAACTCGTGCGCTCAAGTTAGTAACTCGTGCGTACAAGTTAGTAACTCGTGCGCACAAGATTTGAAACTCGTGCGCACAAGATTTGAAACTCGTGCGCTCAAGTTAGTAAATCGTGCGCACAAGATTTGAAACTCGTGCGCACAAGTTAGTAACTCGTGCGCACCAGTTTGAAACTCGTGCGCACAAGATTTGAAACTCGTGCGCACAAGTTAGTAACTCGTGCGCACCAGTTTGAAACTCGTGCGCACCAGTTTGAAACTCGTGGGCACAAGTTATAAATTATTTTTTCCTTGGCACGTTCGGGCTTCCATAGTGTTCTTTATATACATGAGATTTATATAATAGCACTATTCTATTATTATTTGAAGCACTAGTTCCTCCCCTTTCATTCTTGCATACAAACTGTCTTTCTTACTTCATAAAATAAACTTTCTTACTTGCTACAATCATCAAAATTTTCTTTCTCGATAAATACAAATGTTACCTTCTTCACACCTTTTCTCTCTCAGTACAAATGCAATGGTAGTATTTGTTCATACCTACTTTCACATACAAATATGACCTTTCACAAATTCGATCTCTCTGTTCAAATACTACCACACTGACGATCATCTTAACTTATAGAAAACATTCAAAATATATACATGTTATTCACTCAAAACACAAAACACTTTAACACACTCCCAACTATATTCATAAATATCAAATAAATGCACTAAAGTAGAAAAACAAAGCACAAAAGCACAACATAAGTACACTTATAATATGTATTGTCCCTTATAAAGTCTTGTGCTGTCTGGACCAATGGAGATGCGTGTAGACTTACAAACAGGCTTATAATTAGCACATATCAAGTCTGTCGTATTGTGAAAATCTGAAAAAAAATCAACAATAAATTGTTATAAAAAAAAGAAAGTAATTACATGTTTTAATGAAATAAAAAAAACGCCAAAGCCCTATATATCTAGTACAGACAGAACTTACGGACAAGCCAAACGCTTAAACAACAACATAATAATGATATAGAACAACAACAAACAAAAAGAAATAGGCTGAAATAATATTAATTTTAGTTTTAATGAAAAGGTAGTGCTTAACATATTCATAGGAAAAACTTCATAATACAACTGATAAAATAGAAGTAAGTAAGTTTCCATATAATTAGCAAATTCAATGGCAATAAACATCGAGGTATTCAGGTAATCTAATTACCAATCAAACAGTGACACATGCCATTTACAACTTAATAGAATTATGATTAACAAACTTTGAATACAAATGGTATTATTTTAAACATTTTTTAAATAAAAAAGTATCATTGCGGACCATGCCTTAAGTTATTTTAAATCTAATAAACAATTTACAATAAAAAAATGCATTAATTTTATATAGTAATGTAAGAATACACAAGACTTATACATAATTATCAATAAGTTATCCTGTCATAAGACATTAATTTTTTACCCCTACCTCCCAAGCTGAAGTCACAATCATGTGCGTCTTTGATTTTGTTTCTGTAAGACTTTAAAGGGACAGTGAGTAAAAACTTTAATTGTAAAATATTCAAATATATGGTTTAAGAGTAAATGTACTGATAAACATTTAACAGCTTGATGTTTGTATAGTGACATTCAAAGGCAATCAAGTGCATTTATACATGTAGCTCCTTGAATTTTTAATTAAAACGAAAACCTCGTGTGTTCAAAAGATAAAAAAAAAATATGCCCAATTAAGCTGCTAATGAACCTAAATAAGGCAAAATAATTATAATATAAAACTTTTATATTTTAAAAAGAATGCACAATACTCAAATATTTGTTAATGGTTTGGCATTACTTTTATTTACAAATGTGTATATTAAATTCATATATTTATAAAATTACAATTTGTTTTGTATAGTGAGCTTCTTAAATTTCAATAACTTATTATTTCTTGCTAAACAAAAACACAAATTGTTCTAAAATATACTGTTTAAAAGTGTTGGGACCAATTGTCCAAAAGTGGTACCACTTGGCAAAGATTTGGGACGAATTGGTTGGTACCTATTTGCAAGTGGGACCAATTGACCAGACACCCTTTTTCCAGTGCCAGTCAAAATTGTGTTCCCTAAGTCCCATCCCACCCCTTTTCAGTTGATTTTTTGTTTGTTAACCTAGCTGTTCTCGTCCCGAATATAGCTGAAATAATGCAAACATCCAATCAAACAATCAAAACGTTGGCCGGAAATTTTTCGTAGATTTTCCGGCGTTAAGAAGCATGTAGATGATTCAGATTTTACTTTCCATCGAGTGTTTGATTGTCATTGCACAATATATGGACGGGAACGTCATTACCACAACGAATGGATTGTGATCCGGAATTTCACCGTAAACTTTTTACAATTATTTTCTACTTTCGTTATCAACTCAACATCCATGCAGTTTTAAGTTTCAACACTTTGATATAAACAGAAAGCCGTAAAGTGATTTTAAAAATATCTGAAGTACTTATAACTTATTCCTTGCAGAGGTTAGTTTTAGTTGATTGATTTTTTGCATATACGAGGATGTGAATGAGGTTTAAAGAATAAAGAATAATGACACACACAAAAAAAAAAACAGATAAAGAATAATGGCACTTAAAGTATAAAAAATAATCATGTGATATGAGAAAATCGGCAAAATGGATAAAAGAATAGAGAACAAAGGGCAAAAAAACTTTAAGAATATAGATAATTGAGGGCACCCCCATCCACACCCTTATATACCAACACACAAATCTTTATTTGTCAAGCATTGAAACACGATTATCCTGACAAATAGTAGGACCTCCCTGCATATGACAAACCAACATCTGCATTCATGAAACAATAATTAGAAGATAATAAGATGTGGAATACATGTAAGTGCATGGACATAGCTCGCATCAGCAAGCGGAAATTTTAAAATATTTTAAACACAATGACAAACAGCTAGCCAACAGCAAAACATCGAGTCCAGTAGGCGCTGCTTGCTGTTTAATGCAAGATTTAAATAAAAATTAAAAAATCAATTTGGGGACTAGTTGCATGAGTCTCTCACAACTTACGTGAGACTTGACAGGTCTGCAAATCCAGTCCTAAAATAGTCGGAGAAAGATCCCCTTCCTAAACAAAAAACAAAAAAGCATAAAAATGACAACTTAAGCCATAATAAAATAATTCCTATCTTCGCGTTGTTGATCGCTGCTCAGTTGTTTTTGTGTTTTCTCTTGTTTGTTTCCAAGTGAAGTATTGAAGAATGTGAAGTTAATATTTATGACTCTTTGTTTTACATTAGAACCTATCATATAATTAATATACAAAACACATACGTTTTATTTTGCAGCAGGAAATCATTGCACTATGGCAAGTGAAAACTTAGAAGAAGAAGAAACCCCTTGGTGTGTTTTATTCCATCAAATGTCTGACCCTTACTATGGGTGGGTTAAGGACTTGCAATCAGCAAATACCATTGTTGATGAATTTTCATTATATACATCAACATCATATTCAGTCCCTAGATGTACCAAAAATTTTGGAGCAGGTATATATATATAAATAGATTAATTTTGAAGTACATATGTATGTAAACCTATAAAATATTTTTGAAATGATTCATATCACTTGTAAGAAATAAGTTTAATTTAAAGTGTTAAAAAGCTTTGTTTATATGTTTTGTTTTTCTCTTTCTTATTTGATCTTGGTGGGTAGATTATTTCTCTCCATAACATTGAAATAATTAATATTCTATCTGCTTTCTGTAAGTCTAGCATTTCTAGGTATTGAAAACATATTGTTAATTTCCAAGAAATAGTTTGTTTTCATGGTGACAGAATTTGTTCCCTTTTTTTCAACTTATATGTCTGTATAAATAGTTTATACCTTCTGAGAAGTTTGAAGGAGCATATAGATTTTGAATTGTGCCCATCATATGTGCATATGAATAAAAAATCATATAAATCATGGTTTCATTTTAGTTTTATGATACTTTCAGAAACTTATTCTGATGACCACTATGTCAGATGGGAGGACAATGGTACGGTGAAACATGGTACTGCCATTCCATTCCAACACATTCCATTTTTCATAATGGGCCATAGACTGATGGAATGTCATCAGGGACCTAATTACAGAAAAAAAGATGTGAAAGTAAGAATTAAATTCTAATGAAACATTTTTGAAAATGTTTTATAAGTTTTATGGTAAGTGTTTTTTGTATTTATCCTAAAAGTAATATTGGACACACATTTCTCTCAACCAATGTATGATGAAATAATTTATCCATTTTCAAAAAAACATTATCTTCATTGTAAAAAAGAATAAATAGTATATACAGAAGGCCAAACGGGCTCACCTGAGATACACTGTGAGAAAGTCACTACCTAAAACCAATTACCTTATATTTTGTTCATTGGTAATTTATAACCAGGAATATATCTTGATAAAATCCATGCAAAAGTTTGCAAAAAATACAGAATCAATCTGTTATTCAAAACAATTTCAAAGTGACTATTTTGTCGAAGTGATCTGTGAAAAACGCTGTGCTACGTTACTTACATGTAGCATCTACGTCATTCAACCGGAATGTGGCGTAATGAGTAGACGTTTATTTCATTGATCCCGTGTAAGGTTACAAAGTAAGTCATTTTAATCGTTTATGTAATAGTTTGTGAATGAGAATCTTTTATTTTACTGTAAATTATAACATGGGGTGTCAAATTTTGTGTTTTTAATATTTTGCTCTTTGACGAAACGTATTATTTCAAATTTATGTTGCCAACGTTTCAGACAAATTTTCCAATGAAGTGTCAGTTTCACTTTTTATTGTTTTGTATATTTTGTATTTTATATCGTTATTATTTCTGGTAACTGTTTGGTGCTGTGTTATATTTAATTTTCAGTACTTTGCAGTGGCCAGGGGAGATACGATTTACACATCATTTATTTAGATCAAATTTTAATTACAATGCATTGATGTACAGACAGTATGTGATGAGTTGTAGGTTCTTGTGTAGTCCGAATTTTACTGCCATAATGGTCCTATTACAGTGTTTTGTGATTTGTTGGATTAACCAAAAAAAATGGTGAGGTTATTCGCAAGTTCTTCTGGTGAATGAACAGGAATGCATTCGGGATTTGTCACTTGCTGTTGAATGTTGATGTTTGTGCAATTTGAAGAGTTTTGTTCAGATTATTTGAAGTGTATGATTGTTAACAGAAGGTAGCTGTGAAAACGTAGCTCTGGTGGTCGAAAATGGAGGGCAGAGAATATTGCATGTCATTTTTTAAACCGTTAAAACAAAAGGGCGCTGTAGGGGGTCCATAATACATGCAGATGTATTTAATGCAAGTGCTATGAGGGCGAGAATGCTATATTTCTAGGAAAATGTGTAATATTTGATGCTTTGTTTGTTTGTTTGTTCGTTTTCATTGGGGGAGGGGTTTAGATCGTGTTTTATTTTATCCTGCTTTGTTTATTTTTGAACATTCTGTTACTGTGACGTAATTATTTTTAGATTCCTCCGCCTTTAGTCACGCATGCCCGGTAATGAACTGCCTGATATTTTTTGTATCACGGCTAGTATGCTGAGACAAACATTATCAGTAGGCACACATCAAAGGAAAATAACACAAATTACCGATAAATAAATTTATAGATTAAACATACAGATTTAAAAACTCTGGTTCTGTTTATTCTTTACCGATCAATATATAAAACTGTATACAAGTTTTATCATTCTGACGAATATATATATAAATATACAATATATATTATTATATTTTACTATGGTAACCAGTATTTAAATAAATCGGATGTTACGAGAAATAACATCTATTTCTCACTCAAAACTTCACGTGGGTAAAATGACTGTCTGGGAATTTGCACGTATACAAAATAACTATTTATTTGTTCGACGTGCCAAAGCGTGCCAAAATTTGAAAAAGGGAAATGAATAGGTATTTATCCAAGGTGCAAAAGAGCGTCAAATTTATAAGGATTACTCAGTTAGACTACAAAGACCAATTGTTCTTGTTTGTGTTTAGTTCAGTATAATAATACAGTTATGGATTTTTAATTGACTTCAGGTAATATCCAAATTATTAAATCTAGAAAGAGTTATTTTTCCTCAGTCCTGCGGACCTCGCAAAAATAACCCTTTCTTGATTTAATAATTATGGATATTACCTTCGTTAAAGGCCATAATTGTATATTGTTATTTCCACCAAATATCAAATAGTTAGTACACATGTTTATAGAATATTTAATACATGTACACATTTACAAATATATGGCTTTTAAGTAAAATTTTATGTGTTACTACATGTATTTAAAGATAAAATTTGTTTCATTCAATTATAAAAAATTCCTGATCAACTCACTGTAAAGTCGATACAAATTAATTGACTTGTGTAACTTTTAATAAATGCATTATTTATTTTCTAGTCTAGCAACAAACAGGTTTAGCCAAAACCTAACATCAATTTCTTTGCAAACTTGTTCAAATTTCTGAAATAAATCAACTAAATATTTATTTACATAAGCTCAAACTTAAAATTCTTTAAATTTTTTTTTTTTTACAGGAGACAGATGACAAAGATCACCAGTATAAACAAGATGCAACCAAAAAACGTAATACTGGATCTATAAAGCTTGGCTGTACAGCAGCAGTATATATGAGGGAAATTGTTTTTTTTCCTGAATACAAGGTACGGTACCATCATTTTTATAAAACAAATCAATCCATGTGCTGTTATCAGACAGAATACAACACATGGACTGTGAAACAACACACAACAGACAGTATACACCATATATCTCAATCCATGTGTTGTTATCAGACAGAATACAACACACAACAGACAGTATACACCATATATCTTAATCCATGTGTTGTTATCTGACAGAATACAACACATGGACTGTGAAACAACACACAACAGA
The DNA here is from genome assembly GCA_944474755.1 of Limnoperna fortunei. Classification (NCBI taxonomy): domain Eukaryota; kingdom Metazoa; phylum Mollusca; class Bivalvia; order Mytilida; family Modiolidae; genus Limnoperna; species Limnoperna fortunei. The sequence continues at coordinate 26,365,499 of OX104122.1, forward strand.
CAGTATACACAACATATCTCAATCCATGTGTTTTTATCAGACAGAATACAACACATTGGCTGTGATACAACACACAACAGAGAGTATACACCATATATCTCAATCCACGTGTTGTTTTCAGCCAGAATACAACACATGGACTGTGAAACAACACACAACAGACAGTATGCACCATATATCTCAATCCATGTATTGTTATCAGACAGAATACAACACATGGACTGTGACACAACAGAAAACAGACAATATACACCATATATCTCAATCCATGTGTTGTTATCAGACAGAATACAACACACAACAGACAGTATACACCATATATCTCAATCCATGTGTTGTTATCTGACAGAATACAACACACAACAGACAGTATACACCATATATCTTAATCCATGTGTTGTTATCTGACAGAATACAACACATGGACTGTGGAACAACACACAACAGACAGTATACACCATATATCTCAATCCATGTGTTGTTATCTGACAGAATACAACACACAACAGACAGTATACACCATATATCTCAATCCATGTGTTGTTATCAGACAGAATACAACACACAACAGACAGTATACACCATATATCTCAATCCATGTGTTGTTATCAGACAGAATACAACACACAACAGACAGTATACACCATATATCTCAATCCATGTGAGGACAATGCAAATACATTTATTCAAATATGACATTTGCAGAAGGCACCAGTGTCTTACATTGTACATTTTTAAAGTTAATTTATAGGAAAATTTCAAGTAAAAATATTTATTGCAATATATTGTACTTATCGTTCATAGGTGAAAGGCATCAGGTAATGAGGAATATTTTTTGTAGTAATCTTATCACCTCATCTCCATTTAGAACTCTCATTCAATTATCTACTGCTTATGGTTTTGGTTACTTTTCTTAATATCTAACTGTAAATTCAGAACTTTTTTATTTATTTTTTTTTTGGAATATTTTACAAAACTTGTTCATAAATTGTTGCATATATTTTCACTCTTAACCTATAATATTCTGAATTTACAGTTAATATCTGTACAGTCGCACATTTTCACATGTATATACTGATATATACATCAAAACTTTTTTTCACATTATTCTTTTCATAACCTTATTTATTATATTTTACCTGGGGTGTCTCATTTCATATAATGCTTACATCATGACAGTGATCATGTAATCATTACTTTTTTGTCACTCAAATTTCAGATGAATCAATATATACCTTTTCCAAGTGTTGCTCTGAAATTTTTTATGTTGTAGTATTTATACAAGAAGGTTGTGACTACATGACCACCTTTGCTTAATTAAATTAAAGGATAAAATTGTTATTGAACAACCAAAAGAGTTAACAAAACAGATTCAATAAATATTTAAATGACAATCTTTTGAGATTTAAGAACTTTCACAGATTTTGTTGGTAACTCTAACCAAAATATTTTGTTATTTATCGAAGATTATAGATGTTGTCTATCCCTGACTTCATAGTGTCTTATTGTAAGATACCTTAGTAGGAATGTGAAGATACATACAGTATTTATATCAAAATAACAAATATATGGCATATTTAGGACATACATGTATGTTATTCATTTTTATCACACTGATTTTTACAATATATAGTTTTAATATGTAAACCTGACAGTATCCATATTTAAAGAATTTGAAGAATTTAAGTGTTGTTACAGCTTTTGCTTGGTGTATTAAATTATTCCTTTCTTTATCAAGTTAGTACAATGTAGTAAATTTTGCACTGACCATTACTGATCTGTCATTTTGTCCTATCATAATTATAAATGATTTACTTCATAGATGTTAATTAGAATTTTAACTTAATAACTTAATGAATTGCATTAAATCTTTGCTTTTCATAATCTTAATTAAATTGACTCCTGGTTTTAATGTCTCTGCACCAAATGTGCATCAGACACATTTTATCAGACATTAAACACATTGTTTTAATTTGTTTCAACTGCTATTTAGAATACATTTTACACTAATTAAGAACTTGTACTTAAATATATCATTTTTAAATCTTGAATCTTCAATATATAAGATTAAAGAAACAAATTCAGGCCAGTAATATATATTTATGTTTAATTGCTACAGGTATCTTAAATCAAATGTTTCAATGTGCAGTGGCTGGCGAACAGGAGCAGAAGGTGTCCCCAAAGAACTCCATCACCGTCCAAAGCACTTTATCAACCATATGAGGGATGTATCATTAAAAGCAGTCCAGATAAATGAGAAGAAAGTCTCTCAAGTTGACAACAAGCATTATATTGTTGAATCCGAGACCTCATCATCTGCATCTTACGAAATTTTTCTTGGTGATGATGACACCATTGCCATGCCTTGTTGCTCTTGTATCCAATTCAGTCGTACACACTTGCCATGTCAACATATTGCTGCTGTGTTCAATAAATATGGAATGAATTTTTTAGATCTTCCAAAGTTTTATACATCTCACCCAATGATTGTTGTAGATTTATCATGTTTACAGATGACAGAATCTGATTTGATATCAGAATCTACAAATGTTACATTTGTTGAACCTGTAAATGACGAAGATGACAGTGAAGTGAAAGATGAAAATGTTGAGAAGGTTCAACCAACAGTGGCAACTACTCTTGATTTGGAACGCTCTGCAAAGAGGGTAAGAGAAACACTATCAAAACTCAGATCTCTATCCTATATTGCTACCTCCGTGGACATGTTGGACATGTTGGAAAAAGTAAGAACAGAATTGTTGACTATTGAGAAATATATGCTTTCTGGCTGTCCCCAAGAACTTGGTTTAGCAGTGGAAACTCCTGTACAGTCTTCAAAAGCAGCCAGTAAAAGAAAAGAAGTCGATTAGTCTAAATAAACTACCTTCTAGAAAAAAAAGGAAACCAACCAAAGGTTTAACCTCTTTGCCTGGAGCATCTACTGCATCTAGAAAGGAAAATACACAACAGCCCAGCACAGAACAAAAGAATGTACAAACAGGTATACTGTGGAATCATTATTTTCATGTACATGTATTTAGTTATGGCGTCAGTTGTTCGTCAGTTGTTCGTCTGTTGTCCGTTGTCCGTCCGTTAAACTTTTTAAAAATCTTCTTCTCTGAAACAGCTTGACCAAATGCAACCAAAATTTGGTATGATTGTTATTTAGGGTGTCCTTTACACAACTGTTGTTTGGATATTTTATTTGACAAAAAACATGGCCACTGTTGCTAAAAATAGAACATAGAGGTAAAATTACCTTTAAATCCTTATAAAAAATTGTAGGCTCTTTCCACAAAATATGACCAATATTTCTGTTGTAAATGCTTAGAACATTTCTTGTCTTCACAGGACCAACAAACAAGAAGAAATCGAGGTTAGACTTAAAAGGAACATCTACTGCATCTGGACAGAAAAATACACAACAGCCCAGCACAGAACAAAAGAATGCACAAACAGGTATACTGTGGAATCATTATTTCATGTAATATTTTTTTTTTTGCATTTAAAATTTTGTTTTAACACTGATAACATTGAAATATACCATGCACAGTCATTAAAAAATAATATTGAATTTATTTGAATGCTTATTTTTGGCTTTTCTAAACACCTCAAAATTCTAGGCTCATACCAACAAATTTCTTAATTATATAAAATATAACATTGGGTAACAATTTAATAATTAAAAACAACGTTACAATAAAAAATTACTAGTACACTGAAAATTCTGTCTGAACATAGTGAAACACAACATAAATTTTAGGTAGATTCTATTGCTATTTTCACATATAGGCAATGTTAAAGAAGTCTGTGACATATTCTTTATTTTACATCAATGCATCGCATATTTCTCAAGGAATATAATGTTAGTTTTTGGTCATAATTTGGATATTGTAAGTCCATTTTTGTGGAGAAAAAGGAAAAGTAAATGATGCTGAGGTTGTGGTTTTTCTATGTCTTTGTTAATTTCCACCAAAAAATGCAGTTTTCAAATGCATATACACGTATTTAAAAAACGATGTCTGTGACCCATATTTTTTATTTCATATATCAATGTATATCACTAAGAACTATATGTCTGCCAATTTTCATTAAAATCTGGATATATGTCATTTGGTCTTGACCCATCTTAACTTAAATCAGTAACTTCACTTAATTTTTAAAATAAGTTGGAAATAGTTGCATGTGACAGTCACACTATTCAGAATCTTGAACTAGAACTAGAAAAGAATGACCAATATTTCTGTTGTAATTCTTAGAACATTTCTTTTCTTCACAGGACCAACAAACAAGAAGAAACTGAAGTTTGACTTTAAAATAGCACCTCCACAAAAGAACACAAAATCAAAAGGTATATTTATTTAATTGTGTAAAATGAATTCAATCATATTACGTGTTGATGCATTATTAGTTAAGGTATTGATTCGAGGTTACATGTTTAGGTGTAAAGGTTAAAGGTCAAGGTCAAACATTTTCATCTAGGTATTGTGAAAAACCATTATAAAAAATCTTGATTCTTATACTACTTGAAGTTTATGATAAAAGGAAGACACATATAATTTTTTTATCAAAAAGTTAAAGGTCACTTATTGTCAAAAACTTGATACAATTGAGGCTGAAAATTTGTTTCTGAGGCATATTTTATACCTAAAATATACATAAATAATACCTTAAAAAATTTTCAGACACTTACTTTTATTTGATTTATACCAATTTTTGTTTTAAGACATACATTCACATCAGACAGAAATGCCCTATAATAGGGCTTTTGCTATTATAATTTTCTTCAATGATCACATAAATACAAATGCATGTATTGGCGTGAATTCCATAGAAGAAACCATGTTATTTGTGTTACATGTATTTACCCATTTCAGAGAAAGGACAGGGAGCTATAAACAAAATTGTTACAGAGGTTGAATTACCAAAATCCACAATACTTCCAAAGCTGACAGGTTTGTAAAAGTAAAATTACTTTTTGAAATGCAAATGATCAAATCCAATTAAAAAGAATGAATTGTGCATCCATGTTTTGTGTTTATGGCATATTATTAGTAATTACGGTTCTTTTTTTTAATCCCACTTGCCTGATATTTTGTAGTGATGTAATACTTAAAAATATCAGGTGGAAGCCTTTGATAACTGTGAAGTAATGTGATATAATTCCACATAAAAACTAGTTAAATTACTGATAAAAAATAAAATATACTTTACTTTTTGATACTATTTATATCTAATCGAGTATCAGACGAACCCTAAGTACATAATATTCTGTGAATTTAGGTTTCATTCCGGTCTTTGGCATTTTGTTAACTTAACTGCAACATGTTATTTGTTATCTAGCTTGTTATATTTTTCTTAACCTATTTTATTAATGCAGAATACATGGAAAGTTTTACTGATGATAAATGGCAGGATGTGATCACTTCCAAGAAGTATCAGAAGGGAGTGCCTGCTAAAAGAGCTGCAACACTTCTTGATATGGCAGCTGAAGAGCCAGCAGATTTTTTACTATCTGTTAAGAAATATATGCCAGTCAAAGTTGCCCCAGACTCCTTGGTTAACGTGTTATTTACATTGCTGGGCATGATGGGTAATTAAAACCTTGAACTTAATACTATATGACAAAAAAGAATTTTACCTATTTTTTGAGACAAAATAATGTTCTTTGTTCTGGTCAAATTTAAAAGGAATGAGTCATGGTGTTTAACTGTTCTGATACTTGAATTTATGAACAATGTATTCTGAAGTTTTTAAAGTTTACATGTTCAACCTCCTTAAGAAGTTTTATAATTATAACTATTCCAGGAAGACTTACATCAACACACATTTATAATGAACTCCTCTGTTTCAGTTGAAGAAGGAGTTTATAACCTTGATGTTGACATTGACCCCAAAACAACTCAAGAAGTTGACTCAAGAAGTTGCTGATAAAAGAATGAAAGATCTTATTCAGTTTTGTCAGAAATCAGGTATGAATTAATCTCTGGTCAGGTGTTGGTCATGGTCTGATTTCTAGTTGTTTTGGTTCCTGATTGTTTTGACCTCAAGTCCATTTGTTTTGCCTCTTATATGAAATGTTTGCTTAAATGTACAGGTGATTAAGTCTTTTTTAATGTTCAGGTGATCAAGTCTTACAAAAACTTTTAAATGACCCTTAATAGGCTTGTGACTTGTTTTGCCAGATTGTAAGTATGTAAATTTGAATGCTTGTTTAAAGAAGGAGTTAATTACACTCTATGAAAAAATCTTATTAGTATTGAGGATGTCAAATGATATTTTACCTACTTTAGACTACCGTGATGTCAGGTGAGGGATCTATTTTTTTTATGTTACCAAAAATGGAGACAAACGTAAGTGTTAACTCTTGTTTGTTCCTTAATATGCTCATTTTTGTAATTTTACATGTATAAAATATTTACCATTTTAGTAGCATCAACTTCAAAAAGGGTTACATGGGCAGATGGTGGTGAACCTGATGAATTAGTTGACGATATTGACAAACAGAAAGGTAAATTATTTGATTTAAGTTATGCTTGCTATAAAGGCATTGAACAGAAGATGTAGGTTAATTATTCATTACATTTACATATTTAAATTTGGGGGCATGTTTTTATGTTGTCATAGCAATATATATTCTTTTTTAACTTAATTTTACCTTCTCACCGAGATGGAACCTATCCTAAACTTTATTGCATTGAAATGTTTAAGACATTCGTAATGGTATTCTCAGCTAAAAGCCAGATTTACACATGAAAAGCAAAGCACAGATATTAGTACCCTTTCATATTAAACATGTATGTTTCTTTTCCAGCATCAAACAAAATTTACAAGATATGGTATGATAAGATGGCATCCCATTACTTTATTGCAAAAGTTTATGGGATAAGTCTCACATATGTAGACATCTATTCTCTGAGGCCATCTGGTTGGTTGACAGATCAGGTAAGTTTGGAGTTACTGTAATTACTTTACAAAAGTTACCAATAGTTAGACATTATTTCTTACTGTTCATTATCAGTATGAACAGTAATGATCAATTGTCTTCTGTCAAACGATCTAATTGTAATAATTGTTTCAGGTACCAAATTAGTGTTATACAGGGAAATCAAGAGATAAATTAATTAAACTTCGAGAAAAAAAAGTTTTGACTAGTCTCTTTTAATTATAAGGTAATGGATGCCTACATAGCATATCTTGCTCAGAGGGAGATGGATAAGGGCAGAGTAAAAGTGAAACACATGTTGGTGAAAACAACAACTAATATAATCAACGGGCACTATATTGTTGGAAGAAATGAAAAGGTATCTCAATCGTCAGGTCAAAAATTACATGTATATAAATATTATTCATTTTTAGCTCACCTGGACCGAAGGTCCATGTGAGCTTTTGCCATCACTTTTTCCATCGTAAACGTTTTCCTAAATCTTCTCCTCTGAAACCAATTGGCAAATTTTTTTAAAACTTGGCCTAAATCATACTTAGGGTTCCTAGTTTTAAATTTGTACCCAGGGTGTTGATCAAATTACAAAGATGGCCGCTGTTACTAAAAATAGAACATGGGTGTCAACAAACATTTTTCATCATTATCTCAAAAATTATAATAGCTATAAAGAAAACCGTTACTTCAAATTAATCAGCACATTAAGGACTACTAAAGTTGCTATCAGTGTGAAGTTGTGTATAGGTTTCTGGTAGGAGTTATTGCCCTTTAATGACGATTTTTACAAAAATAGTATTTTCAATATAACTATAATAGGTAGAGTAAAACTGTTAATAGCAAAAATAATCCGCAATACAAGCCCTACAATTCACTGTATTGGTCTGAAATTGTCAGATGACTCCTTATTTGAGTTAATGCCCTTAAATGACAAATTCTATGGAATATAACAGTTTTAATGATATACCAAGACTTAATATGGCATCAGAAATAATATAGCCAATTTCATATTATAAATGAATATCAGAAAATGATTTGAAAAATTATCAGGAAACTTTCAATAACAAATATGTCCATGATCACTGAAAAACATGATAGAATTTTTCCCAATTTGCATCTATATTTTATTATTTCTAATGATAGCAGCATTAACAGATCAACAAGATCAGTAAACCAGTTCAGTGAGCAATTTTTTTTCATGTTGTTCTGATGCTAAATTTAAAAATCAAAGGAAGAAGAATTTTTGCAAATATAAAACAGCAAACAATTAGAAAATCTTCTTTAAATTTTGCACATATTGATGGGATAAGTGACACTTACCTTTTTATTTCTTACAGAACAGCTTCAAGTCTTATGATTACATAATTGGTGCCTACCACCAAAGAGAAGGTCATTGGGATATTTTAGTAAGCTTTTTAGATTTAAATTTCATTATTAGTTCATTACTAAATTTGTGGTGTCTTTGTCTGTATGGCAAGTCAGTTTACACACTTTCTCCCAAAATGTATACAGATGCAAGTCTACTATAATGATAGATACAGAACAAGTTATCATGTTAAAAATTCCATTCCACTTACTTTCAGGACTAATAAAACTTAAGAGTAATTGGTATTTGCATCCAGATATTGACATTATATTGCGCTAATTGTAATGCAATACTGTCAGAGTGCTTGTTGGATTTGGTAAATTGTGATTGTGTTTGGTTTAATAATCAACAAGTAGGACATAGTTATGGCAATAACAAAAATTTCTCGATAGATATAGCTATGTGTGTTGTTTTATTAGATTGTTGAACCAGTTACAGGAAAGCTTGTCTTTCTTAACCCAATGGGAGAAACTTCAATGCAGAGGAAGACAGTTCCATTGAATTGGAAGTAAGTTTTCTTTATATGATTCAAAGTAAGCTTGTTCATCCAATCAATGCATTTGAAAATAATTTTGGACAACATAAAAGTTACTTTTAGTTTGATAGTTCAGGAAAATAATTACGAACATTTTATGTTTGATCTTACACTGACACATATCTTTACATCAATGATAACCATCTATATATACAAAGTACTAAGGTGGGTGTCAATAAAACTATTAATTACATAATGCTGTATAATAATATTCTATTCTCAACCTAAAATGTCAAACACAGTTCCAATGTTAGTCCATTCAAATGATAAGGTTTAAATATTAAGTGTGTTGGTTTCCTGTAATGTTATTCATATTATTTAGGAAGTGTATGGGACAGCTGATGATCAAGTATCCTGAAGATGCTCATTATTACAACAAAACTTGGATTTTTGAGGTCCCATCTCACTCAAAACAACAAGATGGGTCGATTTGTGGGATCTATTGCTTAATGGTATGGATGCACATTGCCTTAGTTAATTCATGGAGCCAATCATTCTTCCTCTAGATGCAGAAATAGAATCTTTCTCTTACTATCTGACATAAAATTATAATCTCAAATAGATTTGACTACTGTAAACAATTATTATTGCCTTAGCATATAATTTAATTTACAAACAAAGATATCTTGCGAATTTCTGTACAAGTACCTGTTAATCACATTAAAAGTATTCTGTCTTATTACAAGCATGTTAGGTTAAAATGACGGATTCATTTTAACCTAACATGCTTGTAATAATAATGATATTCTTGTTTGTGTAAAGTTTGCTGAGAAATACCTGGATGGAGACACTCTGCATTTTCTACCTGAAGAGGCTGACAAGAAAAGAGACAGTATTGCCCAAACATTAATGATGTTTGAAGGTATTTACATTTTTTTTCTGTTTATTTAGGCTCTCAGTTGTTATTTCTAAATTTAGCAACACATCTTTTATTCGGACTTTTCTTTAAATATACTAATTCAATATTTATATTGTCAAATAAGTCTTAATGTTTAGGTTTCAAAATTACCTCAAAACTTCTACTTTTTAAGCTGATTTATAAATAGAGGGTGAAAGTTTATTTAAATAAAAAAAATTAACATTTCTTTCCTAGGATACATGAAGGGATGTTGCCCTTGCTGTGGGTTTACAACAAACCCAGAAGAAACTTTGGTTTGTATTTAATACTTTTTCAATCACAATAAAACATGCAAAATTAGAATATAAAAGCCTTGGACATTAAATCTGTATAATGCAGTATGAAGTATTCTGCAAAGCAAGCAATTTAACAGAAATAGACTAATACCATTCTATAAAACAACAAGATAAGTTATTTCAAACAAAATTGAATACAATCAAAAGAACAACAATCAGTTGCATTAAAATGTACAATATGCAATTAGGTCAGAGACATGATTTCCATTCCATAAATGGGTGGATTATATGATCATTCTGTATTATAACAACACATGGATTGAGATATGCTGTGTATATTGTATGTTTTATGTTGTGTTACAGTCCATGCGTTGTATTCTGTCTGATAACAACACATGGATTGATATATGTGGTGTATACTGTCTGTTCTATGTTGTATCACAGTCCATGTGTTGTATTCTGTCTGATAACAACACATGGATTGAGATATATGGTGTATATTGTCTGTTTTATGTTGTGTCACAGTCCATGTGTTGTATTCTGTCAGATAACAACACATGGATTGAGATATGTGGTGTATACTGTCTGTTTTCTTTTGTGTCACAGTCCATGTGTTGTATTCTGTCAGATAACAACACATGGATTGAGATATATGGTGTATATTGTCTGTTTTCTGTTGTGTCACAGTCCATGTGTTGTATTCTGTCTGATAACAACACATGGATTGAGATATGTGGTGTATATTGTCTGTTGTATGTTGTGTCACAGTCCATGTGTTGTATTCTGTCAGATAACAACACATGGATTGAGATATGTGCTGTATACTGTCTGTTTTCTGTTGTGTCACAGTCCATGTGTTGTATTCTGTCTGATAACAACACATGGATTAAGATATATGGTGTATATTGTCTGTTTTATGTTGTGTCACAGTCCATGTGTTGTATTCTGTCAGATAACAACACATGGATTGAGATATGTGGTGTATACTGTCTATTTTATGTTGGATCACAGTCCATGTGTTGTATTCTGTCAGATAATAACACATTGATGGAGATATATGGCGTATATTGTGTTATCTGTTGTGTCACAGTCCATGTGTTGTATTCTGTCAGATAACAACACATCGATTGAGATATGTGGTGTATACTGTATATTTTATGTTATGTCACAGTCCATGTGTTGTATTCTGTCAGATAACAACACATTGATTGAGATATATGGTGTATATTGTCTTTTTTTTGTTGTGTCACAGTCCATGTGTTGTATTCTGTCAGATAACAACACATGGATTGAGATATGTGCTGTATACTGTCTGTTTTCTGTTGTGTCACAGTCCATGTGTTGTATTCTGTCTGATAACAACACATGGATTAAGATATATGGTGTATATTGTCTGTTTTCTGTTGTGTCACAGTCCATGTGTTGTATTCTGTCTGATAACAACACATGGATTGAGATATGTGGTGTATACTGTCTGTTTTCTGTTGTGTCACAGTCCATGTGTTGTATTCTGTCTGATAACAACACATGGATTGAGATATGTGGTGTATATTGTCTGTTGTATGTTGTGTCACAGTCCATGTGTTGTATTCTGTCAGATAACAACACATGGATTGAGATATGTGCTGTATACTGTCTGTTTTCTGTTGTGTCACAGTCCATGTGTTGTATTCTGTCTGATAACAACACATGGATTGAGATATGTGGTGTATATTGTCTGTTGTATGTTGTGTCACAGTCCATGTGTTGTATTCTGTCTGATAACATTACATGGATTGAGATATATGGTGTATATTGTCTTTTGTATGTTGTGTCACAGTCCAACATCAAAGTACATGTGTTATATTTTGTATAATAATTTAACACTTGGATTATGATATTTAGTGTATACTGTCTAATGTTTTGTCATAGTCCATATGTTGTATTCTGTCTAATAATAACTGTTTTGTTTTTCCTGGGTCGCCAAAGACAAAAGCATGTATAGGTGTCAGGTCTGCCTGTAGCACTTAACAGATACCTGTTTGTGTATACCTTACACTAGATCTTTCTGAAATTTTATACAGTTATAACAGACACATTGAAGATATGCAATTTACCTTTTGAAAGGAGTTTATTGTAAATGATAATTTGGTGACATTTTGAGGTATTATCCAGGATTTAATTTTTTGGTATGCAATGAAGGGCAGGGCCAGACATAATGATTGGTATTTTAATAATTCCTTTTTATATTTAAGGTTCAATGCATAAAATGCAAAAAGTTGTTTCACAAGAAGAACCATTGTGTAGGATCTGACATAGCTAAACTTATCACTGTGAATAACTTTATCTGTGAAATTGACAGAATGTGAAGTACATGTATCAATAATTTTTATATATTGTGACACATTATATAAATGTAAGAAAAATGTGATTTTTGACTTTACAAGGATTTGTATAACTAGTCTGCATTTTGTAAAATGTATATTTTCATGGCTGGATTATATTAATGAATGAATTCATATTTTTCTGAACTTAAAAATTCCTTAAGTACACCTATTGCTTGTTTCCTTGTAGATATTAAAAATGTAAAACGAACTAATTCACATCAACATTATAAACTTATGAATATCTACATCTGTTATGTATGTTGATATTTTTTGATAAAGGGATATCTAGTTCTGTTAATATTGTATATAAGGAAATATATTTACATCTCTGTTATTGGTATTATTGAATGTAATTTTAGAAGTGTATGAATCATATTGCGCCTAATAGTTGGGACACTATCAAATATTTTCTAGGTGTACAGTATTTATTGCAACTTGAATTTATGTATAACTGTCATGTTATTTCATTCTATATCAATTGCACTACTAGTATTTTTTGTAAACTACATAAAACAAACAAAAGGTTTTAAGTGATTATTACTTGAACCCCATCACTCTTTTTGAAGCCAGATCCCCTTGTGATTGTTTTTGACTGTAAATTGTATTATTTTTGTATTCATTTTATTCGTTTTTCACTTTGTTTTGTTTCCTTTTTTACAACTTTTTCTAATTTTGTATGTTTGTATAAGTGCTGTCATTTAGCATTTCATTGTAAACATTTATTGTTAGGGAGAGGACCTCCATAATGGTGTTATACCTCATGTCCAATCCCTTTGCTTGTATTTGAGCAAATAAATATGTTTAAACTTTTTTGTAATAAATGAATAGAAGTTATACTATTAAGAGCTGATTAATTGAATATATATATATATATGAGGATTGCTTTTACTGATTGTGGTGTCATCAGTCTAAATAATTTTTTTATGCACATGGTTATTTTGAAAACTTCTCATCATAGGCTTGTGTATTTTGGCATGCAGATGAACAGCACTACACCACCCAAGTACAATTTATTTTAAGTCATGCTTCAAGGTCTTTGGCTTTATTATTTATCCTACTACCAACAGGAAAGACATACATGTACTTCAATGTTAACTCTTGTAATGTTGTGACTAAAATGTCTAAGGTCTAGTAGAGCAAAGACAAAACCAGTTTAAAAAAAAACAAAACAAAAAACACAAGAAACTCAATCAGCAGCATGATTTTTCATGAAAATGAGAGAGAACTCATCAGCTCTGGAAGGGTCATCAGTTCCTGTTTTTTTTAAAACACACCAGTATATAGCTTTGCCAATGATCAAATTAGTGGAGGTCAATAAGAATTGTCTTGGTAGCAACCTATTGTCTATATAAAGCTTTAATAAACAACAGAAAAGATGTAACATCATTTATATGGATATTTTAAATAAGGGTCCTTAACTTTTTTTGAAAAGTATTAATTTCACACAAAATCACACAACTAAGAGGGAAATTGGTCGGATTTCAATAAACGGGAATTAGATGTTTGATTGTCTTGTAAAGCAGAGACATATGGTAAAGCTAATAGTGCAAAAGCTGTGTCCCAAATTTAAAATCAATCGCTTCAGTGAAAGTGGCAAAATATGTTCTGAAAGTTTTTTTCCTGTCTGCCTTTCGCCCAAACATTGGCCCTGTCATAAAATAGATCTTTCACTTAGAGTGAAATCCATCCAAAAAGGAGAGGTAGAGAAGCACAAATCAGACCAGAAATCTTTCAAAAGTTGATTAATTTTATTGGGTGTATGTAGCCCAATTCTGACACCCCCTCCCAAATAGCATAATAATATAGGCGTACAAGATGCATCAAAAAACATTATAAATATTATGTTGACAGAATTTAATAAGTAATTCAAAAAAAGACATGTAAAATGAAAAAAAAATTTCTAAATCGGATGAAAAATAAACATTCTACAGACTGAAGTTTTGTCATAAAATACATTTTGCCCCTTGTGTCCTTTTTATTTTTTTTCCAAAACGGCATGGGCTTCAAACACCATATGTGATGGGAAGCGTTCTTAAGTGGTAAGTAACATCATATCAAAATTTCGTAATACTTGGTACTTAAGTTATTGCAATGAAACCAGTTGTCCAGACCAGGAACCTAGTCCCAGTCCAGACATAAATGCAACTATGTTTGTAAAACTCAGACAAGAATTTATCCAGGGAATTCATACAAGGATTCTATGAATAAAAAAAAGATCACAAATGAGAAATCTATTTCGGGGCTAGTCCCAACTTTGACTCAGAAGAAGGAAAACATCACAAAAATGGCTTTAATATGATATATAGACCTACATATGATATATGATACTCGATATATTAATAATTTAAAATAATAATTAAATCACTATGGCTTGTTGTGTAAATGATAACTGAAAAGTAAAATAATGTGCGGCACAGATAAGATGGAGTCATTATGGTTAGTATTGATGGACAAAAATAGTGAATTCATTTTTATATATGATGACATTACGAAGTTTAGAATATTAATGTACGGACGGTCACACAAAATTTATTTTCTTTATAGGTTGCAGACTAATTGTGGCATTTGTTGTCTGACAATAATTCATTTGAAACAAATATGCCAGCCCTCGATCTAATTTATCGGAAGCCGATCGATCGTCGTTCTATCCTAATTTAAAAAACTCCATCCCCCTACCATTATATTTGGAAATAATAAACTGAAATACACACAGACGCCACACAACTTCACAAATACTGATTTGAAAATTTTAGTTTAGTTACTGTAACAGATTTCTTCATTTTATTTTACATTCTAAATTCTATTATTATTTTTACTTTTTTATTATTTTTAACATACTTTGAGTCACTGGAAAGCGAAAGTAATAGTGCGCAAGACTTATTTTTACTAACTTCCGGATCACAATCCACTCGTTGTGGTAATGACGTTCCCCACTCGTTGTGGTAATGACGTTCCCTATATGGACAGACAC
Source organism: Limnoperna fortunei (assembly GCA_944474755.1). Taxonomy (NCBI): domain Eukaryota; kingdom Metazoa; phylum Mollusca; class Bivalvia; order Mytilida; family Modiolidae; genus Limnoperna; species Limnoperna fortunei. The sequence goes on from OX104122.1 coordinate 26,380,811, forward strand.
AGACATCATTTTCAGAGTCAATAAGCATGTAGCATCAATTCAGTCACATTTGTAAGAGAAACATCATTCAGCCAATATATTTTAGGGATATTTTTATAGTTAAAGGGGTCAAGGTTAAATTGCCAAATGAAAACCGACGAAAACATTGCAATAATTTTTTTCATTGAGTAAAGACAGTTGAATAAATGTGAAAATTTCAATAAAGTCGCAATAACTTTAAACAGTTTCTATGAATCTATAAAGCTGCTTTAGTATTTTCCCCTAATCTTTTCTCAAAAGTTACCTGATCTCCTGTACTTGGCGATCACAATACTGGAATAACAGTATTGTTAATAATACTGGAACAAAATTTTATTCCAGTATTGTTAATTGACGACTTTCCAATTTAAAAAACGCCACCTAGTGTCCACTTCCGGTACTAAAAACTGCGGCTACAGCCGCATTTTGTTCTGTTTGAAACCTTTTGAAATGTGCACTTGTCTTTGTTAAATTTTCACACTTCAATTGAATGACAGGTGTCAATATCTGAGTGAGGAAGGTTATTAAAACTGCCTGCTGTGTAAATGTGATCGTTAATTAATTAATTAGTTAATTAATTAGCCAATATTCATTACCCTATTTACCTGACGCTAATTGGAGGTAGAACAGCTGTTTTATAGCTTGAATAAACAAGCTTACCAGTGACATCCGCGTTGTATTAAAACTCACCTGTTGCCTATGACTATAGTAACATCTACTAATAAGGTTAATTAGATAAAAATTTAATTGGCATAGACAAACAATATAAAAACAATCCAAAATCTTTATTTCAATATCATAGTCTTTTAGTAATGACAGCCATAGTTTTTTTAACAGGAAGTAAAAGGGGAGATAAATCATGTAAAACTGGAATTGGTCAATTATTTATGGATTTGCATGTGTCATCTGATTGTCTGCAATTTTCCTTTAATATTTGTAGCCTTAGGATACCAATTTGCTCCTCGGAAATGAGAAAATCAGCTTGTTAAGCATTTCAATGTGTTAAATTTTATATCAATAATATTTTTGACATAGCATCAGTGTTCACACTAGGTCAGCTGTCAACATTGAGGTTGCGGGTTCGAGTCTCACTGCGGAAGGGTGTACTCGACTACAATCTTAATTGACAAGAATTGCGAGTTTTCCTACTGAAGGTCGGGTTCTCTCTTGTTACTCCGACTTCCTCCCCCAATAAAAACTGGATGCCATGATATAGCTGGAAAATCCCTAAAAGTGGCATTAAACACCATTCAAACAAACAAAAAACACACTAGGTCAGGATTGTTGGGAGAAGTCACTTAGACTGACTGTTAGAAGTGGGTGGACAACAGGAAGAAGTTGCAATGTATGTTGTGAATGTATCATTTTGTTTTGTTTCTTTTTTTTGAGTGTTGGTATCAGGCTTATCGTTAGGGCGCATATGTGTCCTGGACACCTCAAAGTTGTGTAGGATGTGCTATTACTTGATTTTATGCATTCATGGGTTGCATCCTAGTTAAATCATTTGAGTTATAAAAAATGTGCTTGGCAAACAAATATTACCAGTCTTCTATACATTTCCATAATATTTAACATTACAATGAAAAAGAATCAACTTTAAGAAAACTGCTCAATAAAATAAATGTAACTTTGTCATTAGTACACAAGTTGATTTAATTATTGATGAAGTATATATAGAAGTAGAAAATGACATCATTTTCAAACTTATAATTTTGTATATTAATGTAAAATGCACTATTACAAATATTTAATGATATTAAAATTTTTTTTATGTGACTGCCAAAATACTAATTTATATTAGGTTTAAATCTGCAATACTCATTTCAACACTATCAGGATCGTATTTGCAATATCCAGCACAGAGTTCACATCTTCTCCAGAAATTTTCACATTTTCTTCTGCTTTGAACTGGTATCATGGACTGAATGTGCTATATCTACAGGAAAATTTTTAATAAAATTTTTTATAATAGTTATTCCTCTTTTGAACTTTCTCAATATATTCTTGTACTAGTAACATCAGCATGAGTAAGTGCAACCTCTCTGTAACTACTAATACTTGGTAGGAATAAAGGACACCAAATGTAGTTCTGCATATCAACAGGAAATTTTAATTATGATACAATATTTTTGTAGGGGTTATTGCTCATTAAAACAGAAAATGTTCAAAATATATGTATGTAACTACTCGTTTGTGCTTATACTCAGAAACTACTGGGTGCCGTTTCATAAAGCGATCGTTAGCTTAACGTGCACGTTATCCCATTTAAATTGCATGGGATAACGAGCACGTTAATTAGCGATCGCTTTATGAAACGGCACCCTGATCTAAATTTTATGGAACTTGATAGTAGTACTTATGTAGGAGAGTGGGGTATGCGAGCCTGCTCACTAAGGTTCTTTAACTATCTACATTTCTGATAACACAACATGTTGTACAAATGTATCATTAATAAAGCAATGTATTTTTTACATTTTTAAATGACCCAGGGAGAACGGCATTTATATGGTGAAACAACCCAGTGCAAACAGGTATCGGGGGCCTTGGTGGCTGAGTGGTTAAGGTAGTTCGTCTACTATATATTGATCACGTGGTCTGTCAACACTGAGGTTGCAGGTTCGAGTCTCACTGGGGGCAGGGTGTACTCGACTCCAATCTTAATTGATAAAGATTGCCAGTTTTCCTACCGAAAGGTCGGGGGTTCTCTCTGGGTAGTCCGGCTTCCTCCCAATAAAAACTGGACACCATGATATAGCTTACAAATTGCTGAAAGTGGCGTTAAACATCATTCAAACAAACAAACAAACAAACAGGTATCAGGGCAAATCAACTATTATGTGCAAACAGATTTGTTAGTAACTACAGAACTGTTATCTGTCCATGGAGATATTCGCAAAATAATAAAAGGTTAAAATATGTCATGTGTACTAGTAACTCTGTCACTAAAATTGTTTTAGCTTGTAGTCTTGTACATGTATTTACTGTACAGGCCTCGCGAATTTTAATTTCTCCGCGCATCCAGGTGGAGGAAATTCGGGTCTCAGCGGCTTCTCCGCGGTCATCTCCACCGCGACTCGCGATCGCGAATTGCTGGTGGAGAGCCGGTATCGGGTGGAGAGCCGATGACTCCACCGTGTATTCACGGTGTATCCACTCTGCAAACATTTGGGGATATATTGGCACATTCGGTAACTGTGCATATTATCGTATAAATGACGTGAATTTATCGTAAGTCTTATCTTTCACCTTTTAAAATATATGACACTTTTGTGAACCTGTTTCAGATCAGTTTCATATGTTATCCTGCAAAAACATAGAACAGAAAGATCGTGTAGAATACTATTTCTAACAATAGTTAGCAAAGTTGTGTTAAGATTATTTATTGTATGTATGTTTGTATTAATTTATTAATCTTTCATCGTTTTATTTATATTTCAGGTTGTCTGTGAAGATTTATTACTTATCTATATTATCAATTCATGTAGCTAAAAAGCTAATTATCTTATTTATGCATTTGTTGTTCTTTGTTATGTAGAGGTCAACTTAGGCTTAGAGGTGACGATTATGCGGTAAAAAGCTTACCAACTTCCATATATTTCTTCCCAATATATTTATCAATTAATAAAGTTAACAGTTGTTCACATTCTCTGCAATGACGAAGTGACAACTTGGTTTATTTGTGTTACGTATTCCGTTTAACAGCAGGTTGCAATAAACAAATCCATGGACACCTGTTCTACAATATGAATCGTCAAATAACTCGCATCCACTTATTTAAAACTGAGAGATTTGACACTGTTTAATTAGCTTGTTTGTAAACTGTAGGTCAGTGAGTTCAAAGGTAAATAACGACCTAATTATCGCTAATTCGATCAGACAGTATTACCTTTGTTACACTAATTAATTGAAAATGTCCAGGAAGTGTCAGCGTACTAATTAAGAATTAGGCAATCATTTCTATATAGCAAATATTGCTTGATAAGTACTTACCTTCCTATTACATGCTAGTTTAATCCGTGCCGAAGACAGTTATTACCTTACACAGAACACAGTTTAGACTATATTGTTTGCAAATCCACAATATACTACATGAATATATTAAATTATATATAACTAAAAATTCCGCAGTTTCTTTGTATTTCTAAAATATTCAGTAATAAAGCACGTGCCGATAATTGAGGATATCATCTGCTTGTCAATCAAAGTATTTACTGCTTTCACAATAGCACGTGCAAGTAGTGTTATTTACATTATTGTAACCGGATATTTTAAAATGCTTTAAAAATAATCTGCAAAGAACGATGGATTACAGAGAAGCTTCATTAGTGGTATGAGGTTTTCTTTTTCTTTTGGAGTTGTGAATATATTTCCTCCGTAGACATTATGATTCCGAGATTTAACAAGGTTTATAAAAAATTAAAAAGATGCTTGTGATTTCGTTTTTGAACTGTAGTTCAGGATGTCAAATGATCACAGGTACGGCCTAATTAACGCTAATTGGTTATCATCTGACAGCATTACCTGTGTACCACTAATTATGTAATGAAAAATGGTCCGAAAGTGTCATTGTGCTCAATTTACAAGGGATTGTCCAATTAATTTGAAGGGAGGATTAATTTTACAACAAAAAATATAAAGTTTGTTGTATACACACTCGAGCATATGACAACAATTTCACTTACATTTATAGACGTAAACGGCACTCTAGACGATCTTGTTTTGTCGATGTTTGTCAAATTTGAAGAAAATATATGACAGTAGAACACGTGCCGATAATTGAGGTATCGTCTGCTTCTTGAATCAATTAATTTACCGCTTGTAAAATAGCACGTGCAAGTAGTGTACAAAGATATACCTGTGAAGTGGTTATAATTATTTTAAAAAAAACGATGAAAATGAAATGACAGGAAGTATATCTTTATTTATTTTACCACTATTTTATCTATTATTATTTTATAATTATACCTCCGTTTTTGGTGACGTAAACAAACAAGCTGTTAATAGAATTCAACGATTATTTTAATTCATTGGATTGATACTGGATATTTTAAAATGCTTTCAAAAAGAAAGTGGATAAAGACAGATGGATTACCGAGAAGCTTCATTATTGGCATAAGATTTTCTTTTTCTTTTGGAGTTGTGAACGTATGTTTCTCCGTAGACATTCTGATACCAAGATTCTACAATGTTTATAAAAATCCAAGAAGACACTGTTATTTATTTAAAACAGACAGCTTTGACACTGTTCAAATATAATTCAGCTTGTGAGTTCGTTTTTGAACTGTAGTTCACACTGTCAAATGATCAAAGGTAATTAAAGACATAATTAACGCTAATTGGTTATATGACAGCATTACCTCTGTACCCTTAATTGTGTAATCAAATATGGTCAGGAATTGTCATTTATTATGTATTATGCAATTAATTTAAAGAGATAATTAATTTTATAACACAAGGTATAGAGTTTGTTGTATACACACTCAAGCATATGACCACAATTTCACTTTCCTTTATTGAAGAAAACGGCACTGTAGACGATGTTGTTCTGGTGATGTTTGTCAACACTGAAGAAAATATAAGAAGTAGAACATTTTCTGGAGAAAGGAAACAGAAATTTAACCTGCATACCCATTGTTCTGATGTGATTTTACGATCTTTTTGGCCGGCTATCCACCACGACTACGCGATCGGCACTCCACCGCGAAAACACCGCGACTCCACCAAGGAGAGTTGAGTAACAGTGGAGGAAACTGTCTCTCCACTCTCCTCCACCCCCACCGCGATGGGTGGAGAAATTAAAATTCGCGGGGCCTGTACAGTATGTCCCACTGAGAAACCATTTACAATGTAGCTATGGTTTTTCTTAAAAAAGAAAAAGATATCAAAAGACAATACACGATTCCCCTTCAGTAAATTTTCAATATTTTTCTTCTTTTACATATACAATCATTCAAATAACGTACAGTTCCAGAATTTATCAAATAGCCATTCACTAGTACATGCTGTAGAAATTAATTAAACTTGTCAGAATTGTAGTTTGTAAAGCAACGTTGTGACAGCAGCATTTTCTTGGCTAGTCTAAGTACAGATCAATTAACGCCATATCAAGTGTCTGGTTATATATACTAGTATCTCTATTATATCTACATAGTAGAAAGGCAAAGGTAAACCAACACTGTTTATGTTGATCTGTAGGTAATGCTCCTAAGAAGTGGCTGGATACCCGAAGGCATGCAGGGTTTTGTAGTATAATAAAAATATTAGAAGAGTGACAGCAACACTTCGTAGGATGCTTAAGTTTGCAATTTTATTAGTCGACTAGTTTCTGCAGTTACAGCCAACGAAGTGTTGTTGTGACTATCTTATATTTATTTAATCACGACAAGTCCTTAATAAATTAGAACTATAACTTTAATGGCAATAAACATTATTTCATAAATTGGTAAAAAGTAAGAAACTTCATTACAAATTACATGTAAGCTGTAAAGTGGGATTGATTACATACTCATTTTCATATTTGAGCATCACAATTTAAGACTTGCTAGACCTTAAGCCAAGCTTCAATCAATCATAATTCAAGAATATGTATTAGCTACAATTTTTTGTTTCAGAAAATAATTTTTAATGGTGTAAGTGTAACCATTTTCCTGACTGAACCTATATAAATAAATACTTATCAGCTTGCAATCAAATTCAATAGACACTCAGATAAATTGATCTCCACACAGTTTTTAGAGCAATCAACATATACTATTACATGGTAGAATGTCAAAGATGAAAGTGGATGTAACAGTCAGTTTTGTAAAACAGACCATTGCATTGCCTATCCTATATTATTGTTGTCAACCACATGTATTCCAATTTCATAAAAACTGAAAACGAAAGTGAAAGTAGAATACATTATACAGACATACATGTATAGATTGCAAATTGATTTAAGTAATTGTTTTGTTTTAGGATTTTACATTACAACTTGAAGTATTTACTGGAAATTTAAAGTTTTAAAATTTTAATTCTAACTAACTAAATGTCTTCAGTTGGTCCAGATTCAGGGGAGGTAAGTAAACATTAAAAAATAGACTGTTACAGTAGTTGATTTGTTTACATTTGTAGTTTTCAATCTTCTGAAATGTTTCACATTAAAAATATATTAAATGAGTTTAAGCATGTATCACAGAGCTATTTTAGAAAAGTTTTCACAAAATTTTCAGTATCATTGTAAGGAATTTAGCAACTTTCATTCAATTTGTGCAGTTCGTATAAAATATGGATAAATAAAAACTTAAGAATTTATTGGTGTACATTGTACATGTATTAACTCCAGCAAATGTTGTAAAGGTACATGTATGCGGACCACAATGGACCACGTGATCATATTTAGTGTCCCGGATGTCCATTACTTTTAAATGGAGCAGACCTCAGTAATTTTTGGCAAACATCGGAAATACTATTTGAGTAACTAACTTTTTTTGCTGAAAACTGTTAACATTGACTCAAAGTTAAACAATATATTAATCTGTATCATTAATTAACAACACATTGCTTTAATAAAGCTGTATTTCTTGGTCGAAAAATAAAATTAAACAGTAACTTCAATTATGGTCTGATACCTGAAAATTGCATATACACATGTAGACATCTGTCATAATGAAACTTTATAATACTGATATAAACTGTTTCTTATAAATAGAATTGAATGTCTATGGCATGAATTTACATGTATATTAATGAAACATTTTGAGGTGTACAGACATTTACTTAATATCAGTTTATTTTTATCTTCAGTCTTCTCTCAAGTCCAATAATTCAGCTTCAGTATTAGGGGAAACAGAACTCCAATGTAGCCTCCAATCAGTACAATGTTCCAACCAATCAAATGATTTGGGTAAGGAAGACTGTATTGTTGATGGTGGCAGTTTAAAAGGAAATAATGAGGCAGGGAAAACGTGGGATACAGAGAAACAAGAATCTTCTGCTAAAAAAAGGAAAAAGAAAAAAAAGAAAAGCATGGAGGTTACAACAATGTCTGATGATAAAGACACATTGCAGCCTGGTAAAATTTTGAATCCTGATGTAAAAGGAGCACCAGGATTCAGTATGAAATTTGATGAGGGTCAGAAAGATCAAAAAGTAGTAAGACCAAAATCTGGTAACCAGAAAGAGAAAAATAGGCAGAAATCTGATAAAGATGCTCAAAATTCTCCAAGAGCAGTTCAGGGGTCACTAGATCAATTGCAGCCAATTTCTTATGTTGAAGGACAAAGAATGTCCAACCCTGTAAACCAGAAGCAAGACGGTTTACTGAAAGGAGGCAATCAGCAAGGGTCAGGATCTCACAGAAGAACAAGTCATCGTCAAGGATCAAGGTCAGTACCTGACAGCAGGACAAATGATCGCCAAGGATCAGGATCCGACAGCAGGACATGTGATCGTCCCGTATCGGGGTCAGGATCTGAAAGCAGGACAAGTGGTTGTCCAGGATCAGGGTCAGGATACAGACAGGGAGATCATACACCAAAACATAAATATATGAACAATGAGACTTCAGTAGAACAGGATATAGTTAGACAGGGACAGTATAGACAAGACAGAAACCAGCAAGGGGGTTATAAAGCACAATACCAAGAAAGCAGAGATACTCCAAGTAGAAGGACAGAAAATGTTACTCCTAGAGGTAGATATTGTACAATGTAGGACAGAATTAACACTGAGAAATCTTGTAGAAGTATTCTACATGTATCTATTGAGATGACAATAGAACTAATATTTCATGGAAAAAAAATTTTGTCACCAGATAATCAGTTCTATTCTCAGTTACACCACGAAATAGATAAAAGATTGTGCTCCGCCTTCTTTAATTATTTATCGTGCAATAATATTATGTTAATTTATCACTGTAATTATATTTTTACAGAAAACAAGAGGGATGATCGGCAAAGAGGAAATAAAACTCCTAAAAACCAGCAAAATAGACAGGTATGATAAGTACATGTATCAATGGACCCACCTTCAACCAGTGTGATATATATACATGTATATACACCCCTCCCTACCAGTGATTCAGAACTTGTTTTCTGTCCATTGTCATTTTTTGCTGGGGCCTCAGTGATCAATTGGTTAAGGAAGTTAGTTGACAAAGATTGCCAGTTTTCCTACCCATGGTCGGGGTCTTCCTCCCCAATAACAACTGGATGCCTTGAAAAAGTGCTGAAAGGGGTGTTAAACACCATTCAAACAAATTTTTTGCTCCTGCAGAATTGACCCAATTCCTAGGTATTTGATAACTGCCAATCAATTGTTACAGAATGTGCACAAAAAAGGGATAAGTAGGAAGGCACATTCATGCTTCAATTGCTCTTGAAATGTTCATACTGCATATTGTACAAAAGTAGGGGCCTGCCAGTAGTTTTATCCAGCTACAAATTCTCTTTAATGGACTCGTGAATGAACAACATTGAATAGCAAACCAAAATAAAAAAAAGAATGAAATGTCATAAATCAGTTATTAATGTTAAATCATTTTTTGTTTGTTTGAAAGCAATGTTTTGATCCATACTGGTCACCTGAAGAACTACAGAGGGGTCTAAAGTTGGGAGAACTCATACAGGTACTAGTGTTTTTATAGTTGGGAGAACTTGTACAGGTGTTGTTGAAAATGGGAGAAGTTGTACAGATATTGCTGAAATTTGGAGAAGTTCTTGTAAATTTTGACACCGAACCACTGACAGGAATTCCCTTACAAAAAATCACTCGGGTTGAACGATATAAATAGATTATACCAATTGTGTTTAGAGGGTGGTATTGTTATTGATCAATATCCCAACGATGTAAAAATATAAATGTGCATACTGCTAATTGAAATAAAACAATTTTTTTACAAGAACATAATTGTTTTTTTTTAAATTTCTGTTGATAAACAGCAAAAAAATCCCAATAAAGATATATGTTAGATTTTAAAAATGCTTAAAGTGACAAATATGACGTGATCAAAATAACAAAATGGCGAAATGGATGAAGGAATCGTGGACAAAACATTTTGTCGTTATTTATTGGAAATTAAACTTTTATGTTAGCTTAAACCAAACATAGATCTTGTTGTTACCTAGAAAAATACTTACTCGTATGTATTATGGGCAAACGGTTTTTAAAAGTTGTTTTAAAAGAATAAATATGTGCATTATACAGACCAAAAGATGGTATAAATGCAGAATAGGAGGAAATCATAAACTTGAAACTATGCCAAGTAAGATTCCAGCTAATTAATATTTGTTGCAGATCTGTTGCAGCTCAAATGTTAAAAGAAATTTTCTTTCCTGAAAAAAATATTGTTCATTTAATTTCAGGGAGCAATCAGAATAAATCCAAAGAATTATGAAGAGGCCTACATACCACATCCTGTAAGTCATACACCAGACTCATTTCTATTTCTGAACATTAAAAGTTTGACATAAATCATGTAAAATCTTATCTAAGGATCTTTTTGTACTTTTCATTTCTTCATCAAACAAAATGTTAGATTGCCTTCGTAGTCATATTATATAAGAATATTCTAAGACTATAACTTGACTGTACTGGCAGGTTTGGGGAGGCCCACTCATTGGGAGATTGTCTGATTATAATATGAAAAGATGGACTGCAGGCCATAGTAGGTAATGTGTTTCTAGACTGCCATGATTCTTGCATAATAAGGACGTCTTCTGTAGATTTCCAAAAGAGTAAGCTCATTGTAGCCCTTACAAAAGAAAAGGCTATAAATACCCCATAACTTTCTGGTGGCAGTCAACATTTTTTTTTGGTGTTGGTCCACTCTTTTCATCCTTTTTCCTGTTGATTTATTGATTGTTTACTGATTCTCACCCTGAATGCAGTTGAAATATTGCTGGGGCCTTGCTGGCCGAGTTGTTAAATTACTAATAGTTAGTCATCTGCTATTGACCACATGATCTGTCAACACTGAGGTTATGGGTTAGAGTCTCACTGTGGGCAGGGTGTACTTGACTCCTATTTTAATTGACAAGGATTGCTAGTTGGGGGTTTCTCCGGTTTCTACAGATTCCTCCCCAAATAAAAACTGAATGTGGTGTTCAACACCACTCAAAGAAAAAGAAACAAGAAATATTTCTAGCTGGATGTTAAGTAAACATTCAATTAATCAATCATCCAATCCGTAGATCTAATTATAATATATTTTTATTTTTAAGGCATCACAGCCACACTTTGATGTTTTATCATTTGTTCAATTTGTCAAACATTGCTTTTCTCTTTGCTAGGATGGCGTTTCTGACATATTTATATCGGGAATGAAAGACAGAAACAGAGCTCTCAATGGTGATGTTGTGGCTGTGTTTCTGTATGACAGAGACAACTGGAAGGTTAGTAGTCACATCAGAATTACTGAATTATAAATATCAAGATGGAACAACAATGTATGCGGTCAAATGATCAAGGGTTATTGTTTTTTAATAATTATTGGGTTTGACTAAATTTCTGGTGTAAATTAAATATTATCATTTAAAAAAAAGTATTCCTATCATTTGCATACATTATTATCAGTTTTCAAATTTTAGTTTAGTAAACCGTATTTGTTTGCTGTGTAATTAGTTTCAAAGGGCTCACGTGTAACTTTTGCCAATTTTTCAGTTATATCATGTGCATACTGTTTAGATTGGTGGAAATTTGTGAAAAGCCCTGATTTTCAGCAGGAAAATTGGTAATAAGGTTGGAGTGGAGCACACCCTAACCACATGCTCACAGTAAGGATTAATTTGTATTTATGTTTTACATGTACAGTAAATGTCTAACTGTAGAATTTGTGTTTGTTTTTAGATACATGTTAACAATTTGAAAGATTTGGAAGAAAAACACCAGGAAATAGAGTCCATAGATAAAGGAAATGTCGATGTTGGAAATACTGAAAAATCTCAGACTGTCTCAAAATCTTGTAATTTGGAGGATTCAGATAGCGATCCAGATGTAATTATTGAAAGTGAAGAAATAATTGACTTAACTGTTGCTACGCAAAACAATTCCAACCAATCAGAAAATAGCAAAGCTATTTCACCTGATGATGTAAATGTTGGGAATTCGCCTGAAAATAAAATTATTTCTGTTGGGGCATCAAATGCGTCACTGGAGAATCAAGGAAAGGAGTCGAAAATCCCAGAAAATGTTGAAGATTTATCCAACAAGTTGGAACACTTAGCAGTTGGTTCACAGAATGTAGGAGACGATGCTAAAAAATCCAAAAAACACCAGAAACATGACAAACAAAAAGGACAATGTACTCCTGGGTCTGCCCAAAAGAAGTACTCTACTCTCCAAGAGGTCTTACAGGATGGCAGCCACATAGTCAAGAATCTGTTCACAACAGATGATCAGGAAAAAGCTAATTCTGCGAAAAGAATACTTCAAAGGACAGGAAAGGTACTTATAAATGTTTCTAGAAATAATGTTATGTGATTCTCTATCCACTACAAATACAAATTGGAATTTTCTTTTCCTTTCATTTGGACGAAAATATTTTATGCTATTTTAATTTTCGAGTGCATATAAAATATGAATTGATTCTATTTTATGGTACAACTCAAATTTCTTGAGTGTTATCATGGTTATTTTCCAAATTTTGAATGAAAATGTAATATTCTTATTACTTCATTTCTTTAGAAATATGGTGATTAAGTTTTATAGAAATGAATGCAGGTACTCTGGGTTTCTCCTTCAATAATAACTAGATGCCCTCTATAGTGGAAAAAATTGCTGAAAGTGGTGTTAAACATCATTCAAACAAACAACAAAGAAAAATAACAAAAATCAATGATCCAACTTCAGGTAGGAAAAAGGTTTTTTTCGCTATGCCTTTAATATGAAGTGTATTCTGATTTGTAAACAATTTTTGTCTATAAAAGACATACAAAAAAGTATAAATTAGAGAAAAAACAATTTTTTTTCTTTTATAGGTGGTAGCCATTATTGAACGAAAGCATTCTCGAGCCAGTACTGGACATATATCATTAATGAATGACAAGAATCCAAATGCAGCTTTGTTTAAACCCTTTGATCACCGACTTCCACGAATTATGATTCCCATGGCCAACTGTCCTAAAGGTATTTATTGTACAGTCATATTATCTAATTAGTAGTGATTTTTTGCAGGAGTGTGGTGTATACTGTTTAGGTCCCTGCCCAGCAAGCTTCATATGTAGAATGCAGAATTTGCAATTGTTCCTCGGGCATTGAAAATAAATAAGACAAGGCCAGAACTTATGACATTAGAGCTTTTACAATGTGTCTCAGATGCTGAATTTTCCCACTCAAAACATTTGAATGTACATGCATTATCATGTTGGTCTTCTGCAGAGCAGATAATAAAAATACTAGTAAGCAAAATGTCTGACAAGATGTTCTTGGATTTTCTTGCTCATTTGATGCAGTTTTGTAGTGTATACATGTAGCATTTAATGGGAAAAATAAACTGATTTGTGAAAATCAAGCTTCAGCTAATTAATATGGAATTTAATGCATTCAAATGTTGCCAATCAAATTGCTTATTTTAATTTTTTGACTTAACTGACATGTACAATTGTATTTGTTGCATACATGTATTTACATCTCATAACATGTGTAGGCTTCTTATCTTATTCAAAAGCTGGTTTCCATCAACACACAATAAATTCATCGTTTACAAAAGCAGGCCAGTACTTCGACGTCGAAATGGGCTAAGAAAATAATTGTACTTAAAGGTTCTATTTCATACAGCATTTATATCATATGTACATTAAAAAAAAACTAGTTTAACAAATATTTTTTTGGACAGATTTCTTACAGAGACCAGATGACCATGCCAATACATTATTTATCTGTAGGATAACAAACTGGCCAGAGAATTCAATGTATGCCCATGGGTAAGTAATGTATGGACAGAGTAAGGTTCTGGATTGGTAAATTGACACAATTGTCTAAATAAAGTTACCTAGGGCTTCCCCATAACAGGTACTGTAAAATCATCACTTAAGGTTTGTCAATAAATAGTTTGTCAATAAATACCATTAAAAATTTTGTATGGGTGCTTTCCTTCTGTACAATACACCGTATGATTTAATAGAACTGTCCTTCATGTATTATACATGTTTTTTCAGAGAACTGATGAGAAGCTTGGGTGAGGCAGGAGAAATAGAACCTGAGACAGAGGGTATACTGATAGAGAATGATGTAGACTTCTCAGAGTTTACAGAAGAGGTAAGAAATGTACAGGATTAATGCAAAACAACACTGAGTTTATAAATTCTGCAGTCATTTCAAGTATGTATTGTGTTATTGGCCATCACTGTTTTACAGTTTTACATAGTGGTAATTTTTTTGTAAAATTATATACTTTTTAGTCAAAATTTAAGTTATAAGAAGATTTGCATTTTAATTATACCAAAATTTTTTTAATAAATATTAAATGGTAAGACCCTTCAAAGAATATTTGTTAATAACACAACCACTGTTTTTCTGGATTAAAACATACATATAATGATGTATGTAGTTTCCTTTCTGCTTGAAAGTAAAAGTTTATACCACGCTTTGGTTTTATTGAATCGGGTTTAACAACTTTATCAGCAACTTTTCAGCTATATCATGGCACCCAGTTTTAATGGGAGGAGTAAGCAGAGTACCCAGTGACAATCCCAACCTATGGCAGTAAACCAGCAATCCTTGTAAATTAAGGTTGGAATTCAGCTCACTCTGCTTGCAATAAGGCTCAAATGGACAACCTTAATATAATACTGCTTTGAAGAAGAGGGGGTATACTGGTTTATCCATGTCCGTCCATCCTTCTGTCCGCAACATAACTTTCGTAATTGTTTTCTTAGCAACTACCTTACCATGTGGTCCTATATTGCGACTACTGAATTCTGTCGCGTATCTACTTCCTGTTTACCGACTTAAATGATGTGAATAGCAGGGGTTAACTGAGGCTGCAGTAGCTCACAGGTTACTATTGTTGATGGGCTACATGATCAGTAGTATATGCCTAACTACCTTAACAACTTTGCCACTGTGGCCCCCAGTTTAATTCAATAATGAATTGCTTTCTATTGTTTCAGGCATTAAGCAGTTTACCTGTTCAACATCTTCCATGGCGTATTCCAGAGGATGAGATCGCCACACGTAGAGATTTCCGTGAACATTGTGTGTTTACAATAGATCCTGCCACAGCCAGAGATTTAGACGATGCCCTGTCATGTGAAAAACTGGATGATGGTAAAATTCTTCTCTTTGCTTTTGTGTAACCATGATGATTACGATTAATATTCTGGTATTTCAATACACAACAAATGGATAAATACAGCAATGCTGGCAATGGTTTTTATTGAATTAAATTTTTTCTATAATATCACATTTCTCATCCAGTTGTCATTGATATGTATTGTCAATTTTTTAAGTGGAATAGAATTCTGGTCTTATTTCCTTAGATATCTTTATGCAATAATTCATGATACTAAGGGCCATATAACACCATATGGCCTTTGAGTATCATAAATTATTTGATATAATTTATTTTTACCAATCCAATCTATAGACTATGTTTATATCCAAATTGTTGTATATAGGCCTGGAGCTTTGGGCCATATACAACAGTATTGTCTGGAACAAAATCCAAAGGAAATGTGTAAAGCAAAATATATAATAAAATAATTGTCGTGTTGTTTAGAATAATTATCCAGCACTTTACTGTATGCATCCACTATTTTTCTTGTGTTGAGTTTTAAATACATTTGTATATATATTTGAATATAATTTTTTTACAGGTACCTACAATGTTGGTGTTCACATAGCAGATGTCACTTACTTCTTGAAGGAAGACACGGAGTTAGACAAGAGGGCTAGGTTTAGAGCAACAAGTGTGTATCTGGTCCAGAAGGTAAGACCCAACCTTCTGACCAAACGGCTTGGTTTAGAGCCATAAGTGTGTATCTGGTCCAGAAGGTAAGACCCAGCCTTCTCACCAAAAGGCCTGGTTTAGACCATGAGTGTGTATCTGATCCAGAAGGTAAGACCCTAATTTCTGACCAAGCGGCCAGGTTTAGAGCCACGAGTGTAAGTCTGTTCAATATTGTAAGACCCAATGTCTAGCCAAAAGGCCAGATTCTGAGCCACTACAACATATCTGGTTTAGAAGGTAAGACTCTATGTCTTTCAGAGCCACTAGTGCCTATCAGGTCCAAATGGTAAAACCCAATCTCTGGCCAGGGTCAACCATTGTTTAGAGGTACTAGTGTCCTTCTGGTCCAAAAGGTAAGAGTCAATCTCTAACTCAAGGGACAGATTTGGAGCTAAAGGTCTCCATCTGGCAAGTCCAATCTCTTGTCACAGGGCCAGGTTTAGAGCAGCCAGTGACTATTTGGAAGGTTAAGACCTTATATTTATCAAAACAGCCATCATTAGAAATACTGTGTCTGTTTGGTCCAGATGGTTTAGGGCTACATGTGGGTATCTGGAAGTTAAAATACATTCAGGGCCAGGTCCAGAAGGTAACCCCTAGTCTGGTCAATATGGACAGTGTTTAAGTGTCCTGTATAGAAATAAAGACCTAATCTCTATCAAAAGTTAGGGCAAATTTTTAAGGTGTTCATTTTTTGATGAAAGAGGTTGGTAGGAAGACTTGATTTTTTCCTTAATGATATTTCCCTTGAACCAAAATTTGACAGTAACATTTAAAAAGAATGCAAAGTAAAGAAAAAAATATTTTTGAAAATTATAAGAATTAAATGCCTATTCTAATCCTAATTTCATAGAATTTGAATGAACAGGATGTGGATTCACTCACAATTTTGACACACGACTCTAACATATTATGATGTACTGTTTTATTTCCAGGTCATTCCAATGCTTCCTAGAATTCTATGTGAAGAACTATGTAGTTTGAATCCAAACCAAGACAGACTGACATTTTCTGTTGTGTGGAACATGTCAGAGACAGGGGAGGTAATTTACAAATAAAAAGATTCTTGCAAAAAAAAAATTGTTAAACAATCTTAATGGTGTCATCAAAGTAGAATTTTTCACATATTTTAACAATATCTCAATGAAATTTGTGTCCTAAATGGCCGAAAAGACCTGCAACTCAAAGGTTACGTTGTAAAAAAAGTTATATATATGTCCTGTTAGAATTAAAATAATTCATTGAGGGCATGAATATATACTGATTTTACCATGCATTTGCCCTGTATGCAGACATTATAAAATATTTGGCATAAAGGGACAACTGGTGGTAAAATTAATTTATATTTTTGCCACAATGAAATTTTTCTTAACTATTGGTTGAAATGATGCTGATAAAGATACCCTGTGTAATGAAGAATCTTCTTAGGTAGTTGCTTAAAATTTTCTTTAGCCACATTGAATTTGTTATAGCCACTTAAAAAATTCTATTCCATTTTAATTCTAAGAGGAGGTGAAAGTATATAAAAGTAACAGTAAAAGTTCATTTCATTTTTATAATAACAACAAAATTAATGAAAGGGAACAATAATCAATAACAGTTATGCTTGTCTCTTCTTTGTCATATAAGGGGCCATGGTGGCAAAGTACTTAAGGTAGTTCATCTACTTATATCACATGGTCTGTCAACACTGAGGTTGCGGGTTCGAGTTTTATGCAGGCAGGGTGTGCTCGACTCTAATCTTAATTGACAAGGATTGCCAGTTTTCCTACCAAATGTCGGGGGTTTTGTCCTGCTTCCTCCCCAATAAAAACTGGACGCCATGATAAAGCTGAAAAATTGCTGAAAGTGACATTAAACACCATTTAAAAAAACAAATCTTTGTCTTATGATGCTTTTAGACAAAGTAGTTGAAGTTGAAACTTCACCTGCAACCCCTGTCAGTTTCATAATTACACTTAAAAATGGAAATAAGTGTTATTTTATTCATATCTTTTTGTCTTATAAAATGGTTTTGTGTGTTTTATCATTTCCCTTAATATTTGTGTATATCTTTATTAAAACAAAATTTATTTTCCATACACATCTGACAAAAATTAGGCAGAGTAGTGATGGTTTACAAGTATATGCTTTTGCTAAAATGCACTAAAGGGGCCTCGGTGGCTGAGTAGTTAAAGTAGTTCATCTACTATTGATCATGTGGTCTGTCAACACTGAGGTTACGGGTTCAAGCCTTACTACTGGCAGGTTACGCACAACTCCAACCTTAATTGACAAGGATTACCAGTTTTCCTGCTGAAGGTCGGGGGGGGGGGGGGTTCACCAGGTAATCTGTTTTCCTCCCCCAATTAAAACGACATGCCATGATATAGCTGAAAAATTACTGAAAGTGGTATAAAATAACATTAAAAAAAACAATAAAATGCAGTAAAATTGATACAGATTATGATTCTTCTGTTTTGTTATAGATATATGGAGAATGGTTTGGCAGAAGTGTGATCAGATCTTGTGTGAAGCTCAGTTATGATCATGCTCAGGTGAGTATTGTATTGTTTTATGTCTGGTGTTTGGATCCATGAAATCTTCACATCATAGCTGGCATTTACCATTTGACATGATAAACATTTGTGTTTTCAATACTTAATATGTATGTATTGTTATAAATATCTGGGTAGATCAAAGCATATTATATTGTTGTGAAAAAAGGATATATTAGGGCCTTACCACTTTGAGTCCGGTGGTCTTCATATTGTGATCTTTTAGTCTGTCTGTCCATTTGTCCATAAATAACAAATTGTGTTTAAGCTAAAACTATTTTGTATTTTGAGGTTGCCTTTTCTTATTTAGCAAGTGGTTAGATTATTTCAAGGTGATGTGTCACATACCATCGTTGAAGACCTTTGACTTCAAGGTCACATGATTACTTTTTGAATGACAAATTTGTGTCAAGTGTAACTTTTCTCTTTTGAAATGGAATTTTGATATATGGCATTTAGATATATCATTTTAAGGTGACATGTCACATACTCTGATTGGTGACTTTTTGACCTTGATCTTTGACCTCAAGGTTACATGTTTGCCTTAGAATGACAAATTTGTATATGAACATCTGTTCTTAAAATTTTCTAGTAAAAATCTACTGACAGCAGGGACCATAGAGATGAATCACATCCTCTGACTGATATCTAGTTTTATAATTATATGAACAATATCCCATAAAGGCTTGTGCAGTACCAGTATATATTTTAAATGCGTTATTTTGTTTTTAGGGGTTTATAGAGGATCCAGAGAGGGAGTGGACTGAGGAGGAGTTACCTCCCATTTCTGACAACTATTCTACAAGTCAAATCAAAGAAACTGTATTAAACCTCCAAAAGGTATATTTTATTGCTTTTGTCTTTCAATGCAACCCACTTGCACGCACTCACAAAGACACCAATACATTTTGCAAAATGTATAGTAATGCAGATGACACTAGAATTTAATACTGATGTTATTTTACTTTTTGGTCTCTTTGGGGCTGCATGGTTCATTGCTTTTGGACATGTTCTGGCAAACATTGATAACAGTGTGTTTATGGACATGTTCTGGACCGGAAATAAACCTGTATTCAATTGAGCGTGAAAAACTCTTTTGATCTTTCTTACCATCTCTTGCACATTTATGGGAAATAAAAACTCCCCAAGTCCTCAAAAAAACAAGCGACGATAGCTGCACTGTATGTTGGAAGCCATCTTTTATTATGTCACTGTTCTGGCTGCACTACCTCCAAAATTGGCACAGGAAAAACATGTCCTGAACACTTCCGTTTTTCTCTATCCATTTCCGGAACATTCTGGTTTTCTGCAATTCGTGCATCCCTAATTTGATTCTAGAATACCATATATACATTTTTATGTTGAAGTTTTATTGAGGCTAAGTAAAATTTTAAAACCTGTTTCATTTAATTGGACTGTCAGCTAAAGACAGAAGTTTGATGTATTCAGATTGCCAGAAAAATCTCCCTAGTTGCACTGTACATACATGTACATTTCTTTCTTTAGTATTTTTAATCTCTTAAAAAAAATGTTGTTTATTTCTTAGAATTTTATAAGATGTGCCAAACTATATTTTCAATTTAAAATATCAGTATCACACAAGCAATTTTTTTTGTAATATCATAAAATGATAGGTTTATTTTAATTACAAAATGTGTACTTGTTCAGATTCAGGTCATGACCCACCAAGCTTCTGAGCATGTTCATTGGTCATTAATATGGGTGCATTCAGATTTCATCAGTCAGGTGTTTAGAGTTGCAAAAATTCAGAAAACATGTCAAAAACATGAAGGCTAATTAAAGCCACTACAAGAGGAAAGCTGTGTCCATGCCCAGATCACCATACTTTTCTAGTGGGGGCCAGAATTTACTGCCAATTAACTTACAGTTTGTTAACTTGTTATCATCCTGAATATAACTGAATTGGTGCTTGCTTAACACTAAACAGCCAATACCCTAATTTGAATTGTTATTTTTGGCTGGGTTGCATGAAGTGCCAAGTGAAACTTTACAGAAAGATTGCACACATATTGAAGTTGTTCACTTGCTATTATTATGGAAGTGTTCTAGGATTTTTTTCCAAATTTTCCAGATTTGGAACTCGAGTCATTTTTCAGAACATTTGCTAAAGGCAGTACCTATTTTGTGTAATAAACTCCTCCTACATTTTTTTACACGAACCCACAACCTTCTTCCAACAAATTGATAACCATTTCCTATTTATTGAGGCACTTGCTTTGCAACCCTGCCATTTCAGACTTTTGCAATTTTTATTTTATCAATTGATTTATTGAGTTTTAATACCCTTTAACATATTTTTAGTCGTATTTTCACCACCAGCATTGTTGACACAAACCTTCCAAATAGTACAAAGTGTGAAATTTTCTCCAATATTAGGTTCAAAATAGAATGTGTAAAGTAGTTAGTGATCATTATCTTTGGTACCCTTACAGATTGCAAAAAATTTAAGGAAGGGCAGATTTGATGGAGGTGCTTTGAGACTTGATCAGGTGAAGCTACAGTTTACCCTAGATAAAGAAACTGGTATGCCTAATGGGTACTTTGTGTATAAACAGAAGGACAGTAACAGGTATATTTATAAACTGGTTTACAAATTGGTACCAGGTGTATAAACAGAGGGATGGTAAAAAGTATATTTGTAAACTGGTTTACAAATGGGTATCAGATGTATAAACAGAGAGATGGTAAAAAGTATATTTATAAACTGGTTTACAAATGGTAGCAGATGTATAAACAGAGGGATGGTAAAAAGTGTATTTATAAAATGGTTTACAAATGGGTACCCGGTGTATAAACAGAGAGATGGTAAAAAGTATATTTGTAAACTGGTTTACAAATGGTAGCAGATGTATAAACAGAGAGGTGGTAAAAAATATATTTATGTAGTAGAGTTACTTTAGGCTTTTAAATAAGGTAAACTCACTTCCATGGGTTCTACATTTTATTTCGAATTTTAGATTCCATGAATTACAGGTAAACAATCAAAAAGCCCTGTAATAACAATAATATACAAATAAGACTAAATATAATAATATTAAGTATCATGAACTAGCAAATGATTTACATTTTCTAGCAGTTTGAAAAATATTACGTTTGTCCCATTATAAATACATAATCTTAAATGTTAATTTAAAATGTGCAAGTCTACTAAGTTCATATGCTCGTAATTATATACGAGTAAGAACCAAAATAGGTTTAAATCTGTAAATGACAAAACCCGAAATATAAATATACGAAAACAAGCAATTAAATGTTAAAATCGAACAAGACATTAAAGTTTGCATGCTAACTAGCAAACTATCACAAGTGGTTAAATACAGCATAAAACACACAGAAACATTACCTCACGTGTAGGTGTGAAGGCTCTTACAAGAACTTCAGTAACATTGTGTCAATGATATACAATATTCTCTTTGACCTGAAGTATAAATATTTGCGACCTTAAATATTGTATTAACTATATACAAATCTGCTAAGTCTGAAAAACTGTATTATCTACCTTTCTTGAATAGAAAATTAGATTATTTTCATTATGTACACAAGTTAAGTATTATCTGTCATTAAAACAACTAGCTGAAATTACTGATATTATAGGTTATGTAGTGAACTATTAATTTAATAGTTTTAAAGTTAAATTATCAATTTTATGCAATTCCTAGTTATAAATTGCAAGTTCTGCCTAGTAATCATACTATAATTTAAAAGCAAGTTTATTAGAAATTGTATTATAATGTTTAATACAATACTAAACTTTCAATGCTCACTCACTCCACCACAAATCACTCACTCAAACAAAACACATACATTTTCACAATTATCTTCTACACTGAAATGTTACAGGATTTGACTATTATGATACTAGGAATATTAGTAAAGACTGACCTTAAATTATAGAATAGACTGTCCAACAAGATCCAAAATCCAAAGATATACAAAAAATATAATGGCAACCAAAAATGACAACTAGCCAAAAGTATAAACAAAGAAAGAATGAGACTAAAACAATAGATTCCCGCCAAGAATAAGTTGACCAATAAAATAAGAAAATACAGTCACACCTGAACGAAAACAAAGTATAAAGTACTGCAATTGAAATAATATGCAAATCAGTCAGATCTGTTAAGATAAATCATAAAATATATAATATTTTATGAAACTAATAACACTTCAAACAAATATAAAAATATGAAAACTGTAGCCATATCACATTTATAAACTGGTTTACAAATGGTAGCAGATGTATAAACAGAGAGATGGTAAAAGTATATTTATAAACTTGTTTACAAATGGGTACCAGATGTATAAACAGAGGGATGGTAGAAAGTATATTTATAAACTGGTTTACAAATGGGTACCAGATGTATAAACAGAGAGATGGTAAAAGTATATTTATAAACTGGTTTACAAATGGGTACCAGATGTATAAACAGAGGGATGATAAAAAATATATTTATAAACTGGTTTACAAATGGTAGCAGATGTATAAACAGAGAGATGGTAAAAGTATATTTATAAACTGGTTTACAAATGGGTACCAGATGTATAAACAGAGAGATGGTAAAAGTATATTTATAAACTGGTTTACAAATGGGTACCAGATGTATAAACAGAGGGATGGTAAAAAGTATATTTATAAACTGATTTACAAATGGGTACCAGATGTATAAACACAGGAATGGTAAAAAGTGTATTTATAAACTGGTTTACAAATGGGTACCAGATGTATAAACAGATAGATGGTAAAAAGTATATTTATAAACTGGTTTACAAATGGTAGCAGATGTATAAACAGAGGGATGGTAAAAAATATATTAATATTGAGTAATTACTACATGTTCATAGAGCTTTCATTGTTTAATAGTTAAACCTCATTTGTACATTTCAGACTTGTGGAAGAGTTCATGTTACTAGCCAATATGGCCGTTGCTCATAGAACCAAAAAAGATTTTCCTGACACAGCATTTCTAAGGAGACATCCACCTCCACAATCTAAAATGGTGGATGATCTGGTATGTTTTTTTTTTATTATTAAATCTTCAATCTGAAAAGTTTTGAAAAATTTACCAAAAACTATGTTTTTGATCAAGGATTGTCTATTCTTTTCTATATTTTTAAAGTCGGTTAAAGGACTATCTCCAATGTGAAAAATGCAATATTTTACATTTTTCAAGATATACATGTATGTTCAGAAAGTGACTGTAAAACAAATTAAACACTTCTTTATATAGTGTTTAAATAGTTATCTCCCTTTTCTTAATGTATTAAGAGGTGTCTTTCTTTAATAGATATTTTTATGACTGGTTGGGCTACATTATTGTCTACATGCATACAGTATACAAAATTGTCAACAGGAAATTATAATGATTTGTAGTTTGTCCAATTGCATTTTGGGATAAAACTACATATCAAGAGAAGAAAGTCTTACATAAGTCTAGTATAGTAGTCCCCCTCTTAAAAGACCACCCAATTTGCAAATGAAAAGTGTTCTTACAAAAGAGGTGGTATCTCAAATGGAATTAGTTATGATTAGATTGTAATTAAGTGTATATGTATTATTATTATAATCACCAACTTGTTTTCATCTTGTTGTGTCCAGGACGATATCTTTGTTAGGTGTACATGTATTATTATTATAATCACCAACTGTTGTGTCCAGGATGATGTCTTTGTTAGGTGAACATGTATTATTATTTGTTAATGTTTTTCTTTGTAGGTACACGTGTTATGTCAATCATATTTAAGATTTATCTGTCCACTGTTTATCAATAAAGCTTTATTTATATTGGTCTTAATAAAACTGTTTTCTTTCCCAATGTCATACATTCATATGTAGTTCTAACCTACTATGTGTCATGTCACAGTGAAACCTTCATTTAGACCATTCAATGATTCAGAATATTCTTCAGACATGTGCTTTAGAACTGTTTAATGCACAAAGCTAACTGAATTATTTGATAAACGTGTAATGAATGTAAACAGTTCGCACTATTAAATCTAAAAATAGCTCAGTATGCAAATTATCTCAAGCCTATATTTGGCTGATTGACAGCTCAGTATGCAAACTATCTCAAGCCTATTTTTAATCTATATTTGGCTGATTGACGTGGAGTTTCACTTGATCAAATTGAATTTTAAAAATAATTTATGGAAGAATCAAACACATTTTCTTTACTGAAAAGACTTAATATATTAGTAATGACAGTTCATGTAACATTATTAGGTCACGAGGCCAAGATTATAA
Source organism: Limnoperna fortunei (assembly GCA_944474755.1). Lineage (NCBI taxonomy): Eukaryota > Metazoa > Mollusca > Bivalvia > Mytilida > Modiolidae > Limnoperna > Limnoperna fortunei. The sequence goes on from OX104122.1 coordinate 26,405,556, forward strand.
TCAAAATGGCATCGCCCAAATTTTGTTTACTATCGTATCGATATTGGGATATCAACATTTTTCAATTCAAATTCGATATAAAAACCACAAATAAACAACTAACACACATTCTTTATAATTTTTAATACCAATAATAAAAAATAGGCATTTTATTCAAAATCTTTCATCTGGTAAAAATCAATGATGAACTTCCGGTCGATTTTCTGAACTTGAAGTTGAACTTCCAGTGTCATTTCTAGTAAACATAAACATGTACATATTGATAATGTGGTCGTTCATGAGGGGGAAAGCACAGGTTTTTATAGCTATAGGGCAGTTGCTGGTCGTGTTATAGGGGTGGTCCTCTAAAAGAGGTAAATTTGTACAGAAATGAGTTAATGCAAGAGGAAAGTGGTCGGGACAAAGGGGTGGTCGTTCAAACAAGGGGTTTGCTGAAGAGGGGGACTACTGTATGATTTTTCTGAAACTTGTCACAGCAGAAAATCTGCAGCAAAGAAACAGATTTTATAAAGCTCATTTTATTATTAAACACTTCATTGTAAGTCCAAGAAACAAATTGATTTCCAAATTTCTATGTTTATGCCATATTTCACCACGGGAGCTTTGGTTGGATCGATAACGGTAATCAGATCATGAAATACATGTTATTAATTAAAATGAGCTAGTATTAGTATACATGAATTACTCACCTGGACACAAGGGTGTGTAAAATATTGTCAAGTATTAAGCATTGTTCTTATAGCCTTTTTCAAACAGCCAGTATAATGTTTATCTAGTTCTACAAATTAAATAATCTGTATACAGCAGTTTTTACAACGTGTTTTTGTTGTGGCATCGACACATTTTTTGGATCAGATTTAGAAAAAACATGCATTTACTGCCATCTGAAGTACATACCAACTTTTTACTGAAGTAAGAGAAGCACATATATTGTCGTGGACTCTCAAAAGATAATATATGGTGTAAATTTTTTGTAGATTAAATTATTTGTATTAACACAAAAATAAATATATATAGTATAGTCTGTGTCTAGCCATAAATAGCTAATTGAATTTGAATTTCGATCATTCTATTTTTAGGTTGAATTGTGCACTAACCTGGGATTTCCTATCGATCCATCGTCTGCAGGAACATTACAGGTAACTTAGCAACCACTGTCTGTATAGAAACTGACTAAAAACATGAAAAACTACAGTGATAAAACCATGCATTGGTCAGTTGTCTCTATGCTTATGTACTATTTTTAGAAATTTTGAATGCTTTTATAGTTTTATAGTGGAAATTCTATTCTTCAGATTAAAGCAGATTTTTTTTTTTTTTTTAATTTTTTGTCGAAAAACCGGAAAATGGCTTTTTCGTTTTGAACCTAAACCCTATTGTTTTGTATGTCCATATAAAATCATATCTGTTACATCCAGTTTTCATCCAGAACATTTGAGTCCCCCCCCCTTCAAAACTTGCATTAAGAGGAAAATATTCCTGTCCTTGAAAGAAGGTATCAATTCCAATTAAGGAGATGACCACTTCTGAAGGCTTAAGGTATCTGACCCATAATTGACCACATGATCATATTTGGTGTCCCGGAGTCCCGGATGTCCATTGCTTGTCAATGGAGCAGACCTCGGTAATGAAACCGTTAAAACAAAAGGGCACTCTAGGGGGCCATAATACAAACAGATGTATTTAAATGCGAGTCCTATGAGGGTGAAAATGCTATATTTCTAGGAAAAGGTGTTTGTTCATTTTCATTTGGGTTAGATCCTGTTATATTTTATCTTGCTTTGTTTATATTTAAACATTCTGTTACTGTGATGTAATAATTTTTAGATTCCTCCGCCATTAGTCACGCATGCTCGGTAATGAAATGCCTGATATTTTCTGTATCACAGCTAGTACTGAGACAAGCATTATTTTTTGGCACACATCAAAGGAAAATAACACAAATTACCAATAAAACTGACCATTTATGATTTAAAACTTATCATGAAATCAAGAAGTGACATAAAAAAAGTTGTTTATAGTGTTACTTATCGGTCAGTTTAAAAAAAAATGTAGTTGTTTTAAATAGGGATACTTTTTACTGTCTGTACTTTTTAAACTTTTTGTAGAGATCTCTGTGGCAATATGGTGGAGATGATGAACTTTCGGTTGCTAGGATGCAGGTGCTTGTTAACATGTGTTCCAAACCAATGCAGGTACCTTAATGAATCTTTGTATTAAACTATATTTACTCTTTTATACCTTGTCTGTCATCACTGAGGTTGCGGGTTTCGAGTCTCACTGCAGGCAGGGTGTACTCGACTCCAATCTTAATTGACAAGGATTGCCAGTTTTCCTACCGAAGGTTAGGACTTTTCTATGGGTACTACGGCTTCTTCCCCCAATAAAAACCATGATAAAGCTGAAAAATTGATGAAAGTGGCATTTAACACCATTCAAACAAACAAACATTCTTTGTTGCCCTTTTTGGAAAAAAGTGGGTGTTTTTTAAAAAAAGTTGTATTGATTTGAAGTTGTCTATTATGTGGTTAAATTAAATGCAGAGAACTTGGTTTTTATATTCTTTATAAGGTTTTGTTTTATAACAGGAATGTTCGTTTATTTGTAGAATGCTAAATATTTCTGTACTGGATGTATTGATGATGAAGAACTCTATCGACATTATGCCCTCAATGTACCTCTGTACACACATTTTACCAGTCCAATCAGGAGATATGCTGATGTCATGGTCCATCGAACATTGGCTGCAGCTTTAGGTAAATGTATACATATATTTTTAAAAATTAACATTTTCATTACTTGGATTAGTTTCAGATGGGTTGTAAAATTGATAATAATGGTTAACAATTCTTACTTGTTCTAACTTGATAAATTAATGGGAGGAATCAGTGGCTGTTAGTCATCTATTATTGTGCCTGTCAACATGGATGTTTCGAGTTCGAGCTTTACTGTGGACAAGGATAGCCCTGCTGGAATTTTTGGGGTTTTCCCCTGGTGCTCCAGTTTCCACTCCATTTACAACTAGATGCCTTGGTAAATTGCTGAAAGAGTTATTAAACCTCTTTCAAATAAAATAAAAAGCAGAATAATTATATGATATACTCTAAAAGCCTTTTATGAAGTGGGATAATTTCTTCATTTTGTTAACCAGCATTTCAAAGGTATAAAGAAAATGATATACTGAAAAATACACAACTAACAGACAGATGGATCAATTGCTGTCAAGATAAATGTAAAGTTAAATTTTCTGAATACTGTTGTTAATAGATCATATTGAAGAAAATAATGTATTTTAAAGTAAATCAAGTTTTTCTTGTTCTTACATGTTATAAATGAACACAAGTACTTAAGTAGTCATGATAAGTTGCATATATATATTAAGATCTTTAATATGTAATTATTTATCTCTCAGAGCTTGTGCAGTACTGTTAGAAGTCATGTAGTCTCTTAAAAAAATCTTGATAAATACAGAAAGATTTTGCTCAGTGCATATTCAAAAGAGAAGCGTTTATACTAGTTCTCAATAACAACATCCAGGGATCACCACAGCTCAAAATCCAAGGGTGGTGCAAGTCGGAAGATGATCCATTTCCTTACTCATAAAAATTTAGAGTGACATTTATTTATTCATAATAGTGTTATCAGTCTTTGATTTTGTTTTCCCACTAGTGTTTTTGCTACCAGTCACAATATACATGTATTTTTGTATTTAAAAACTTCATTTTTTTAAGAATAAAGTCAAACTTTTAGTATGAAGCTCAAAATTCAATGGTGGAGGAAACAAATTCAAGAGTGGAGGAGCACCGCCCTTGAATAGCCTGTGGTGAACCCTGACATCATTTTTTACAGGCCGATAAAAAATTTAAAAAAAGAATCATTCCTTATAAACGAATATTGGAGATGTAAAAGGGAAGCATTTCAATAAATGGCATATTAAAACACATTCTGCAAGTTCCTGTCCAATAAAGAATCTATTGTGATCGGGTGTCTGACCATCCATTAGTCTAAGGGGTACCTATCTCTTATCCCCAACTACACCTACACCACTGAATGGAATCCTATTGCAGTTTTCAACTCAGACCTCTGAAACTTCACAGAAAGATTGCACATGTATTGAAGTTGTGCACCTGCTATTATGGAATTGTTCACAGATTTTTTCCCTTTTGCAGACTTGGGAAGTTCATATAATTTTTAGAAAATGTGCACAAGACCTATTTTGTGTAATCAACTCATCCTACAGTTTTTGATGGATCTTTTGAAAAACAGGATGTGGGGGGTATCAATTAGTGGGAATTGTTCACAGTTTTTCTAGTTTATTCTGCTATGAAACAAAATTGTTATAGACAATTTGTTTTGAAAAAACCCCTTTTCAAATAGTCTCTTAAAAAGTTTCATAGACCTCTGTGGCAGAGTGGTCAAGGTAGTTCATCTACATGTGATCACATGCTCATCAATAGTGAGGCTGTGAGTACATGCCTTTCTGCAGGTTAGGTGTGCTCTACTTCAACAAAATAACAAGAAACAAGTTTTCACCACGTCTGCCAACTTCCTCCCCAATAAAATGAAGATGCCACGATACAGAAGAAATACGCTTAAAGTGGCATTTAACATCCTTCAAACAATCAAGCAAAGAAAAAATTTCATCACATTACCACTGCTTTGAGTCTAGGTGGCCTGTAAGTAATAGTTAAATCAACCCATAGGGTCAAATGGAAATCAGTCTTACTTTAGTAAATATATTCTTCTAGGGGGCCTCGGTAGCTGAGTGGGTAAGGTAGCTCATTTACTATTGATCACATGGTGTGTTGACACTGAGGTTGCAGATTCAGGTTTCGCTGTGGGCAGGGCGCTCTCAACTGCAATCTATTGACAAGGAATGTCAGTTTTCCTACCGAAGAAGGTCTGGTTTTCTCCGGGTACACCAGCTTCCTCCCCCAATAAAAACTGTACACTATGATATAGCTGAAAGTTTGCTGAAACAACATTCAAACAAAGAAACAGACAAACTTCTGAGCGAATAATTTAACAGATGTAGAATTAAAAAAAAAAACATTCTAATTTGCAGTTCATGAAATCTTTGTGTGGGGATATTAGCAAGAAATATAAACATTGATGAATTTTAACCATTATAGACCTTTTAAAACTTTAAGAGATCTGATATTGTACCACCATTTATTATTGATCAGGAACCATTTTGAAATTAATTTAATTGTATAGGTAAATGAATATTTATTGTACATTTCAGGTTACAGCCCACCTAGTGATAAATCAAAGATTGTTATACAGGGTATAGCTGACAACTGTAATGATAGAAAGACTAACAGCAAAAGAGTCCAGGAACTCAGTGCTGAACTGTACTTTGCTGTTTTTGTCAAGGTAGCTACCAGTATGAGTCTGTTAAATGAGTGTAGAGAAGGTCCCGGGAACAGTCGTATCATGGCTGAACTTTGATTTGATAAAATAAGACATCCAAAGAGTCATGTTTTACATTGCCAATAGGTTAAAATATTTCGATCGTTTTAATACATTTAATTACTGCTAGCTAGAAATATTTTTCTAAAAATTACCCCTAATGCCATTTTCTGATAGTTGGAGACCTTTGTTTATTGAGTTAGTAAACATGTTTCAATATAGTTCAACTATTCATAGACACAATATGATATTTTTGTGTTCTTGTTCTACAATTTGTCATATAAATCCATCATTGCAATTTGAAAGTGCCATTTTTGGGACAGCTCTTTCAACATATGCATATACTCTTATGATGTTCTCTTTGCCTTTTAAGACAGCAGGACCATTTGAAGAAAGAGGTATGGTGATGGGAGTATTAGATAAAGCATTTGATGTCTTCATTCTGAAGTTTGGTGTGATAAAGAGGGTTTATTGTGATGTAAGTATGTAGTAAAGTTCTGGTTATTGTTAGGAACTTTAATGACAGAAGACACGTGATCCACATTAAGCACAACATAACCCTGAAGTAATGTCATCAAAGATTCAAAGGTTATAAAATTTACTATGTCAGATATCGGTTTTGCTTTGAGACTCATACTTAAAATAATGGAAATGTCAAATAAAGAAGTTGAAAAGCTTTTCACTGAAATTCAGAAACAAAATTGATGCCAAATCCTAAAGGCCATCTATACTTTTGGAATGGTAGCTTCAGTAACGTAGCTTCTTTGATATTTGTTTTAATTTTGGCAGAGCTACACAGAAGTCCCATTACTCATAATGGAGCCTAGGAGTGATTCACATCCAGGTGTTTTTTCTAATAAACTGTTTTCGCGGTTAAAATAATATTTCATTTCTCTGCCATTCAATTGAAATTTCTAAAATTTCTAGTTCATTGATTATAACACTTTTCACAATGCAAGCCATTGAGGCAGAAGTGTGCCATTCTGGTTAAAGATGGCATCCAGGTTATTTTAGTCTATTGGCACTATTTGCACTATTTGGAGAACCAGAATGGTGATAAGTGTTAATTTGTTTACAGAAATTACCTATCAAAGACAAGCTACATACAAAGGAACAGAGGAACCCAGTCCTGACCTTGTACTGGGAACCTACACCAGAGGTACCAGAGGGAGCAGTCCAGAAAATCTCAATATTTACTGTAGTGACCTGTGTGTTGAAGGCAGGAGATTTACCGTTACAGTGGATGGTAGGATAACATTCTTAAATAGGAGATTTTTACTAAATGTTTCTTTATAAGCTAGCAAAGTATCTGACTTTAGAAATTTGACCCCAAGAATTAACCACTGAACTTACACTTTTGATTTTTGTTTGTTTGTTTAAATGATGTTTAACACCACTTTCAGCAATTTTTCAGCTATAACATGGCTACCAGTTTTTAATGGGGGAGGAAGCCAGAGTACCTGGTGAGAACTCCCGACCTTCTGTAGGAAAACTGGCATCCTTGTCATTTAAGATTGGAGTCGAGTACAACCTGCCCACAGAGAGACTTGAACCCCAACCTCGTGATCAATAGTAGACGAATTATCTTAACGACTCTGCCACCGAGGCCCCCACACTTTTGATGTGTAAACACTTATTATTATCACAAACAGAAACAAAGTGGAAAAGAATTAGTTTGTAAGATTGTGATTCTTTACAGGTTACATAATTTATCTAAATTCTTGTCATAAAACAGAATGTTCTGTTTACCTTTCAATTAACATTAAGTCATCAGGCACCTAAATACAAAGGGGCCTCAATGGCTGATCGGTTAAGGTAGTTAGTCATGTACTATTGATCAGGTACCTGTCAACACGGAGGTTGTGGATAATGGGCAGGGTGTACTCAGCTCCAATCTTAGTCGACAAGGTTTGCTTGAGTTTGCCTAGTTTGGGGTTTTCACAAGGTACTCCTGCTTCCTCCTAAATAAAAACTGGATGCCATTATATAGCTAAAACGTGCTAAAAGTAGCATTAAACACCATTCAACAAACTAACCTAGCCTAAGTACAAGGAAGGCTATACACATATCTATGATTTTGGACTATTCCATTGAATGAAGGCTGTTCAGATATCTAGTTTTGGGCTATTCCATTGAATGAAGACTTAAGATATCTCTGGTTTTGGGCTATTTCATTGAATGAAGGCTGTTAAGATATCTCTGGTTTTGGGCTATTACACATGTACATTGAATGAAGGCTTTTCAGATATCTTTGGTTTTGGACTATTCCATTGAATGATGACTGTTAAGATATCTCTGTTTTTTGGGCTATTCCATTGAATGAAGACTGTTTAAATATCTCTGGTTTTGGGCTATTCCATTGAATAAAGGCTATAAGGATATCTCTGGTTTTGGGCTATTTCACTGAATGAAGGTTTTTCAGATATCTCTGGTTGTGGGCTATTCCATTGAATGAAGTTTATTCAGATATCTTGATAATGTTATGAAGATAAATGGACACATCGTTTGAAGAAAATTCTTCATTTTGTGGCTAATTGATATCCGGTTGAACTTTCCATTATGCCAAAATTTATGTAGGTGGAACTTATAGTGATCAAAGTTCAACTTGCAAAAGGAGTTACCCTATGTCTCTTTAAAACAGATTTGGAATATCTGTGACTTTATCTATGTAAATATATAGAAATCCATAAAACATGGTTATTCCCTGAAGAACACGGCACTGCTAGGTAGTTTCCAGGGAACCAGTAAGAAACAGAAAATTTGTTGAACAAATAGGTCGAACATCCACCTGTCTCCCCTATTGTTGATGACCCACAAACTATGTCCCACAATAAAACACTTCCATCCTACTGGGAGGGTTCCCAGTGCTAAACGCACATAGCAGCCCAGCATATTCAGCGATTGGTGGATAGGGGAGACCCTCTCGTTGAGGGTTGTCAGGTCATAATACAGAAAGCCTGGCCATGAACTGTAGTGGGTAAAGTGTTAGGAGAGTGCCATGCTTCTTGCACTATAAAAGACCCCTTTTGTAGATTTCAAGAAAGAATAGGCTCATTATAGTTGCTAAAACAGGCTAAATTCTTCCCCTCTGCCCAATTACTCCATACATTTCCAGTGGGATTCATACTTGTGATCCCTATGTCCCATCCCTCCCATTTCTTCCGTTGATTTATTGTTTAACTTGTTCTCGATCATAATATATTGGTCGCTGGAAGTAAAGCCAACATTCAATAAATCAATAAATCACAATAAATCGTCATTTTATACCCCATCGTTCACATGTTACTTAACCCTTATGTTTGTATATGTTTCTATATTTCAGGCTACTATTAAGCCTCCAAAAGAATGAGACGACAAGTAGGAATAATGAAGGATAACTCGTAGACAGTCGGTGTCAAAGACAACAATAAACTCAGTAATGCAGAGAGATGTGGGGAAATTGGTATAGAAAAACAGATAAAACTCAATAAACTCGAATATTTAATAGTTACTATTGGAGAAATGACTTAAATTGACAGCTATGCAAGTACTTATCGAGTTATTATCAGGAGTTGATTATCCTGAACATTTGGTGACTGTCATAAATGATATGAATACAGTTAAATGTAGGATGGTAAGAAGTATTATGTAGCCTTACTGTTCAGGAAGTCCCAAAGAATATTTAGAACTGAGAAAAAATATTGGACAAATCTAATAAAAAAGTATTGGGACACAATTTTTCACTGAAGGATAAAAAAATCTTTAAAAAGTTTAGGTAAATTGGATGGAGTAATGTGTATTTATTGTTGAATATTGTTATTGATTTTAATGAATTCCTGAGGTTTTAATATTCTTGACCTATTTATATAACTGCTGCTTGAACAATACGTCAGTCAAAATGTATGTAATTTTATCTGGCTAAATCTTCATGGCCAAGTATGATCAAGATTTGTATGTTATTTTAAAAGACTAACAGCATCAAACATTTTTTTCACAAATAAACTGGGAGTTATAAATAAAAAACAATGACCTCTGCTGTGAGCCTCATCATTAAAATCTGAAATAATGAAACAGAGATTTAGTGAGACTTTTTTAAATAAATTTTATAGAAATTATAATTATTATAATGACAGCGATGAAATACTGAAATTTCTCGGTGAAATCAATCCAGGTAAATCACATGTGAATTAAATTTAGTTTTTTTTACTTGTTCCCTGGAATGTAAGTCCTAAATGAAATCACTAGTAAACATTGACATGCAAGAACATTTAAAACACATTGCACAGTTTTCTGCAACATAATAAATATTTGTCAATGTAATAAACAGGATAATCAATCATGCCTGATGTATGTTGAAAATAGCATCACTCGTGCCAAAATGCATTCAGATTAAATTCGTGAGGGGAACAAGTTTCACTCACTTGTTTAATCTGATGCATTAAATGACACTCATGATCATATTTTCAGTATAAACTCTGAGCAATTAATTATCCTGTAAGTACAGTTCTTTTCTAGATGTATATTTGACCAGGCTTAATGATGGCCAAAAGTGAGAGTGGAAGTATACCAAGGGAGAAATCTGTATAAAAAGGAAGTGCACCAAGGGAGAAATCAGTATAAAACTTTCTCTAATTTTTGTGCTATATTTAAATTGAAAAAATGTGTGAAAAAAATAGTTCTCGTCACTAGTGAAAATTTGGTTCTCATCTGTTGATTGGTTTAAAATATAACTTCATCAACAGAAGAAATGACGTCATAAACAAAATATCTTTCATTTACAGCTTATTCAAGTTAAGTCCGTAAAATTGGGGTTGGGAGAATCTGTATTTAATTTAGCAGATTTACTACTTTTTAAAAATAAGAGAAACAGAATCGTACATATTAAGTACTCTTGGATTATCAGATTTCTCTAATCTTGATAGTTCAGTTATGGAATTTTAAGTTCTTCCCAAGGCTCTGACCTAAAATACCATAATTTAACTATCTCGATTGAAGAAATCGGATAATCCACTCCTACCAATGTAATATTGAGAATGGAAGTTTACCAAGTAAAAAATCTATATAAAAACTTAGTTTTTCATAGTAAACTTTGTGATGATGAGCAATGGGTAATAAGGGAAATGGGGGTGGGCAGGTCTATGCTACAAGGGAGCACTATAATTACATAAAAAAACTGTTTATCCTTGTTTGTTATATGTCCTATTATTTTAATGCTGATCACAGTTAGAATTAAAATTAAATATTTATATATGTAAATTATTTATGAATTCTACATGCATAAATGAATAAAAACCTTATCTTGTTTGGTTTTTAGTTTCTTGACCTGGTATCCTATATCCGCAGACTGATGTTATTAGATTAATGTTGTCTGTCTGGATTCAGTATGGCAATAGTTGAAGAATGTATTTTTTTCTAGTATTACTAAGTGTAACTTTCAAGTAAAAACTATTTGTTATTAACACCAGCTGATGCCTTCTAAGGAGAAAAGCATCAATATTTATTTTTGATGTCTGGGTAAACATAAAAATCCATCCTGATAACACCAAGGCTGCCAATGTTATGTATTTTAGAAGCATCTATTTAACTCTCTTGATAAATTACCATGTATAAGGTTTGTATGTAAATTCTGGTCATCACAACTTAGTTCCGTATGTAGACAATTTCTTTTTCTACCTAATTCAATAATAAACATTGAACAAACATATTGCTCTATAATCAGTTTTGTAAGAACAAGTCTATCATGAATGTGTGCTTGCAGCATGCAGTCGTTATATTCACTGTGGCGTACTCTAGCTTCCAAGATGAAATTAGCTTTTTTGTATGTTCCGTGTAAAAAGATTGATATCGCATGTTGAGGAGGACCAATTTACCCTACCGAGACACCCGAGTTCTTGCCATGTTTTTAATACAGTTTGTGTTATTAATCTCGGTTTTCTGCGTTGAGAAACATTGATTGTTTTATTTTGGGTTTTTTCTAGGGCCAGGCTACACACAGTGGCAGACCTCCTATAGTGATCAGGACGTCCGGGCTTTTAACTTTTTTATCTTTTTAGGTAGGCATTTGCTATTTGATATGTGGGTAGATACTACTTAGGCGATGTGTTGCATACCATAGTTAATGACCTTTGAATTCAAGGTCAGCAGGGCCCACAGAGTTGGATACCATTTATGATATCTAGTTTCATTTACTGGTCACGTGATTCATATATCACATTAATTTGTTATAGCAATTAGGGTACTTTTGTTAAACCTCGTGGGTAAATTGAATGTTTGTGTTCTTACAAATCTTAGTTGAGTTTTTTTTCTGTATTACCATAGCAAGAACGGTTAACGATGTTATGAAGGTAACAAAAGATTAAAGTGGAGAATATCTTGTATACTTTTACCATCATATGATTACTGCTAAACAGGTTGTGACCAAATGGTTTAAGAAAGTAAAGTTTGCTATACATCTTATAGACCACAAAGCTACGGCATTACACAGGATTTAAACACGGCATGTGACAAAACGAAAGTGTCATAGCTTATTATAATCCATAAGATTAGAACATAGGATCTTGTTAACACACTTATGTTCTTTGTATCTTGGATACCATTTGATCATTATAACAACATTTCTAAAATCATGCATTGCTGTGATACAAGGTTTAGCAAGCAACAGTATTATGGTTTTAAATTCAACCAGGCTGTGACAATGGCTTGTAACCAGTATGCGTTACAGAAGTTCAGAACAATCTTGACACAGTGGCGTGAACCAGCATCTCCACGACAGAGACCTAATAAGCAATGGCACCAGAAATGGCCTTAAACCCTAAAGGATTATAACACTATGTTTCGCAACAATCAAAAATGATATGTAGTAATTAAAATGATATTAAATAACAATGTAAACAATATTAAAAATATGTTAAGATATAACGGGGTATTTTAATTGTTACGTTGGTTAATCTTTTTCATCGCCAGGCATGTGATATACAAAGCCTCGATTTCCGGGTTTATAGGATGTCGTGTTTTCTGTGGGGAGCTGTGTCTGTTATAAGTTTGTTCCTTCGGACTAACTGCTTGTATAAGCCATGGGTTAACGTGTTAAATGCTACATATCTGTTCATTATATATGTAATTTTCTAATCAAAGGCTATCTTATTTCTACATGTTCTAACATATACGCTTATAATGAAGATAAGACATCAGAATTCCTTATTTGTAAGGAAATGGAAATAAATGTGTTTCCATATAGTGTTTAAGTTCATTATTCCCTATTTGTCAGAAAAGTCTGTACATCAAATCTTGTTACATGTAATTTGTGTTCTTAATCATTAAAGACTTGGTAATTTATCTTTGAAAATTGATATTACTGTCAGCGTAAACTATTGTACAAACCATAAATAGGAAGACAAATGAATCAGAAGTCGCTAAAGAAAACTTGACAAATGAAAAACAAAATTGCTTTTTCTGAGCTTTAAAACATTTATTTTACGTCAAAGTAATTGAATTCGAATTTGTTTTTTATATGAATGCGAGAATTTGGAAAATTGCTGTAAAATCAATACCCTTGTCAATCAAAAGAGTGCAAGAACTAAATGTTTATTGTAAAATTTGAAGAACATTACTAATAAACGGAAATTCGTGTTTGAAGTTGTTATTTAGTGAAGGGGCATGGAATTTGAAGACAAGAATAGAATGTTAAAGTGTCGTAAAACGGAAATGCTTTAAAATTTGAATGATATAAAATATTAGTCAGAATGTCGACATGATACTGAAAGGCTTTGTTGAGGCATCTATTAGTTCCAAGAAATATACAGAGTGTTTTATCTGTAATACACAAATTATGTGTCAGACTCTATCGTAATGTGGTTTATTTCGAAGTCCGTCGTTTTTTTTTCAAAAATCTTATGTGAACGACCTTCTTTGTTCTTAGTACAAACTTGGCCACACAATTTTTTTGGTGCCTGGTTTCAAATGCGTATCCGGAGGGGTGATTAATGGAAAAACATACTTGCCGTATAAAAAAATAAAATATCAACTCATGTTTTTACCACTATCTCAAAAGTGCAATAGCAAAACAAAATCCTACATTAAAAATGAACAGCACATCACGCTTCACATTTTTTTAATCAATCAGTTGTATGACGCCTTCCCGTAGGAGCTATTGGCCAACATTCAGATTTTTTAAATGTTTTTAGTTTTACATTAAAATGTAAAAACTTAAGAGCCAGTTTGTTGTTAACTGCAAAAATGAGCGCAAAAAATGCATAAATTGGCCCCAAATTGTCAGACGACTCCTTTTATTTCAAAGTATTATTTGTCACGTTCAAAAATAGATAGAATATTTATCGTCAAGAAATTAGTATCTATACTGCAAACTTACATACCTCATCAGTTGAGAAATATAGACAACTTATGCAGAAGAAGCTTGAATACTGCTGCGGAAAATTAATTATTTGAAGATTAAATCGTCTCGATTGTCATAAATCCTTGTGCTGAGATGACCATTATTGTCATATTCTTAGTCCGAGACTAAAAAGTGTGCAGACGAAGCTGTTTTTGTGGTTTCTATAAGTTCTGAAGGATATATTAACGGAAATTGAGGGTTGCTAATTGAAAGGCCATCATCAATATATACTTAAAATTGAAGAACCTAGCTTCTGTTGTCTTCTTGTCTTTAATTAGACATTTGGGAAAATTCCGTAATCATTATTATATTTAGGGTATCCCAAAGCAAACATGGACTTTTGGTGGTAGCAATAGCAACCCGCAAATCCGGATCTGTAATGTTTTGCAAATTAGGTAACGAAACAACGGTAGTTAACTTAACGGCGACCTATAAAGATCAAACTTGGTTTCAGGATCCACTTGCTTATGTTGTTACAAAAATGAAACTTGAACATTATTTTCTCAATTGTAAAAAGATTCAATCTATTCCAAAATTTCATGCTTGCTTGACTTGGAAGGTTTACATAATATTTTATTTTCATTTCGTTATTATGATACGATCAACTTCCAGATGAAACCAACACTTCAACATTTTCTTGCGTTATAAAATATATATGATACAGGACGCTATACATTACAACTATACATTAATTGTGCATTTGCCTTTTTTCGTGGTCACACGAATTGGGGTGGGCAGCATAACAAAGGTTAAATATATCATATAAAGGTTTCTGTGTAGAAAAATCTAAGGTATTCGAATTCTCCTCGTAAAACCAATGTTGTAAATGAGTAGTTTTTCGTATTTGTCTTCTTTCATTCCTTCTCGTCTTCATACCGTGAAAATATTTAACTATTATGTATATTCTGTGTTGTTCGGATTTAAATTATTTGATTTATTTATCGGTAAAGACAATTCTGAATTGGAAAACTTTTGTCTTATAAATTTGATGCCTATTTTGAACAATAAAACATGTTTAAACTAAACCCGCAATTCCACACAAACCCTAAACGGAAATTAACAAAAATTTAATCTTTGTGACAGTACCCTTAAATTGTCGAAATGATATTTGGGGCTTTACATAGCAAAATTTGGGTTTTGCTGCCATTCTGTGACATAGGGACATATGGAAGCGGCGGTATCAATTTTATTGCGGATATTTTTTATGACCGCTTCTAAAAATGCGTCAGGTCGTAAGTCAATCCATAAATATCATACGACTGTTGCATATGTTTACCGGACTGTTTGTATACTCTTGTAGATTTTTGGTATGTGATTCCATAGTGATATGTAACAGATTAAGATTACGTTTCGTTCCGTTCATCTGATATTTTACAGAAATAATAACGGGCCTTGTGTTCTTAAATTTAATCAAAATAATTCTTTTTCTTTGAGTCTAAAATTATGAGTTACAGATCAAAATTACATTTTGTTCCGCTTCGCTGATATTTAAGGAAATTACGACTTGAAATTCGGAAATTTCATCAAAATAATAGTTTAATAAAAATAAACATTTCCAAGGTTGTGAGTCTTCACTATCAAATATAATATAGCTATGTCAAGCAGAGTATGGGGCATCATAGGTGTTTCCAGAAACAAAGACATTACCAAATAGTTTTATTTTAAGATCGTTAAAATACAGCTGTGTCAAATTAGTGCGGGCGGTATTACTTTTTTGAAACTTTAGGCTGAATACTTTATAAACAAATTGTAAACAACAAAATAAGCTATGCATATTATTTAAGCAATATTGTTTCTAACAACCTTGTCTTGTTGAGATAGGGCGATGAAACGCTGCTAGGAGTCTCTAGTTTAAAATAATTACCAACATACAATAATAAAGTTTAAGGCAAAAATGTTCATTTTTTTCGCCATTTGTACACATGGCTTAATAAAAAAGCATGTTTTGTTCTTGACCTATATCCTCAAACGGTAACGTACAAAAAGAGTACAAACAGTGTGTATCTAACAAATTTTAGCCGAAACAGGGCGTAACTGGGTAACAAAAACAAATATGGATATGGTAGAAAATGGCATAGTTTTCAATTTGCTAAAAATACACCTTACATATAACAATTTGATAAAGTACAATAGCTATCAGACATTGATGTATGGTTTAGTACTCAGTTATAGCAAGGACTAATTACAATGTACTCAAACAAGTAAAATATGTCATTAATTTACTAAAAATAATTGTTGAGAGGATTTTTTTTACATATTTTGCAAGTTCAATTAGCATTTCATCATTTAATGTAGATGCTTAGATTGAATCTTTTACATTTAAGAAAATAATGTTCAAACTTTTCATTTGTGTGAACACATAAGCAAGTGAAACCAAGTTCGATCTTAATGAGTGCGAATGTACGCTATATTTCCTGTGGTTTTATTGAAGGTTGTAAGTAGCTCAATTGGAATCTGCAAGTTTTATTTTAGAGAACGCTAAACAAAATGAAATCGTAGCAATTTTCTTTAAATAGATTCCATTGTTTAAGCAATAGTTACTTTACTACGGCAAATTAGCGATGAATATTTCTTTCTTCGTTTGTAACGTATCAATAAACATATCGGCTTTGATTCTTAAAGGGAAATATCAGATTTTGTAAAGCTTCATTTCTAATTATGGGAATCCTGTAAGAATGATCTAACACTTAGCTGTTTTATTCGATTCAAGTCATAAGAAGTGGTTAATTAAAAAGGATAGTTTTTCTATGACTTTACAGGTTTAAAAACATACGTCTTTTATATTTTTATACCAATACATACTAATTTCATTTTTAAGTGCAGAAAGGTCTTACTAGTTTTGTTTAAACAAGACTCATCTTCGCTCAAACAGAGAATATTGAATAACTAAATAATTAAAATGATGAAGCCCTTTTATCTCCTTATTTCAAAATCCTCAATACGACAAAGTAAAATTTCACGTTTGAAATATAAACATTCTCAGAATTACACATTTTTAGCGGTAAATATTAAGAACGACTGAATCATAGAATGGATTATTAATATTTATGTCGACAATGAACTAAGACTGCCCGCCTAGTTTTAGCCTTAAAGACTAAACTAATAAACTAGATACACTATATTACAATATAAAATAGAAAGTTGCTAATAAGCTGTTTAAAGAAGAGCATATCAGTATTCTTTCAATCCTTAGTAAATTATCCACTTGACAGGCAACATCCTAGCAGCACCTACATATAGAGTTTATGTATCTTAGTTTATGAAATATTCCTGAAATTTTTTTATATAATTGTTACTGATAAAAAACTGCTTAAACATGAATTCATGACAATTATAATAACGTCTTCCCATTAGACGTTTTACAGTTATAACTTATAATGAATGTTGCTTATGGCCGCTTATGGACAAAATCCTTAGGACACAAAGTGGCAAAAAGCTATGTATGCCATTACATTTCGAGACTTCGCCTTTAACATGCTCCCAATATCAAAGATTTTTTGTCCTTTTTGACCTTGTTCTTTCGAACTGAAAACCCCCAATCGAAACGCTTACACTCAAATAATTCAATGTCGTGATTTGACCAAATAGAAGGCTTAATTAGCTTAAAAGTTAGCAATAGAGCCGTTATAAGCCAAAAGCATTTAAACTGCTAATGTTAATAACTTATGGTCTTCACCATTTTGTCATCTTGAACATTGACCTCCAGAACAGCGTCAAGTCAAATTCTATCAAATCGAAGTGCCTAGCAATCACAGAGTCACAGTTAGGAAAAGTCTTTTACAACCAATATTTTCTCGTTTAAGACAACATACGATGTCACGAAGTAAAATCCGGTTGAATAGTCCTGATGAAGCATATATTTTTTGAGTTCGAGAAAGAATGAGAGTTACTAAAATCATTTCCGATAAACAACAACTTCTGGTTGTAAAAATGTTGCGGAAATAATTATTTTTGCTTCAGACATTAATAGTAATTTCTAATTAAAAATTTTCGGTCAATTGTACAATTATAAACAAGTATATGAACTGATGACAAATTTTGAAATCTAGCCCTTCTAACTGTTTGCGTACAGCCAGTCCTTTTATTTCATAATTTATTGCTAAAAACCGCGTCAATATCTGATAAGTGATATACATTTAGCAGGTTTTTATATGTAAAGTGCATTTGAGTAAATTAACAGAAATGACATTTATAACTATATCCGTATATTTTCCATAATGATTTTTCGATAATGTTTATATTACTTTTATATGTTACCGTTTGCGGATCAAAACCCTTTTCCTCCATATGCACATCAAAGATACCAAAATGCAATCAACAAAATCTAAATAGAAATTTCTCGTCAATGGTTAACAGAAAGCTAACGAGCAATCATTGTAAAGTGATGTATAAAAAGTCGTTTAATTGATAGGTTAACTGGTGTTTGTTGTCGATTTTAGATTAAAGATCTAAATAAACAAAAAACCTACTTAAACTGTGTGTTGTGTAGTAACTCTTCAGCTTACGAAGATAAATGCGATATTTTATATCGCCAAAACATGAACTGTTGAACAATAAGACATCAATGAAATATAGCATAAGTTGGACAACATTTATGATAGTTTTGTTATAGCGTTCTTAAATGAATACAAAAACTAATCGGCGAGATCTTAAGAAAGGTCGAGCTTATTGTATGTAAAGTGTCTGTACACGACCACCATAAATGACAATATGCAGTCCTTTAAAACATCAAAACATTAAAGCATTGCAAAGTAGTGTACAGGGAATTGTAAAATATGGACTACTGAAAAAACATTAAAAAAACACTTACCATTTTTAAATCAATTACATGCAAGATCAGAGTGATTAAACAAAGCACGATTGACCTTAACCTATAACTAAATATTGGTCTCTGCGTCTTTCGTTAGGAAACTGGCAATTCTTGTCAGTTGAGATTGGAGTCGACTGCAACCTGCCCGCCTGCAGTGAGACGCGAACCCGCAGCCTCAGTGTTCACAGACCACGTGATCAATAGTAGACGAGCTACCTAAATTACTCAGCCACGGAGTCCATTGTAGAAATTTTATTCAAACAATTTTTTTAGTTTAAACGAGAAACATAGTAGAGAAGAAAAAAGTGTTAATGATGTTACAAAACTATAAAGCTTTAAGGATTCTGAAAGAATTTATGAATTGTTAAGTGTTTACATCTAATAGACCTTGTTTACAGCTCTTAAAATATGTTAATATTTTTGAGAAAAAATTGGGAAGAATATTTGGCTGACCCCGCTTTATAGTTTTGCCTTTATGGGCACTTACAGTTTTGTATTTACTAGAGGTAAGTATGGCGGTAAATAAAATGCCACATAAAGCTAACACTTGGAGTTAATTTAATTAAATAATGCCAATGCTTTTCTTTTATTGTTTGTTTGCAAATCTAACATTTCAGATTTTTTGGTTTCATGAGGTCTTTAATCTCGTGTAATCTTTGTGTGTTAAAATTACAGCTTGCCTTGCTTTAAAGTAATTTCTAAATGCACCTTACAAATAAGTATAATTTCAAATGTCAAGCTACTTGTCCTTCTACAAATTACAGACACACCAGGGATCGGCGATTTGACGTGTCATTTTTATTTGCATACTGTTCATTATTAAAAACAAACTTCATGAAATCTAGTTATTTTTATTCCTCTGTTTAAATGTCTCAAATGTTTACACATCCAATAGTGTTGCAGTCTTATTTTTCAAGGACACAAATATTGAATGACGTTTGATATTAGTTCCATAATTTATTGAAGCATTCCATCATCATAAAACTCTTCTTTTAATTACACTCTTAGCTTTGACACATATCGGATATTTAAAAAAAATAAAAACGTAATTTTAAAGGTCCAAAAAAATAAAATATTGAAATGTACTTTATCATTTTTACTCGATATCATGGATTGTTCAGGTTAAAACGTTAGGTGGTGTCAAGAGAATCATTACAACTTTTGTAACATGCAGGTAGTCTTATATGTCAACTAGTAGTATTTTTGTCATTAAATATAGTTTTTTAAACAGATCGGTTTAATTGACATATTTTCCAAATTTTTCAAACATAAAATCAAGGTAAGTATATATTTTAAGGAGCGTATTATTGTATCCCTTAATACATAAACTTGCATGTAAGGAGAGTGATTTGTACCTCTGTAAGTCATTTCAATTTTGGAGCCACTCCTCCAAACAGTTAATTGGTGCTTTTTAATTAAAAAATGAAATTTGTCTAATGTTTATATTAATTCATAACATATATGGCCTGTTAGATGACGCCTTTTGAACTTACTATCGGCAGACCAAAGGGCACACATTATTCTCCTATCCTCGCCTTAATGTTTCTGTACTTTTTTTAAAGCTTTATTTTCCGGAGATATGTAAATGAAAAACGCTAACATAGGTCTGTAATTTCGCTATTAATGTCTAGACAATCCCAAGTTGTTGACTATGTGCATTTTATCAATTCTGGCAGAAACACAAACTACTACACGCTCAAGTCGCCCTAATATTTACACCTATTGCTAGAAACAGATTCGAAAATAGAACAAAAAACTACATACTAAACTCTATGACCAGCGTGACGACTTTATCTTTCGAATTTTTAATATCCAGTTCGTCGACTCGCAGCACATTCGTAGGGTGTTAACATTTGATCTATCATACGTCATCCCAGATCTTGCGACTGGTATGACGATTTTCTCGACTGGACACTGGTGTTAACTAAACAGTTACTCAAACAGGGTTGTTGTACCTTATATATGTCATTCATATATAATTTTGTCCAGAAATAACATCACTTTTGGCACATGGTATGTGCAAACATTGATAGTGCCTGTCAAGATAAAATTTACAAATGAAAAAGGATGTCACATGAACATCTAAGGCCTCTATAAATTTCGATGAAAAAACACAAACTGCATTTTAGTGGCAGGGAGAACAAACGAGCAGTGTTGGTTTCTTGTTCACAACGTGTATGTCTTATTGTGTGGAGGTCAAAGTAATGGGATAGGTTGTCATTAAAGCAACTACCACTTTCGATTTATTTCTAAATTTCAATTAAAATGTAAAACAAGTGGAAAAATCACAGGACAGGACAAAATCTGGATTGCGGATAATACGCTCAACAAAAAAAAACCATTAAGAGCAAAACAAAATATTTTACGATATTAAGTGAGAACACAGATTTATGTTATTGTTACACGTACCGGACTGATATAAAAACAAGAAAGTTTCCTTCTAATTTTTTTCAAACTCTAAATTGAAAATAACCACAAAACACGTCAATTTACTAAATGCTCAATGTCAATGAAGTTTGGTTACCGGGTAGATTACAGTGTCCCAAATGATGGAAAATTACCTCTGACATTTAATTCTACTATATTTCCCCTATTTCAACTCGTGCTTAATGTAAATGGTAAACTAGGGCGATTTGTCTCAATAAAATAAAATGAAACTCGACACATTCAAGGATCAACAGGCATGTATCTGCTGTGCAACAATTGATCAAAGTTTCAATTTACAAATGTTCCCAATTTTCTACATCTACCTAAAATTAGGAAGAATTTAACGTGGTCCTATTTCAATGAACTTTCATGTTAGGTAATATATAATTGCACCGAGTGGAACGTTACCTTTAGAATTGTTAAACCATGCGCTTCAAACTGTCGACTGCAAAGCGTCAAATTATCGACTTTGCCCGCTTCATATGAAATTTACTGTATAACTAGATTTTATATCTTTATTCGAATGGCGTTTAGAAGACTTGTGACTCCAATATAATTTATTTATTTTTTCATTTTTTATCTTACGTTTTATCTTATTCATTATATCTATACATGTTATGCGAAATTGAATGCTTACTCAAAGAACATGGTTGCCATTACTGAGTGGATTGACGCGATGATTAACTTTGCATCATTCTGGACAATATTTTGATTCGTTACATACATAAATGACAATTAAATTTTTTCAATACCGAGATGCGATCATATTTTGTTTCACAATTATGACATCAACCATAAACGTAAAAACCTTTTATATCCTGTTTTCCATAGCTTATTGGACTATGGAGCTGACTGATTTCAATGAACAGTGATCATTGCATTTAAGTGTGTTTGATTCTTGATTTGTCCTGTTACCGGAAATATTTTCTCCCACATTTAACCTAACGTGTGATTTTAAAGAGTACCACTTACTTTGATATTTTGACGATTTTCTTTGGGTACTTCGGCGATGGTCGAAGTTGCTACGATAAAACTCCACTATTTCAGATTATAATATGTATTTTATTTTACGCTTTAAGGGTTGCTGGTTTGTTTCTTTTAATGGTGTTTAACGCCACTTTCAGCAATTTTACATTCACAGATATTTCATGGCATCCAGTTTGTCATGCGGAGAAAGCCGGAATACCAAGAGAAAAACCTGACATCCGGTAGGAAAACTGGCAATCCTTGTCAATTAAGATTGGATTTAATTGCACTCTGCCGCAGTGAGAATCGAACCATCAATTTCAGTGTTGACAGACCACGTGATCATTAGTAGACGAACTTTCTTAACCACTCGGCCACATAGGCCCCACTTAAAGGGTTGAAATGAAACTATTTTCTTGAATAATCATTATACTGGTTATCGATCATTGTGATCGTTGTGGTTAATTAAATTATAATTTCAAATCTAATCCGATTTGAATGGTCGAAAATAAGAACAAATACAGGACCAGTTATAAATACAAAATGTTTTCCATCTTAATGATTGCGTCAAATAAAAGTGATTTCTTTGTTGAAATGATATGTTAATTACGTCTATTATTTAAGGATTGTTTTCAATTGCTTAGATTATTGGATACAAAAGACTTTGTGTCGGTTTACACTTATAAACGACTGATAGCATGTAAAACAATTGTCAAATTTTCTAAGTCATTTTAACGCCAGTCGTTAAAGTATAATTTTGAAAAAAAATTAAGGTCTTACACGAGGTCTTAAAACCCGATGCCTTAATGCAATATAATACTTATCTCGTACTCTCAGAATAATTTCAAAAGCACAATTTCAATTTATAAACACTGGGACCATACTGTGAATGGTCACATTTCTCAACCCACAGAGCTGCCTAGCGCGTCCACAATTGGAAGATGGAGAAGGTCTCTGGTCCAGTGGTTGTCAGGTCAACGGAAAGCCTGACCGCGGACTACAGTGGGTATTGTCTTTGGAAAGTGACAATCCCCTTGAACGATAAAAATCCCTTTTGTAGATGTCAATTGGAGAACGTTTGTTGTAGCCGCAATGAAATTCTCAATTTTCCGCCCATACCAATTCCCTATATGTTTCCTGTTGTAGTCAAAACGTTTGTCCTTTGATCCATCCAAATTGTTACTTTTCTAAATGTCAAAAGTGATTAAGTGCACAATAAAAAATTTCTATTTCGTGCAGACTAACGTAATGAAAATACATTACTTAATTTAAAGGATTGAAGCTTCAAGAATTTAACGTTTAATAAATTTTTACAATTTATTATCTGTCAAAGGGATGAGTATTGCGGCAATTTAAAGCTAGTTTATAACGTTACAAATGAGTTTCAAGCCATCAAAATTTTATAATATAGGTTTGTATACATAGAATAAAAAACAAAAAATAGTCAATAACAAATGTCAATTGTTTCATAAATCAAACTTAAAAAATCGGTTAACTGTACAAAAGTTGCAACGAAAAGCTTTACTGTCAAACACCTATAGTCACATTTCTAGTATCTAAATTAGATGTGAATTTTAATTACCATTTCTGTTGCATGATTGACAATATTCTCTGTGGTTTACTCGTATTCTTAGCAAACCTTTGCTAAGTTAAGGAAATTTCGTAGTGATGGATAAACTCGTCGCGGCGGTCGATTCTTTAATTTATGTTGAAACATAATTTATATATCAGCTACAGTTAAACGATTGTACCAGTGTTGTATGCTTTTTGTCGTAAAAACGGAATTAATTCTACCTGGTATGAAAACAATGAGCAAGTATGGTTTAATAGGATGCTCCAAAGCCACTAATATTTTACGATTATAATTTCCATCGTCTTGATAATATCTTTAGTATACTTGTATTTCTGATGGAGGTAGAACTAAAAACTGAAAATTTTACGATATCCAGAATATCCCACATGACGTTAATTTATACTCTTACCTCTTAGGTTCACACACCTCCATGTGACGCCCATGGTTTTAAAAAATGTTTTCCTTTTTTATCTGTTATTTATCTCACCGTTTCATTTATAATGGGTTCGAGCCTCACTGCGGACAGGATGCGTTCCAATCTTAATTGACAAGGATTGCCAGTTTTCCTACCGAAGGTCGTTGGTTTTCTCCGGTTAATCCGGCTTCCTTCCCAATAAAAAACTGGACGCCATGATATATACCTGAAAAATTGCTGAAAGTGGCATTAAACATAATGCAAACAAACAAACAAGAAAAATTATTTATAATTTTCTATTTAAATATCAATGAATAGTTTATTTTTGTTATCTATAATATACATTGCAAAACGATAGAAAAAACTTACATATGAATTGTTTTACATTACTCTTTCATTTAAGTAGCAGTCGACATTATTACAGAGACAAGTTTAAATAAAGCAAGTAGGCAATTACTCATTCAGATACATTTACTAGTTATTGACTCATGGAATTAAAACTTGAACTCTTCATTAAAATAAATCTACCCGCAACTATGCGCATTAAAAAATACCAACTTTGCAGCTTTATCGGAGCATTACACCGTATTACAATCTTTCTACCACTACTTGTTTTCACTATAATATCGTTCTGTTATTTTTTTACTCGTTTCGCCTTTACAGTAATTTCCACAGCAGGGCCACATCGTGTTTAGCAGGAAATGCTTACCCATTTAGAGCTTCTGAGTCCACCTACGGTTTAGTAAGGGCAGTGCTTCGCGTCTCTAGTTATAATGTCTGCTTTAGACTTTTTTTACCTTATGGAGCTCTGTACTTTAAAAAAAATCAAACGAGTACTGGCTAGTTCAGTATCAGTGATGGGTTATTTAGCAGAATGTCAACTTATAAAAACATGAAATCCATTTTGGCATTAATTTAAGAAATTTTACAAAGTTTAAAAGTTCGTTTGTTTTGCAGATTTTGATTCATCAAACCGTAACCTATTCAATGTATCACTTTATCAAGATGAAATTTGATGTCGGGATTTTGGAGAAGTAGTTAATTAAAAACAAGATTTCCATGTGGCGAAGAATATGTGTGCTGGGCATGAATGATTGACACAACGATTTTAGTAGAAAAAAATATATCACGACAATTCCATACAAACATGAATTAAACCCAACAAAACCAGAAGTGCATAGAGGTGAAGTGATCGGAACGAGTTCACAGTACCTTCCTATATAAAGACTACATATAACTCAACGAAATGGTCTGATCGTATTTCCCAATTTCCCACAACGGACAATTAAAACATTCGCTACGATACACCCTTGTTTGAGTATCAAGAGTGTCCATTCTTAAAGGTGTCTGAAAACACCACGAACAGACGACGAACGTACAGTGATGGCAAAAGCTCAATTCGAAAATCGGGTAATCAAAAACTACCTTAAATGTATTGATAACTCATAATGATAATTAAAATACAGGCACTAATTACTGCAAATCAATAAATCTTCTCTTTTGATGGAATTTTGCAATATCTAAAATATCTTTCTGTACAATAAAGCCAACAGTGATAAGACGCGTCAGTTTTTTACACATTACGATTAAATGCTCTTTTTATCATCTTTTGCCGACGACCAACAACAAAATTGAATTATCACTGGTTTCCTTTACTGTATTTCTTTAAATACAAAAACTGTCATTTTATACACAATTAAACTCAGTTATGTTCACTGTGTATTTATCTTATTTGACATTACAGACGCTGCAGGTTTTAGATAAGCATATAAAAAGGACAAATTCGAAAATAGACTCAGATGTTTCCATTTCTAGGATCGTTATTCTAAACTGGAAACATTATATGTCTTTAAAAAGCCACAAACGGAATTACTGATTTAACCTAACACTCTCCATTAGTTTTAAAATCATTAAAGATCCTGTTTATACATTTTCTTCCTCTGAAAGGAAGACTGAGTGTTTTTGATTGCAATATAGATAATGATAGTTAAACATGGAGGCCCACATTGTGAAAATATGTATACAATTGATATGCAAATGTTATAATATTGTTAAAAATTTGCAAAAATTATGTTTCAAACTTCATCTGCAAAAATGTTTGCCCACGTAATAACATTGACTGTAGATTTATCCCGAAAGTGCAAGAAAGCATATCCTAACTTAATAAAAAAAGGGTCACCATGGAACCATAATATTAATAGATAATTACACCAAAGGGTGACCAGGAAAGCACCAATCAAAAAACTTTTGGTTACAATACAAACATACCGACGCACGTTTAATTTAAGTTGTTGTTTTTGCTCTTTTTGAGTGTCATTTACTTGTCAATACATAATAAAAAATGCAATGGTGGAAACTATATTAATTTTTTAATTTTACTTATAAAAAATTTAATCTCTTGTGATAGCTTTAAAATCAAAACCAATATATGTCTAGTGTTTGGATGGACGCTCGAATGAAATTGTCCTTGTATCGATGCAAACTCGAAGAACAATCGCTATCTGTCACTATTCCTTTTGAGTATAGTATTAACACGTGTTTTACTATACTTCAGACAGTAAAGCATTACATCTCTTTGTATATATTGCATCGTGCTTAATAAGATAATTTACCTACTCAGACATACTTGTTTTTTGACCTAGACAAAAATGTAAAATGTTCTATTATGATTCTAGTACAAGAATATATCATTGAATAAACATGCAAACTAACATGTTGCTTGTTTACAATATCAGAAACTTTTAAATTTGTGTGCAATTTTATTGAGCGTATTTCTTTCTGCGTGTATCTTCATAAAAATTATTCTGTAAAAGCGTTTTAACAAAGCTGAGCGGTGAGGACATTATCCTTAAGTCTGTATGACAACTTATGTAGTGCTTCACAGTCTTGCCTATCTACATGCCTATCTACATAGAGAACAGCTCTTCAAATCTGTCAGATGGAATTTATTATTACTTAAAGGAAGGATCGCTTCTGTCGTATCTTCATCTAAATGTGTAGACATTCGATATTTAAATTTGTAAATGCAATATATAGAACAGAATGAAGTGGAAATCAGTATAGAAATATCATTTGCCTTAATTTAATAAATAATGTTTGCAATTTGTTTTATTTTTGTCGACGGCTTTTTTTCACAATGAATCTTTAATGATAAATTTTCAAATAAATTTTTTCTTTAAAGGATAGAAATGCGACTGATAACGATCAATATCAACGTCAGTGTTTACGTTTCTTTAAGGTCTTAATGCTTTTTTATTTCCACAAGAACATTGATTAACTACATAAGATTAGTGTACATCATCCTTGGATTTTATTGGCAGCAAATATGTTTCGCGAGCGGTGTTGTTAACTGGCTACACAAGAAAGGGTGGTTTGCTGCACATGTTATTTATCCAAATTTCTATGAACGAGTCATATGTTGTCTTTCCTATTACTGGATTTGACTATTCTCGACATGACAATGAATTACTCTAATGATATTTAGAGTAAGAAATTGTTTTTTTGGATTGGGCTCGCAAAACTTTCTTTTGTTTTTTGTTTATTTCGTGTTGTGAAAGTCCGGTCGGTTTTCTAAGTGTTTTGAGTATTTGTCTGATAAATATTGTATCACATTCACATCATATGAAATATTTTATTCTGTTTCAAAGATATATTGATAACTGAGCAATGGGCACAGCTAAATTACTGCCAATTAAGACATTTGGTCTAAATGTAGCACGTCGACGCAAATGGTGGCTCAAAATACGTAATTGGCTACACAATATTAGGCAGTACTGTAGATTGCAAACGCAACAATTTAAGTTATCAGTCAGCTATAACCCATCAATCATTATTCTGTCCCTGGCAACACTCAGTTCGTTATCACTCAGACCAATTCAATTGTCCTAATCTGTTTATTAATCAAGTAATAGATAGGGCGCGATCTGCCTGATATGTCGGTTATATTGGGCTGTTACGACTTAAATGTCAAGGTTAAGAAATATCTTTACTTAGCTAACAAAAGACTAATGCAAATTACATGGTAAATACATAATATGCGTTTTACCATTTTAATGAATACAACGCGTTCATTAGATGTGTATATATGCATATAAATATACATACATTTTACTAATTAAATACTTTTTGTTTTATATTAAACTTATTAAATTGACCGATATAGTTACATAATTAAAATGGCGACTTCTGGATAGGACTGATTGGACTGGCATGACTGATTGCTTACGGTTACCAAGGGTAATGCCGGATTCATGCTTTGCACGGATACATTTGTCAGCGATCATTAATCCATCATTATTCAGATATCGATCAGTCAAAGTGCAAATACTGTAACGATCCGCTGTTGTTTCTTAACCTAAAAAAAGAACAGCACAAAATATGAGATGAGAAGATGGTACACAAATAATATTAATTTAGTTGGTTATTCTGAAAACATCCATATATAGCGTTATCTTTAACAGAGTAAAAGCTGAACTATTTGGTATATAAACCAACATTATTTTATATTAAGTATATGTATATATTTCTATAATTGATTTTGACAGTATAGTTTATGTTGTTTAAAACCAGAGACAATACATTAAATTGGTTCCATTAAAATACATGTGAAGATAGCTTTATAAGGATTTTTTGTTGACAAAGCACTTTATATACGTTTTACAATAATATAAAGTAATTAATCATTTCAGTTGTAATAAATTCTGTCAGTAGTAAAATTTACACAAAAGTCAGAACGCAGCAGAAATTTTTGTTTATGTCATATTTTATTTTATTTAGCAGTTAAACTTAGTCATTATTATGACAGTTCCATTAGGTCTCAAATAAACAAATCAGTGGGCAGAATGTGCTACTAAAACGAAGGTTAGTTTGAAATAACCGTTGTTTTTTCTTAATATATAAATGCTAGAGAACTTTATAAAAAGTACACAGTAATTGCAAAGCAACATAACATATTTTAATAATGCAAAGATCTTTAAACGAGTCTTATATTAAAAAAAAATTAATACATTTTGTCACGTAACAAAATACTTTGCAATATTTTATCGCATAAATCTTCAAAACTAATTTGAAAATTAATAAAGTTTAAATAACCTGACATCATCTGTTCATCCATAAGCACATACGAAATTATCATCATTAAAGTGAACAAATCAACAAAAACAAATAGTATGTTTATATAATTTTTTTTAATATATATAAACCGTTGTTTAGGTTTATGAGTATAAATAAGAACAAGAACTAGCTTAAAGAAATGTTATTAATCATAGGAGCTGATTTAACTTACGAATAAAAACTCAGACCGGCAAAAATAGACACCAGCTTACGACCATTACAAATTGTAATGGCGATAACCTGTAATATATATTGTTGATATCTATAAAATACAATCTTCTAAGTCGAAATGCTGAAATACTAGTCATGAAACAAATTCAACACCTTGCACGACTTCTTATCTAATTTTCAGGCAGACTATTGCCCTAACGTCTTGTTCTTCAGCATATCTGTAACATTTTCATAATCTTCTCTTCGAAATCTATTGTGGATTCTCAAACTAAACTTAACCTAAATGATCCTTGTTCCCAAACAAATAATTCTCATAAGCAATCATTGTTTTTTGGCTCACTTTTTATATTTTTTCTTTATCTTTTTTCCTTAACGACAAATGTTTTTCACTGAGTACAAACAAACGCGACGTCTACTAAAACGATAAACATTTTGACGTTGAGCAGGTCAAAAGTACGGCTAAAATACTACAAGCAAAAATCGAAACAATTTTTAACACAGGAGGGGGGAGGATATATGGTGATCCATAAAGGTAAGTATATCTTGCTTTAATAGTGAAACCAAATGTGTTAGTTACTTGTATTCCAAATCGGCACTAATTTAATCAAAAGCAAGTAAGTCAACCAGGAATATTTGTTTTGTATTACACACGCTATATCCAATGTGAATCAAACTAATGATGGCAAAAATAATTAGGATTAAGACCGACTGTCAGAAAGCCTTCCTTTATGGTCTTTCAATAAAAACCAATTCCCTATTAAGAAAATAACAATAGAAATTGCAGACCAAAGAATATCAGAGAGCACAGCGGCCTGGAAACATACATAAACACCTAGGGGATCACTACTGCAGACAGGCTATTAAAGATCCGAGATAAAGTCTTCAAAAATGAATATAATGGGGGCGATATTCTCGACACAACAGACCTTATATACTGCACCAATAAGTAAAACAATAATTATGACGGTTATCAAATTAAAACAATTTACATAATAAGTGACACAATTGCTGTAAATACTTATTGTTTTGTATGTTTCTAATCTTATTTTAATTAATGTTATTTGATTTTAGGTTAAACAACAATTTAAGTAAATATAAATACACAGCTTTTTCCCGTAATTACTATACATTCTTATAAAAAACATATATGGTTTGAAAAGCTATAGTTTTATTGTTTGTAAGTTAGATATTTCAAAGTCGACAGCTTGCATGTTGCAATCTAGTCCGAGAATCCTCTGCCGTCCAACGCTTTTTCTTTTATGCGTGGGACGTCAGAGAGCTGTCAATAAGCAAACAGCGATTTTGCGACACGTGTCTAAGTCGGCAAATATCATCGTGTCCAGATGTTAACAAACATTTTCGTCCATTTAAACTATATATAATTAGCTTCTTTAGATATTTTTCTCTATGAATATACTCATGATACCTCTAATCGAGATGATTTAAGTCCATTTTGAAGCTCATTTCCATCGGTACCCTTACATTCCTACATTTCACTTTCATTTTGAACAAAAAGTCACGTGACAACAATGTGACTTAAATCCAGTGCTAAAATTAGCTTGATTAAATGAATGTTGATTATATTCATAGAGAAAAATATCTAAAGAAGCGAATTTTAAGTCAACACTTTGTTGTTACGATTGTTTTGCAACTTACGGATCACTGAGTTTCAGTGAACCAGTAATGAAGCGAGCAGTATCGTGAAAAACCCCGTTTGCGTCTATACCAATAAGGTTGACTGACTTAATGTGTGTTTAAGGTCAAGAGAGCAATGTTTCAGCTTTATTAAGGAAAAGACAAAAGGGAGAAGAACATCGGGAACAAAATTTTGAGTGCCACTGAAAATTTATGGAGTGAATTCAGTCTCTTGTAGCGGCTAAAATGGGTTTACTCATTTTGAAAACTTACAAAAGGTGCGAGCACTCTCCAAACACTTCATTCACTACAGTAAGAGGGCAACCAGGTTTTCTGTATTCTGATCAAACAACCTTCAACGAGAGGGTCTCTCCTATCCAACACATAATTTATTTCGGAACTTGAAGTTGAAACACTACAAGCATATAAAAGAACCTAGTGATACATCAATATGTCATTATAATTACACTTTAGACTAGTAAACCATAAACCCAGATTTTTAATAGGGTAAGAGAACATTATGTTTTTTTGACTTGTACGTTACTTTTATTTTTAATACGAATTTTTAACTTTCTGCTTTAATATTGAAATTGATTTTATTTTATTTGTTTAATGAACCTCTTAAAACATGTTTTTGATTCTCGTTTAACTAACAAAGTTATATGGAAAAACGTCTGTTATCTATTTTGAAGCCATTTACAGAAGTAGTGTATTTATATCTACATCATTGCGGCCCTTAAGATTGATGAAAAAATGTTAAAAAGAATATTTTATTTCACTAGTTTAGAATTTGTTGTATGCATCTCACACTTAAAATTTAGGAAAACAACTGTAAACATCTTTAACCTGCTTCTTTAATTTTAATCTTTACATGATTGAATAGAAAATTTAGGTTAGTGATTGATCAGTTAATCAGAAATTAAATTGGTCACGTCGGGCTAAAAATATTTGTATTATATTTTACTTTTTAAGATCCCTTTTCTACGCCTTAATGCTGGTAAAGAAACAAATCCACATGTCGGGAGCCCATCGGATTAAAAAATAGTTTTTCTGTAAAATATGTTGGGAAAAGTCTTTAGCAAGCATGTTATAAGACTTTATTATACTTCCCGCAAAAATCATGTATTTTTATTGGACAGTAACCATGTCTTAATTTCTACTGATTCCTAATTTAGCCGTGCACATGATATCAACGGGTGTTAATTCCTCGTGCTTTCCAACGGGCAATGTAAAAAAAATTAACACCCGCTCAGGACGAAGATTGCCGAACCGGAAAACTATCATTCGCTACAGCCGAAGTTTACGAATGAAATACAAAAATTAGCTCAAAAGTAGGCCTAAGTAAGAGGCTGACCTTAGTAAATTGGTGGCGTCTTTAATTTTAAATTATCACCAAATTTAGCATTGTTGAGAGCAAGCAGTTGACAACGGCCTCTTAATTATTTGCGTATTGGGGAAACTATTGACCTTTTTTGCTCTGACTCGGGCACCAAGTTTCGTTGAGTAATGGGAGACCCCTGAAAACGAGCGAAATCCTTTCACTTATATCACATTAAATTTTCGGGGTGTCATGTCAGATATAATTTTTCGCAAATTTAGAAAATTTAGAAAAACCGAAGGGTATTCGGGGAAACTCACAAACACCCATAAAATAGTCCAGAAATAGGCTTTGCGCAATCAGCTGAAAAATATCCAATGCATTTAACAAACTATATATATAAATTTATTTATCAATTCTGTATGAAATTGCTTTTTAAATGCAGCTCTAATATCTAAATTCCATTTAATAACAAATCCACTGTCCATGCTACAGCTCGGCGCAGCCAAATATCAAAATAAGAACTAATTTCCTCTCCCTCAGTCAAAGGTCATTTACAGAGCCGTTGTCAAATTGAAAACAAAATTTTTAATTTTTACACTTTTTACTGCATTTTATTTTTGTTCCCCATATTACGAGCAAATCTTCCAAGTTTCATCTCATTCCGAAATAAAATAAAGCCGTTTCAACCTGTTTTATGAACAAACTTTAACGCTTTCAATTGTTCGACTCAACACTTGATTTAAAAAAAAAATCAACAATTTTCATGTGTCATTATATCTATAGCTGGATGATAAGTTTTCGCTTTCGCAACCTATATATATATATATATGTCATAATAAACCATAGGAAGGCTATATCTTTAAATAATATCAATACTGAATTCCAAAGTTATAAAAATTTTACCTTTTTAAGAAGAAAAATGGGCACATTACTTATCTTTTATAACAAATTTTTACATTTACTTTCTAATTTTTGTATTAATTGCACATTCAAACATTCTTTAACAGTATTCAATGAATAAATCAAATAATTATGGTTCAAAAATGGGTGTACATTTGTATTTACTAAAATTCAACTGATTATTAATAGGTTAATAGCAATATTTCCAAAGAAGTTTCTTAAAAAAGAGATTTAAACAGCCAGGAGTTTTGAAATACCCTTTATGACATCATGCAAACTGTGACGTCATAATGCAATGATGTTGTAACAGTGGTCATATTATAATCCAAATCTCTTCAAGTTTCTGATGTTTATTATTGATGTATATATTACATAACAGTAAACAACCCTACAAATATAATTATACAACATATAAACAAGACATTCACAAGACATATTAATCAGACGTACAATACATACTAAATTAATAAAATTGTAAATCTTTATTTCAGATTAAACCTTTATAGGTTTACCAGTTACTCTACTTTATGCTAATTAAATCATAAAGTTACAATTTACTTTACACAAATATAAAATTACATTGAAAGAATTTAACAAACAAAACACATAGACAAACATAAAAAATTACCTGTCTATGGGACCAGGTTGTACATCAGTGAATTACATAAATAATGGTATCAAGATTTGCAATCGCAATTATTTCTCTCTCTCCCTTTCAAGACAAAGAACAAAGAATAAATATATACATTTTTAGGCGGGAAAACTACCTAACCAACCACAGATGAAATCTTAGAACTATACAACCAATTGAAAATCTCCATTCAAACACACCTTTGACTAATACAGACACAACTGAGTACTTCTAAGAATACCTGTATACAAGAAAGCATTTTATATATACAAGTAATAATTTTCATTTTTAACATTTATAACAATTACATTTTTCATAAAATAAAAACCACAAAAATACACACTATCACAATGTTGTAACCATATATTGTAAACAAGTAAACATCAGTACACGAATTTGAAATAAATGGTGAAAGCAAAAAAAAAACATGTTTTTAAAATTAGTAACCGAGTGAATTTATTGTGTACAAGGTCCATTGCTACCAAATGAAACCACTCCACCTACTTATATGTCACTTTTATATATGAGCGGCGTCATTCATAAAGGGACCTTAGTCTAAAAATTTTCGAAATTGAGATTTTTGCAGAATTATGATCCTGATATATCGAAATAATCAAATCTACAGTTTTATTTTATTCTCTCAAAGTTGAAATCCGTAAAGTATATGAAATCGGAACTCACTACTGCCTGACGTTGGTCAATTTTCCGGCGTTTTATCATAAACGACGTAGACGTCATTCAAAGGAATGACTGTTATTTCCAATTTACCGTGCATTCCAGTTAATCAGTTCTTGCAGTAATCATAGGACTTCAATTACTTAAATTTGCATCTGTTATCATTTATTTTACCAAAACTTATAATTTACTGTATTACTCAATTCGGCAATGTTCGTGCAACTCATTGTACAATGTTATATAGATCATCAACAAATTCCGTGTAATTGTCCTATCTCGTAATTTACTTCGGAAAGTGTACTGTTCGAATACTTTGTAAATAATTTACAATCATTAAAGAAAAACAAAATTTTAATATGAGGATGAATTTTCCCGGACATCTTAATTGTATATACATTAATTGAAGTATACATTAATTGAAGTATACAACTCTATTTAAAACATACTATTAATTAGAACGAATAATCGTACCTTGGTTTTTTTTTTTAATTTTTTTTTTGGCAAGGGTGCGAATTTAGTCCCATTACTCGTAAAGAAGCAGAACGGGAGTAAATCACTCCCGGCACTTTGATGTCCAAAAGAAGTTGCATATGCAATCAGACGTATTCGAACTTGATATCTTTCGACAGTGCCACCATTTTTTTTATCGGTTTCGTGTTTAAAATCGATCTTTATTGATAACGTGATGATAGTTATTGCCGTTTTGAATAACGCGCTGTGCGTTGTGTATTAATTGACATTCGTGTCTCTTTTTAATTACGTTTACTACATGCAGAACATTGAGAAACCCGAAACTGAATGGCTTGTTGCATCATATGTAAAATTAATAGATTCTTACTACGGAATGGTTGTTATAGTATATATGCAAATTAGCACGTTAATAATAAAATTAGGTCCCATTATCCATATACGGAAAAATGATCAACATAGCATTTTCCACGTGTATCTTGAAAGACGAAAAAGGAAATTTCTTCAATAAAAATCGTTTCCCGTTAGTTTCGCAATGTTTAAAGCTTAAAGTAAAGAAGATGAATATTGTATAAATAGACCGAAGTTAGAATTTTTATTTGCTACATTACGAGCAATAGGACTGAATTCTGCCGTTAATCATCCTCCCAAGTCAGGGGTTCTGAGTCCGCGTTCGCTCCATCATCATGATGGAGCGAACGCGGACTCAGAACCCCTGACTGGAGCGAACGCGGACTCAGAACCCCTGACTGGATCGAACGCGGACTCAGAACCCCTGACTTGGGAGGATGCCGTTAATTCGACAAATCACAAAACTAACTTCGGATTATAACGGCAGTAAAATTCGGCCTAACTATTAATTTGTCTCCGTTTACGACTTTTCAAAGTTTGAATTTTTGTCAGTTTGTTTGAATGAGGGTTAAGGTCAGTTTTAGTCATTTTTCAGCTAGATCACGGCGTCTAGTTTTGTAATGACCAAATAAAAAATATTGAAATCTACGTATGACTTTGTCCTTAAGATTTACAAAGAGGTATCATATTGGAGATTTCTCGAATTTGAATAAACAAATTTCAACGAAATTCAAATATGTACAACTTTAATTTAAAACATAAAATTTGTATATGACATAAACTGCTAGTGGTGGAAAAATCCCAATCATTGTGGTTCTTTGTTAATTCAAACTAGATACTATCAATAAATATCATTATCTGTAAAAAACATTCAGGTATTTATATTTCACAGTTCATAATTTCTGTATACGTATGCAAAAGTATATTGCATAAGATGAAAGCTTTTGACGTTTGAGTGGCTATTTTAAGTAGATCATAAACATTTTATATAAAATTTCAAATGGTTGTCTTCTTTTTCCTGTCTAATGATTTTTAAAAGCTAATCTAGACAGTATTCGTATATCTCATTAGCTATGAAAATATGCAGCAATTTATTCACAGTTTATAATTTATGTGACTTTTTAAAACTAGATTATGCATATTTTATTTATTTAATAATTACTCAGTGAAAGACAAGAAATCAACAAAAATTTACTCAAAACGAAAAAGATAAC
This sequence comes from Limnoperna fortunei, assembly GCA_944474755.1. NCBI lineage: Eukaryota > Metazoa > Mollusca > Bivalvia > Mytilida > Modiolidae > Limnoperna > Limnoperna fortunei. Next base: position 26,442,008 of record OX104122.1, read on the forward strand.
ACTTTCTTTCTAATTACATGTACATGTATTTTAATAGGTCACAAAGAATATATCAATATGGTTTGAAAGCGCATTCAGACGGAAACATAATTTAGTATTGGCAATCCAGATATATAAAATATGCATGATTATTTTTCAAAAGTAAACTTTAATCCGCTGTCGTATTATTTTTTAACTTCCATGAAAATCTAGCTAACCTTTGGATTAATGATTTTATTCATTGATTGGTTGCTTTACGTCCCGCGAGCAGTATTTCAGTTATATTCAGTACAAGAACAAGACAAACAATGAACCAACCGGAAAAAGGGATGGGACATAGGGAACACAATTTTGACTTCCCCTGGAAAAGTATGGAGTATGGATAGGGGTGGACAATTCAGCCCCCTGCAGCGGCCACTGCGAGCCACTCCTTCTGGAAATCTGCAAAAGGGGTCACCATCGTGCATGCAGCGTGACACTCTCCAAACACGTCACCCACTACGGTCCGCGGCCAGGCCCTCCGCACCATGACCTGAGACTCCAACGAGAGAGCCTGTCCCATCCACCACCCGAGGACGCCCCGGGACGTTACACGGGTTAAGTACTGGGACCCCATGTATAATCCCAGTCATTTGGATTACCCATTTTTTAAAAATACGTGTGTTTAAATATCTGCTGCCACTAACATGGTGGCAGCACAACTAATGAATAAAATTAAGTTAAATATCAACGCAATTTATATTAAAATTTCTATAGGAATAAAGGAATCATGTTTGACAGCGGTTTTGCATGTGTGTATAATTTGTGTTTAAAAGTTGAAATTCCACTTTATGTCACAGTCCAACGAACCACCTTTCAGGTTAACAACGATCGCGCTTTTTAAATAGAATTAAGTTATAAATTGCTGAATTTGTTATAAAATTTTCAATTGGAATATATAAGCCGCATGTCATCAGGTGCTACAAGTTGAACACAATTTAGAATTATAGTTAAAAAACGAATTTAGTCGAGAAAAATCCTTCCGTTTGAATTACATTGATATGTTAATTCGTTCAAAACTTATAGACAAAAACTTTTGCTGCAAAAATATAGCAAGAAACTATCCCTGTTTTTCTCATTTCCGTAGATTAGGGTCTCCCGTCTCTCTGAAACTCATTTAACGTGTTCTAAAAAGTCCGAAAAACTCATTGATTAAAATATCCCGTTTTATCCATTAGGAAAACTTGCGATAGTCATTTTCCATCAAACAACATTCTGTCACTTTACCACAATTGATTATTGTACTTATCTAAACCGTAAAATGTTTTTGCAATTATAAAATTTGAACATGTTACTGTCTTGAGTAGATATATATCGTAATCAATTCTGCGTGGAGTGCTAGAATCTCTATATACTCTCCCAAAAAAGAAACGCAAAAATTTTTTTAATTTTAAAAATGATTTTTTAAGTATAAATTGATGACATTTTACCGATGACTGCATTTAATTCAATCAAGCTTGTTAAAACCTGGTACTCATGTAGAAACATTCTAGAGGCTTGACAAAAATCAGTTTGTTTTGCACGTGCAATTCATGGGTGATTTGTTAGCGGGTAGTGCTGGTATACAAACTCGGTTACTTCTTTTCTTACGCAGTAGTCTAATTGACATCTGACGACGAAAAGTTATGCCGAGGTTTGACGCTGCTAGCCGGAACATCACTATCGGTCGACTCCAGGCTAGTTAATCATAGACTGAGTTTGCAAGACACATCAATGTTCACCGCAGCACGATTTGTCGCCTGTGGGAGCGGTGCCAGCAGCTTGACACTACAGAAGACAGAATTCGCACAGGGTGCCCACGCATCACTAATAAAGACCAGGATCGGTACATCAAGCTGTTTCATTTACGCCACAGGACCGTTTCTGCGTCAATTTCTGCTAATAACATCCCAGGCATGCGAATAATTTCTACCCAGACCATCCGTAATCGATTACGAAACAACAGATTGCGCGCTAGACAACCATACATTGGAACCACCTTGAGACGCCAACATTGCCAATCAAGGGTACGATGGTATAATATTGTTCGAGATGGGATCTGCGGAACTGGAGAAGGGTGTGGTTCAGCGACGAATCTCGCTTTTTGCTAGAAAAGAGAGATGGCCGAATTCGGGTCTACAGATGACGAAACGAATGATTTGCACACAATTGTGTCGTTGAAGTCAACAATTTCAAAGGAGGCAGCGTGATGATGTCGGCTGGCATCTCTTACGCCAGAAAAACACCCTTGGTTCATATTCCAGGCAACTTTAAGGCAGTTCGATATCGTTACGAGATTCTACAGCCTCACTTATTGCCCGCATTCGATGTCCATAGGGAGGTATTTTAACATGATAATGCCAAAACGCATACTACAAGGATCGTTATTGACTTGAGCAGCAGAACGTACATGTTATGTGTTGGCCTTCACGGTCACCAGATCTAAACCCGATTGAGAATGAACTCGACCACTGCAGGACAGCATGCAATTCATGTTGAATGGCAAAGAATTCCTTGGGCTCGATTACATCGATTAATTCAGTCTATGCCCAGGTGTATAAAAGCTGTTATGCTGGCAAACGGAGGAAATAATAAATATTGTTCCATACTGCGCATCCCAATGGAAAATTTACATTTTTGGTAAAAGTAAACCGTTGGCAACATTCCTTCCACGTGATAGTGTTCTGTGTGTTTTATTTCTGTTGCAATTTATAATTAAAATTTATGAAGTAAAACATAATTTTTCTTATGTTGCGTTTCTTTTTTTGAGAGAGTATATAATTTGACAAGGCTAATATTAGCCAACGACTTTTTCAATGTGACATGTTACATGCTCTTCTAATTCATCTCCTTTTTGAGTAAAACTTAACACCTGTTATGTTGAGTTCTGTGTGTGATGCCTATGCGTATTTGAATAATTGAAATATTTTATTCAAATTAGCACAATTAAAAGGACTACGAAATTATGTAATTTCGATGAAAATACATTTCAAATGACATGTACTCAACTTTGCTAATAAATTATGCAACACATAAAATATATTGTTTATTTTGCGTTCGATAAATATTTTCAATGTGTTGTTTAACGTCAGTTTTAACGTAACGTTTTATATACCGCTAAGGTCCCTTTATGAATGACGGCGGTCATATATATGCGCATATCCTGGCATATTCCATCTACATGTGCACCCCCCCCCCCCCCCCCCAACAAACAATGTTTGTAATCTCAGGAAGACATTTCTATGATTGTATTTCTAAAATAGGAATCAGATTATTATCTTCTAATTTTGTTCTTTAAATATGGATCAATTTCATATATTTACAATAAAAGCTTCATTTTATAGTTTGTTTACATTCTTCAGTGCCTACAATTATCTCCCTTGGTTGACAAGGTTTTAACTTTATTAGTGTCTATTTTGTTATTTGCTAAAAGGTAGAAATATGAATGTTGATTACAAGTGTTTACCCTTGGTAAAATGAAGAATTTGAGGAAAAATGCTGGATTTAAATACATCTTGTAGAAATGGCCATACAATCATAATTTGTTTGTGGGGAAAAGTGCGTGCTAGATTATGACCCGACTCTATCTGTTGCTACTGGATCAGTTTTTCAGACAAAAATCAATGATATAAATAAAATACAAACCATATTTTACTGGCTTTGCATGCTTTTTTGGTAAACAGTATCATGGATTTGGTTGAAAGTACATTTGTGAGCAATATCATATAGAACCTTATCTCGGTGAATGCGTATAGGCACTATATTTACTTCAGGCAATAGTGGGTTAAACCAAATTTTATGGCATGCCAAAACTACCGATTACATTACTGTAGTATGTGAGTTGGTTAATTGATCAAAATGGTTGGTATCATATACCACTTGACGGTAGTAGGTGTATCCCACGAGCGTAGCACAATAATTGTACACCGAATTCAAAAATTGGAAAAAACTTTCTGCAAGTAAAGTCCGGAAAGTATTAATTATGCCAGCAAGATTTCAAAATCAATGGTATTAACAATATTGTAGGACAGTTGATTCACTGTAATGTCGACTTGCCTCCTTTTCCTTTATAGCACTGCCTATGTTTGTAATTAAACGGTCCTGAACATATTTATATCAATAAACAAAAAAAGCTGAATTTTATACTAACATTTTTAATTCAATAAGTTCTGACCGTTCTATTTAGACGTTATCATCTCTATTAGATATGTCTAGTATGAACTAAGCAAAACATTCGTGTAAACATCCGCGGCATTGTCCAAAACGTTAAAAAGATAATTCAACAACTTAATGTTAAATGCTAGTATTTCAAGGTATCCATTAGTCCCTTGGGTTCACATTTCATTCCAGTTTAGCATAAATGTTATGACAAATCTTCAAAACAATTTATTGAAAAATTGTTCCACTCGTCGTTCAACAGTGTTATAATAACGCTACGTCAGAACATATCCTTCGTAAAAAACACTATTCGTTACAGCAAGATTGCAAACTGCTTAGCAGACTTTATATTAAGATAAATGCCTAACAAAGCTCTGCTCTATTTTTAACATGTGTTGTAGACTTGTATCTTTGAAAGGTTTTAAAAGTTGAAAATAAAAAAAGGTTTAGTTGTTGTAATAATATCACCAACCTTCACATTGGCTTTCCTCTGGAGGGTAATAATAAGGTGTTGTAGTCCAGACTGTCAAAAACAATATGACTTTAATATTAAATCGTAAACTTCCTATATTTTAGCTTTATTTCAACCAAAATCTATGTCTACGAGTTGTTGAATCTAAAAATGTCCAATGCATCATATATTCCTATGGAAAACGGGAATTTTATGGGGTAGTTTTATGTGTTTGTCCTTTTTACATTTAAAGCTGCAACTGCTTAGCCTTCCGAATTTCTACACAGTTTTTGTTGTGTCACTGTTTGTCAAAATTAGTTTTCTGCGTAAGTCTTTTGTAGTTGTCTTTTTATAATATGATTCGAGTTTTTTATCCAGTCGTGTTATATCTTAGGATTCTTTCATTAAAATAACTTTTAATTTGTTTATTATATCATACAAATTCAAAACAAAGCAAAACATTTTCGTTTTTACATTGAAACATAAACAATAATTTGTAGTCGAGCACTTTTTATGTTTATCGTAATGTCTGCTGTATTTCTCTCTATACAATGAATAAGTAATGCATTGTATAACCTGGCATCTGTTATGACATTTTATTTATTAAATTTTAACAATTTGATCAGTTTAAACTAAAAACTGGTATTTGTTAATAAAGGTTGAAATGATTTTTAGTGTTAACATAGCGTAAACGTAAAATTCAATTTGGTGTTGATTAGATGGGCTTGACTCTTTAACTTACTTCTGTCGAAATTCTTTTGATAAAGGTGTTCTTGTCTCCTTTTTATTTGAATTTGTGATGAAATTGGCTTGTCTTACTTACTGCTTTTAAGGATTTTAAATATAATGATTGTTATAACAAAATACATAAGAACTGTCAAAAACCTTCATCCACAAATCAAATACAAGAAACTGGCAACCTTTAGAACCAACAACAAACCATGAAGCAATAGTCCTGACTTAGTACAAGCATTAAAAATTAATGTTTGGTTGGTTAAACTGCAGTGTGTAAGTTGGTCTGTTGATGAAAAAGGATGGGTATCATACACAACAAGTCAGTAATTCATGTATAAATTTGTAGTGAGGAAATATTACTATTTTGAAATCGTATAAGTTGTAAATTCTTCTACTGAGTTGTCGTCATTTTCGAGGTGTAAGTCTAAATATGATAAAGCTGCTACCGTGTTTTCTTAAATTTCCAGCTCTGAAGGATATGTTAACAAAAGCCGCTCAGCAAGTTGAGTGTAATTTTTTCAAAAGATATCTTCAATATCTATGCGTGAAATAAAAGGACCTAGCTTATCCTACCTTTTAATTCATGAGATTAAAAATCATTTTTCTTAAGAAGACAGGAACAAATCACGGCAATGAGTGAGGCTAAGTTTGTTCCCATTGAAATTCCGCTAACCTTACCGAAAGAGACATCAAAGTTACAAATATTTTGTCGTTTAGAAAATATTGCAACCGGTTTAGTTTTTCAATTAAAAAATAAGTATTGTTGTTACCTACATCTGCATATTCGTAAGGGTATGTTAAAGAAAGCGATCCGCAAGTTGAGAGTACATCATCAATATATTTTTTTTTTAAATTACAGGACATTGCATCTGCTTTAATTGGTCTTTATAAGATGTTGAAAAAATTCAGTTTCATAAGAATACTAAATCAAAGCAATCGGCAAGGAGTACCGCACAGTTTGTACCCGTTAAAAATTCTGATTTAATGTTGATATACACAGCAACGTTACAAATAAGCTGTGAATTAGAAAATGTTCCCAGTACTGGTTTGTTTTTCAATAAAGAAAAATACGTTTTGTTATTACCTAAAACTAAATATTTGTAGGATATGTGGGAAGACGGATTTTTAATCAAAGGTTCTAATTTATAATATTTTAGATAGCGATGATCTGGATTTTAATTTGACCAGAGGTTCTATTTTAAGAATCTACGTATAATTGATATTACTTCTTGAATAAACAGTTTCACAGTGTTTGTGTTTTTCTTCTTTTACTGCAAACAACATCTTAGTCAACTGTATTGACAACATTTTGGTAGATGGGGCGGCTAAGCGCCATTCCTTGTAAAGATTTTTACGTACTTTTTGGAATTCATTACAAGTTTGGTAAGTCTTCTGACTCCTTATCGTCAGGAATATTTGAAGTTCAGATCATCTCTTTACAACATATTGTGCTTCTTAAGATTAGAAGTTAGAAGTGTGATCATATTTCTTTTAAAATTACTTCCGTGATGAAAGCTGTAATATTCTAACGATTCATCGTTCAGCATCTGATTGTCAAAATAAGATTGCGTCAATGACATCTTTTAAATAACATAAAACTAAATTGTATATCAAGATGTTATACTTTTCAAATACTTATTTTATTTAAAAGTTATTTATGTTATATAAGATTACTATATGTTTCATCAATTGCTAAAAAAGGTTTTATTTCAATTTAATGTTATAAAAGAAGGCGCCCAGTTGTAATAAAACATATAAAAAATATAAGGACATGGCTATTTTTAAATAAACCGAACGCACCACATAAACAACAAAAAACATTTGCCGAACTAATAAACATATTAGTATGAAGTATGTTAAATGCTTTTAAAGCATATTTTTCTACACTAGTGACATCTGGTCCGTCACTAGTGGTCAAAATATGCGTGACTCCACGTACAAGAGTAAAGACAATAACTGAATTTAGCAGTATAGGTTGTAATAAAAGTACAATGTGCATGAAATTAAATGAACTTAACAAATATAATAGTGACGACGTTTTCAGCATTTTTTAAGATAGAAGACTAAAATGTTTACCCTTTAAGTGAAATTTTATTATAAAGCACGCCAATGTGAAACCTTCTAAGTTTCATTTCAATCTTGCATTCGATCGTACAATTTCATTTCTAACAAAGGAATTAAGAAGCCAGTACTAATTTCTTTGACACATTTTTAAAACACACCCTTAAACCTATCACAAGCCAGCAATTAGGTCCTTAATTTGACACCTTAGCATTTAGTCAAAAGGAAACAAGCTAACTGTACAACGAACTTACGTTGACTCTTAAATTACATACAGATCTCAAGTAAACGATGCAAAACAATTCCGACTAAAATAAACAGATTCACAGAGTAAAATGTACAAGAAACACATTGCACTAACAAAATTTAAATGAACAATATGAGTTTGAACTCTAGCATGTATGGCTGGCATCAGAATACTTTAGATCCGTCTAATAAACATTTATAAGTTCTAATGTGTCCTGCCTTCTTTAGATGCAAATTATATACAATGTCTACAATTGACAGAAAACGTTAACTTTTTCTAAACATCAAAACAACTGTATACATCATATTTATACAATTCTATTTGAAACAATGCAAACGTATTTCAAATAATAAGTGGTAAACAAGTTTTGTCATGATTTTCAAAATCTTACATAGTTTCGCACACCTTTTGATTATATCTCCAATAAATATTTTATAATAATCACAACAAATAATTAAAATGTTTAATATGTCAGTGAAGTTTTTTCCATTATGTACGTGTAAACTGCCTCAGCCGCGGGATGTTGTTATGGAATTTTGGTTTAAAAGGATCTTCAACACCCTAATTATTCGGCGTTCTAATATTTTTTTGAACGCAAAGGCTGAGTTTCAATATAATAAATTTTTTTATTACTTTAGTATGTTTGATGAGAGATTATTTCTTCTGTTCCTTTATGATTTATGACAGATACTTGGATTCTTATCGATCTATCCGCTTAAAATGTGTCCAACTATAATAATATCGTAAGGTCACAAATTAATAATAAACGTAGACACGACAAGTCAACGATAACTGTATTTATGTCTACTTAGAATCCATCGTGACAACAATGCATTAGAAGATCAGGGCGATAATGTAATCCAAAAACTATTATGCCATTTCTATGGACACAATACATATAACTTACCATCTAATGATTTAATAAAGACATCAAGTCGTTATTTGGAACAAATACTGGGTAATGACTCCTGAACGTATAAAAATCTGCAATGTAATTGTTTAGAGTCGAACAAGGTTAACAATGCAATCGCTAGACTAAGTGTAAAATAGTAGACAATAAAAATAAAACAAAAACTAAAAAGGTGTCAATTAAATCCGCAAGTAGAACATTTTTGCTTGTTTTATTGCTTTGATAAAAAGATATGTAACTTGAAACTTTAACATTTAATCAAACGGCAATTTCTACATATAGTACATATTTGAAGATGTTATACAATACAATCGAGAAACAATAACGATATCAGTATATACAAAATACAACATAATATCAAAATAGTCAAAATAGTATGTCTACGGACAATACGTAAATTCTGTAATTTAGAACCTAATGTACTAAAACGTTTTGCATAAAAAGATTTCTCCCTGCTAAAAGGAACTGCATATACACTATTAGAGGATTCTGAGGATTTTAAATTACGTTTGAACACTTGATGGTATAGTGTTCATTTATATATGGTGGTGCGTTGTTAACAGAGTAGTTTTAAATTTATGTAAACATTTTAGAACTGAGACGTGCCTTAATTGGAAACCCGTGTAAATCAAATAAAGCTCGTTTAAAACAATACTAAATATAACACCACTTCACCGCACCTATTTGTAATTCTCTGAAGTTTTGCCAAATTAGTTTGCGAAATGTCATAAAGAATACTGTTACAATGGTCTAAATGTGATATAACTAAAGAAAGAACAAGCGGGTTTAGTAACAAACTATTTTCAAATTCTCCTTATCTTAAAATAATTTAACACCGGGATACCTTGCATGTTTTAAATTCAATATTATCACTAAATATACTTGTAGTCATTAGCAAATCCGTACTCGGAAATAGATGGAGGTACAGTGTCGAAAAGAGTTCCTTTGTACATCAAGAAAAACCATCGACCGAGAGAGCTCTCTCGGATGACACTGCATCCAAATTTCCGCCTTGAAGACACATTCCAGATGATACTTACTAGACACATGCGCGATCTCAAGTATGACTCGACAAAAATCAGTGCAGATCCACAAACGCTATACTGACTATCAAGAACTTTCATATCGTGGTCAACAGGGACTATACCTAGTTGTGTACAAAATGGCCCATCCAGCTTTCCTCAGCCTATTTATTGTTCGTTTCCTTAGTTTTGTCCTTCATATATCTTGCATATAGCTCGCTGAACGCAATCATTTAATCAATCAATAAACTTTGCAATTTTATATTAATCGAAATGATATTGAACCTGTTAATTACCAACAAGATCGAATAAAATTAATTATCCTAATTTTCACATTAATATTTCGGGATTTATTTCTACCTACAAATAAATGTGTTGTTCCTTCTTCTGAAACGTGCTTCATGGGCATCAACCTAAATTGTAACTTTCAGGTCGTCTACATTGTGATTAAAAAGGGTAAACTGATCTACAGGGTAATCAGTCATCCTCTCTTTGTGTTTTAAGATTATATATTTAGACTGTAGTATAACTTAAATTACATTTTGCCACATGAACAAACATAATTGTCTTTTCAAGCGGCTCTATTGCTGTGTCCTATCGTTGGACAATAGTCAAAGATTAGACACACGAGCTATATATTTCATGAGTTTTATTTTCATGTTGTTTCAAAACAATTTTTACAAGCATTTTACTTTGCATTGTTGTACTTAAAGGGATATTAAATTTACTAAACATATTTGATTACTGTACATGGTTTAGAAGAGTATCCATCATTGTATGTATCTTTGAGCACATTTGATTTTAATTTGAATCACTTGAAGTCAAACGCAAACTAACAGGACATAAACGACCATACTAAAAGAAATAGTCATACCACCTTGTAAGTTTTTTCATATCTTTGGCATTTAATTGAAGACAGACAGTTTACCTTTGACGAAAGGTTTCATAAAATGGCGACCCATTTTTTAAACAATTGGTTGCTAAAGCATTATTTAATCGACACTGTTTTCGTCCACTTTCGGACACTTTATTTTAGCTGACAACATATTCAGAACCAAATGATCATCATCCTCATGCTTTAGTAGTTTTTTTTATTTCTATGAATTCAGCAATATTTGAGATATATTATGCCTTCCAGTTTCTATTGAGAACCTTAGCCGAAGTACACATACCTTTAAAGGGAAAACTAGGAATCCTTGTCAATAAGTTTGAAGTCTAGCATATTCTGCCGGCAGTAAGACAGTATTTTAAATATTTTAAATGCTCGAATTCGAAATCTCCGTGTTCAGAAATCAGTGCTCAAATTGCCGATGACTAACTTCCTTAACCACTCAAAAATTATTTGATTTTTTGACTGATTTATTGAATGTGTTCTAAACGTTCATAGCGAGATATATATGACCTGTGTTCTGAGGAGAACAAGTTTGCAAACAATAAATCAATGGCGAATAGGGATGAACCAACGGTAACAAAGTTAAAAATGCATTGGAAAAAATATGTTTACTTACATCACCTGGAGAGGCACTGGGCAGCTCGGACGGTCGAGTACTGTAAACCCTCCTCGTGTTGTCCCAGATAAAAATTTAGTTATAGGCTTCGATGCGTGCGAGATTTGATTTTAATATACATGTATTTTTATCATGGATGATACACTTATGGTGAAATCCGTTTTAGTATTTTAAATTGAAGTGGAGATTCGTTGTTAGTAATAACGTGCGACCTTCAAGACAAATGTGATAAATTATTATTAAAGTCCTGAATTAAAATATGTGAATTAGAGATATATCTGACAACAGCATCAATCATATATAGCATCAACATACGACTTCTATCAGATCTTGGTAGTGTAATATCGATTCATAGAGATTAGGAACGATATTTTGTCAGGTCTGAAAAGTAATGGAAATGTTACATTCATTTGAGCGTTTATCACGTCCTATAGGTATGTTACTGTCATATTGCGAAATTTCATAAATTATCTTCGTGTCTTTTGTCGGAAATTTTTCTGATTAAAAGCCTGGATAACCAAATATATTCACTATCGTTGTAAAACGAGCATTACAAAGGTTATAATAATATTATCTAAAAGTTACCATATCTTGATGTTTTAGTACTTTAAATATCATGTATTTTATAGATTATATCTCCAATTATCAAATATTATCAAACATCAGAGTTATTGATAAAATAACCAACACACTCTGGGTTAAAGGCCATATTTGTCAAAACAGAGTTAAGTAGCAGAATTTAAAACGTTGAAAATGAAGTAATTGTAACACCTATTAAAAGCATGTATGATTGTCATGGATATTTTAATTTTCAAAATAGTTTCACGAGACGAGAAAAGCCAATAACCATTTGTTTCCCGGACATTTCGGACTATATACATTACTGAATATTGTGTCATAATTTATTCTAGAATTTCTGAAATTGAATAACTTTAAGATCAACTGAAACCAGTTAGTTCTAATCATGTACAAGAAAACAACTAAACACTAATACATCAAACTATTGGGAAATGATACAATCCTGTTTGATACAAAGCCACAAGAAACAAAATGACAAACAACAAAAACTAAAGGTAAGTTGTGCCTGCCTCTAATTATACAAATGTTGAATAACACATCGCCATGTTCCACGTCCTAACAGCGACCGGCCTGAAAAATTGGAAATCGATAATTTTAAGATCTGGCATAACGTACGAACACGATTAGATTTTTACTTGTTTCTGATTATATATTTTACAAATAGTTTTAAAACAATATAAGAGATCCTTGTTTTACTAAAATGTATACCTTCAGTTCGAGATGATAACACAACTTTTTAATATTTAATTAAACATAATGTTATTATAATAATTATTTGCTGTGTTTTTATTCGTTTTGGTGAACAATTCATCAGAACGTTATAATTTCTAAGCTCAATCCCTCCCTGGCAAGATTTGAGTCCATTATTGGTTTAAAATTATAAACTTTATCAGAAACTAACAGTAAATTGAAGGTGCTGCAAGTGTTCATGTGTCTATAATTCTCCGCATAATATGCAAAAACTTAAAATCTGTAACTCAACAAATTGTTCAGTTCTAAGAGATACTAAAAGAAGCTGTGTGCGTTAGTTAAAAGGAAAAATTAAGTAGAACACATCTTTAATAATGACAATGTCTATTAACTGGGAAAGTGCATAAAAATTAATATGTTCTTACATACGTGTTTGGAAAACACAGTGTGATATTTTACGAGTGATACACATTTAATGTCTTTTTCGCAAAATGAGCTCAGTGGAACGAGCTAAAAGCCATAATAAATTTCTACGTGGAAAATCACAGGGCTTTCCTAAACGCGCACGAAAATAACTACTTCTTCCCTAAACCAACTATCACATCACATATACACTTTCCATTGTTTAATATCCGACATTTAATAAGAACGCCAAAATAAAGAACGTTGAACATGAACATTTTTATGTTACCATACCAAAAGCCTTTTTTTCAGTCCTTTAGATTGAATGACGCAACGAGTACAGATGAGTGGGCGTGAGCTCGATCATCTGAACCAGACATCGGCCATTAGCGGAAGAAAATTAAGGACTCGCACCGCAGTTTTATTGTACTATAATGCAGATATAATTCGATGAATTTCACAAAGATGATTTATTTTGCGTTTTATGTACGAAGGCTATGCTTTAAAAAGATTTTCGCAATATTCTTTTGAAATATTAATACTGTTCAAAACTAGAGGCTCTTAACAGCCTGTATCGCTCACCTGACTTACAAAAAAACTTTTTGAATTTCCAATCAGCAGCAATTTGTAGGACAGTTTCTGAGAAGAAGCAGTTTTTATGTTTTCTCATAGGTTAGTATGTTAAATGATGTTCCTTGGTGGCAGCAATCTTGTTTTTTGGATCAAAACAAAAAACTCAAAATTAGTAGAGGACAATACAATATCACATATCCTTCTGCAAAGCGGTTTGTGAGAAAATGAATTTTTAAATATCAGCCAATGAGAAGGCATTTGCATTCTGGCAGCCATGTTGAATTTCCTATCAGCTCGAAAATCTTTAAAAAATAAGATTACTATCTAAGATTCAGTTCTGCATTATTTGGTTTAATTGTGAGGAACAGTTTCAGAGACGAAGCTGTTTGTATAGTTTTCCCAAAGGGTCCTATGTTAAGCTGTGTTCCACGGTGGCAGCCATCTTGGATTTTGGATCACCACAAAGAACTCAAAATTTGTACAGGACCATCTAAGGTGCATTATTGCAATATTTCAAATCAATCTGCCATGCTGTTTGTAAAAAGAAGACTTTAACCTTTCAGAACCCATTAGTGGCCCTGGAAGCCATGTTTAATTTGCAATTGGCTCGAAAAACTCAAAATAATAAGATAAATATCCATCCATCATTTATTCATAATTTTACTTCATTGTATGGAAAAAGTTGTTTGAATGTTTTTCCCATAGGGTCTTATGTTAAACTAAGTCCTGCGATGGCGGCCATCTTGGATTTTGGATTGGCACAAAAAACTCAAACTTTGGAGAGGAGCATCTAAGGTACAGTTATGCAATATTTCAAATCAATCTGCCATGCGGTTTATGAGAAGAATTTAAAAGTTCAGCCAATCGGAATGCATTTATGACTCTGGTAGCCATGCTAATATTTGATCAGCACTAAAAACTTAAACTTTGTAAAGAACCACCCAATAAACATTCCTGGAGAAGAAGATTGAAATGTGAAAACGTTACGGCCGACGAAGACGACGACTACGACGACGACGACGGACGCAAAGTGATGAGAAAATCTGACACTGACCCTTCGGGTCAGGTGAGCTAATAAAATGGAATAAATCCTCTTCAAGTCAACCTTTCCTGGATACTTCAAGGTAATGCGTATTACTATATAAAACTGGAGTTTATCCTCAAAGACAGAAGAAGGCACAATTTGTGTTAAATTCCCTATTGTTAATTTTTGTCAAATAAAATCATTGTATTTGAGTATTCAAGGCCTTCTGCACAGAATATTATTTCTCCCTTTTATTATATACGACGTTTTCTGTCAATTCGAGTTCCAACATTTCTGATGAGACAGCAAAGCGTATAATTTTGCAATATTTATCCATCAACGTAGATCATAAGACGAATTGATTGTGTTATCTAAAATTGAGTTTCTTAGCAATAAATGACGCAGACGTCGATAACAAAACAGAACCGCATACTATATTTATACTGATAACACATACATCTTTTATAAAACAGAAAGTTAAGAATTGAATAATTTCCAAAATGTGAAAAATGTTTCTCGGAAGGTTGGTGTATTCTGACATCTCAATAAATAATCGAGTAGGTCCTGACTTAGTTTAGAAATTAAATTTCTGTGATTTATTTGAAACACATCTCAATTGATATATACTACTTTTGCTTTATAGTTGTCTTGTAATATTGTGGCTTATGGAGGTGAGATGGGATAATACCGCACATAAAGATTAAAGGAAAACACCGCAAAATAGCGAAATTAATCTATTTCCCGTAACAGATTTCAGAATGCAATAGCGTCAGCCATTGATACTGCTGCTCGTCAGATATCAGTTGCGGGAGTTCCCATGATTCGACGACGTCAGTACATCGGATGTGAAATAACATATCAGCTCAATTTCATAGTCCGTTGCACTAGTGACTACGCCAAGGATATCACCTCTGTTTACACAAGCTGGAACTTTCCCTAATGACTCCGGCTTCCTCCCCCAATAAAAACTAGACGCCATGATATAGCTGAAAAATTGCTGAAAGTGGCGTTAAATATCATTCAAACAAAAACAAAACTAAGAACAAACTTCACATTTGTGAAAAGCCAAAACAATTTTCAGTCTTTTTTTTTTTTTTTAAATCTAGTTTTCGTTGCTGCCTGACTGCACTGCAGTAACCGAATTACATATTGATTCATTTATTTGCTTTAACCGCAAAACAAAGAGAATTTCATCGATATTCAGGACAGGAACAAGTTATTTAACAATTAATTACCTAGTGGTCATTGAATGGACCACTGAAAATTGTGACTGCCACTTACATGTACATGCAGCAGTGTGTAGTACTGGCTATGGATGTTATAAAAATAACATTTTTGCAAAATCTCTTTAATTTTTTCTTTTCTAGCAAGGATTGTGATACTATCCAAATAGCTACCTTCTATGTTTTGCAGTCAGGCTTTCCTCATTATAATCTGACCCACAATGAGAGAGCCTCCCCTTTGCCATCCGGCGATACGCTGTGCTTATCTGTGGGTCGAGCACTGGAATCCCCTCCCAGTATTTCCCCCAATGAAATGATTATTGATAAACGTTTTCAAATAATATTATTTAAAGAAAAACTGCCTTAAGATTGTTTGTGATTTTGTGATATTTTTCCAATAGGAACTAGATCATGATTGAATCTATCAAGAATTGGTCAAAACTAGTTTAATAGTCCACCTGATGAAATCAGTACAAAAAGGCAAAACAACGTCAATATTTTTATCAATAATTCTAAACCACAGCAAATAACCAAATATTCAATTATTTCCAAGACCTCTCGTTACGTAGGCAGTACTATGTAGTCATAGTTCTCTGTTTCTATCGAGATTATAGAAAACTGGTTTCAATTAGACACTATAATATTTCATGCATGTTTTGTACAAGATTTATTACTCCTCGTTAGTCGTATAAGGCCTGCTGTCAAACAGATCAAATCATTAGCATTATCTTATCTGTCTGGGTGGTAAATTCTATAGTTAATGACAGAGAACAATAGTATTCAGATGCGTAGTTCCAAACAAAAGATATTGTAAAAAATTAACTTTACAATTTATTCTAATCACAATGACATACAAAAATGATAAACAAAGGAAAATAAACCGTATTGAATAATTTATAAATGTAAGGCAATGATCATTTTCGAAATGTGCTTGTAAAGAACACTATGTCTGAATTAAGGTTCAATGAATAATTTTTGGAATAAAAAACGAACCATTTAAAGTAAAAATAATACTGTTACATTGTTCCGGTTTATTTTGTAAGATCTATGCTGATTGGCTAAATATCGTTTAAAAACTGTTAAATTACATGGTCCCACTTGGTAAATACATAGAAGAATCAAGACCACTTTAAACTGACCAAGGTTAAATATACGCAGTGATCCCGCAACCTATCTGGACGACTTTATATTATGTGGTTTTGATGTTCGTTATTGTTGCTGTGAGAATCCAGTTTTGCCATTCTATCGGTTAACGTGTAGCCATTGTTGTCTTGTGTACGTGGGATGTGACATGTACAAAACAAGTGAACAAATGTTTCACGAAACTTTGTACTCATTGTACAGTAGAGAATGAAATTGACGGCATTGTTAATTAAGGCAACAATGTCCATGACGTCACCTAAAGGTAAATATACGGTGTCAAAAAAATCTTTTACTGTCGCACTACATACTATAAGTACTCCTTGTGGAAGTTCTGTGACTAAAAATAGAACTATCACAGACACTAACATTTTGGTTGTTCTAGAGTGTTCTGTTAGTCTCAAACTATTTGCACCAGAAATTTTAAGTACTTTTCTTCGATGTCGTATTTTCACATGAATATTATATATTAATAACAATCCAAAAATAGACATAAGCAGACATGGAACTAACTTAGCTGTGACGGCATAAAGCCAAACATTCACAAGAACTAGAGCATCAGTATCATTTTTGCCTAGTCGTAAATCTCGCAAAACATATGTCGTTTCATTTGTGTCCGGACTTCGATTTGCTTGTAATTCGTTACTCATGTAGTTAGGAATTAGTACAATAGCTGATGAGACATAAATGAGAAAAATTAGTAACTTAGATTGGTTTATTCGTCTTCGTCTTGTAGCAAACGCCTTTGTTGGTGAGCGGATGTGAAGGAATCGAACGATGGCTAATAATACACACAGCCATATTGACACGGTATGCGTGGTTGCTGCTAAATTAATATGAAACGTCATATATGTCATCCACGGCTTACTGTTCTTTTCTGGCGTCTTATTTACATCCGGGTACATACAGTAGAAATGAGTGGAAAATGGCACGTATGATAACATAGTGATAATGTCAGAAACGGCTAGCCATGATAAAATTATATTGACTGGCGTTTTCATGTGTTTCCGAGTCAATACTATTATGTTAAAGATGTTTGTTATAATTCCAAACACACAAACACAGATACTAATGTACCCATGAAACGAAGCGTAAGATTTTGCGAAGGTATACAGGTGATCCCCAGTGACGCTCTGGTTCGCTGCCATACCACAGAATGAATTGGCGGAGGAAAACCTGAAAGAAAAAATAATTAACTAAGAAATGTTATATAAAAGTCAGTTCTTTGCGACAACTGTTGCATTTTTAAAATTAAAAAAAATTGGTTTGGAATTAGAACCTGTTTTGTTTGTACATAAACAAACGATAATTTACCAGAATAGAAATCTTTTGTTTACCAATATTGTTCAACTTGAGATGGATTACCAAATTCCTGGCTATTCATCGTATATCGGAAATAAACAATTTACATGTATCTTTTGAGCTACTAACAACACAACATTAAAAAGGCTCTGAATAAATATATTTAAATTAAAGTTATCACAAAAAATAGTTGTATGCGCCTTCGTGTCAGTGGAAGGTTTTAAGGTAATCAGTTTTGTTTTTCAAGCAAAACAAAAAGGAACTGGCTTGTGTTTATCTATCATATGATCAAACATCTAGTACCTTTACAATATGATATACAACTATTTTAGGCAAAGAAAAACAATTTTGCAAAAACCTTAGCACTGGTTTGTAAAAATCTTAAATATTCAATGCACGGCTCTAATTATACCATTTGCTTTAATGTTAAAGATTTCCTATAGTTACCTGCGCGTCATCCTCACAAGTCAGGGTTTCTGTGTCCACATGTGTCCACGAAACCCTGACAAACTTAGCAAGGAAATTCTCGGGCTAGAAGTCACTATTTTGATTCGCTACATCATACCTGAATGTAGCCAATCAAAAACTCGCTTTCATTCATGACTTGGTTAGGTGATATCCGAAGTCGATTGAAAAAAAAACAAACGGATGTGTTGCATAGACCATGTGAAAATCAGTGTATTTTGTACAGTAGTGCTAATAGTTTGTTATTACCGCGTTACTTATTAGTTGCGTTACGTTTTCGTCCCAAGAATGAGTGAGAATGACTACAGCCAAACACTTGCTTCTTTCAAGCATTTTCATTAGTTGATATTTTGAAGGTTTGACGTCATATGAAAATCTTCTAGCCCTGGAATTTCCTAGCTAAGTTTCTCAGAGGTTTCGTGGACACATGTGGACACAGAAACCCTGACTTGTGAGGATGCCTGTGCGTTTGAATACATTTATATTTATTTTCTAAACGAGTATGCTGCGTTAATCAATGTGTTCATTACGCTTAGTAAGAATTAGTAAATGACATGCTCAAAATAATTTTAGTTAGCCGGACTTCTGAAAAGCTTTCAGTGAAATGAGCTGAACGGAAATATTCAAAACATTCAAATGCCTTGTTAAAGATCTATAAATATAGTCGTCAAATGACATCTAAAACTTTCGTCTTCCTGTTGCAATATGCACTCTATAAAGACAGAGATTGTCTCTAATTGCTAAGTGGTGACAATGGATGTAAAATATGGTTCTATGTTTCTACGCATTTGATAAACAGCTGCTAATCTTGGTCAAACGATGGTAAGAAAACACATACTTAAATCATGCAATAAATCGGTCTACTGTTGTTAGATTAATTTATTTTATTACAAAAAACCTACTTTTTCCAGGAACATTTCGAATCTTGTCAGACTTCAATAAAAACACGAAATTGATGTTGACACTCTTGTAAATTTTAATAACTGCTTTCCAATATTACTTTTTCATATATATCGTATAGAAATTTATATCACTATATCAAAATCGACTAGGATAAAATAAACATGTGTCCGGTAGTCATCTGATATTTTCATTCTGTATAAGCACAACCTCAAATAAGGTTAAAAATAGGTTAATAATCACAACTTTAATCCCAACATTTTAAAACATCTAAACAACTTTGATTTACTTATTCTCTTATATTAACAAGAAACAAAGATTGTTGGTGTCTAGCGTTGATATAAGTTTGGCGTTTCTCGTAAATTCAGTATATTTAAAAACAGTCGTTTCTAACAAACGAAGTCTTGCTATTGTCCGACTTAATATGTTTATATGGTATTTCTAAGGTTAATAGTTTATGTACTAATACAAAATCGTATGATTAAAATTTCCGTGCAGAAGAGATATATTTTTTAACTCATTTATCTTTGACTCAATCAGAATTGACACAAGATGTATTGAATCAACTTGACACCAAGCCTCTTGTCTTTTCAAAATACAATGTTTCTAACTTCGTTACAACTGCCGATATTCAAGAAAACTACAAACTATTGTTGGTTTTAACCGGATTTCTATATAATTTATGTACGTTTTTTATCCACAAGTCTGATCACTAAATTAAACTATGTTTCACGAGTGGGTTTTTTCGAAAATTTTATAAAATTAGGAAATAGTTCAAGTGAGTATGATGTTGTACTCATTTACACATGAGCTGAGCCTTTATATTCGATTATTTTAAAAATATGAATAAAAAAGACTCTGCCCATGCGTAAATGAGTACGCCATTATACCGAGAATGACTTAAAATTTTTATAAGACAAAATGATGTGTTTTTCTATTCAAGCGGACGCTATAGACCATGAATTTATAGCCGCCATTTTTATTATGAAACCTTTTTGGTCAGGAAATCCTTTCAAGTTTGCAATGAACGGTGGACAAGACACACTTTAATAAAGCATGTCATGAATATTTTACGATAACGTGCCCTCGATATGTCTTATTTATTGACATATAGTTAAATCAGACTTCAAAATTCAGCTGCTAATTCAACGACGTCGTAAAACCTCTTGCGACGTTTCGTCGCATTACGCGTGTGCGAACTGGGGATATATCGGGTAATATATCGATTGACGTTATAAGGACGTCATATTCTAAAAAAATTATAAGTTGAGAAGAATTGTCATAATATACTTAACTTAATCTTTAAATGGCAGCATAAACTTATTGTTTGTAGCACACAATTAAATCTTACTAGAATTACTGATAAAAATCAGCATATTAAAATCTTAACATCTAGCTTTTGTTAAAATTTCCTAGGCATAATATAGGGGCCTCTGTGGCCGACTGGTTAAAGTATTTCGTCTACTGCTGATCACGTGGTTTGTCAACACTGAGATTGCCGGTTTGACTCTCACTGCTGACAGTGTGCGCTCGACTCCTATCTTAATTGACAAGGACTGGCAATTTTCCTACCGAAGTTCGAAGGTCGGGGGTTTACTCCGGGTACTCCTGCTTCATCCCACGATAAAAAGTGAACGCCATGATATAGGTGAAAAAGTGCTAAAGTTACGATGAACACCATTCAAACAAACAAACAAAGTATAATATTGTTTCGTACGATTGGCGTGTTGCCGATGATTAACGTACATGTACAGTAAGCAGTTGAGGCTATATTCGGGCAGACAGTTTTGGAATTAAATAAAATACTTGAAATGGAACTCCTGGCTAGAAGTTTGTCGTCTACAAGAAGATGTAAATAATTGAAAAGGTTGAGAAAGTCCTGATAAATCATAACTAGTTCAAGACGTGCTGAATTCTCATTAGCAACCAATTATACTACAAAGTAAGGTATAAATATATTGCTCGCCCGCTGAACAATCTTAGAATGGCTGCAAGCGAATGCAAAAATGTCCCATTACTATGTCTCAGTATTCACCCCTTAGCTACTTTTTGATGAAATTAGTGATGTAGTCTACAATAGGTTATTTTTCCTCGTAACATAATTTCTAAAAAACAACATCGACGCTGACTATAAAAAGTGTTGCGACAACCGTCAATTATCAAAAACTACTTTCGACCGACTACGATTCACTCTCCGGCACAGAGATTATGACTGGTTCCAAGATATAATCGCTGCCCCACGTTACTGCGGGACTAAATTTGTCGTCTGCCCGTGACGTTTGTAAGCAAAAAATGATGCTTGTTTTCATGTAGTCTGTTTAAACACCTTTGATAAAGTTTTACATTGAAATTATTGCGTTTGCACGCAAAGCTTATCACCATGAGAGATATCTCTCATGTCGTCACCAATGGTGTGGCAGAGGTGATTGTGGTTGACGTATGATACCCACAATTCTTTTCGTGGAGATTGACTACGTTTTGGCTCATTGATTGGAGGTCTCCATTACTTCATTAGTTTTGACTGAGGTCACCAACCGGACAAACATTATACATATATACAAGCTTCGGCAATTCAATCTCATTAGCTGAAAACTCTAATGTCATTATTTGTGACTGCTTTGTTAAGAAAAATCCCAATTTGAATCGATTCACATAATTTGTCAGATTTAAGCTCAACGGGGCATTAATCAAGCCTTGCTAAATAAATTAAGAAAAAGTTCAATATTTAACCCAGTCTTTTACCCAAACACACAAGGTTGTCTTTTGTCAAGTTGAATTGTAAAAAGTACTATGTTAATTTATATCCATCAGAAGAGTTTATTTTTTCCTAATTATATAGAAGAAAAACTTATCAGGTCAAGAATTGCAAAAAGTATCGCAAGAAACATAAGCCAATGAATGAATAAACAACTGTAAACAAAAAAAACAGCAACAGCCACTGAAGCCTACAGTATTTAAGATTTTACAGTCTTAAAACCGTAAACATATATTCTACAATATGTATAGAACAAATCCTACAGTTATGTGCAATTAATGTTTCAAGGCGCATTCTACTATGTTCGGTTTATTTTTCTACCAATTCAATTTGTTCTTTAATGTTTACTGTATAAGTAGGAATGTTTACAAACGTAAAGCCATGGCATCTCTGTATAAAGTATTTTTTATTACAAAAATACATTCTCCTTAAGTACAATACCCTCATTTTAACTTTTGCTTGGTTAATTGGAATGCATATTGTCATGTAATATGTTTTTATGTACTAAATACTACAAGATAGGTATGCTATATAATTGCTGAAATTAATTGTTTCAAAACATGAAAAACATAGCTTTGCTTACTTTGATTGAATTCGTGGGAATTATGTGATATTATTTCCTTAGAAGCATCCATATAAATAGTAAAATATATGTCTTGTTTGAATCAAAAAAGAGGGTGGGAACACACTGTAAAGGTTCACGGTGTTTGGCCCAGCGCGTCCTCAGATGGCGGATGGATAGAGATGCCCTATTCTTGAGGGTTACAATACGGAAAGACTTACCGCGGATCACAGCAGGTAATGTGTTTGGAGACTGCCACGTTCCTGGCATGCTAAAACCCTATTCTGTAAATGTCGATAAGAGTAGGCTCGCTGTAGCCGCTTAAAAAGGCTAAATTTTCAACCCCCATCCATATCCAAATTTTTTTCAGTATCATTCATAATTGTTTCTTTTTCATAATTTCTCACATTGATTTATTATTTGTTAACTTGTACTCGTCCTGAATATAGCTGATTACTGTTTCCTCGACGTAAAACAAATATCCAATCAATCAATCAATCAATCAACCAACCAAGTGACATGACTTACCTACAATTGAATTTAATTTTGTGAGCGCATTCAATATAACACAACAGTTTTAAATGGAAGGTTTGTAAATGTAGTATTCGTTATTAGTCTCATTATTATAACATACACACATACAGTTTGGAAAGCAATTGGGCTACAAGTTGTTCTTGTCATTAAATCAAACTTAACTTCAATAGATTTAACCATTCAACTTATTATTTACCAGATGCAGTTATTATTTACTTATGCATAAGTGTTTAATACAATACACGTTTGGTGTGTTAGTGTACTTACAAGTAATGCAGGTAAAATACATTTATGATCATATTTATATACACTGAGATTAAGGGTTCGATTCTCACTGAAGGCAGGGTGCACTCGACTCCATCTTAATTGACAAGTATTGCCTTTTTTTTCTACCGCAGGTTGGGGTTTTTCTTCGGGTACTCCGACTTCCTCCCCCAATATAAAAACTGAACGCCATGATATAGCTGAACAATGCTGAAAGTGGCGTTAAACACCATCAAACAAACAAACAAACATATTTATATAAACATGTAGACACATATCCAACTTTCAACAGGCAAAGTTAATTACGAATATAATTTTTTTGTAAAAAATAACTTGCAAATTTTTCGGTTTCACAAGAAAGTTTTAAACGTTATGTTATACATTTAAAGTTACATGTTTGGTGTCACTTGTGAGGAAAAATATACACAGTGTTATAGAATATTTTATATCTGATAACACCCCGTCGTTTATAGCTGTTGCATTAAATGTTTGTTGCTTATTGTGTTTATGTACATTTTTCGTTTACCCGGGAATTTATAATTTTGTAATAGAATTTTAATTTCAGTCGGTAACTTATCATAAATGCAATTGTCAATACATTTTTTTCTTGAAAATAATAGATTAGACAAATAATTATTAACATTTTGACTATAAATATTTATTTTATATAAAAATAAAATCTCCAATAAATTCTGCATAAAAATGTAAGTAAATAAATAAAATTAATAACGATAATTTACTTATTTTAAACAAGGAGGGTTAAAATGTTAAAAGCAACATATCGCGTTAGTATTAAATATATCAAATTAGTTTCTAATTTCTATTTATGCTCTACCTATACTAAATGTTAATTGATAAAATTTTACAAATACTATCATCTATATTTTTAAACATAAAGTTTAATAGGTAATTAATTATATAAATCATCAATAACAACGAAGACACATACCTTGAATAACAGTTGGATCTCATAGCTGTTTTGTGGTGTATTAAATCTAACTGAAGAATCACTTTTTGCAAAGTACAGAATATTCAAAACAACGTCTTGACACAATGGATTTAAACACTATAATGATGCTGTATTGGTCGTATATTAATCGATAGAAATACGTTGCTGTGATGTATATGAAAATGGAAATTTCAAGACAGCGAGCGACAAAGCGTTCGCTTGGGACCTCTCAGCTGTCATTGAACAAGGACCAATACTCAGTTACTATTGACATTTTAACACGTCTTTATAATCTAACGCTCGTATGCACAAATAAAAAGGCGTCTGACAGATATCATTCAGTTTAAGTCCCTAAAGATTATGTAGAAAATGTTCTGAACTTCAAACATTTAGTCATTAAATTAAGTGATTAATTTTATCGGATTTTTAATGTAGCAGATTCAGATAACTATTAGTTAACCTCGTGATATACGAATAAACAACCATTCACTGACGATGTGTATAAATGATGAATTTAGACCATACAATAGAAATCCTACTATTTAATGCATGCAGTACAGATATACTTGATAAAGCTAATGAAAGGGGATACCAATATTTTTAATCACTAGAAATTAATGGACATTTAAATACGAAATCGGTGAAAAAACTTAAATAATAGCACAAAATAATCCAGCGGATAAATGTAACTTCATGTATAAACAATAAATCAATATAAACATTGTCTTGTAACTGGATGTTTTAGTTTTAATCATTACAGATGCTTAAAACAGTTTTAGCGACGCTATAACGTGCAATATAGATAACTCGGCAACAAGAAAAAAATAATTCAATCTCTTTAAACTGATAATAGTTATCTCTATAATGATTTGATAGTATGAGACAGATGCTTGTTAAAGCAGTTCACAAAAGATATTGACACATTTGTAAAGAATTTTGCTGGGTCCTTTTTAAGTGGTTGCAATGTTTTGATCGCAGAAAGATGTGGTCAATGTCTGTTATTCACATCTTATTGATCTTTTCTATCTGACGCGTTGTTTACCAATATGCTGTTTCCTTATTCTCGTAATAAAGTATGGCTTTCCTGTCATCTTGTAATATCTGTCTGCTTTCTTTCAACTCCCTCAATGACAAATATGTTGGCGTCCCTGAAGACAAGGCTTCTAACAACATTGTGTTTGTATGTTAGTCACATTTTAGAAATGCCTCATTAAAGAGCTAAGCATCAAGGATAACTCCACATACAAACGTACCACATTTGACAAAAATGAAATCCTGGCTAACCATAAGTCTTTCATGACTTCTTAGAATATTAATTACGACAAATAATCTAAAGACTTACCATACTTGTATGAGATTCCTAAATTACATAAAAATCCTTACAAGGGAAAATACATAGCCGGCTCATCTACATGCTTTACTTCTACGTTTGACTAAGACAATGTAAAATACTGGGAAACTGTTTATTCGCCAAGTAATATTAATCATATGTGAATTCTTAAAAATTCAGAACTTTTAGAAAATTTAAAATCTAGATCGATATCTAAAATTTCATCTGTCAGAACCTTTGATTTTTCAACTTTTTCTACTACCTTGCTGCACGATAAACTAAAATCTCATATGAAGAAAATCATACATAAATACTTCTATACGTATGCCTCCAAATATGTAGTTTTAGGTTACGACAGTACGTTTTTTCTACTAAAGAACTCAGATGCTAATAATGCTACTGCGAAAAACAGGTTTATAGTATGTTAGATTTTCTGAACGACAACATATTTGTAACTTTTGAAGGATGTATTTTTTCAGTAGACAATCGAAATTCCAATGGAAACAAACTGTGCCTCATTCCTTGTCGATTTGTTTCTATATTCTTATGAAACAGAATTTCTTCGACGTCTTATTAGAGACAAGAAGATAGCAGAATCTAGGTCGTTTAAATTTACATATAGATTAACAACCCACAATTTGCTGAGTGGCTCCCGTTAATATATCCTTCAGAACTATAAACTAAAGAAACCACAGAAACAGCTTCATCTACATCATTTTTAGACTGACATCTCGAATATGACACCAACGGTAATCTTAGCACAGGAAACGAGACAATTTTAATTTCAAATTTATAAATTATCCTCGCATATGCAGCAATATATTCCATGTATATATTTCTCAATTGATCAGGTATGTAAGAGCTTGTAGCGAGTATACTGATTTTTGCAATTTCAATGTTGCTTTAAAACTTACTTGAGTTGTTTTGTTGAATTATACAACTGTATACAATATTGAGCTGTTGAAAATGTTTTTAATGTGATGATGATATAACACAGTAAAAAATATATATTAAAAAAAAGATTTTTGCAAACGCCATATATTTCTTGGGGATAAACTTATAAACCAAGGTTACAAGAAAAAAACGACTGTTTTAATAAGATTAAAAAAACGACTCGTTTTAATAAGTTTTACTATAGATACCACTTCTTTGTGGAAAAATATTTTTCAAAATATGGTAACATAGTTTTCCAATTTTGAATTCAGTTAACAGTGAATGTGTTACGATGATTGTTGGATACATCTATTAGCCACTAGTGGATATGATACCTATCCCTTTTAATCAACTAACTCAAATACTACATTAATGGATATGAATGTTTGGCATGCCATAAAACCTGGTTTAACCCACCATCTCTTTTGTTTTGTTTGTTTGAATGGTGTTTTAACGCCACTTTCAGCAATTTTTCAGCTATTTCATGGCGTCCAGTTTTTATTGGGGGAGGAAGCCGGAGTACCCGGAGAGAACCCCCGCCATCTCTTTTGAAATGCCTGTACCAAGTCAGGACCATTTGCTGTTGGTTTTATATTTGTGGTTGTTGGTTGTGGAGTTGCCGTTTTCTCAGACTTTGATTTGAGGATTGTCTAATTTGACAGTTTTATTGGTGTTCAGTATTTTGTTATTACCTTCATTCTACAGTCATCAGAATGATATAAAATCTTTTACAGGTGGCCACTCGATAATTCTGTGGTATATACTTATTATCAATATAACACTATTACAAAACGTCGTAAAGAAAAGACATTATTATGTTTGCTGGGACAAAGATTCTACTAATTATATAATATGACCTTTGACCTCCTGCATGACGAAATGTCAAACCCGCAGGGTGTATATAACACACAATAAGACACTTCTACACGACAACACACCAGTGGACCTAGCATATATTTCACACAGGGATACGTTTGTTTTGTGTATCCCCATTACAACATGTTCATTTCAATTTATGTTGCTTAAATGTTTTATTTCCATCAAGAAGACAATAAGAAAGTTAATATGTTGATTCTGCACATAAGTGATTTCTGATTACATCATGTTAGCAACCATTATCATTGTTAAATTAAACAGTTGCAACGAGATTGATATTAATGTTATACAAGATTTCAACACTACGTAAACATTTAAAACACGGATTAATGTTTTTATGCATTTTGTAAGACAAAAACAGCTGTTTTGTTTAGTTTTTGTTTATTGCTCAGTTTGCATCAAACAGTTTGGTACATATTCTATTTGGTTACATTGTATGATGTTATGTAGCTCAATTAAGACAATACTCCAAATCTTTAGTTCTATGTGGATATTATGAATAGGCAATTCTTGTTGACCAAGAAACTGCGTAAAAACGATTTATGACAGATAGTAGAAGTCTTTACTTAAGATGGGCTGCAACCGCCAGCGCTTTGGTTGATCGCTACAAATACCCTGTCTGATAGATGACTTAGGATTTGTTTAAACTATCGTACAACTTTTTTCCCAATTTAATTCGAATATGACTTTTTTAGACTGGCAATTATCTACAATACCACACTGTGTATTACAGTACCACCTGTATTTACCAAAGTGTTGAATGGAATTATGTTTTTTATATATATTCTCCGTAATTTTTGTTTGTTTTGTGTTTTTCCTTCGGACGCATGCGTTTGTCCTTACTTGATCACATTTTTACGTCTTACGCCTATCCTACTATTATATAATAGTAAGATAGTTTATATATATCAATAATAAACTGTATCAAAATTTTAAGGAAAGATATAAAATATTATAGGATGCATTTTCCATACCATTTTCGCCTGTCATGAATATAACTAAATGCGTTAAACATCATCCAAAATACGTTTTAAGATCACTACGGCTCCAAAGCGTTACGTCTTACTAAAACTCGACTGTAGTGCTCTACCAAAAATACTGGGAGGTCAAATAAATTAATTGGGAGCGTTTCTTATCTAATATTACAAAGTTATGTCTAATATGGCCATGGACTTCCGGACCTTCTTAATCCCTTGATTAATTTTTTTTTAATTTTAATGGGAATAAATCCACGGAATGATAATATCATTAAATATACCATGATATTTAATGTGAACACCGAAGTGTGACTACTAGACTTATGATTACCATCGCTACTATAGTTTAACAGCAGAATGGGTTTTTAATTTAAAAAGAGATATATGCAATATCAGGTTATAAAATTCACTACGCCAGACACGAGTTTTGTGACTCATCAGTGACAGTGACCACCTTAAATCTCAACATTTCATTTGAGATTTCTGTAAACTTTTAAAAGCGTAATTACTTCATGATAAATGTACCGCTTTGATAAGTTTTGCTTATCCAGTATATGATTGGTCCAATCAATATTTATGTCGTTAAGATGGGGAATTTTTAATAGCACTTTCCTGCTTATATTTGCATCAATCTCATAGTTGAAAGGTGGGAAGAAATTGGAACTTTAAAAATAAATTTACATTTGAAGGTTAAAACTTATACCTGCTTCATTTTATACACAACACCAAAAATAAAATTCAAAATGGTGCTAATAATTATATAAAGCCAGTTATACGTTATAACAATCTTTGTGTGTGTAACTAAAATTTATGGAAGTCCATACGTGCCACGGAAAAAATAATTTATAACTTGGGCGCACGAGTTACTAACTTGAGAACACGACTTTTAAATCTTGAGCACATGACTTATTCACTTGAGCGCCCGAGTTTCAAATCTTGAGAGAACGAGTTCCAAACTTGTGCGCACGAGTTACTTACTTGAGAGTACGACTTTCAAATCTTGAGCGCACGAGTTTCAAATCTGGAGCCCACGAGTTACTAATGATATGATTTTCTGGCCGTATTCCTGGTCATTGAAATCAAATGCACACTTTTTTGTTATTGTCCGGAAACGTTTTGTATAACATTTCAATTTAAAAACTTTTTTGGCAACTGTGACCATGAAATTTGACCGACTTCCCCCTTAATCGATAAGCTTCGGATCCACCTTATTCCCAAAGTTTCATGGTAATCAAATACAAACGTTTTGAGTATAAAAACTGCATAAATAAGGCTGACTGCAAATTTTTATCTGGAACCCGAAACAATTAGATGGCAAAAAGAATTAATGAACGTGACATAATAATAATAATCATAATAATAAAATATTATGTATAAATCATTACAGGATGTTTTTTTAAATAAAACAAGATAAATAGAGGTATATTGTTCTATATTACCTACTGATATAACGCAACAACAACTCAAAACGTTAACAACTAGGAATGTAATGATGTATTTTAAGATTTAGTAGCTGATGAGATTGATGGTTTTTTTGTCTTAATATTGATGTACAATACGTATCGATTCATAGTTCGTTATAAAACTATTTATAAAGTCAGTGACTGGTATAAATGCTTCGCGATAGAATATCCTATCCCAATTTATTCAAACAGTTTTTTAGATAGTAATAGTGCTGAAAACACGCCTTTAATTGTGTTTTTTATAAAATACATTAAGGATGTAGGAGGGTCAATTTCAAAGTGATGTCATTTTTTCCAAAATGGGTTTTATAAAGTCTTCAATCATAATACTTTTTATCAACAATGTTTAAGACTAGTCTTACCGAATTCGTTTTCGAGATATCCCACACCAAACAAAGGACCCTTTAAAATTGTGAAAATTCTATTTTTGGCAGAATTTTTAGGTGTCATTTACAATTACTCGTTAAAACTAACTTAATAATGAGCTAAATTAAATATTAAGTAATTAGTTGTTTAAAGATTACATCTAATTTAAGAACAAAACAGCTAAATATTATTTTTTGCATACATATATATGAGATGAAACTCAAAAATTTAGGTTAGAAGCATGGCAAACTACCAGAAAAATAACCATAGGGGGCAACATTTTTGACATGAACCAAAATATATTAAAAAGTGATGCCAATTTTTTCAAATGTATAAAATTACTTTCAATATATATGGTAAATTAAATTTCTACAACATTTATACGGGGTCACCGTGCTTTTAAGAAAAATACAGAAAGAAACTCCACAAAATTTACATTTTTGACCTTTATTTCAAAGTTTTATCTCTTGATATTCCATGTAAGATTAGTCTTACTGTATAGTGTTTATTAAAAGGGAATTTACAAGCATACCTTAACCGCAATAAACAGCAACCTGACATTTAAACCCTCAAAAAGTTCCAAAGGTACAATCATATGACCTTGACCTTTGTCTTCATGGTCAGATTTAATCTTAATTCAATAATAAAATGACCTTCATATTTGACCTTGAACTTTTACCTCAAGGTGAAACTTTTGTAATGTACCATTAAGCTTATTTTACATGCAAAGCTCGTCATCAAAATTTTTGTAGACCTGTGGTACAAGTCAAGTTTTGCAACAGAGTTGCATGTTATCTTCATATATCCTTGACATTTGACCTAAAGATCAATTTTAGGACAATGTAATACACAATGTCTATAAGAAAATGGGATCTGGAATAAGTTATGTGACAAATAAACTCCACATTGTACCCAATGTGTTTCCCCATGATTTCCTCTATTCTGTTATTTGTGGGTGTATCATCATGAGATGATTCATGGTGTTCTAAAGTCATTGTAAGTCATGTAAGCTGCTACATTGTATACTGGCATATAACAATTTATAATTTTGGCAAATTTAATATAATATTGTACATCTCAATTTCAGAATTGACCAGTTAAATACAGTACTGAAAAAAGTACGGGAAAATGTATCACCCACGGATGTTTTTTTTAAATTCAACCCTTTCTTTTAAATACAAAGTCCCAAAATTTTAACAAAATATTCATATTACCTTTATGTTTGTATAAATGAAGAAAAAAATGTAGGTTCGTGTGCTAAATTTTTTAAGAAGTACAGGAAAAACGATCCATTTTTTATATTTTTCCCATTATTTAAAGTTTTGCCCTTAAAATATCTGTCAGTGTATTTATTTCGGTAAACTAGCTAATTTATTTCATACAGTATAACATGTGTTTGCTAAAACTAGGGGCTTTCTATAGCCTGATAAGCATGCACAGCATGTCAAGTGCTAAAGAGTCAAAAAGGATAAATACATGTACCTAACAAAAAAGACATTTCAGGTACAAGAATTTTTACATCAATGTTTAGATTCTAATACAATTTTACAAGAAGGTAGAGCTGTTTTCCCAGGTTTTATTGGTAATACATCCAAAACATTTTCCAAATAATTAGCAGAGTGTAATACGACAGCAATATGTTGAACCATGATTGCTTGGGGGGCGGGGGGGGGGAGGGGGGACAAAGTGGAAACAAAATTTATATTGGAATACACTAACATTGATCGCCAAGCGGTTAAGGCAGTTCGCCTAGTATAGATTACATGGTCTGTCAACCCTGAGGTTGCAGGTTCGAGTCTCACTGTTGGCAGGGTGTGCTCGACTCCAATTGACAAAGATTGTCAGTTTTCCTACCAAAGGTCGGGGTTTTCTCCTGTTACTCCTCCCCAATGAAAACTGGACACCATGATATAGCTGAACAATTGCTGAAAGTGGTGTTAAACACCATTACAACAAGAAAAAAAACCAACAAACAATCTCAAGTTACAACACTGAAACCAATATTGCCCTTTAACGCTAGTAGATAAAGAACCATATGCACCAATTTCAATAAAATCGTTCAACAATTACTCAAGTTAGAGCACGGGAACTAAATATTTAACAATAACCACACCAAGAGTTGTACCATATGCGCCTTTCACATTCATGATTGTGGCATAAAAACTTGAACTTGAGTTACATAGATTTCGTAATTTTATATGTTCAAATAATGACAACAAATAGCCATGTTAATGTCTACAAATTATAATCTAAATGTTATGCTCCTTTTTACTCAACATTTTCACAACATAAACTACCAAGAAGCTTGAGTTATGCCCTTTTATATATATCGGTGTTACATTATTGATGGATGCATGGTATTGGTGGCT
This sequence comes from Limnoperna fortunei, assembly GCA_944474755.1. Taxonomy (NCBI): domain Eukaryota; kingdom Metazoa; phylum Mollusca; class Bivalvia; order Mytilida; family Modiolidae; genus Limnoperna; species Limnoperna fortunei. The sequence goes on from OX104122.1 coordinate 26,474,773, forward strand.
CAATAATACATGTAGGTAATCTTGGTGCAGATATTTCAGCTACATATAATTCATCATTCGCATGTACATCTGTCAAGTCTATGCCTTTTTCATAACAGGCACCCTAACTCAATTCACAACTTGTAGTTTTCTTATCATTTCTGAAAACAACATATATAAAGAGCATTGAGTATCACTATAATATATGAAATGACAGACAATTTTACTCATCTCTATAGCCATTTCAATGGAAATGGTGGGTTAAACTATGTTTTATGTGCCAAACCTCCCTCTTTGAAAGACACAAATTAAAACAAAGTGATCAACAGATTCCAAAATACAAATGGCAAGTATCTGAAAAAAATTTCTTATAACCCTGATCTAAAAGTTGGTCAAACAAATTATATATAGAATTTAAAAATTCAAAAAATGTGTGGTACCAAAAGAACTAAATGATCAGACCATTCAACATTTCTGAAGGCCATATTTTTGGTTATATTTACTAGTAATAGTTATGGTAACAATTTATGTGGGATATGATTTACAAAAAAAGTGTTGCTTAGTTTCAGACTACCATATCTCTCAGGAAACAACCTCTGTATAAAAATTAGGAGATAATCCAAACTTAGTATTTACAATGTACCTACAAATTATAATATAACGTGTTTCAATGTCATTGATAAAGTGTATACATGTATATGCTTAAGCGTGAAAATAAGCATCAATTTAACAATGATTTTTATCGATATACTAGTACTACTACTAGTATATCCAAGTAAACAAGTATATACAATCTTTTTTTATATAAAACCATTGAAACCAGTAAAAGAGAGAAAATGTGACATTTACACTATACCCGAAATAATGTATTGTGAATTAATAATACTAGTATTAAATTAACATAAGTACTGTACAATAAATAGTTTTTTTTAATACATAGTGCATTTCCAAATTTGCTTTTCTTTTAATTTGAACCACTGTGTTCATTTTCCTTCATACAATGAGTTTTCTTTATCATTTTTATCTAAGTAAAAATAAGAACGGTCAATGTACATGTATGGTATGAACTTCTCACTTTCCCCATGACACCATGGAGATGGTTAGCAAAATTTATAATGTTATAGATATTACATCAATATGTATTTCAATTTTTACCTCAGACAAGGCCATCGTCATGTTTTTTCTCTGTTGGTATGATGTTTACACGTTGGCATTTGCTGTTTACACAAAGTATTTTCCAAGTAGCAGCTCAAGTTTGTATACATTTTACACAGTTTTGCTGAGTAATAAGGATGTGCATATTCCTTGCAGGCTGATCGTCAGTCGGCAAGTACAGCTAATTCACCAACCCTCCGTCCATCTTTCCACTCATCTAAAGCTAAGGTTAAGTGATGATGATGATGATGGGGGTTTTACGTCCTACACTGATAAATTAATACCCTCGGTCGGACGGTTGTTATGGTTAGTTGTCCATGGACTCCACCATGGTGGTTTTGTCGAAGCTCGGCCTTCGGGATACCTGGTCGGAGTACTCGGCGGCATATGTCCTACTAACGGCCGGGCTGCTCCGATGTAACGTTGGCCTACTTCAGTAGAAGACAAAAACACAATCTTACGTCTAGCCACGGAATAAGACTAAAAAGGTTAAAATCTTATCAAAATTCTTGTCTGACGACATCCCGTGTTTATTCCGGAAGTTGGCGGGTATTTACCGTAAATGTCGTATTTTCTTTGAAAATCAAGTTATTTGTTTAAAAATCTTATTTCTTTATAAACTATTATTTATTTCATAACAAATCTTTTGTATTTCATGGATTTCTTTAGTCTATTTAATTTTTGTGAAGTTTTACTGATAACGACATCAATAATTTTACGGTGCGCAAACATAACAAAAATACGACCCGCGAACATCCTTAATAAATTCAGTCAAACTTTTATTTTTATCATTTATGCCGTACTTTAATACCTATATATGCATTTTTGCGATTTGTGTGTGTGTGTTTGCGTTATTGTCAGGGGTGCTTATAAGAGTTGGAAAACCACTAAAAATCATCGCTTCCGTAGTATTAAAATGTAGCATGAACATTATCAGCATTATACTGATAGCACTAGTGTAAAGAATAAAATTTGTCAAGCAAATACAAAAACATGTTCTAAAGGCTGCATTCTGGTATTTTCTAACACAATTTTTACATCAATTTTAAACGTCTCTCCGGGATATTTCAAAACATCCACAATTGGAAAATAACATAGAACGTTTAAGACTAAATACCTAAATTAATTGGGTTTCGCTACTACATAGATTGACATTATTTAAGTAATAAACGTAGAGTATCAAGGGATGATCGGGATATTTAAGTTGTAGGTCAATCGTCAACTGTTATTAAATTAGTTATAGACAATTAAATAAGGCATGCGTATACATTTTGCAATAAGGTCTAATGTCAATTATTGATTGACCAATAACTATGTTACTTATTGTCTAAGTAGCTGGGACTACTATTGTTTATAGGTTTTATTTCTTTTGAATTATTGTAAAGAAAGCCCCTAGGTTATACAAACAATTAAAAAAGCAGTAAATTCGAGGTTTGATTGTAATCAATTTGATAACAACTTTAATTATAAAATTTCAGCCAGTATAACTAATCGAATTTTGGCAGGTCAAACATAAGGAATATGTTTTTATATTTGACAGAGAGTGTAATACGATAAACAACGCTCTTGTGATAAGTTTTTAAATTACCTTACTTCGTCATCGTAAAGGTCTATACAAAGACAATAAAACACAAATTGCAATACTTTAGTAAAAAAAAGAACAAACAAGATTAGGTTAGCATTTAATAGTGTACCTGATATTTGAGCCAGTAAATACAAAACGCAAAACTGCCCGAAGAACAAAAACGCAAGAGATAACGTTAACTTTTGGCAATGTAAGGATCTGTACAAAGCTAATTAATACGACTGGTATCTGTATTGTGAAAATGATATAAGGTTAATATTCGACAGTGTAAAAGTCTAAACAATGACGATAAATAGGAGAATGTCACACTGTTGGCAAAAGGGATATGGTTAATATTACACAGTGTAAAAGTCTAAACAATGACGATAAATAGAACAATGTCAACACTGTTGGGAAAAGGGACAAGGTTAGCACTGGACAGAGTAAATGTCTATACAATGACGATAAATAGGAAAATGTTAACACTGTTGGGAAAAGGGGTAAAGTTAGCATTAAACGGTGTAAAGGTCTAAAGAATGATTATAAATAGGACAATGTCAACACTGTTGGGAAAAGGGATAAGGTTAGCACTGGACAGTGTAAAGGTCTATACATGACAATAAATAGGACAATGTCAACATTGTTGGGAAAAGGGATTAGCACTGGGAAGTGTAAAAGTCTGTACAGAAATAAAAAGTACGAGGAGGCAGCATAATAGGAAGACGAAAAAATATATACTGTGGCATTTTGATAATCTGATTCTGTACTTACAATATAAACAAACATATGTTTTACGTTTAAGCGTTCTCATCGTTAATGTATATCAGCAGCTTGCCAACTATTTACTATAAAATAATAAGGTATCACCTCAGGGTGTTGATTAAATAATGAAAGACAAAAAGTACCACAATTAGACTCCCTTCAGTTATATCTAAGCACAAAAAAGCGTCATTCGTAAAATAACTAAAAAACACTAGTACTTTTATTAGATTACAGCCGACAAAAAATGCGATTCTTACCATATATCAATAAGTTATATGCAAATACTGTAATTAAAATATTGATTACAAAACTGATGATAATTAAGGGGAAATACGAAAGTTCCTACATGTAGAATATCAGTTGAACGCTAAAAGTTAGCAAAATAATTAATCAACAAAAATGAAGCCGGTAAAAGATCAGTAGTAAATAAATAAATGCAATAGTTTACAGATCAATACATACAAAATGTACATACTTCACTAAACAAACGTCAAGCGATAACAGACAGAGGTTTAGAAGTCAATATTATTTTTAATACAAATTTAGCAGTATGTGATGCATAGACTTATAATGTGGAATATTTCTTAAAAGCAGAAATGCAAGACCAAACTGGATTAAAATGCAGGTAAACCAAACACCTAGGATATTGTTTAAACAGACAATCCACAAATCGAAGCCCAACACACTACAGAACTTGACACACATCAACCAAATATAAAGCAACTACTGCAATGGTACTAACTACGTTTCAAACGAAACGCTGTGTTCAACAGGTTTTATGACATGGCAAACATTCCGCTGTTATTAGAGATTAATTTTTGTGTATTATTTAGATTAAATTACTATCGTATGTTGTTTGACGTTTTCTTTAATTAAAGTTGCCCAAAATGTTTTCACTGACGTAGTTTCTTTTTTAATAGATATCACAGTAGCTTACTTACTTCCAATGAGCCTTAAATATTGAAGAAAGATTGCAGTTAACATTTGTCTCGGTGTAATTAACATCTACTGACTTATTTAAAGAAAAGGAAATTCAGAAATTGAATTATGAACGCTGTTGGAAAACAATTACAAAAAGCTTACTTGTAATATTTAATTAAAAAACATACTTGGCCACTTGCTGTATATTATTTTCGTATCCGAATGACAGCAATCATGTAACGAATTGTTCTAATTAATAGGTTTCTAAGAAAGTTGTGGTTGTTGACTTCTCTGTCGATATTGATTGAATCATTAGAGGTCGAGCTCAGTTTTATATATAGTCTCTAATATTGTTTCTCGTTTATTACGATAATTTCTTAATTCAATATAGTTTAATTTTTCACCTTTTAAAGTTCATGGGTTTACCGAGACCTTTAAAAGGTGAAAATTTAACTATCAATATTTGAGATCGTAATAAACGGGAAACAATGTAAGGAAAAGATAGCAAAGAAAACCGAACAAACAGAAAGAGCAGAAGGTCCTGGACAATTACAAATCCGGATATTGACAAACATGTACAACGCAAAATAAAAATCAAACAACACACAACAAAAGAAAACGAGTAACCCGAAACCATGGTTGCATTTAGAGACTGTTTCTCTATTGACCCTTTAAAAATATAATCTCATGGCATCTGCTACAGTGACGTATCTCATTGCAGGGCTACGTAGATTGCGTCTAAGTAACTCGTCCACCAGTTTTTTTTAATTGCCTTATATTTTGTTTATCAGTGATTTATAGCAAACATGATATCCTTGTACAATCCATAAAAAAATTGCAAACAAAAATGAACTCAATCTGTTAAAACAACAATTTCAAATTGGACTAATTTGTCGGAGTTATCTTGATAGACGGTTGTGCTTAGTAAGGTCAGTCCCTTTTTTAATTTGAGTACAATATAAATATGTTGATTATCATTAAGAGTTCTATGAATTCTATACATGTCATATGTACGAAGTGAAAGAAAATAACAAAAGTCATAATCTTTAATCTTATATCAATTCGGCTAATGATTAGCTTGTTAATGACAACCCATCAGTTTCATGTCAATATTAATATGCTATATCAAATACAATTATACAATAATATAAGTAAATCATCATATATAAAAGTGTAAAATCTCAAGTCATTTCAATAAGTTTAACGGTTCGTCGCATTGTACGCATTATCCACAGTGATTGCTGATAGAATTTCTAACATTTAGTAAATTTATTGAACCCAAAAGTAAATTGGTTAATTGTTAAAGGATATCTGTCACACATATAGAGACGGATATTTGTAGATTCCCTTGTTATCTCTACTCTCGTTTGTGGCCTAACCATCCTTTGACACAACGGGTGTCTATATGGAAGCAGAATGTGCGAACACGTCGTGGACACATACTATCGCAGTTTTTTTTTTTGTTCTTGATGCTTTGTCATTTGTACTTTCTTATTATTTACGCATCTGTATCTTTTAATTTATTTATGTCACAACAAGAACAATTCAGTCCCTAGATAAGTTGTCTACTTGTTCATTGTCAATAAAACAATCAACTCTGTTTAGTTCTATTAAAATTTTAACAAATGAATAAATATAGTTACATTTCATATTCCTAAAACTTGGTCGACAACATTACTGAAGAACAATTCATTCCTAATAAATTACATTCATGTCTAGAAACAGAACATTACTTAAATAATCAGAATACAATAGTGGGTTGTTTAGTTGACAAAGTAATTAGTTCTTTTCATAAAAAGGTCATTAAGATGGACACAAATACATTATCGAACACGTTTGTAAAAGTAAAAAAAATACAGCGTTTATTAAACACCATTTAGGATAAAGATGTACAGTATAAAAACCACATTACAAACAACTTGTCCTACATTTTTTCTTAATCATAAAAAGCGATGTATCACATCAACTAGTGGTAGATTAATCTATAATTGCACCCCTATATCAAAATCCAGTTTGCACTAACTGCATTCAAGACAATATCAATAGGAAACATATCAACGTTGTTTTCATTTGTGGCTAATAATTTCTGGAATGGAGCTTACAAAGTCTAGATCACAAACAGATTTTCAATAATTATGAACAAAAAGTTATCTGTAACGTTGGCTGGTTTTACAGTAGTCATATAAACAAAAACGTGAACGTGGTCTACCAGAAACAGTCCTGTATGTCCACTTTATGACTGTGAATAATATATTACGCAAAAACATTCTGAACTATATATATATATATATATATATATATATATATATAACAGTCATGCGAGAGACAAACATCACAATCTGGGTGATGCTAAAAATATCGACGTTGATGAAAAGCAAACATAAAGAAAAACACAAATAAATCAGTTAATCACACACCGCGTCAAAATGTTTCTTTAATATTTACCACCCTTATCCAAAAAAAACGAATCTATCAAATTTTCGACTTTATACCGGTGCATTTGTTTTAAAGCTAAGAATTATTTCTTTCTAGCATATGCATTTTTGGATTTATGTGCTTTTGCTTTTGGCCTTTATTCTTAATAATCTTCAATTATAAGTATACATTTACAATTTTAAACTTTTTGTGTAATTTGCTTATTTCGACATGAAATACTTTTTCATGACTGCAAATCATATCTTTGATGTGTTTTAATGACAATTAATATTTCGTTATTCTTTGTTCATATGTACAATATTATAAGAAAAAACATAATATTTGATTTTTTTAAATACAAAATCTTAAATCTGGAAATTCTGCGTTCTAAATGTAGAATACATATTACAAATTATAGAATGGTAAGTTTTGCAACAATTTTCTATTATTAACAATCACTACAGTGCTTTATCAACATAAAACCTATTCACTGCATTAATCTTTGCTGTAACTTAGACCTAGACAGAATTCAGTTCTGAAAACAAACTTAACGACTTCATATATTTAGGGATGCTCTCATTTGCAAGTTTTCTTTAGTGCATAGCAGCACGACTTGATAAAAAGTGTCATGACTTTCGGAATAAATTGCTACAAAAAATGTGTCAAAAATTAATCAACTGTTCAGTATATTTAAATCATGCAAAACTATGCGATATTTTAACTAATAATGCATCTGAAAATGAATTAGTTGCCTAACATAAATTTAAGATTTTAGCCCGAATACCTGCATTTCAATATTAAAAGTACAATCTTTACATATACTCGATTCCAAAGATTTCTATGTGATCAATACGCCATAGAATCGTTTTGTTTAAACCATGAACACCGGATTTTATTTTATGTATTTTGTATATTTATAGCAGGATATAATAAATATTAATGTTATAAATCAACGTGATATTGGTCAATGAAATCTGCTAATGGACAAACAAAAACATATTAAGTATCAAAATGATCTTTTGTTACTGTCTATTAAATCAAACTAAAAAGATATAGTGACAGATAACACGTGAAAGGTAAATACAAAACAAAAACTAAAATGATCATAAATTTTCTCTCATCTGTCTACAACTCTGTTCAGTATAAGGGCAAACGGATATTGTTCTTCCAGTAGGGGCAGACGTAATAAAGGTTAATTATTCTAATGAAAGGCTACGTATACAAAAATATTACTGTTCCTAGCAACCAAACGTATTATTCCTGGTGAAATGGTGCCAAGGGACTAAACTGTAGCACTAGCGTGTTTCAACAAGCTGTGAATATATTGACCATTATTCTTTAAAAAATATATAAACTATCATCAGTTAGTGAAGTATAACATAAGTCCTGATGTTTGATGTCATAGAATACATCAGAAATAGATCCATCTTGTTTGAAACTAGCTATAGTAAATATGTACAGGCTTGACATTTCTGTTTGCTTTATAGAAATGTCAAAGTTTATGTTTACGTTACCCTTTCGCACCTCATAAATTAATATCTACTTATTATACTTACAAATACCATAATAGTTTATTATGCAATATATTGTTGGAATTGCTTAGACGCTTTTGAGAGCAAGTGTCAGCAAACCTTCGATATAGTGTTGGAATTGCTTAGAATTTTTCTAGTAATTATACCGTTTTTGGACCAAGAATATGGTTAACATAGGAGCAAGAATATGGTAAACCTTTCTTTGCGACAAACTTACCACCATTGTAAACAGTCCCAGTTGTCACTATCACTTCTCCTAAGATGTCTGAACGCCATGTCTCTAATGTATCCACATATAAGTTATATCCGTACAAAATATAATTACTGTATAATTATTTTTAAAATGAAAGATTATGTTCAATTTACAATAAACGTCACATTTATTACGATCCTATGCTATGATCTACGGGGTCTTTGCATCTTATTCGTGTATTTTTCCCAGAAATTGATAATTAGATCCAGTTGTCATTAAATTATTTAATGTATTTTCAAAGTTAAATTTATTTAGTACAATGTATCCTAATTATAGTACATTTGTTATATCCTTAAAAGTAATTTATACCGTGGACGAGAAGCCGTACAGGTCTGCAAATTCCCTATTGTCATTATCATGTTTCCATTGAAGAATCAGTTGGTTCTCAGTAACCATTAAATGTTGAATGTTTTGCACACGATTAACTTTGATTGCGCCAGCAGTATTTAACGTTGGTCAAAAAGCAATAATGAAACATGCTCCTGGGGTCATTCACTAGAAAATAATCGCCGCTGATTGCAATATGCGTTAAATTGAGTTGAAAGACATTTGTATCATTTCCGACTGTAAGGTAATTAACAGGTTAGCTTCGGAACTGGAAACCCAATATGACGGACTGTCTTTAAAATATATATCAGAATATTTTCGACCTAAGTTGTAAATAAGCTAATATGTATCTCAATATAATTAACATATATACCATGCAGAAGAAATAAGAAATAAACTAAAGATGCTTTAGCTAATCCAATAATTCTTTAATTATGTCTGTTATTATCGCTTTTGATGAGTGACAATTAGTGTACGAACGATTAAGTGTTTCAACAGAGTTTCTCGTCTCGTAGTAACGCTTAAATAATAACAGTGGAGATGTTTGCTTTAATCTAAATCTTTCCAAGGCCGATTTACTCTAAATACCTCTTGCACTCATATGACAACATTAAATACTTTTTATTCGAAATAATACATTTACATGGACTTAGCTCTAATTAATTAAATATATGACGCGTTATAAATAAACGTCATGGGTCTGATTACATTCAGTATTTCAGTAAAAAAGCCTGAATTGTGTAAAATAAAATATGCTGGGAACCAGATCGCAATCTTATACTTGCATCATTAAAAAAAAATTGTCTAAAATCAGTATATTCAAATTTTGGACAGCGTTAGCATGATAACGTTCTGTCGTCCGATCTAAGAATAAAGACATAATTTCAAACTTGTCCCTCCTTTCCCCGTAAATAGTACTGCTTCTGGTCTTAAACATTATTATTGAAAAAATAATACAGATGGTCTATTCGATTTTTAACACAGGTTACTGTGTTTTAAATTTGAAATGTTTCCCGTTTGTTTCCGATTTATTTTTATCCCTCTGAGAAATACCATTATTTTACCAGTTATCAATAAGCAACACTGCCTAATTTTTGCGCTTGCTACCGGTCTTTAAAACACATACCTATATTCTATATGCAATTAGTGGGACAGCATACTACCAAAAACCTTTTCATGAAATTGTCGTACCTTGTTATCCTTATACGGACACACGTTTTGGACTTTGATGGTACTACATATTTTAACTGTGACATGTAGTTCATGATTTGTTTAACTATTGACAATTGTCTGTCCAGTTTTCGGTTTGATTAAATGTTTTCTGCTTTCTGAATGCAGAGCCTAATGATGTAGCACAGTTGTATACATAATCTAATTTGCACTGAATATAATCTGATGGTTATGGCTGTTGGTTTAATCCGAGTTGCCTCTATATTATATGATTATGTCTATATACATGTACAAAATATATAAACTCTGGGTTTTTATTCACAAAAAAAGTTTACTGAGGATGATTTCTTGATTGATAACTTATTCTTTATGGTTAGTAGTTATATCTGAGTTTTACACACCTTGCTGATTTGCTTGGTCGTTACATGAGGTGGAGTACATTTTAAGCTTACTTAAAAGGGAAGGAAAAATATTTTGCTATACAATATTTCCATGTCTAGATAAAGGTCCGTGTTTACTACATAATCACAATGTCGAAAAAAAATCAAAATATATCATGTTGTATTTAAAGAAACAATAGTATATCATTGAATATCACAGATGTATAGTTGCGTTCCACCATATGTAAACGGTGACTGTAATGCATTAATTTCAACATGTATTTTTGCGATTTTAATACGATATTTGATTCCTTTATTATGGATTCTGTTTAATTCTGCTTATGTTTTGTTTAATTATATAGATAATATAACTTGCATGTATATAAACTTACATAAATTTAATATATTTCACTATCTGTGTTTGTTTAATTAAATTGTTTAGCCGGTTAAAAAATATATAAATCCGGACGCATAAATGCAAAACGATAAACGTAAAACCGCATTGGAAAATGTGTTAAAATTCAAACAAGCATCAAATCCGATAATTCTGTTTGAATTGAAATTCAGAAGAAGACAATGATACGCAACCCGTTACTGTGTATTTCTGTCGCTTTATATTCCTTTTACTAGAACTATGATTACCAAGTCATGTTTCACCAAAACACATTGATATTTGTGAATCTTTTTATTCTGACAACCGCAAATGAAGTTCTGGGCAGAATTTAACGTGTCGTAAAGCTGTGAGCTTTCATCCGCATTATTCCTGTCAAAGTGACGGCCACGTTTTAATGAAAATTCATGATTATTGCATAAAGAAGCGCATTTTAGATTTAGCACCGAATATTAATGAGCAACACCAGTTAATGTTCTTAACTGATAAAGGTCAGTTTTTATTCATGTTTTGAACGAATTTGTAATATGTAATGTTTGTGAATGAATTTAAATGTAGATTGCAAGTAACTCTGAAAAATCAGTACAGTGAACTTGATTGATGTGGCTTAAATTTAATTTGTACCTTCAAACTATTATATTTTAGGCCGCGTATTTTGAGCCAGAACACATACAGTCATCAAAGATACCAGGGCTATACAATTGAAAATGGCAGGCACGTGTTTACTTGTAATCAAGTTTCAACGGTAGCGCTCACACACAATATTCTAGAAGGCCAAGTACTGTGACAAAGATATTATGGAATATTAATTGGGTTCGGTTTACTCTCTTTTTGTTTTTGGTTTTTTTTTGGTTTTGTGTTGAGCCGAATATGTTTGTCTATATCCGGATTTGTAATCCTCCCTTGACTTTCGGCTCTTGTTGTTCGGTCGGGTTTCCTTTGCTATTTTTCTTAAATAACCAAATTATAGAAGGTTATATGTACACCTTTCAAATAGAATAATAACTGTAAATTCAAACAGAAATAGCATGCATTTATCAAAAGTATTTATTCTGTATTATAATATTTCCGTCAATAAAAAATCGAGTGCAGTCGATGTTGTTTTAGACCGAGTGTTGTAATTGTTAAAATTCATTACAACATTTACACGAAATATGATTGAATTTAAAAAGAACAAATATTAACTTTCTTGTTGATATCTAGCTGGAAAATATAAGCGCATTTATATTCAATTTTTCTTATAATTTAAATTTAAGAGAATACGGATGTAATGTGTAATTTTCGGAAGGTCATGGTGTAACATTGTTTTCATAAACCAATTTACAGAATGCATTTAAGGTATCCGACCCATAATGGAAGTCACGGTTTAATTTTATTATTCGACCAAGAAATATAGCTTTATTAAAGCAATATATCGCCAATTAATGATACAAATTGAATATATTGTTTTATTTTGAGTCAATGTTAACAGTTTTGAGCAAAGAACGTTAGTTACTCAGATAGTATTTACGATGTTTGCCGAACATTACCGAGGTCTGCTCCATTGTAAAACAATGGACATGCGGGACACTAAATATGATCACGTGGTCAATTGTGGTCGGATACCCTAAGTTCATACATCTCAAGATTCTAGTTAAATTAAACTGGAATCGAAAATAAACAATCTTATGTCACAATATATAAGCAGTTGTTCTCTAGTGCCAATTTTCTTGTTTGCAATATGGGACAATTAGTCTATTTTAGAGTCTCAGTTTGACATTAATGATCTTCAATCATCTGTTCCGCGCACACGGTACATTATATTGTCACTAATGAATGACTTAGCAGTTATTAAGTGTTTTAGAACTCCTTACTTCCAGTTGTACCCAATTAAAGCAGTCTGAAGTTTTTGTAACGCTCTTGTTGATAAGTCAGTGTCTAAATATCATCGTCATTAACCTTTTTAACAATTCACTTCCATGTTCGTCTTTACATCATTCATATAAAATTTGACATAAATTAGTCCCTTTGCAACGATTAAAAAATCGAATGTGGTATTATCCATACTTTTACCAATGTATCACTTATATGATGATTACGTTTTGTTCTGATTTAAGACAGTGCCCAATTTACCCCTGAACAATGCGCTATCAAACGCACTGTTTGCGATCATATTATCGGGATTTTGTGTTTAATATTGGTTTGAAATTCCTTATTGTGTTAAATTCACTAATGGTCGATCTCTTATACTAGAAATCGTTGTAAATAGGTAATAATGTCCTTAATCATAACTTCCGTTGACTACCACAGATTAATAGTGACTCACTTAAAGTTGTTCAGTGTCAGACGTGATCGCTATAGCGGAGAGTGAAATTAAAGATCTGGACCTAAAAAGAACTGCAATACCTTAGATACAAGTACTTAAAAAATGTCGGCGAGGAAATGACCACATTTAAATAAAAACATTCATTGACAAAATATATCAATATAGGTGTAAAAGTCTTTATAGTCGTTTAAATTTTGGAAGGAAGATGTATGTAAAACGCTTCGATATGGAAATCAATTAAATCCGAACCCCAAAAAGCGAAGTGGAATGCCTGGTGAAGTATCAATACCTACTTCTGTTATTAAACAGTCGATATAGTGCTGATTGCATAAAAAGGTGTAATTATGGCCTTATCTGCAATAACAATAAATGTTAGACATAATTGAAGCCATAACAGGATGATGCTTTAATCTTCATTTTTTGTATAAATCGACAGAATTTCAATCAAAGACCTAACATCTTTGACCCATTCAGATAAACTAATCAGCTGTTTGTTTTGCCAATTCTGGCACAATCCTCTGAAGATTTCATTTATATAAGTTATTGTTCTAATTGATAGATTTTGGTCGCGGTATTTCGTTCTATTGGAATGAAGAATTTATAATCGATAATGTTCAAATCAACGGTTATAACATAACCTAAATAACTATTTATACATGGAGAATAGTGGCAAGTACAATCAGCAATTCGGCTTTAAAGTCATTCAAAGGTCCTGCATTACACGTTTGGAGTAAAAGACAATACATGCAACGAATGTCGTAAGGTATTAGAAATTTGTTTTTAAATAATGATGGAATTTGTGGTGTTACATACTTCTGATGTAAAGAGTGCTTCAAGATAAAGTATTTAAACATATTTATCGACAGTCTAGGAAAGAAAAGAAAGAAAATTATTTTACTAACGTGTCTAAAGAGCACATGTAAAAGGAAATTTTAGACAAGCCGGTAATTAAGTGTTAAAGAATAGTGGTGCTTGTGATGCAGACATATAAGTTTCGGAAATAAAATACTGTTTAAATAGATCATAAAAGCGAACAATATGTACATTGAAAGCGACCGCGACTACATTTATGACCAAACAGGTGCATGAGGTATCAAGAAACATTATATAAAGGTAAATAATAAAAAAGACATGAAGGTGTGGTGTAAAAATAAGGATATCTAGAAACTGTGATTCGTATAGATTCACTGTTGAAAATTGCATTTTTAGTGTCTAGTTTTACAGGAGTCTATGGCCTCATTCCGAATGAGAAAAATCACATTTTCCCAAATCGGCAAGAAAATTCCCAATCAGAGATTTTCAAGATCGGTAAAATCTGGAATTATTTCACTACTTTTCCGAACCGCTCCGCGTTTTATGTAGATTTAATTAACCATGTGTTTCAGTCTCGAATGCACATTAATGATCTAATTTAAGTTTCCAAACTGGTGCATATTTTTAATTTGCCAAAAAGAGGAAACTAGCGCACGGCATTGACAAAGATGTAAACAATGTACATGAGTTCTATGGCAGTATTTGTAATATGTAAGTTTATGTTTTATAAATAAGATGGTTGTAATTCCAATTTATAAAGCTTAATACGGGGCCTCGGTGGCCGAGTGGTCAAGGTAGTTCGACTACTATTGATCACGTGGTCTGTAAAGAGATTGCGGGTTCGATTATCACTGCGGGCAGGGTGTACACGACTACAATTTTAATTAACAACGATTGTCAGTTTTCCTACCGCAGGTCGGGGGGTTTTCTCCGGGTACTCTGGCTTCCTCTACTATTGATCACGTGGTCTGTAAAGAGATTGCGGGTTCGATTATCACTGCGGGCAGGGTGTACACGACTACAATTTTAATTAACAACGATTGTCAGTTTTCCTACCGCAGGTCGGGGGGTTTTCTCCGGGTACTCTGGCTTCCTCCCTACATAAAAACTAGAGGCCATGATATAACTGAAAAATTGTTGAAAATGGCGTTAAACATTATTCAAACAAGCAAAACAATAAAGCTTAATACCTATGGGAAATTCAAATCGTTCTACTTCCTTTAACAGTCTTAGTTTTACTCCTGCTAATAGAAGTATTGAAACCCATGGTCAGGCTCTCAAAGACTAAATCTTAGAGTTTTGAAACTTTTATTCTATATTTTCAATGATACATTTAAACAAAATCGGGTTATTCATGCAGTGTGTTCTTAGTATCTATTCGGTACTTGTTTTATAGATAATCATTACAGTCATAATATAAACATTTTGGTTTCAAATAGAGGTTTCTAAAAGGTTTTTGTTTATTTTCATAGATAATAAAACGTCCATAAATTTTCCAAATTCAGCTGAAACGGGTCAGAAAAAGTCCCGCAGTTATCTAATAGTAAGGATTTCCAATAATTCATAATTGTGTGATAAAAATAAAACAAACTTAATATAGGTAGCACTTGAAAGCAGAGCAATTAGAAATTATTTGGACGAAATAACTAAAAAGTGAAACGTCATTTCATTTAGCTTATTGTACTTGGGAAAATTGATGCGTTAGACAAAATATAATTATTAAGCAATTTCTGCTTTAATTCTTTCCTACTAACTACAATTTCTGCATTCAAATTAAATCAAGTGTTATGAAAAATGCCACCCGAGACATGATGCATTTTCATATAACAATCGAGGACTCCTGTACGGAAAATGTAACACTTGATTAGTTTAAATTTTCCATTTATAATTTAATATTTGGACAACATAATAAGATTAAAGAAGTCAACTGCATAAAGGCTACGCACAAATTTTTTAATTAGATTTTATTTTACCGCAGAACATAATCTACTATTCATTAAAATCGGTGCATATAGTTGGCCTGAATAATCCGTATAGTGTCTGTCATCAGTAATGATAATTGTAATTTAAGTCATCAAGTAACCAACATGAAAACAATGGCTATAATTAGTACAAAGGGGGTCAATACAAGTAAATGACAAATGTCTTGAACCTTTATTGATATCTGACTGAAAAACAATGCTTAGAATGTTTAAATCTAAACACTATTTATTACAATATTGTCAAAAGACTCCTCATATGATTTATTTAAGGAATGACTAATTGGTTATATAAAAAATTGTATGTTCATACCTAGTATAATCCATTTCGCTGATTAAAAAACAGCAATTTTAGTAATATTAGAAAAGTAAAGTGGCGACATGTCACAGCTGATTCGGAAAAATCAATACATTCTTTTATCGGAAAATAAAACAAAAATTAACAAATTTTTTGTCTATTCAAATAATATTATTTCATCAATATTTATTTATTGACATTTAATTATTATTGTCTATATGTTTTGAGGCTTTCGGAGCTTATCTTGAAACCTCTTATACATAAATAAACTGTAAACAGCTTGAATGATAGCAAGACAAGATAGGTAAGCATAACCAAAATTAATTTAATCCGTATAACAATTACAGCTCTTTAAATTATTTTTCAGATCTGTTGGGGTTTTTTGGCTATAAGCTTGAAAACTATTTTTAAAAATACAGAAACACTGAGCTGCAACATGGTCACCAGAACAAACTCAAAATGAAGTAAAGCATTGTTTATATGACTACTATGTCATGAAAAAAGTGTATTGTCTTTTGATAAATCATTCCAGTGAGCCTCTGGTTAAGTATGATGATACAAGTTATAATATCGAAGTAATCTCTAAATAGCATAACGATTTGTAGCTACATATTTTTTAATAGTAATTTTCTTCCTAAAAAAATTCGACTATAGAGACATATTATATATATATATATATAATGGTATGTATAAATGTTTTTTCTAATTTCGATTAATATAGTCTTCATTCTTAAATATGAGTTGCGTATTACTTTTCACTTGTCATTTGACATTATGTATATTTGAATATTAGGAATATTATACACGTTATATTATATACAATACCAATAACCGGTAAATTAACTCTTATCATCTAAATACTGGTGTATAATTTGTTTGATGTATATATCCAGTTTTGTTTAGCCGTTTCTACCTTTGTAAACAAATGTAGGAGCAAAAATTCACAGAAACGAACAAAGCGGTCTAAGTGCAAAGCAATTTATTTGCAGTTTACAGTTTCTGTTGTTTTTCTACAGCAGTGATAATTGTTTACCCATGGATAAAATATTTTTCTTAAAATTGCATTTTGCAGGTAAATGATTCATCTCCCCATTCTAACAGCTTTTGTAGGAGCTCATAAAACAACTATTACATTTCTTTCTGTATATGCCTGATTTTTTTACAACAAATACATATAAGTATTACCAAGGCATACTTGCACATTATTCCAATAAATCACCAAGGTCTGGTTATAATATATACATGCATCTTATTTACTATGAATAGCCCATTTATGGTATTATTGTTTGTTTGTTTGTTTGATGGTGTTTAACGCCACTTTCAGCAATTTTTCAGCTATATCATGGCGTCCAGTTTTTATTGGGGAGGAAGCCGGAGTACGGAGAAAACCCCCGACCTGCGGTAGGAAAACTGGCAATCCTTGTCAATTAAGATTTGAGTCGAGTACACCCTGCCTGCAGTGAGAATCGAACCCGCAATCTCAGTGTTGACAGACCACGTGATCAATAGTAGACGAACTACCTTGACCACTCGGCCACCGAGGCCCCTTAATGGTATTAAGATATACCTGTAGTTTTTATACTATAAATTATATCTTGTCTCGATTTATTATGAATCACCTCCTAGATTCTTAGATACACCATTATATAAAGGTCTTAGTTTGTAGGTTTGCAGCATTTTAATTATTTAGCGTCTCGTTTACTAAAGGCAACAGACCAGATAATAAATAGGGAAATCGTTGCAGTTGAGATGTAATAGATTAAGCAAAATAGTTCTTATAGCTTAGCACGGCAACATCAGAAAATAAGGATCACACACAAGTACGTCGTTTGATTTTATCAATGGTTGGTAGTTATGAAGAAAGGAAGTTGCATGAAAAATGCTTTCCAAAAACAAACTATTTTATTCAGTTTTGATGCTTTAGTAGTGATAAACGAAGTATGGTTCTCGTTATCTAGTTGTCTAGAGACTTAACGAGACTAGTAATATATTATAACTCTTCACATAAAACCAATTGCATAACAATAGATCTTGCACAACCAGCAACATGCGATCACTATCTAGTGGTAATGATTTTTCATTAATTTTACTATGCATTAGATTCTCATTTGTTATCTAGCTAAAACCATTCTATCTTATAAAATGTGTCATCATTAATAAACTTGTTTTATCAACTCCATAGAGACTCCAATTAATTCACTTAGATATATAGCCTTATCTGCTAGTATGAGGTCAAATTGAAGACTAGAAGTCGTCGATATAAAACAACAGAGGTCAATTATGTCTTGGTTATGTCTTACATAAAAGCTACTACTACTGTAAATAACAGCGACATTACTTATAATTTTACTTTAGAATTACTCCTCAAGAACCATATTTAGAGGCAGTTTTTATTTTAATTATGGATATTATAAGAATCTGCATTTGATATGTTATCAACATACATATTTATACGGCAAAATATATGACGACATTAAATTCACATCGAGCAGATTTGTGATATTATGGAACGGTTAACATTTGTGATATAGGTCAGTGTATATATATTTTAAACTGTCTATAGTTTCAATTTTTAACCTGAAAGTTAAAGAAATGCGGCAAACTTAAAGATTGCGTCAGTTAAGCCAGCAAATAAAGAAGAGATTCTTAGAAATTCTTAGAACGACAAATTTATCAACCATCTTTACTACAACCTGACCATGACTAGCTCCTTTACACAAACATGTACAAGTTAGTAATTTCAAAACTATTAGAATACAATATATTTCACGCGTTATGTTTAATTATAAAACAAAAGTTTAATAAATGAATAATATTATTATAGCATTGAAACGTTCGTCATCGAAATATTTTATAATATGTTGTCATAATCATAGTCGCATTGATTTAATATCACTGATATTTACAGTCGCCTGGAATTTCCTTCAACTAATTCTTGTAATTAAGCAGCGTCCCATTAAAACAGCGAGCAAAATAGTACGCTATATTTCCTTAAATAAACTAACTTAAGATGCCAAAATTTTTCACATTTTTCCATTTTTTATTACTTACATACAGATTGTATCCGATACAATATAATTGTCCAAAGGCAAGATCCTACCTGATAATGACGTATCGACTTCCCCTGTTAACATTCCGATTGCGTTTAATTAAATCTGCACGGAATGTGACTCTTATATTATCGGTCCCATTACCATAATTCTAGTTTTACATACCGCATTAGTAATGTGCATTTTATCGTTGTCTCGTCCAATAAACTTGATAAATTGATGCCTTGTAAACAAGAAATTTGTTAAAATAAAAATGTTTTTCTATGTAAATTTGCGGTAATTGAATCATGTGAGGTGACGAATATGTAACGTGTTGCACATTTCATATACACAGTGTTATATTACCTACTGTATGAAAAAAGTCTGTTAAAATACCAATAATAATAACTTATATTATATTAAAACGTACAAACGTATAAGTTATAATAAGAAAAAAACATGAAAGCAAATGTCATTTGTGGACAGCAATTAGCGTCTTTCCGCACAAATGTTATAGAAGTGTTCAACTTATTCAATACACCATAATATGTTTATTACAGGCAATCGGGGCTCGAATAAAGGAATACTTGCAAACTGACTTTTGGTTAAATAGGTACAATATAACACATTTGACACTGAACTTGCTGTTTTCTTGTGTTGTACTTCTGTTAAATTTGTTTTAAGCCCGTTAACAGTATATCACACATTCGGTATGTATAAAAAAACCTTAACAAACCCCAAAAGCCTAAATGGCTACGTACATGCGATAGACTACAACTTCTGTGTCTGAGTGCGTGTAAGGAATGTTGTATGAAATATTAAAAAATCAGCAACTAATTTATAATGACTGACGTAAATCTGGCTTATTTAATATGTGCCGACAGTTTGGGTAAATACACGAGTATAATTCTTGTAAATATTATAAAGTCATAATCAATATTTCATTAATCATGACAAAAATTCAATTAGAAATGACAAAGCCATATTTACGACTAATTATGACAATATGAATAGTGTTGTTGTAAGTCATTTAACAAAAAGCGAAAAGTTCGATAGCCGAACAAAAAAACTTAGTATTGCTGTGGACAGACCTATCATACTATTTTTATACTATATTCGTCTTTTATCTTCTAAAAATTTTAGTTTGCAGTAAAACCATCATTACACTCTTAGTACTAGCTACTGTTGGGAAAAGACCACTTTACATTATGTGTTATCACTATTGTTGCTGATGGACCACCATCACAATTTTAGTACTAAGTACAGCTGATGATCAACAACCGATCAAACTCCCTTGCAATAACAGTACTATATGCTGTTGATGGACTACCCTTACTAAGTCAATACTCAGTACTGCCGTGGATGGACCACCTTTACTACATCAGTACCCACAACTACTATAGATATCAACTTAAGCAACCTTTCAAAACACGACTACTCTAGCTAATCCAGATGACTTTACTTGGGGAGTTTTTTACGTCCAACATTTTTTACGTTCTACAACTTAATGCCCTTGGTAGATGCATCCTCTAATACAGTTGTGATATTGTGGGAACTGCCAATATGGTTTACTAAACACTAACTTATTTAATGGTAACATTTTTCAAGCTAGAACATTTTTATAACCTGCATAAAGCAAAGAAAATAAATATTGCAAGCATAATTTTTCTTCTCTCTTTTAACATTTGGACGTACAACTGATTAATCTGATAGTAACATACATCAAACATAAAATATTGAATGAATTACACTGAAAACAATTGTTATCTTCAGCGTCTATGTGCAGCATTTATTTTGATTTAATCAAGAAAGTATCAAAGGTGTGCTCTATTTTATTAAACTTATTAACAAAATAAGATTTTAAGTCATTTTTCATGTTAAAACATAACAAATTAATTTTTTACGGCATCAGTAATAAATATAAGAAGCTGCCAATCGTCCAGGAGTGAGAGGTGTACTGGTATAAATAAAAGTGTTTACAATGAAGCTGAGAAACATGCTCATTACTAAATAACGATGTATCAATGGTGTATTAATTAATACCTTTACGACCTTCTTATTATATTATGATTTAGTCAGTTTGTGAAAAACATCATTAGTTCTGACTATCAACCGGCTTTACAAGAGATAGCAGAACGGTATGTTATTAAACGGTGGAGCATTTTTCTACAGAAATCGTCTAACATATTTACACCTAACACTGTGGTATCAAATATGCCTTCGTAATTTGTCCTGAAGGACCTTTATGAATATATTTCTTACAATGCAGAAGTGTATTTACGAAACTATTACAAATCCACCTATGCAGAATTTCCAGCGCTCTTATTTAAACATTTTGTAGATACAACTGCATTATCTGATAGCAATATATAAAGGCCAAAGCAAAAACATTATTAGATTTCAACGGAGATTATTGTGTCGTCTTCTGCTTATTCGTGTCACAATTAATTTGATAAAATACAAAATGGTACGAGAGATAAAATATATTTTATTAAAATCATTAATTAAATAAAGCAGCGACAGAATATTTACTATCTATCAGGTTTTATTTGTATTGGTTCATTTATTTGCAGACAACATATGTTATAAAATTGTTTGAAAATCATTATTATTCAATTAACCTAAAACTACGGAAGCCTTAGAGGGCCATTTTGACTTTTAACTTTTAACTTACTACTTATGACTTTTTTGTTTTGAGTTTTGACTATTGACTTATTATACAAGCCAAATGGGGACATTTTCACTTTTAACTTTCGACTTTCAACCTTTTGCCTATCGACTTTTGTCTTTTGACTTTTAAATTTTGACTTTTTACGTAAGACATAAAGGGACATTTTTGTCTTTCAACTTCTTACAATTGACTTTTTACTTTTCAATTTATGACTTTCAAAGCGGGAAACAATGTTCAAAGACAATGTCACCTTCGTTAGATTTACTAAAACATATTAATTATAAAAATGTGAGTTCATTGACAAAAATATGTTCAGGAAAAGTGCAAATTTCTGTATCAAAACCATATAAGACAAAATTATTTTAAAAAATACATGAATACACATGAATAACGAAAACGTACGGAAGCCTTGGAGGGCTATTTTGACTTTTAACTTTTAACTTACTACTTCTGACTTGTTTGTTTTGAGTTTTGACTATTGACTTATTATACAAGCCGACTGGGGACATTTTCACTTTTAATTTTTGATTTTCAACCTTTTGACTATTGACTTTTGTCTTTTGACTTTTGACTTCTGACTTTTTACGTAAGCCGTAAAGGGACATTTTTGTCTTTAAACTTCTTAAAATTGACTTTTTACTTTTCAATTTACGACTTTCAAGGCTGGAAAAATTGAAGATTGTACAGCTGCACAAAACCCAAACTTTTCCATTATATAAATTGTATATCTATGTCTCGCTCTCGCTGTCTGCGCTGCGATTTATTGACTTATGTAAAAAACAACTGTCTGTTCTCCAGATATCCAATCTGTTGACTTTTAACACCGAGCACGTGACACAAAAGAAAAAGTCAGAATGAAGTGTGTTACAGAAATATAGCGACTATTGAAATCTCATATCTTAAAAGTCAATTTTAAGAAGTTTAAAGACAAAAATGTCCCTTTACGGCTTACGTAAAAAGTCAGAAGTCAAAAGTCAAAAGACAAAAGTCAATAGTCAAAAGGTTGAAAATTAAAAATTAAAAGTGAAAATGTCCCCAGTCGGCTTGTATAATAAGTCAATAGTCAAAACTCAAAACAAACAAGTCAGAAGTAGTAAGTTAAAAGTTAAAAGTCAAAATAGCCCTCCAAGGCTTCCGTATAAAACACTGTCATCGCTTTTTGTGTTGATCTTTGTAAAGTGTTCAACTGATGTTGTTTGTATTATGTATTACTAATGTTAAGCGGTTAGTTTTGATTTAATAATTACCCTTTTTGTCCTTTTCCTAAAGTGCCATTTTTGTTTGTTTTATAATGTAAATACACATATATCCAGTAGTTTTTAAGGCACAAACAGTTATCATTTTTATTCAACGCGATGTTTGTTTAAACGAAATAATTCTTTCCATCCATTCTAATTTGTTACTTATTTTCTAGCATGACGAAATATTGCGACGAGAGATCACAAACGTAAAAGTTACGATTTAAATTGTTTCCTTGTCTTTGCTCGGTAAAACGAAATAAATGTGTATCTACTACAGTATTATAAATGAAACTTTACCTATATAGAAACAATCAATATTATATATTGTTATGTTAAATTGATAATAATTTTAAAAATTCATTACATATTACATGATATGTTTTTATTAAAATAAAATTAAACAAAGATATTACTAAATAAGCATACAACATCTATTTAAGGTGTATAACAGAACTCATAAGTGGACTCTAATGTAAAAAGGAAAGATACTTGCAACAAGCACAAAAGTATATAAACAATGACTCTGTTCACTGGCCTTGTTATAAAAAATGTTTTTAAACGTTTACTTGAAAAAAAATCTTATCAATGAAGTAACAAACTCCTATAGTGATTTATATCTTAAAACAAGCAAGGTTAGTATAGAAAATAAACTGTCAAAGATACCAAGATTAATAGAATTTACTACGCCAGACGCGCGTTTTGTCAATTCAAGAATCTTCATTGGAAATGTAGGCTTCGTTCACTCGAGCAAATAATTCCGTATTCGGTTTTTTTGCTTTTCATATTCCGGACACGACCTTAGCAGATAATGCTTTATATGTCGACATATCTGACCTAACTCCTATATTTTAGCATGTGTGGTGCATTTTACTTCGTTTCTTTGTTCGCTTATTTCTTCTTAAACATGTTTTTGTTAACAACATACAAAATAAAACATAATTATAAAGAGCTAATTACTTACCACGTATCAGAACAAAATAAGTCTCTATCATAGTGATTTAGTGAAGCTACCATCCTTACAGATCTCTTAAACTAGACGTATAACTATGTACCTGGTCGTAAAACTACGAAATGTGTACCAATAAATCGAAGGCCTAAGACTTTATAAAACGCGACCTAATGTACATTTAATATCCAAATCGAATAAAACAACGGAAGTCGTAGATAAAATATAAAATCTTGTTAGTCAGTCAACATCGTATAGCCTTCTAGTCTGATAATTACATTTTAACACCTCTGGGTTTCATAAATGCTTGATTCCAAACATGAAAATGTTGCATGACGCAAGTATTGTGAGGACACAGATGTCTAACAGAATTTTGTTATTCCGTGCTATGCTTTTTAAACAAATTAATTTTATCAGCATAGAAAAGAGTTTTTAAAGACTGAATAATGAAGTCTTTTCAGTAATTTAAACACGAATCATCTTATTACTAATGGCAACAGTCGCAAATCATCTTTCATTATGTTAGAGTGAAAACATAACAGTCATCATTTAAAAGTATTTCGGTGTAAAGAAACTGGCAAATTGTCCAAGCTAAAGAGTGTACTGGTACAACATAGAGTATGCAATAAAGCTTAAAAACCTATTCATTATACTAACTACCAATGCATTTACTATAGGCTTAATGATGAACTGAAATTAATTTTTTTAATTTTCGCGATTTCAAACACATGTGCTTAATTCAGAATTAACAAATGTCACTGAAAATATAATCATTATTAAACTTAATAATAAATATATAATATTATTGAGGCTCCTCTCATTTCATAAGAAGACTTGCTTTTTCTGATTATTTTTTTATCACCTTTTTAGCAAATTTTTAACACCTAGTTGTGAAAAGGTCATGTTTCGTGACAAAGATTAGCCAGATTTCGTTATGATACTGCAAAATTTTCCCTGTGGAGTTTTCTTCCTAAACACCGAAAACCCTCGTAATAGCTATTGAAAATCTTAACAGTGGATGTTGTTAAAGGACCGATTAGACAACTTTTTGACATTTGCAAAAAAAACATTAGTTACATCGTTACGCCCCTTGCACACTTTGACGACTGTGTTGTTATTCAAAACTCAAAAACTCCACGTCGTAAAGATCTAGTATTGTCTTCGGCATTGGTCATCTTAAGAAATGATCTAAAGGCCAATGTTTAATAATGACCTTGACTTTTGAACTTGAACCTTGTTATCTATTATCTAAACAACTCGGAAATTGTAAATGATAAATAAAGAACATAAAAATGTTACGCAACTATGTTACATTTTGACCAAACTTAAGGACCACTTAAAAGGTATAATTCTCATGGAAAGTTTCAGTCAAACCAACATTGTCAATACAGGACCAGTAATCATATTCTACATTGGTCATCAAGTTATTACACTGTTCCATTATGAGGTCAGTTTTGGTTTTTAAATGATAAATAAAGAACATAAAAATGTTACGCAACTATGTTACATTTTGACCAAACTTAAGGACCACTTAAAAGGTATAATTCTCATGGAAAGTTTCAGTCAAACCAACATTGTCAATACAGGACCAGTAATCATATTCTACATTGGTCATCAAGTTATTACACTGTTCCATTATGAGGTCAGTTTTGGTTTTTAAAAGAAAGTCCCTTTAAATTTGAAAAACGTTCTTATTAACTTTATACATGTATATTGGGTTTCGGGAGAACATAAGCTGTGATGTGTTGCATTTATCTATTAATTCAGTACGAAACTAGGTTTTCACACTGAACAAGTGTTTACTAGGAAAAGGCATTTTATATAATATTTTGATGTGCATTTAAAGGTTCAACCATGCCCTATCTTCTATATTGCTGGTAAATATTAAGATTTTTGTAGTGAAGTATGTAGATATGACCTGTTCTATTTAGTGTAAGACTTTCTAAAATAAATATCAGTAGCAAATGATCCGTTTCGAAAAGCAAGTTACCTTTTATTACACTACATTTAAATATAAGTCGCAACGTAAACAGTAATAAACTTTTTACGATTTTTCTGGATACGAGTAGACAACAGCACTTGATAAATTAAGGAAATAAAATTATAATTAACAGTGTCAGAATTAAGTAGGAAACGCTTAAAGGAAAATAAAAGATATTCATTTTAATTATAAACAGCTTAAGTTTAGAGAGAGATAATTGTTTTATGAGGTTTAAACTATGCTTAGCTTACTTCAGTAATACATTATACGTATTTACGTTTGCTTTACGGGCATCTGCAGTTACCGCGATGTATATGTAAGAAAGAAATAAATTTTATATGGTGGAGTTCTGTTGCAGTTTTAGCTTGTTGTATCTAATATAGTTACAAGCGTGTTTTAAATCAACTTTTCGTCTTGTCTCTTTTATTTATTTGGATTTATTTTGTGTATGCACGAAGTAAGGTTATACAATATTAATTTTAAACGGTCAATAACAGCAGGCACCTACCAATTGAATATCAACACCAGTTATGTTATAAGTCCTCAGTGACACTGTCGGTCCGTCAGGAACAGATAAAAGGCCAGTAACAGTAAACACATTGTAATTGAAAACACCAATGATTAGTCCTCAGTGACATTGTCGGTCCGTCAGGAACAGATAAATGCTCTGATGAAGGTCGTGGTCATCATAATCAATCAAATGCACGCATCAATATCTTGGTAAGTATAATGATGTCTCGACTCAATGTATGGACCAGACTACCTATGTTATCAAATGTTGCAAATAATAATACGTTTCATCAATGTTGGTTGAAACTAATACTGTGGTTTCTTTGTCATTTCAATCGGTGCAAACAGAGCTTGCAGCACAAATCGCAGACTACGTCGGGTTACAAGAGCATATATAAATCTTGTATTGTGCGACTGAATGACTAAGACTGCGACTGTGCAATTATCTGGCATTGCAATTTTAAACAAA
This sequence comes from Limnoperna fortunei, assembly GCA_944474755.1. NCBI lineage: Eukaryota > Metazoa > Mollusca > Bivalvia > Mytilida > Modiolidae > Limnoperna > Limnoperna fortunei. The sequence goes on from OX104122.1 coordinate 26,501,864, forward strand.
AAATATAAATATACATTAGATAGCATGTACTCTGTCATGTATTTGACATGCGAAAGAAACAAAATTGAATCAAAAATGATAACAAACATCACCACATTTGAAAAGAAACAATTGATTAATTCATTCCAAATGCCACTAGAAAAACAATGCATATATGCTTAACATAGACAATACAGTCAACATACCCCCACACACGCACGTAAGTTAAATGCGGCTGAATTTTTATGATTTGTTGTCACATAGACGATTCATATCTCATTTACTGAGTCAGGTATTATCGAATTAAGTAGGAAGACGCTGGTTGTAATCGGTCACAACATAATGGCATTTTATTTATTTCTGTCGCAAGTAGACAATAAAACGTCATGGCACTACTGCATTCGCATTCATTAAAAAAAGCACACAAAAAATGTCGCTACTGAACAACAACATATTAATAATGTATTTTTTAGTTCGTGCACTTCAGCAAAAGTACAGCCATATCGCATTAAGTTGATGGACACAGACAAATTTTAATATAACACTAAGACCAGAGATAAACCGCTCGAATAAATTCAGTTGGACGCATTAATCTAGTAAATGTGTTTCGGGATTTTCTACTGACAAATTAATTCGCTAACAGACGCTGAAATATAGTATGTCCATTCCTAATTATACAGATTACAGCAGTTTTTTGTGTGACTATATTCTATTTCTTTTGAAACTACAAGATTGTATACTGTTAAATTCGTTGGTAATGAATTTAATTGAATAATGATCATTATGAAAAAAAAATTAAAAGGGAAATAATTATTCAATAGTTGTAAAGATCATTGGACGATTACCGTCGTAATAAATACAACAAAACAATTACAAATATGTACTGAAGCAACAATAGCACTCTGTTCCTTAGAGAACATAACTGGATCCAAGACATAACATGAATGTGGTTGGACACCTAGAATCCTTTGCGTGGGGATTATAATAGAAGCTGTAGCTTTCCGGTTATGCCAAAAACTTGTTTGTTTCAATGAGGTCACAGTTCTTTTGATAATCCGACCTCCGTACAGAATTTATGTCGGACATGAACTCGCACGCACATTGTAAACATTCTACTGATCAATATACTTTAATTTCTCGGCTACTGAGCTTTTCCCACAAAAGATTTCCACTGAGTATTCATAACGAATAAAGATGTGTGCATAACTTTAAAGACAAAATAATACATCGAGGTGTAATGTACGGTTTTGTTTGTTTGTCTGAATATAGTTTTAAGCCACTTTCATTAACTTTTCAGATATAGCGTGGCAGTTTTTATTGGAGGAGGAAGCCGGAGTACCAGGCAAAAATCCCCGACCTTCCGTAAGAAAACTGGCAGCCCTTGTCATCAGTAATGTACGAAAAACTTCCTTTAAATGCAGCATTTGGTGTGATGCCTATGCATGTTTGTTTCAAGATGCAATCTTTCAACATATCTTGCGTTAGTACCATTCAAGGAGGAACTTGTTGTTTGCGGTTAAAACCCGACCCCGGGCAGAAATGTATATACACGCCATTGATTAATTACAAGATATTATTATATACCTCAACCTCTAAGCCACTGGGGACCCGCAGGCAAGTGACAACCACTTGGCCATTAATGACCTGCCGACTATTGACAACTTCTTGGACTCAACCAGGGAACAACCACCAATGATTAACATAGTGTTTTAAATTTCTGAATAAAGACATGTGTACAACATCAAATCCAGTTAAAAATCATATCGTCCTCCATAGTATAAACCAATCTATACGCAAAGGATTCTGGGTATTCTACGTCAACCACAACCACCTCTGCCATACCATTGGTTGACATTGTGAGATATATATAACATGGCGTATACGCTTCGCGTACAAACGCAGTAATTGCGATGTAAATCTGTATCAAATGTGTACAAATAGACTACATAAAATATAAAAGATCTCGTGTATTATTTTACAAACATCATTCTTTGTTTACAAGCGTTACAAGTAGACGACAAATGTAGTCCCGCAGTAAATGGGGATGACGTATGGCAGAGGTTATATCTGGGAACCAGTTATATTCCTCTGTGAAGGAGAGTGAGTATAAAAATCATCGTGCAAAGCAAGCGTCTACTGATATGCTTATTGGATATTCTTACATAACCCATGAAATCAGTAATATAATCTATGTAATTACCGATCGTTAAATGTCATCCGGTTTTAAATGACATAATTTAATACGTTATTTCAAAGGCAGCACAGAATAACAAACAAGAACTATTATCTAAATATACAAAATTCGTGCAGAAACTAAATCTGGCAAGATAATATGGCTTCTACAAACATAAATTACTAATACAATTAATTATCTACAACTGAAGGTCACAACTGGTTGCCGTGATACTTTACTTGTTGAAGGAAATTTTAAACCAAGGCATATCACTCTAATTATATTTTTGTATTCATTAGACACCATTGTGTAAACCTGCATTTAATTACCGTATTTAGCTATATATTGTGCGCGGTCTTTACTTTTTTCTTTTTTTGGGCAGTAAGAATGCGGATTATACATTAATACAGCTGAAGAAGGGTTTTTTCAACCCTTTGAATGCTGTCATTTGCGGTCGTCATTTTGTCACGTTTCAGTGTTAAACGCGGTATTTTCGAATTCATAATGATGGGACGATATCTTTAAAATAATTATACACCGCGTAATTGTAACGTGTATGGATATTATTTTTTCAAAGTTATATTCTATATTTACTATATTTGACGATAAATGATTAAAACAAGTACGAAAACAATCTGTAGTTTACCTGTACAGGTGTACATGCAAATGATGCAGTTATTTCTAGTGAAGGTAAATTCGTTGATTAATGATGTTTTTTCGTGTCTTCTACATTTGTGTGTATTTTAAACATAACATGTGCAAACAATTCATTGTCATAACCATTAACACATCTGTTTGCTTTTACCGATTGTAATAGTTTTTAATAATGTAAAAGAATACTAGATGTAGTTTGTTTACTATTAAAATAAAAACATACAACAACCTCTACGTTTTGTACTTGATACCTAGATCTAATATTCACACCAGGCCCAATATGTAAAAGGGCATGTATCTTCTATTGATATATCACATCTTTATAAGTGGAGAAATATTAATAAACAACAAGGCCAGGTTTGGTCATTTTTACTCTTCTTATAAACCGCGGTTAACATAAACTGTCTAACTGCTAGTTCTGTCGACAAATGAAACTTCATTTTTATTTATTCGCAGACTTTAGACCAAATAACAGCTTCCACTTTTGATGTTATCACATAAGCAAAATTAACATTATTAGAAATAACGATGCCACCTGTAACGCCATTGTTTCACATGATGGTGTGGCACATATTGTCCGTCATAAATGTACGCACGTGGTGCAGTATATCCTTTTCCAATATTTATCGGGGACTGTTGTACTTTTAGTTGTGTATTAATACAGATGTTTCATCAGACTTCTAACAGCTGTCAAAGACAGTAGTACATATAACTTTATGCTACTGTACTTGTAGCGGAGTACATTAACCTGCGTACAACACAACGACTACATTTTGTAGAATACATTTATAACGTTTAAGACCGAGATTAAAATATTTTTTAAATTAGATTTATGTTTTGCGCTTGCACTTTTATTCGATGCAACGACCACTGACAACGATTGTAATTTCCAATACAGTGTCTAAGATGACCGCTCGTGACTTTGAAATCTTTAATAATAAAAGGCAGCGGCATTTGAATCATTGAACAAACCTATAACTAGAGAAGTACAATTCAATACGTTAAGGTGTCAAAACGTAATTCTAATGCAGTTCTTGATGTAACGTCAATTCTGATTGGATAACGTGAATAATTTCATGGCATTAATTCCACGATTGATGCCGTCAGATTTTAACGCAAGCGCAAATATTTCCGGCAAATAAAAAATTCAAATTTTAATCAGTTGATTTAGTTTTTTATTGCAGTAGCATTAGAATGAAGATAACTGTATTGTATTTGAAGATTTGCAGGCATCAATTGGTGATTTGATGGTCGGAAATATCCGTTTACTGGCTCCGCTTACGCGTCGCCAATAAACTCAATTTCCGACTATCAAATCTCTAATTGATGCCGGCAAATCTTCATATACACAACAGTTATCTCATAATTATACTGCAATGGGAGCGTTAGAAGTAGTCATATATAAAATTACGTACAAAACTTGAGCGCCCACTACGCGGGAACTACTTTGTAAAACGTGAAAGAGGCGACCTGCAATGATCCAATAGTAAAAAATACACATTTTAGAATGAACACGGCAGTGATCGAGTTTATAAAGTGTAAAAAGATATTTTTCAATTGTAATTTGGGTTTTTGTAACAATTTTCTCTACAAAATAAAGTAATCCCTATTTAAAAAACCATGTAAATGTCCTACTTTGAAATCCCGTTAATATTGATCACCCTTAAACATTACTCTTTTAATAAGAAATCTAAAAAAAATGATCAGACTCCCAAGGGAAGTCTGAACTCACAAAATACATTTTAAAGTCCTTAAATCCTTCATTAAGATACAGTCGTTGGATTCCTTTAATTTACCGTTTTAAATTCATTTCTCCTTAAGTGTTCTTCTTTTTCATAAATATTTTGGTAATTTTAGTATGCATCTGTTAATATTCTTTACACAAGAAATTGAAATTTCACCTTTAAAAACTACTGTTGCTTTAACTGACAATAAAACCTTTAGTTGTTATTAAATTAAATTTACGGCATGAATTAAAACTACATACCTGTATGTTTTCCTATTATTTTATATTTCCAAAATCTTTCACAATATATTGTTTATCATACAAATACATTGTTTATGTATGTTTCAAAATCTCATTGTTGATTGGCTAATGATCGGAACACCTGTCTTTGGGTAATTAGTTGACGTTAAGATATCTAATTACATATACGGTAAAATCGGTAATCCAATAAGAATTCTATTCAAAATGATGCTTGATAACAATGGTTAGAAACTAATTAGGAACAAAGATGTCAATGTTTTCGTAAGGTTAATGATCGTTGGCTTGTAAGCCCTGAAACCTATGACACTTATTACAAAAACAAAACACATGCAAACCAAACCAAAAAGTTGTCCTTTAAAGAAACAAATAAAAGAATAATAGTGTGGTTGAGATTTTACGCAATGTGTTTAAAATGAAATTGTCCGTTTGCACATCCATTTCTTTTCCTTTTTGTATTGTTGCATCATCGATAGTTCAAGTTCAAGTTCAAAGCTTTATTTAAAGTCGGTACAATACAACATAAAACACAAGCTCTAATGAGCTTTTAAAACCGACATATATATAACAAACAATACAAATTATACACATGAGACACACAGTTACATATAATTTTGACATAGATTCATGAAGACACACATTTACAGATGACCTGCAATGTACATAATACATACATAAGACAATACACTTATATTTGTAACATTTACACATGACTATGGGGTTCTAAAAGCAAAAACTAAAAATAAATAAAACGAAAGGTAGCAAAGTAGAGGAGGATTCAGGTAAGCATTTACAGCAATAAAAAGTAGTTATTTGCATGCTGAACAGTGGCACGAGCTGCCATTCCATGAGTTGACGAGACTTTTAAATTGGTTAAAAGAAGTTTCCGCTTTAAAGTGGTTTTGCAGCTCGTTTCAAAGCTTCGCAGCGGTATATCTAAATGACTTTATTCCGTATGTAGTTGTTTTTATCGACGGAACTATGGCTGAATTTTGATACCTGAAAGAATATTTAGTATTTTTAATATTAATCAAATCGTGTAAGTAAGATGGACTGCGTTGGTTTACAACGTTGAAAACTTCAAAAGCCATAGTTCGTATACGTCTAATCTCTAATGTTGGCATTTTAGATTTTTGTAGCAGTTGTTCATAGTTGCTGTGATAGTCATCATATATGAATCTAAGTGATCGTTCTTGTATTTTTTTCTTTTTTCTTTGTATTGCTTTTGCTGCAGAAGTGCCAACTGAGAGGACAAAAATTGAAGTTAGAAAGAATATATGAATGGTAGATAGTAAGTTCACCCAGTCGGTTTAAATATTTGCCAATTCTTTTGAGGATATTGAGCTGTTTGGATGCTTTTTTACAAATGTTTGATATATGAGTGTTGAATTTTAGCTCAAAATCTATTGTGACTCCCAGTAACTTTACTTCATTTTCACACTGTATTGTATTTCCTGCCAAATTAAAACTGACATTTTTGTCCCTAGTTTTTTTACCCACAGCCAAAACTTGAAACTTTTCTGGATTAGCTTTCATTTGATTTCCAGAAAACCAATCAATTAGCGCTAAGCTGTCTGATTCTAAATTTTTTATGACTGTGTCAAGATTGTGATGAGCATAAGATAAAGTATTGTCGTCTGCATAGTTGTAAAAATGCTATTTTGTATGAAAAGGAAAATGTTATTTATGAAGATGTTAAAGAGTACAGGGCCGAGAATCGAACCCTGTGGTACACCTTTATAGATGTTTTGCCAATCACTTAATGCTGTACCAAGTTTTACTGATTGTTGTCTGTCAGAGAGATAGTTTTTTATTAGAGTGAGAGCATTTTGTGATAAACTAAAAGCTTTTAGTTTCTGTAGTAGAAGATTGTGGGGTAAGCAGTCGAAAGCTTTACTTAAATCCATTAAAATTGATGCAATGTATTTGTTTTCATCTAATGATTGTTTCCAGTCTTCAAGGATTTTTAACAATATTGTATTACAGCCATACCCAGGTCTGAATGCAGATAAAAATGGATGGAAATGTGCACTGAAATATTCCATTAGCTGGTTATTTATGGCCCTTTCAAAGAATTTAGATACAACTGGTAATATGCTAACAGGTCTATAGTTACTTTTTTCCAGAGTGTTGTTCTTTTTGTGTAAAGGTGCAACCTGGGCTTGTTTTAATTTGTTTGGAAATTCAGATTGTTCAATAGATTTATTAATCATGTAGGTGAAGGTGTAGCAATGACTGGTTTAGCTAGTTTTAAGAGTTTGACCGATATGCCATCATTTCCTGTAGCCTTTTTGATGTTTATTTTGTCTATTTGTTTTGTCACAAACTTTTGTTCAATTGCTACGAAATTTAGTTCTGATGTTACAATTTTATGTTCGTTTATTTTCGCAATGCTTGGATGGCTATCATCAGTTGGTTCATTATTTCCAATGTCTTTTGCAGCATTTATGAAAAAGTTATTAAATACATTTGCAACTTCGGTCTGATTGTTAAGGATGACATCTTTTGTAAAATTGCTGCCTTTGTTTGTAATGAAAGGTTTAATGGTAGGCCAAAAATCCTTGGATTTAGACCCCCCGCTTGCACACCTTTCGTAGAAATATATTTTTACAGAGCTCTTTCTTATTTTAGTAACTAAGTTTCTCTGTTTGCGATAGTTTTCCCAGTTGTAATCTGATTTATAATTGATAAATTTGTTATGTAGTTGCCGCTTTTTGTATATAGCAGATCTAAGTTCTTTATTGATAAAAGGTGCAGGTTTAGGGCAGGGTTTTCTACGTTTCATGGGTGCATGTTTATCCACCACACTTACAAACTGTTTTTCAAAATTCTCGTACATGGAGTTTATATCTATATTGTTGTCACATTCATTTATAAACTCTACATTTTTTAAGTCTTCAATAAAATCTGATTGATTAAAATTTTTAAAACTTCTATAATTTCTAAATTCATTTCTTTGCAGTGGCATGTTACCCTTTATTTGTATACTAATCATATTATGCACATCACTTAGGCCACAGTTGAAATTCAAAGTATTCATACATAAGTTTGCTTTATTTGTCAAGACAACATCATTTAAACTAGCAGGTGCTGTTTTTGTTTGTGAGATCACAGATGTCACAAATCTCTAACAGAGTCTTACTTTTGTTCTACACTAACATATCATAATTAAAATCCCCTAATAAAAGAAAATTTTCATATTTTACAGAGGCTTTATGAAAATTGTCGATAAAATCTTTTGAGAAATCATTGTCTGACATGGATGGGGGTTTGTACATTCCTGTAATAAGCCATTTTCTATTATTTACATTTATTTCAATACTGATTGACTCAATGTTTTGATTTTCAAAGGCTATTTTCCTGTCACAAGGCAAGTCAGATCTAGCATATGCCACAAGGCCTCCGCCAAACTGGTTTCGATCTTTACGCCAAAAATGATATTCATTTACTTGAAAAAGATGGTCAGTGAATGTCTCATCTAACTTTGTTTCAGAAATAAATAGCATGTCTACAATCTTTGATTCTAGCTCTTGAATGTGACAAAACTTATACCTGAGACTGTTTATGTTGATATGTGCGCACAGGAATTGGTGTGGGTGTTTCTTTCGAACATCTTTCAGTTGGTCAAAGATATCTTCCATGTGTTCATTGTTTTTGTTTACACCGGAAGCAGGTGGAGGTAATTTGACACATCAGCTGATTCATTTACACTATCGTTATTCTGACTAAAAGTTTTATCAATAAAATATGAATCAGAAAATTGAGGAAGTGTACACTTTTGGCAAAACCGATCCTCCGACGATGTTGACAACTGGTCATAGGTTGAGTTTGACATGTCAATACATTTTGAGTGGAACCAAAGTAGACAGTCCTCGAAAAGTATTCCTCTCTGGTTTATTTTGACGACTTTGGAGCAAACTCCGCATGGGTACTTTGTTGGGCCAGGGTTTACCGAGACATCACCACTAATAAATATGAGTAAAATAGTTGTTGTATGCAAGTTTTTGTCTATGGGATGTTTTTGTCCCGCTATATTTGTTTCTATATTTTGGTATAGACTTGTTGATTTTAACTCCGGTAAATTAATCATGTGACTCCCCACCTGAACACATTATAGAATTCAATAATCGGGTAAAGAAGGGGGTTACTCCCTTTGCGAATTAATTTTAAACATCGAAGTTTCCAATAAATGTAAACCTCTATTTTCCCATTGCGACCCCTTTGGTTTCTGTCGGCTACACGATTTGCTGAAATTCCATGCTTTTAGGAGAGCAAAGCTCTATTTTGCTATACTAGTGAAAAATGTAAGTGCTAAAAAGTCAAACAAGTCCGTCAGACTGATAATAGATCAATTATTTATACATATTTGGGGTTTTTTGTTGTTGTTTTGACAGTCCTAACTATTTTTTGAGTTTTTACCACTGTGAAGACACGAACTGCCTCTGATTACCAGATGAACACTAAGTCATTAAATTTAATAAAATAAACTTGAAATTCGCAAGTAAATATCCAATGGTCTGCCATGTACTGGTAACGCGGAACGTCAAGTATAAACCTGCTAACTATCATCATTCATAGTCTTGATATAAAATGCAGAAAGATAGTTCGACTGTGAACGATTTTGACACACGAGAATTCGTTAAATAATTTACGTCATCATTTATAACAATCTTTGTTTTAAACTAAATTGTGTTGTCTGAATTCCTAGCGATGCATATGCCTACACCTCTATAACAGAATGCAGACTATCAATTAAGCTGACAAGAACCGAAGGTCAAGGAACGATTACAAATTCGCATTAAGGCAGCAAACATATACAACATGAAACAAAAGCTTATACAATAAACAAAGAGGAACTCCGAGTATAATAACAGATTCATGATAAACATGGAAGCTATACAGTTTGCAGTAGAACTACTGAAATTGTTTATACTCATAAAAATATTTCCATTTAAACGAAAAGGTTTGAAAAAGTATTGTTCTTTTACAGTTAACTTAATACTACCTATTATTGTTCTACTAGTGTTAAATTAATGAATTTTTATATTTGATTGGTTGATTAGCATGACTATTAAAAGACCGTGTTTTTGATTGGTTGATTAGCATGACTATTACTTTAAAAGAACGTGTTTTTTGTAAAAATTGAAATTATCTATTGTGCACAATTATAAATTTAATCAACTTTTGATATTTTTCCTTCTCGTCCCGAAACGTTTCCAAAACCATTCCGGTCAGTTATGCTGGCCTAGGTTTTTTTTCTAGAATCCGTTTCCTGGGATTTGTCAGGCATCACAAATAAAAACTTTCACGGGGAATGGATGCCAGGCATTCTTAAGTGACTCAGTAGTAAGCTGAACAAAAATGAGTTAAGTATAGTTTTAAAACAGAATTAAGTTGCTTAATATATCAAACAGTATCAACTTTTGCTCTTTAAATGTAGAAATATAATATACATTATTACTTTATTGACGTAAGGCATTATTTAAGCTTTCGCGTTTAATTTCTATATAGAATTACGATACCTTAATCATTAAAGAGTAGGAATATGTATAATATCCTTATCAACATATAAAATATCATGTTGTGTGAACAGATAATTAAAGAGTCATTTCCAGATTACGTTACTGGATCAAAATAGACGAAACCAATTATATACAAGGTTGTCAATATTTGTAAGGCTATATGATGCAAGGATTGTCCGTAGAAGCCATTGACATTCTTTCCTTAGTGTTTTCGGGTTTCTTTGTTTATAAGCAGTAAACTATTTTAGCTGAAATACGTGTATGCCTGAAAACACACGATTTAGGATTGCCAAACACGCGTTGACAACCTTTACCAAAACCCGAGAACAAGATCGGGTCAACATTTTGCAAAATCGAGACGATTGACCTTTATTGTTCACGCATGTAATATACCAATATTTTAGTAAACAACTAAATGTTAAAGAGTCTTAATAAAATACCGATGGCTGAACGGCAAAAACTTGGTGAGAACTTCGTATTTCAAAAATACCAAATCACGAAGCTGCATCATCACGTAAACAACTCTCTGATTTCAATACATTTTAACAGTTTTAATTGGGTATCAGTTATAGTCGTATGATTGTCGTAAAATATTCAAAGGAATTAATTTTCGTTTTTTCTGTGGTTTAATATTGTATGGAGAATAAGAAAAAAAAAGTCAGTTATGTTTCAGGTAAGTTACCGCTCACGGTAAGCAGATTCTTATAGCTCAGTGTAAGTAAACATTACAGCTCAGTGCAAGTAGATTGTAAATGCTGAAAGCAAGTAGACTGATACAGCACAAGCAAGTCAAGTATACTGTTATATAGCTCAAGTCAAGTTGAATGTAATAGCTCAGGGTAATTAGACCGGTATAGATCTGGATATGTTGACTTTTATAGCTAAGTGGAGGATAGACTGTTTTAGCTCAGTGAAGGGTAGACTGTTATAGCACAGGGCAGGGTAGACTGTTATAGCTCAGGGCAGGGTAGACTGTTATAGCTCAGTGTAGGGTAGACTGTTATAGCTCAGTGTATGGTAGGATAGGCTGTTATAGCTCGGTGCAGGGTAGACTGTTATAGATCATGACAAGAAGACTGTTATACTACATAATCGGTAGACATAGACGTAGCAAGCGGTAAGGACCTGTACGGTTCCCACTTTCGACTTTAAATTGCTGGTACGGTAACCCATACCATATTTGGGGGGTAAATTGAAATAACAAATGATAGAATTTCATTACATATACTCTTAATTTGTGAAACATTCAACATTAATCTAAATTTTTCGAAAACGTTCAATATAAAACAGCAACCGTTACGATCTCGAGAGCATTTTGATCAGTGACAAATAATAGCACATAAAAACTCCAATCTATATTTAAACATTTTCGGTAAACGGGTTGTCGTCCCTTAACCGACCGTACCATTAATTTAACAGACCGTACCACTTTTCTTTGGGGGGAGGGGGTGTGCTACGCCTATGGTAGAAGTCAATAAAACCGTACATATCATTAGTAAAGTGCATCATAATATTTCATAACCTGTCAATCTTTGAGGCTGTAGTTAAAAGTACAAGAAGAGAAAGGTCAAATTATGCAAATTTAGACAGAAGAAACTGATTTATATATTCTTAAATTATGGTGGTATAGGCTCCATTCATGACGTATTGTATGGTTGTTAACACATTAACTAGATTAAGACTACTGCTAATATGAAAGTGTAATTCGCTAAAGTGCACCGTTAAACTGTTCTGCAAAAGTTTGGATAAACATCTTTGATTGATAGATTCTATGTTGCTAATAAATAGGAATCATTTTCTTAGATCAGTATTTTCTTGGATTATTTTGACATATCGCTGGTGTTATTTGATGGGGAAATTGACCGTGTTTTCCGGATCTAGAATTTAATATTGACAAATCTAACTGATTTTTGTATTATATAACTTCCAGTTTTGTAATTTTAGTGCAGATTTGATGCATGGCAATGACTTTAAAATGTCAAGCAATTTTATGAAATATTCCATTTATCACTTTAATGCAAATGGAAAATTGATCACACCTACTTCCAGGACGTTAAAATATCACTAGTTAAAATATCTTATTACAAATATTATTTCATCAATGGACCGCCGTTTGGTGCTCCATAAATCAGCTGCAGTGTAAAAGCAATTCCGGAAATAGGTGTCGTTGAGCAATCAGTATATCCTGTTCTGTAATTGGTTCACTTTAGACAACAGGCGAAAAGCGAATAACTTGTGTATAAGATCCGAAATGATTATGATCAAGTATTTTGCCAGCACCTCATAACATTCAAAAATATAACAATGAATACTAAATACTGAGAGCAATAAAAGGATAGAAATCGACAAAATATGAAAAACAAGGCCTTATTAATTAAGATTTTTTCGTTTTTATTTCAGATATAATAAAGTTATAAGTTCTTCTTTGAATTCTTTATCTCATTTGTACAATGTTTTTATTTGAACGATGTTATGTTTGTTTCTATTGAATAGTTTTAAACAACATTCTTCCAATTGTTAGCTAATTACGGCATCCAGTTACATGTAATTTTTGTGCAGGAATTCCCTGGTAAAAGCCACGGATTAAAACCTTCGTTTTATTACTCCCGTGGTGCCGGTTTAATCTTCAATGGTGCTTTCAGTTGTTCCTGTGGACACAATTGTTGTGTTTCCTGTGGTGCCAGGACAGGAAATCTTGGAATCCTTGTTAGTTAATGCTAAAGCCGAGCTAACCCTACCCAAAGACAGGTTCGAAACAGCAATCATAGTATCTTATATTGAAAAAAATATTGGAAGTTCATATTTTCGAAACAGACAGAAGAAGTTGTTATCAAATTTTGAATCCCCGATTCTGCATGCTTAACACGTAAACGGACGGTGAAATGTTTAAAATTAAAATAGAAATATTACTATGTACACTTGTAACCAACATACTTAATTTAAGCACAATAATTTGGTATACACTGCAGAACCTAACAGCTCCTTATAACGTTTATATGCTAAAAATAGAATACACCGTCAATGCTTTCTAATGCTATGCATTCCATGAACTGGTTCCATTTTTTGTTCTCGCGTTCGAGTTGCTTTTATTAGTAATTATGTAAACTATCATATCATTTCAGTAAATATTTGTTTAACAATTGATTTCATAGATTTTATGTCATTCTATAATATTACATCATTTTGAAATATAGTCAAAGGTGAAAATTTCATGCGTAGTATTCCTTATTGACAAATTAAAATAATGTTAATTATTGCACAAATATCAGGGGAAAACGTTTATCATTAAAGAGTGGAAGCGACTTCAAATGTCAGCTCATTCCCACCAAACGTTCAGCAGTGATTTTCACAAAAGTCGTATGTGAAAAATAGATCTTAAGTGTTGACGTCACAATGTATTTCCCTTTGATCGTTCGATAACTTACGATATATTTTACACTTACGACTTTTGGTGAAATCCACTGCTGTTCCGTAAATAATTATCAGTAATAAGCCATATCAAAACGAGGTCTTTGTATCAGGTTTGCAACTAAATTACTCTATGTGACAAGCCATATAGTTTAAACATATGCACAGCATAAAGATATCACACAGAAAGAGAAACAGGAAAGACAACCCTCATTTAAATCACAATTAAAATTTAAAGACCCAACTGAGATGATACTAAGGTATTATGCTTTGGATGTAACCAACAAATGATCTAAATTGCAACTTTATTTTGTTACATACTTAAAATATTTATATATATTTACTAAAAAATCTTATACATGTCGAATGATTGCTATTCATTCAGTTTGTTTGTTTTCTTTATTAAATAAGAGATTAGAAATCCGCTCGAATAGAATTAGAAGAGGTCTTATCGAGATGAAAGAAACTGAGTATGGAACTCAGCGCTGTTGATTTTGGGTAAACACTGTCCTAAAGAAAACAGCGTGTTCAAATTAGTTACAGTTATTAGTTTCGGAGTGCAATGACAATATAATACTGTTTTGTCTTGCGGAGGGTGTATACATATCCCGATATTTAGAACCCTAAAAAAGCTACCTTAACCAACAGACATCTATCGATGTCCGACAACCATAACCATTATAGTAGCTTTTCGACAAATATATTTCTGCTGATGTCCAACAACTATGACAAACATAATAGGTTTATTACGGCCGTGTACTGATGTCTGACGACTATGATACACATATGTATTTATTGAAGTTCGACAACACATGTGTTTGTTTACTTATCGGTGTTATTGTGTTGAGTCGTATAGGTCTGGTTGTAACTGGTGCATAAGTGTATAGCAGGGATGGTTTCTGATGAATATATAAGGCGGGGAAAATTATATTGTTATATTGGACCATAGCTGGTCATTCGACGCTCGTAGACAGTGCAGCAAACTTCGAGCAAATTTTTATTTAATTTGCATTAATTGTGTTGGTTTTTTTTTTGTTTTTTTTTTTGTTTTTTTTTTTGTTTTGATTTTTGTTTTGTTTTGTTTTGTTTTTTTTTGTTTGTAGACTGTCTGGACTTTACCTTTATTTTGAATAAAAATTTGTTGCACGCAGAGGCGAGCGATTCCTAGTGACATGTGTTTGTTGTTAATGAATAAAATACTTTATGTTCGGTTGAGTTGAACGAATTAGAACATAAAGACGGTTCATAACAAACAGACACTTATCGATTAACGTCTACTTTAATCAACATAGTTGTTTTATAAAACAAACCAAAGCAAACAGTCAGGATAAAACCAACGTCTTAACTGCAACCAGAACATTCAGTTGGTTACCAGACGCGAGGCGTAGGATTATTTTGGAAATTTTTTAATAGAACATTAGGCGACACTGCATGGTTTACGCTTCGTATTAGGGAAACTTTAGGGTTGTGAAGGATTAGCAAACTATTATCAACATGAACAAACAACCCACTTTGGAAGTTGCTACGACCTGGTGGAGTTTGAGGTTGGGGTATATGTTTTTGTTAATTAATAACAGGTTATCACAAATTGGGGTTTTAATATTCAAATCTTTTGTTGATTAACAGAAAAAATAAACTAAGCTATGTTATACTTAATGAATAAAATGTGAGATATTGCTCTAATTGTTTTATTTATTTGCAGGACTGATGAATTGTGGAATATTAAAGATCTATACAAGAGCAAGTTTAATTAATACATAGTAAATCAGCCTGATAATCTGTGAAATGCGTTATATAGTGTCCTGGAAATAGTGCGTTCCCATGAAGGACGTATAATACTTATAGTATTTGATAGTGTCCCGGAAATAGTGCGTTCCCATGAAGGACGTATAATACTTAGTATTTGATAGTGTCGCTGAAATAGTGCGTTCCCATGAAGGACGTATAATACTTAGTAGTTTGTAATCCTGTTTTTATTTTATTTATTTTTTTTAATTTTTTTTTCTTTTGTGTGTGCTTTTTTGTGGTAAAATCTGCACTGTTTACATCATCACTTCACACGTTATTTCTGAAAATATTCAATAAAAAAGGCCGGAGAGTTCAACGAGACAAAGCATTGTCTTATAAGAACTTCAAAAGTTCATGAAAGAAGATAACACTCGAATGTCAAATTTGCATATTTGAGCATAGTAAATGTACGCGAAGTTCGATAACAAGAAGATTGCCATGCAAGTGAATCGTCTTTTCCATAAAATTATTGTAAAACGATCCTTTTATTTACATTGTGTTTAAAAGGTAACACTAACATATAATAAACTGAATATAAAAACATACAGTCATGCATCTAATAAAAAACAGTCTACTTGTTTGTTTTAAGAATAATACTTAGCATATATATATATTTATGCATATTTATGTATGTTATAACGTTGGCAAACACACACACTCACAATATGATTATGCTACCAATTTTCACAACGTTTCGAATTTGACCAATCAGGCAGAGTTTTGATTTGCATCTCAACAAAATATAAATATTCTTAAGACTATCCAATAAGTATTCTTGTCTGGTTCCAAATGGACGAGGTGTATCGGAAAAAAGATAGAAATGTTTAAGTGTACGACTAGTGACACGTAATAAAAATAAGTTAGATGACCTTTTGTACAGGGTCACCTAAAGAGCAATACGTGGAAATAAATAATTATGATTGGACAAATACATAAAACGTTGTATTGATATTAAGACCGTGCAATATCAATTTATTGTCCGCGTTTTATAACACAAGCTGTAAAACGTAAATTCGTCGATGTACTCTTGTAGTGCTCTATTTGTTAGTAAATATTTATTGAACGCGTTTAATCATGAAGGTGGCAGCACCGTAAATATTACAGATAATTGACAATATATCATTGCTTTAATTTGACAGTAGCTCAGTTATCGTCCTTGATATATGTTGAAAATTCAATCAGTAAGAAAATGTTACTCTGGTGACATATTAATTGATTAATGATCTTTGAGAACTTGGTAACATTGTTTATCTAAAAGCAAGTGTTATAGACGAAAAGCAAAGACTTTTTTAATTGAAAACAAACGATTCTATTAAATAAAAGAGATATCGCGGAAGGCAAATATTAAGGATTGTTTTTAATTGCTGGTTAGATTATTGGATAATATTATTAATTGATAGTTTTGCTGTATTTTAATTTATCCAAAGTCTACCACGTGATATTTTGTACTTTGGCGGATTGACTGATTTATTGCGATTGACTTTTTCGGATTGCACGGTTACTAAAAATAGAACATAAAATTCCAGAAATTGTGTGACGTTTCGCAATCAGCAAATCATATTTTACATCCGGTTTTCAACCATGTGCTGAAACAAAGCAACAAACAATGGACAGTGTTTAGAACAAAAGGTTTGCACCCTTAAATAAGAATGAAATTTTTGTTTTTATTTTGTTTTTATTTATATTTTTATTTTTTTTTTGTGACAAATTAAAATACAGCAAAACTATCTATTAATAATATAAAAAAATACAGCCTTTCTCTTAATCAATACAAGTTATATACATCGACCTCGAGTTGTATATCGACCGAGGACGTAGAAATAGTGAAGCGGCAATCAAGTCTCAAAGTCAAAAATATTATTACAAAACCATAGGGCAAACACCAACAAGCAAAAAAAAAACACACGCATACAACAAAAGCAAGTGAACGAACTCTCAAGAAAATGAGAATGAAATCGGATTTTCCAGAAGAGCAAGTAGTTCCTTCGTGTTGGAATACACAGCTGGCAGTCAATCCAGGATATGGTAAGTCCGATTACCACAAACTCTATGACGACACCTAGCTCTTGTAGACCAATGTGCGGTGTGCGGTATATTTATCTCTGAAATAAGTACAGATGTACTGATTTCAGAGACAAATATACCGCACATTGGTCTACAAGAGCAAGATGTCTTCCATAAATTTTTTTCAATAAAAACAACAACATGTAAACAACAAAACAAAGTTTGTAGTTTCTGCGTTATTCGAATTGCTCGATCATGGAAATCGTGGTAGAACGCACAAGCTCTGGAGTAAAGTATCAGCTGAGAAATGTAAAACTCCATAGGCCGGAGAAGACACATGGAATTGTGCAAGAAAAGAAGCTGCTTAAACACTTAATATCGTTACAGAGTCATGGCTGTATAGCATATTACTTTTTCTAATGGTTTAAATGCCATAAAAATTGAAAATATATTGTTTGTTTGTTTGTTTGAAAAGTGTTTAACGCCATTTTCAGCAGTTTTCAGCTACATCATGGCGTCAATTTTTATTGGGAGAAATACCGGAGTAACATTAGAAAACCATTACCTTCGGTAGGAAAACTGGCAATTCTTGTCTATTAAGATTGGAATCGAGTGCTCGCTGCCTGCAATGAGACTCGATTTCGCAATCTCAGTGAAATTGAAAATATAACAACCTTGACTATTACCAGTATTGATAACATGCACAAATATTTTCATATTATGGTAATCGCATTGTTTTTCTGGTCTTTATCGACTTCTTACAAAAAAACATGCCAAAAATTACCGAACATGTTTTTCCTACAAGTTTCTCGGGTATTCACTATGTTATGTACATGTCTAGTTATAGCGGTGCTGGCTTCTAAATTCGAATTTGGTTCTAGTTTAGTGCCTATACTTTGCAACACTGAAATGAAACCGACTTTTTATTTTTCATTTCAAAACAAAGGACCTATTTGGCGTCATTGTTACTGTCAAACGTAATAAGTCGAATGAGAAAGAGCAAAACCTAGTGTATCTCAAGGAAAAAAAGCAATATCTGTATATGTGCGTTTAATCAATCTCTTAGAACAAAAACACTAATACAAAACAGTGGGACACACTACAAAATAATTACAGCACAGAAAAAAACAAAGAAAGACAAAAAGGACAAACAAACAAAAAACAAAGCAAAAGCCAGCAACACGACCTCTCAAGAAAACTCAACGTAGTGTAATATCTCATTATAATTTAATTTGCATTGTCAGCTGAAATCTGATTGGTTAATTCAAATCGAGCAACCCATATTATAAGATATAACTTGCGTGACCTTTGACCTATTCTTACGCCGTTAAAATTTAAATAGTTCCATGACGTCATCAACGTTTTTACTATATAAATTGTTAAAATTTATAGTTAAAATTAAATTAGTATTTCAAATACGATATAATATGGTTTGGGTTGGTCTACACTATTCATAAAACGCTTCGCGGTTTATTAGGCGTAAACAGAACAAACCATATTATATCGTATAACCTGTTCAGAAATTTGAAGTATTCCTTAACGAACCTACAACCTATTATTACAATAAATTATATGAATCTGTATGTTTAACACTCTTTGTTTTTGTTTAGTTATGTATTTCCTCAGAAAAACGTTAACGTAAAAATATTCGTTAAATTCTTTAACGAACAAAAATTAAAACACAGAGTGTTTGTGAAAATCATTGATTCTTTCAGGGCATAGTCATCATTTAAATTTACTGCCCAGAAATTTCAAAATTGATTTTATTTAATTTTAATATTTTTTATTGCAAAGTGTAGATGGCCATAGTCGGATTTTGGTATAACGTTTTGAACTTTAGATGATAAAAACTTTCATGTTGATTTTCAATATGGTTAGGGTTAAAGCGACAAAACGCTCGTATCGCGTAGTTCATTGCATAACCTTGGAATCTTTACTGAAATTTAATTTCTTCCTCGATTTAGATACGCTGCAACTTCAAAATCTTAACTGCACAAAATTTAGAAAAAAATCTTCAAATAATGTGTACTTTTGTTATATTTCTCAGTTGGAATATTAAAAAATTAGGATGATAAGAACTTGTTGATGTCAATATGTTAATAATTGAACAAATTTCAAGAATATGCAGCGAAAATTATACAGATTAGACGATAAATACTACCCCCAAATATATAATAACAAGCACTAGTATCTGTATTGTTAGTAAATACAGATTCCTATTCTCTTTGTATGTTTGTATAATATATCCAAAGAAAGCGAAAGTAGCAATATATTTTAAGTCCGGCAATGATCCAATGGCCTATCAATTATTGTATAACGAAATTATAAATTTTAAAATAATATGATTAATTTGTTACACTTCAGTACTAATTTAAACATATTTCAAATCTTACCTCTTAACAGCAGGTGATAAATCATCCAATTAATTTTTCGAGGCATGTAACTTCCGTATTACACATTTGCTTGATTAAATACGTTAGCACTATGTATTCCATTTCTCTCCTGTCCAGCACAATAAATAAAGTAAACCAAAGCTTTTGTTAACTAAACAAAGATCAATTTATACCATTTCCTAGGAGATGAAATTGACACTGTAATTGAAAGGCAAATAGCGAAGAAAACTATACACTTGACTCTCTAACTGTTGCATGCACTGTTATTCACCGTGGACAAACCCAATAAAAAGAAACAATCTAGAAATTTATAAGACAACACATATCCATTTTAGGAGGTTTATTCCCTCCTCTGTTTGGGTGAAGGAAATAGTATGCAAATTGCAAGGTCAGAGGTGATGCTTATAAACATAAAGAACATAAAAAACCTAGTAGACAAAAATATGTGTTTAAAGCGGTTTATTCGTATGCATATTACTTGGTCATTGGAGTTCATATTAATTAATATAAAAACATATAAATTTGTAAGACAACACATATTCATTTTAGACGGTTTACTTATTCCTCTCTTTTAGTGAAGGTAATAGTACGGAAATTCACGGTCATTGGAGGTTATACTAAAACATTTTTATGAAATGAAGGTGGTTTATTTACTCCTCTTTTTGAGTGAAGGAAATAGTGCGCAAATTACACTGTATTGGAGGGAAAACAATAATCATGGAAACCGAAAAAACAACAAGATCTTAAATTCAAGAGACGATTACAACACAAAACAAAAACCAAAAACACAATCACAGAAATTGAGTATCCCGAACCCCTACCCCGTCCCCCCTAATGAAAAAACCCACTCAGGTGCTCCGGACGAGTAAACAGTTCCTGCCTCTAATTAGACATCTCTTATTAGAGGTGATACTAATAAATATTAAAACGTCATTAAAATTCATTAGTCAGTTGGTTCATGTATAGTAAGGAATTTTGCAATAAAAATATTCTATTGTTCGGGGTAATATAATAACAATGGTTTTTTTTTATTATACAATTTTACAATTTTAATATGATTTTTGAATCATTAAATACTTTCATACGATTGAAATATTTTCCTGTAAACCTTTTGATTTTTTTTACAGAAGACGTTTACTGATCTACTTTCAGAAACATCATGGCGTAATTATATTGAGCAGAGTAAAAGCACGATTTTAATTAAATGCTTTGGACTTATTTCTGAGTAAACTGTTCTTGTAAATATATAGTCCATTAATCCATTTTATTTTAAAACAGTGTCAATCCCAACTTCAATATAATTTTATGACAACATTAGTATGAATATATACATTAGAAATAGTTTCAGCTAGATTTACAGCATTAATGACTATTCGGCGGGGTAAGTTCAGATTCTCACTGCGGGCATGGTGTACTCGACTCCAGTCCTAACTGACAAGGATTGTAAGTTATAGAAGGTCCGGGGTTTTCTCAGGGTAATCCGGCTTATGCCCCTAATAAAAACTGGACGCCATGATATGGCTAAAAAAAGTGCTGATAGTGGCGTTAAACATCATTTAAACAAACAAACAATCTATTCGGCTACGATCAGAATTAGAAAAATTTGAAATACAATAAGCAATATGAAGACACACCTAAAGAGTACTTCACACGCTCTAATCCCAATCAATCTGAAACATTGCTCCATTGGGTTTCCCGGCATAAAATAACACCCGAAATCAACTTCGAGGACGACATCGATATTATAAGATCGTCTGTCGATTGCAGTATAAACCTATTGTACATACAATACGTAATTAGATCGTTTATACGCATCACGAAATGATTAGACTTCAGCTTAACTGCGATCTTGCACAAAAATTGCTTTTGGTCCTTACACCCAAAAGCCGCCCCCAGTTAGCAATGTTTTCAGTGTTGCAGTTTAGCTTTGATCTTGCGATGCTCTTAAATAGATAGGAAAAAAATTTGCAACAAGATTTTATATTTTCTTAATTCCTAATTAAATTTTCTGTCCATCTTGTTATTTATTTCATTATCTCCAACTTTAAACAATACGGACATTATCAGTTCAGTACAGTCTTTTGGAATGTTATTAAACAATTTATAAATCAGTTTCTTTGATATATTCGCATTCGATAAATTGGTTCTTTTTTATTAATTCAAGGCTTGTTGATAGCATGCGATTCCTCGGCACAATAGCGTAACAATGGTTGCAACAGCTCTTGCATATCACGGATCGTAAGTAAGCAACTCATTCGTTTAATATACTTTTCAACTAATAGAAAAATGAATATAAACGATCAGGTATTAGACTTATGAACACATTGGATAGATTTCATTCATAAACCTAACGTTGTGTTTAATCGTTTATGTCATTTGCGGCATTATATAAAATATATATTTTGACATCATGACATTTTTTTCAAATTTCGGTCTATTTATTCTGTCATGTCTTCGATTGTTTTAACATAAAACTATACACTCATATATATTATCAAAATAGGACAATTTCTTGTCTGAAGTCCGTGCGTTATATACATACGAATAAAACTTTTTTTTTAAATTCTTCCGACGCCAAATGGGGGTGCGAATAATACATAAATGCGCATTTTACAACCCAAAAGACGGTACTTTCTAAAATTAAAAATGATTACATTGTATTACAAAGATTTTTACTGTTTTTATTATTTGTAATTTTAATTTATTGCAGGCAGTAAGAACCTGTATTCGCGTCTAAACATAGTAGTGTGTGCACCAGTTCAATTCTCAGGATAATTTATTTATAGCGATTGGCAAATTTTTATAGTTATTTATCGTATAATTATTACTTTGGATACTACAATGGTTGTAACTTTAATATAACGTAAATTTTTTTAGCAATTCGTTACTGCACGCAAACTACTATATTCACAATTACAGACCTATCCTCGACTGAGCCTTGTTCCTGGATACCAGAGTTATATTTGACAAGTTTACTGTTTGATGTCTCGGTCGGGAACGAAAACAAAATAAATTTGCTATGCAATTGATAATTAAACACGTATTCCGATTGATTTAGGTCTAGCGTAAGATTACAAAATCTACTGCTAAAATGAAGACGTCAATCATACAAGGGAAAAGTGTAACCGAATTCTTCTGACGATCATCTACATGGACAGCCGTATAATAAGCCTGCTCATAAATCTCACAATTTCTGTGATATTTAGTGCAAAATTTTCGATTTGCAAAAAGATGAAATTGTTTTTCCAATGAAAAACATTGCTTTCTGAAAACATTTAATGCCGATGTTTTTATTTACCAAACTTACTAGGTTCTAAAAAATTATATTATTTTTTGTCTTATAATAATTGCAGAATATTCTAGCTATTATCAAACAGAATCAGAATGTATCAGAAGAATCTTGAATACGAATACGCATCCATGTTTTTATATTGGCAACACCGACCTATGATTGACGTATGTTAATAAGCTGGAGTGCAACACACGAGCTAGCCGATTCAGCTCGTTGTTTTGATATAGCCAGCATACCTGGAGACTTCCGTTACTAACCTTTTTTTGTTTTATTCAAGGACGAGACACTGAAGAAATAAGGCAATTATTGCATGCCAGCACCGATGCTAAAGTTAAAGGAAATATACTACCTCTCCTTTAACTAGGTGATCGTATACAATTACTGCCCTCTCTTGAGGGCAACAAAAAACATTCAGATTTGTAACAAACCTAAGTTGAATAGTTCATGCATGTTATAGAAGGAACATATTGAGTTTGTGATATTTTATTTTAAAAAATGTGTGTAATACTTTAATACCAACAAAACGGGATAAATCAACATTAAACTCATCAATTAAACTGAGTGTATATAGTCTGGAGCTCCAGTCCATATACGAAAATATTAAGAAGTCGTCAAATCTTTTGGTGAAAACATAACAAAGTTTCGTCTAAATGATTTGTCTTTCAAATCTATATTTTACTGTTATAATGAAAACAAGGTTCAAGATCAAAGGTCAAGGTCCTCGGTGATCTTTGACCTTGAAAACATTTTAGATCATGACTCGGGACAACCAATGGTAAAGATTCAAAGTCTTTACGACTTACGATTGTTTATGTTTTGGCCCATTACGTCTTTAAGGTTACTAAGTGGTCAAATAAATCTTTTTTTGTCATTGCACGATAAAGTTGCACTTTAATGGGGTAAACATTTGCATAATTTGACTTTGTGTCTATCAATAACGGTTTTTAATTATAATGATAACAAGATTAGAGGTCTTCCGGCGAGCTCACTACTAAACTTTGACCTGAGACCACCTTAAAGGACATGCCACAGGATGACCAATGGGACTAGGTGTTTTCGACTTATCGTTTGTGTGCTTTTGTGATAAACGGAGTGCTGGAAACATTTGGCCAAACAACGTCACTAAGTTGTCTAAAAATTCCTTAACATATGCCACATTTCAGTTTGCCTGTATCTCTTATGGTTGTGTAATTAGTTCCTTAACAATCTTTTCGGTGTTTGGGGAGATAACTCTGTTAAGAGAAAATTTTCCGAAAGGCTTTTGTGAACCTAATATTTGTCGCTAAACTTTCAAATGATATGTCGCGTACAAATCTTAATCTTCAAGATAACTTTGCCTCAAAAGTTAAGATATTATTAAAAAAACTTAATTTTGATCATGTTTGGGATAACCATGGTACTTTTTCACAGCTCAAATTGCTCTCAGCTTTTACAAACAAGTTAAAAGAAAATTATTTAAAATATTGGAAGAACAGTATTTTTGATGATAGTCATTCTGTAAATGGTCATAAACTTAGAACATTTAGAAAAATAAAAGAAAACTATGAAATTGATACATATTTGAAATTAGGTATAGACAGAGATATAGTTAAAACATTTACAAAAATTTAAATAAGCAATAGTAAACTTGCAATAGAAGTTGGGCAACACACTAAAACCCCACTAGTAAATAGGGGTTGTTCATTATGTAAATTAGGAGTAGAAGATGAGTTTCATTTTTTAATTAGTTGCACTTCACTAAATAACATTAGAGAAAAACTTTTTACAGAAATATGTGATATTTTTCCATCCTTTGTTAACTTCGACTCAGATGTTAAATTTAACTTTTTATTCAATTGTAAAGACTATGATATAGTAAAAGTTATTGTCATAGGTGTTAATCAAATGTATAAAAGGAGATTTGAGTTACTTAATAATTGTGATTACGTGTATTGTAGTTGTCTAACTCATATTATTATTTATTAATATTAATGTAAAGTATTCATGCATTAATTCTACACCACCTCCTCTAATGAATAATCCAATATATAATATATACTTATTATTAATAGGCAAGCCAAGTCCAACCTGGTAAAGTATATCTTTCTGATATATATAATAATGAGGCATGTGTCTAAATTACTAGTAGACGTATTCTTTTATATATGTTTGTATGTGTTTATAAATTGTAACTGTATTGGTAACAATCCTGTATTTGGATTTTAGACCAAATAAAAATTCTGTTCTGTTCTGTTCTGTTCGTACTTTTAAACCCTCATAGTTTTGAAAATGTAGGCTGAAAGAAATAATAATAACCCGCAATCCACTTTCCCTTGGAATGTGGAAAGGTCGTAAATATTGAAAGGAAATTTGTAGAGTATAAGATTAAAATTTAATAATACTAATTGTTGAATTTTTAACAATATTGGTATCTTTTAATAACTCTGCAATGATTATTAGACAAAGGTAGATACTAATTACCTACAGTACCGTCAGTAACATTATATCAGTATCAGCTTATCGAGGTATAGCAATTATCTTCTTTAACCTCGTAACAAGCTTTAGTCTGACCAATATACCATTTATCAACTTTTATTGAACGAATAAATCGATGTATTTTTAATCTGCATAATTCTCTGATGTCTACATTAAGTAACATTATACGCCATCTTTTGTATACCGTAAGTGACGGGGTTTAAGGCGTAGAAATCTGCCGTCTAAATTTCATCATTAAGTCTAGACAAACGATTAATATAAGCGACCTAGAATTGTAATATCATTATTTATAAGTCCTTAAAATGTGAATAATAAGTATGTGTTCAATGCCCTCAAAGCTTTTGGATGTCCATTAATACAAGTTCAGCTACTTTGACGATTATTTGTGTAGTACGATACCTGTCGATGGTGACCGTATTTACTAAACTTTACTGTAAAATTGTATGTGCATCCTTAGTAAAAGATAGTTTGTTTTGTTTAATTGGTGTTTAACGCCACTTTTAGCAATTTTTCAGCTGTATCATGGCGTCCAGTTTTTATTAGGTGAGGAAGCCGGAGTACCCGGAGAAAACCCGCCCCGATTGGATAGTAGTACACCCTGCCTGCAGTGAAATATCGAACCCGCAATCTCAGTGTTGACAGACCACGTGATCAATAGTAGACGAACTACCTTAACCACTCGGCCACGGACCCCCACCCCCACCCCCACCCCTAGTACAAGAGACATGTAATATTGAAATCTTTGTCTTTATGACTTATTTAAACGTTGATAGTCTTTCAATATTGTATTGCATTTAGAAGATCTATGTCACTCCGACATATTCACATCTATGTCACATTTATTAACGTATGACGTACGGATATCTCTCACACATAAACATGTGAGTTATTGGTATAGACGTCACACATAACGTATTATGGGGTACTGATATCTATGTCGCTAATATTATCAATGTGTTACCGCGCATCCCACTTTTTAAATCAGTATAACCAGATATCCAACATTTTAAAAGTGGTATACGAGGCTACATCGATTAAAGAAAAAATACGCGCTTATTACGATTATATATGGATAATGCGTTCTCTAACCGATTAAAAAGGTGGTAAGTGCTTCATCTGTTTAGAAAAAATACGTAGTCAAACAGATTCAAGAGGCAGTGTGTGGTTAAGGCGATGGACGAAAGAAAAATAGGTGGTCATACAAGTTCACAGGGGAATGTGTGGTTAAACAAATAAACATAGGATACGTGGTCAAACCGTTCATAGGGGAATGTGTGGTTAAACGGATAAACATAGGATACGTGGTCAAACAAGTTCAAAGGGGAATGTGTGGTTAAACGGATGAGCATAGGTTACGTGGTCAAGCCATTCACAGGCGTTATGTGTGGTCAAACGGATAAACATAGGATACATAGTCATATCGATCTAAAATTGGGTTCCGTGATTATATATAGTATGTAAATCTATTTATTGTGTTCATATTGTCCGAATTAAAAAAAATTAGAAAAATGAACGTTTTATGAAATTTTAACTCTGCTTTAAGAATCAGATTTCCAACCGACTATCAATTTAAGACCCGAAAGTCAAGCCACATTTTCCCAATTGTTTTCCCGCCAATAAAACATAATACCGTGTTTGTACACGACAACATTGACATAGAACTTACCAAATTGATACACATTTTATTCCGTTCATTTTCTTTTGTCCTGCCCACTCAAACATTTTAATTTAACAATCCTTTTCAGCACGTTACGTACTGTAGAAACTTTGGTATATCTAATATCTAAGTATAGTCCATGAATACTCTGGTCAGAAGTTACTATATCAACAGTATTACTAAACATCTTGGTATTACATAGTTATTAAATTACGGCTCCCTAAAGGGGATCTTACATTGTCACATCTTATTGACAAATTACATAATTATAATAAACTTATGGCACACATTTAGTCATTTAACTGTTAAATCGATGATTTCTCGCCCCGCTTACATGAGGACCATGTGTGACTCTCTCGTCTAAACTTATGTTAACTTCACGTTAAATAGTTTGTTGTTCAACATGTATCTGATCCATTATATACTAATGAAAACATGTAGAATGTTAAATATTAATTTCGATTTAACAGTTTTAGCATATTCAATACTTTTTGTAATGAATTGTAACGAATCCCTTTTTTAATCCATGCTAAATGCATCTCTGTAATATAAGATAGCATTTAGCACAAATTTATATATTATTTACATCAACTGTCATTTTTATTCATAATTTTTATTTGCATAGGAAAACAAAAAAAAAATTTTCATTATTTTGTTTTATGGGTTTCCAAAATTGATCATTTTAGTCATTACTTTGATGTCTATTTTAAGTGCTCTCTGATCATAAATAACATACGAAATTGTCCATTTCATGGTTTATCGCTAATTGTTAAGAGTTAACATCAATTCGTGCAGTAAATACATCGGTTTTAGAAGAGTAGAAAAGTTGTTCAAACGTACATAATTTGCCGGGATTTAATACTTACATGAATATTTTACGACGAGCAGTCGTGTTCACATATTACACGACCCGTACTTGTACTGGGTCTTGAGACGCCAATCTCAAAAACGATGCAAAAACCTCTTGAATCCAGACAAACGTTCATTGTATATTCATGTAAGTCATTTTTTTTCAATGCAAACATGACATTTCGCTTTATAGATGCTGAACGTGATATTGGGCGAACCACCAGACCAAGTATTTTTAGATTCGACATTAATGGCAGAATGGTCTGACTAACCATTGTGAAGATATATATCTTGAAGATTATATATATCTTCAATCTAAAAAAAATTTAAAAGTTATTAAAACGTCAAAATAATAAAAGGTTTGTTGTTCAGCTTGTAATGACATTATTACACGAATAACTTGATTAGTAAAATATTTAAATCACAATAAAGAAAAGTCAAGAAAAATGTATGTGTATAGTGTTTTCTTTTTTTTTCTTTTCGTAAATGATACACATATCATATATTTTCTGTTTCCAATCAGTGTTAAAGACAGACTGGATTCATGATATATTTATAAAACTAATATTATATATGTTGACTGCAAGCGTTTTTAAAACAACACTGAAATGTTTAAAATGTTAAAACAGCCCGGTTAACATAAAAACTATGTTGCGTTCGTTTTCTGATTAAAGATTGTTATAGTGTTGCCTTCTGAGGTCATCCTCACGAGTCAGGGTTTCTATGTCCATATGTGTCCATGAAACCCTAACAAACTTAGCTAGGAAATTCCCGGGCTAGAAGTCACTAGCTTTCATTCACGAATTGGTTAGAGGATATCCCGATGTCGATTGTAAAATAAACTAAACGGATGTGTTGCGTAGACCATGTGAAAATCAGGGTATTTTGTACAATAGTGTTGATAGTTTGTTAATACCGCATTATTATTTAGTTTCGCTACGTTTTCTTCACACTCAAGAATGAGTAAGAATGACTACTGCTCTATTAAGTTCACCGACACTATATATATACATAATCGTACACGACAGGCCTACGTTTTCTCAAAATCTCATCTCCACTTTAAAGCCTTATAAGAGAAAACCAGCTTCCGGGTTAAACCCCACCCTAAAAATAGCACTTTCTTTTAAGAAAATCTTGATTTATAAGTAAATGTGGCATAAAACATCCTATAATATTAGAACAGAGATATAAGGACTCAAAATTGTCATTTGCCTTTAAAAAAACTTTCATTCATTAAAATCCATTCAGCTGTTTTTAAAGTACACTAAGTTAACAGGACTATTGTTTTTAAGTACTATTTTAATTTGATTGGTCCCCTTTAGGGTCATGACCCCGAAATTTCACAATAGATTTACCCGTTTACATTACCACCACACACATTGATTAATTTGAAGCACCTACCGAAGATCGTGGGGTTTTCTCCGGACTCCTCCCCAATCAAAACTGGACGCCATGAAATAGCTGAAAAATTGCTGAAAGTGGCGTTAAACACCATTCAAGCAAACAAACAAAATCAATTTGATGCGGGAATAGAAAAGGGCAACAATTGGTAGAAAACCGAAACAAGGAAGTGATATAGGTCCATCGGCAAATCTCCCTGCCATTGAAAATGAAACGTACAAAGGTAGGATTTGACAATTGACAATCCACTCCTCACGTGCATGCATGTCTGGAGGTGGAAACAAATTGTCATTGCAATGAAGCAATCTTTCTCTTGAATACGTTTCGAGACACGTAATTTGCAAAACAGCAATAAACTAAAAAAGCTTTCAACATGTTTAGGCTGAAAACGCCATCTTTGTATTAGTTCCAATTGCGAACTGAAACGCGTCGTCATGTCATACTTGTTTCTCAATATGACGCATAATCAATCCAATTAATAATAATGGGACCTGCCTCACTGAGGTCGAACACATACGCGCTGTGTCGAAAATGTATGGAAATCTATCTACTGTGGCCAAATAAGGTGTAAAAGTAAAAAAATGTCGAATCTATCTTGTATAGCCAAACAAGGTGCTATTTTTAACATCGTGGATATACAACTAGTCTAAAGTCTAGAATGCAGGTGGCAATAAATATTGTCTATCGTACTGTCAGCTAAAATATTTTTTATATGAGTATATATCTCATCTGACATACAAACGAAATAGAAATGTCCAATATAACGCAGACTTGCGACTAGCAATACACATGTAATAATCATTAGAACCTGATCTCTTAATTATGTATGTGTTTAATTTTATCTCATTAAACATATTATTCCTTACAATTGTTATATAGATTTATACTAACGTTTTTAAGGTGTCATTTTATAATGATTTCGGGGAGGGATGAGGGGCCTGGTGGCCGAGTGGTTAAGGTAGTTCGTCTGATGACGTGGTCTGTAAACACTGAGGTTGCGGGTTCGAGTCTCACTGCAGGCAGGATTTACTCGATTCCAATCTTAAATGACAAGGATTACCAGTTTTCCTACCGAAGGTCTGGGGTTCTCTCAGTGTACTCCGGCTTCCACGGCTAACAAAAACTGGACGTCATGATATAGACTTTAGCAGCTGAAAAATTGCTGAAAGTAGCGTTAAACATCATTCAAACAATCAAACAAACATATTATGATTTCGTCTTATACGGATCCAAGGATACGTTGTTGGTGCTGCATGATGGAAATCGCTAATTTATATAAGATAAGTGGAGTAGATAGGGACTGAGTGATGTTAAAGCCGTTTTCTCTGTGAGTGTTTTGGGTAAGAATCCCGCCTCTCCCACTCCCCCCCCCCCAACCCCCACAGTAGTTCCAGTGCAGATACCTGTTAGGTGATCGAACCTGAGACCTTGCATTTTTGACATGTAATTACAAATCTTTTTTTTGCCAAAGCGACGTGGAAGCCTTTCTCCTAGCTGCACACGGTTTCAGAATCTATTTTGGGATCATCCTTTTACCTTGAATATGCGTGTTTCATTTGATTGTCTCCGTTTTTATATCTGATTTGTATTCGTAACCAAAACTAATTTTTAATTTTTGTGCGTATTATCAGTTCTATAAACTGTAACAAATGGTTGAATTAAAACTTCTGTCCTCAGTAGATAATCTGATTACATCTTTTCTATTCATTTATTATATTTATGAGTTCAATATCAAAAGGCTAAAGTAAGTGACATTCCATTTATTTTACATTCTTTTTCAAAAGTCAAAATTCATTTGATGTCATTTCCAATAATACCGGTACTGCCTCAGTTGTGATAACATTTAAGCACACTCTTTTATACATTTTATACATTTGTTCAATAATTTGTTCAATAATATGTAATCAAATTTTGCCGGAAGCAAGAGATGCGTAACAAATACAACAAACCGGAAGTAGAGACAGATCATTACTGTTTGTAAGCAGAGGAGCGACTAATCGTCAGCAATTAAGAAGTTACTCGAGACGTCTGGTCTAACATAATTGTTCTATTTGTACGGTAAATATAAGAGTATACAACATCATTAATTCATCCGCAAGCGATTTAAATTTGAAAACCGGAACGAGACATAGAAAGAATTCGTGCTAGACAAACTTAATATATGCCCTTGCTTGCTTTCCGAACAAAGAAAATAATAATTTTAATAACGTCAGTCCTATTGGGAAATCATAATTTAAAACTTTTTATCATACGGCAAGTTCCGTTTATATTGAATTTTAAATTACTTGTCTTTCTTTAATTTTATATGGTCTTATATAGATATCATGTAGCTCAAATTATTCACGTCTTTCTTGTATTGCATTATTATGGAACCTATAGTTATTACTGTCCTTTGAAGTTCGCTGTGTTTTTCTCTTTTCTTTAATATTAGAAATAAGCAAAAAAGTATCAATTAGATTTATATTTAAGAAATCAGTCAAGAAACAACATGATTGAGGTTTGTTACTCGTAGAACGGTCGTCCTTCCAATAAAGCATTATCAACACAGTCGCATAAAAAATAGCAAACAGACAAACACTAATTCAAGAAATAAAGATATTTTCAAGGTAGTCTGACTTTTTACAGAGGTGAATGTTTCTAAAAATATTAACCGATATCATATAAACATACAGTAAGCACTGACACTAGTAACACCTATTAAGTTTTAACTAAAACAACTGTAAGCGAATTTGTTTCAGCAAAACTAGTTTAGGCTTACGTTTTAGGTTTTAAACTGGTTTAAATGAAGTTTTCAAAAATGGTTATGGTTTAATTGATAAGTACTTTAAAGAAATAAATTATGATATTTGTTGCACATGCTGTTATCTGACTAAAAACTAAAAAGTCAGATAACTCTGACTAGAAGCATTTTGTTTGTGTGCGATTTCTAAATTTAAAAATGTCAAAAAATGTGATCGAAAATTTGGGTTTTATTGGTTTTCTAGGAAAAATCCAGCAAAGCCAAGTTCTAGTAAGGATTTATGTTGTATAAGCATGACAAGGAAACTCGGAACGATGCAATGCAAGTAAGAAATAGATTATTATATTAATATAATGAACAATGACATTCATTTAAAAAATACTGCATGTGATTGTGATTTTTATGCAATATGTAATTAAAATTAAATCTTTCACTTCCTTATCCCCTTTTTGCTATGGTCTTACAACGTAGCAACCATAGCAAAAAAGGGGGAGCAAGTTAAAGATTTAATTTTAATTAGATTGGATTTTATGTTGTATATAACCGGATATGATGTTTTAAGCACCTCAAAGTATGGTCCCAGCAATAAATTGACAATGATCATTTTATCCAATAAATTCAATTGGAAGCCTCCATAATACGTGGAACTAAGAGCATATAACTGTCAGTTTTTATCTCAAATATTAGGTTTTGTGTGGAGTATTGTTTCATGAAGCTTACTGTCTGTGATTGATAACTTAATTAAATATAATGGTATCATTAATACGTATTTATTAAAAATCACCACAAGACAGCTATATCTATAATTTCCATTTTAAGGTTTGATGAAGAAATGATAGAAATATATATGTCACCTGTACCCTTTAGCGCTAGTCTCCGACAGTGTTTCCACTGTGTTTCTGACAGTGTCATGTCATTTGAATATAGATTGAAAAACTGTCATAATTCACTCTGCAGAGAAATCAAACCGACAAAGATAGACAGCGAAAGGGGCACATAACGTTATTAATCATGCATTTCCAAAGTTTGCGCATATAAGATCTTATTTTTATTAATCATGACTCGCACATTAGAACTCGGTAATAATGTACTAGTTTTTCGATACAGATTTTATGATGAAATGTATTTAAAAAATTTATGTCACTGGGAGATTTAATTTATAGTCCTGAAAAATTACAACTATCACAAGTGGTCACAAATAGTATAAAAAATTAATTTTCAATAGTTGCTTAACGAGGCTAAATCTGCAACAACAAAACATTGCATATCGTTTTAAACCCATCATTGAAACAAATTTGACATGTTATCTGGTTATGTCAGAGATCACGTGTCTTTAAAAAAAAACTGCTTCATTTGCACATACAATACATTCCAAAATGACGTCAGCGTGTAACAGTTAACTGTTTCACTCCTTCTGGAGCGACTGTTTGATGTCTGAGAACGATGCGCAGTGTCAAGCGCACAAACTACCATCTCATTCATGTCATCTGAAGATTGTCACTCATAATGGACGAACGCAAACCTGAGTAATTAAACATGGCCAACCAAAATCCTTTAATGTGCTCACTCTTTCTGTAAAGTCTATAAGTTAATAAAACAGTTAACTTAATGCCTGTTAATGGAGCAGTCAAACAATTATGTCCTCGGTGCTCAGAAGAAGATTATGAACTGTTGTTTTCGGCCTGCGGCCTCAGGTAACAGTTCCTAAATCATCTCCAGCACCTCGGAATAATAGTTTTGACTGCTGCATGAATAACTGTATACTGGTTTATCCGGCACTTCTTGAAGGTGTATATTTTAACTAAATAGCATTCTAAAACAATGAGTAAGTTAATAGTAGCCGTCCAACAGATCTATTAAAATTATGTAAATTCATATAATAGATAAAGACATAGAATCAAAATATATATTCTAAAATTACACATCATTAAAAAAATGCTGGCCTTTGATTGGTCAATAGACAGTGTATTTTTCAGTGTAAATTCCTTAAATTGCATAGGTTTTTTCATCAGCGGGGTATTCGGCAAAAAATTACCCTTTGTGCCGTGTTATTTGCTTAAAAATTACCTTCTGTGCCATGATATTTGTTTAATAATTACCCTCGCATATAATGATCGAATAAAAATTCTTTCGGAAGTTTTTACTTTTACCATAAAATAAACGTAACACGAGAAATCGATTTTGAAAAGCGGAAACGTTCCGATAGTAAAGAGTCAATAAACAGCACGCATTGGTTTAGTATCATGGCTCTTTAAAACCACGATATGCGGTGTAATTAAACATACAAATCATGTCGGGGGGGGGGGGGGTATTTATCTGTTTATTAGATATATCGGTTTATTAGATGATTGCAGAATGTGTGTTGGTCCCGTCCTTCAGTAGGTTGCGATGTTTTTAACAGGCCACGGCATCTTCTTTTATTAGAGTACACAATTATTTGAACTCGCATTACACTGTAATTAGCGTTTTATTAACGGGTTATCTAATAAATTGCAAGTTCAAGGCAAAGTCTGAATTATCACCAATTTTGTGACGGTATTGCGTTTTAAAATTTACCTATGAAAATAATTAATTGTGATGGCGTGACGATATAATCACAATGTATTAAGATGGTTTTTTGCAAAATGTTTCCATGAGACGGTAAACAAGTCTGGCGATGGTGTGAGATCGTGTTCTATCAGTTTGAAGCTCGTACTCGTAGACATCATTTCTGGTAGTTAAATCGTGCGCAAAATTGCGAAGTTAAAGAACATTTGTCCGTAAGAAAGAAGTAAATTGTCATCGCAATGACCAAATTAGAATAAACCTCATCCCCAACCAAATAGAAGTTTGAACAACACGCGTTACACAATAGGTCTATCCTTAAATAGACTCAGTTTGAGAATTGCAATAGATTACTATTTTCGCTAGAATGACAAAAGGGACAATATTTTGATGTTATAGGCGAATTTATTTGGAATCTATACCTGCATACGTTTGTACAAATATTTATGACTGGAATATACCTTGATCTGTATCTTATTGTGTCCAATGCAGGATAAACCATTGAAACTCATTCGTCGTTTATTATTATTTTTTATATATAAAAATGGATGGAGTTGCCACCATACTAACATCTAATCGGAGAGGTGCAGTGAGATAAATCGGGAACTTTATTCATTATAAGTAGCGGACATTTGGCAACTGAAAAAGTTTACATTCTCGATAAATCCATATTGCTCATCGACTTTAAGTAACATAAAATCCAATGATTCATTACTACAATATAGTATTACATGTCAGTAGAAAGTTCAAAATTTCTTTTAAAATTGAAGGATGCAAACAAAAATTACGTTTAATACAGTCAAAATAGATATCGTAATACTTATCTTATATTTGCTAAATGCTTCTGCTACCGAAGCTCCCACCCCTCCCCGTTCACTTTGCTAAATGCTTTCATTAACAAAGCAACCACACCCCTCCCCGTTCACTTTGCTAAATGCTTTCACTATCAAAGCAACCACACCCCTTCCGTTCACTTTACTTAATGCTTCTGTCAACTGAGCTCCCACCCCTACCGTTCACATTGATAGATGCTTAAATGATTCTGTCAACCGAGCTCCCACCCCTCTCGATTCACTTTGCTAAATGCTTATGTCTGTCAACCAAGCTCAAACCCCTCTCCGTTCAGTTTGCTAAATGCTTCTATCAACAGAGCTTCCACCCCTCTCCGTTCACTTGCTAAATGCTTCTGTCTGTCAACAAAGCTCCCATCCCTTCCCGTTCACTTTGCTAAATGCTTCTGTCTGTCAACAAAGCTCCCACCCCTCCCCGTTCACTTTGCTAAATGCTTCCACCAAAAAAGCTCCCATTCCTTCCTGTTCACTTTGCTAAAAATTTCTGCCAACAGAGCGCACACCCCTCACCATTCACTTTGCTAAATGCTTCTGCTACCAAAGCTCCCACCCTTCCCCGTTCACTTCGCTAAATACTTCTGCTAAAAAAGCACCCCTCTCCATTCACTTTGCTAAATGCTTCTGTCAACAAAGCTCCCACCCATCCCCGTTCACCTTCCTAAATGCTTCTGCCAACAAATCTCCCAACCCTCCCCGTTCACTTTGCTTAATGCTTTCACCAACAAAAGCTCCCACCTTCTCCCCGTTCACTTTGCTAAATGCTTTCACCAACAGATCTCCCACCCCTCCCCGTTCACTTTCCTAAATGCTTTCACCAACAAAAGCTCCCACCTTCTCCCCGTTCACTTTGCTAAATGCTTTCACCAACAGATCTCCCAACCCTCCCCGTTCACTTTGCTAAATGCTTTCACCAACAAAAGCTCCCACCCCTCCCCGTTCACTTCGCTAAATGCTTTCACCGACAAAGCTCCCACCCCTCCCCGTTCACTTCGCTCAATGCTTTCACCACCAACAAAGACCCCACTCCTCCCCGTTCACTTTGCTAAATGCTTCCACCAACAAACCTCCCACCCCTCCCCGTTCACTTCGCTCAATGCTTTCATCACCAACAGATTTCCCACCCCTCCCCGTTCACTTTGCTAAATGCTTTCACCAACAGATTTCCCACCCCTCCCCGTTCACTTTGCTAAATGCTTTCACCAACAGATTTCCCACCCCTCCCCGTTCACTTTGCTAAATGCTTCCACCAACAAACCTCCCACCCCTCCCCGTTCACTTTGCTAAATGCTTCCACCAACAAACCTCCCACCCCTCCCCGTTCACTTTGCTAAATGCTTCCACCAACAAACCTCCCACCCCTCCCCGTTCACTTTGCTAAATGCTTCCACCAACAAACCTCCCACCCCTCCCCGTTCACTTTGCTAAATGCTTTCACCAACAGATTTCCCACCCCTCCCCGTTCACTTTGCTAAATGCTTCCACCAACAAAGCTCCCACCCCTCCCCGTTCACTTTGCTAAATGCTTCTTCCAACAAAGCTCCCACCCCGTTCATAACTGTATATTGATATTGATTTAAAGTAGTGTTCCAGGCCCAATTAGAAAATGAAATTGCTCATTGGACGTCAACCAATCAAATTTAGTTATATCCTTCTCATGTAAAATATTGCACACTAAACGTTATTCAATAAAACAACTAATTTATCACTTAATCTTCAATACACGCGCTTCTGTAAACGAATCTGTGACATTATCATATCAGGCAAAATATACAGTGTTACAGGTTCGAGTGGTAAAGGTAGTTCATCTACTATTTATCACGTTGTCTGTAAAACTGAGATTGCGGGTTCGAGTCTCACTGCGGGTATGGTGTACTCGACTCCAATCTTAATTGACAAAGATTGGTAGGTCGGGAGTTTTCTCGGGAAACTCCAGCTTCTCCCCCAAAAAAGTCATGGTTTAACTGAATAATTGCCGAAAAAGGCGTTAAACAACATTCAAACAAACAA
Organism: Limnoperna fortunei; assembly: GCA_944474755.1. NCBI lineage: Eukaryota > Metazoa > Mollusca > Bivalvia > Mytilida > Modiolidae > Limnoperna > Limnoperna fortunei. The sequence goes on from OX104122.1 coordinate 26,539,585, forward strand.
ACAAACAAATATATTGTACTGTGCATTAATGTTTTCAAGTTAGGTCAGTTGTAGGTGAATTAATAATGAACATTTAAGACGTTTAGACAGCGTAATGATCTAACATTGAAGTGTTTATTCAACACTCCAGTATCTCTTGTTTGCTTAACTTCCATGGGTAAGTCTTCATTAGACGAAACGCGTGGAAAATTGTATTACGTGATACCAAAAGTACTGTATGCTGGCGACAAACAGAAACTGACTGTTTAGACAGCCAGCTATGTTATACTGAATGATCAATATATTAGCACCTGCAGTTGTTTAAGGAAACGTGCAGATTTTGATGATAAAGTCAGAGGAAACAGTTTTACGATACTGGAAACTTACAACTAACAAGATTAGAAAATTAATTTACACCTATATCTATAAGCATTAATACATGACACATTATCTCCGCCAGGAAATAATGTGATCATATCACAGATAAACAATTATCAATGTTTGAAACAAATGTATTCTGAGCATTTCGTCAAAAATTTTAATTGATTTAAATAATTGTTGTGTATTTTTGATTGATTGACGACATCTTTGATTAGTGTCCGTATCATTGCACATCCTATGCTACCACGGAGCAAATTAATGTATGGTTCTACCCTGCTTGTCGATTAATTGTTTTTTTTTCTAATTATAAAATGAAAAAAAAAGATTTTGCGTAACCTATCAGAAATCTATAAGGAGTATTTTATGCTCAGATGTGTTTAAAAAGGCTACTAAACTAAATGCCAACCCCCCTTGGAAAAAATTGTTTGCTAGCATTTTTTCATTATTTTATATTTTACCTTGTTATTACGAAAATTCAGTAGAAAAAACGTAGATACAACAACCTGTCCATGTTTTATAGTATGCCTCTGTATTTAAGTTGTTACAAATCGTCCTTGACTTTTGCTACGGAAATTTCACATAATAAGTCAGCCATTTTTGTTTCTTAAGGGACCTTACGATGTTTACAAATGTTCGTCTGCTTTCGTGACGTTCAATGGTATTCGGACAAACCGCGAGACTTTTCCCTCCTAAACTGCAGACGACATCACCCGAAGGTTTTCGAGTAGACAACAATCGATTGTTCCTAAAGTACAGTTCCGTTCTAATTAAGGTCAAATTTTAGTATGAAAAATCGCCCGTTCAAAACTAAAAAACCGCTTTATTTCAAAACGCTGAATATCTCGGGGAAATAATTATTGATTTCAAAAAGGTCCCTTCTTGATCTAAAAAAGGAGCATAAGCTGAACCATACGCGGTAAGCAGTTTTCATTTGTAACGCAAAAAACACTATACAACCTACGTCAACACTTACTATAAGTATATTAAATTGTTTTAACATATTAAAAAAGTTTGGTACATTATCGGTTATTTTTACACTTCCGGTTCATACATCCCGCCAGGATTCCCAAGAAATTACTCACATGAACATGTTATTTTACCATCAGCGGGGCACCATCCTCACAAGTCAGGTTTTCTGTGTCCACATGTGTCCACGAAACCCTGACAAACTTAGCTAGGAAATTCCCCGGCTAGAAGTCACTATATTGATTGGCTTCATCATACCTGCATGTAGCCAATCAAAAGCTCGCTTTCATTCACGATATATTTGTGTCAATCTGCAGTGCTCGGCACAGGGTTCCAGAGACATTTCAGAAAGGAGCCCCTCCCTGATGTTAGAAATTGTTGGCGCTGTCTTAACAAGGTTTATTAATTTGAGTTTTGTTATTCGTGACAGACTGTCGTCTGCATCCCATGATATAAAGTTGAAACAAACATTTAGCAAAAAACTATTTCGATTAACGGTAACAGAACACAATTTTTTGTAAAAAGGGGCGTGATCGTGCCCAACGCACTCGTCCAGACGGCCAAGCAATCGACGAAATATAAGAATACGAACATTTAGCTGGCCAAAATGTTTCATAATTATTTACTATTAATGCTATATATATGCCTTATAAATCAAACATATGAATGTTTTGACATAGCATTGTCCGAACAAATTTGTTTGACTGGCCATTAAAATTGTTTCTTATACATACACATACGTACAGAGGTTCATAACCTTTTTATTTTATGTTAGGTTCCTCCAAGTCGACATTATTTATGACATTGCAAACATATACATATGGCTCTAAATAATTAACTTTCTGGTATATTTGTACGTTAAGCTTAATGACCACAACTGCTTGTCTCAATAAATTTTAGAATTCTCCTCACAGATTAGGACTACTTACAACATACACCTGTTGAAACATTAGAGAAAGTGCAATGTCTATTTTTAATTATCATGATGATGATGATGATTTACTTTTAACCTAGAGGCCAAAAGATCGACATATTAGTATACAACGAATCAAGGTATATATATATAACATCCGGCAGTAGCTAATACACATCCAACAAAGCTCAAGGTCAAATGTTTTATATACACTATATGTAAATCCAATATGTGTCTTCAAAATAGATAGATATAATTTGTTTAAATTGGTTTTAACGCCAATTTCGGCAATTTTGTAGCTAGTTTTTATTGGGGGAGGAAGTCGAAGTACCCGGAGGAAACCCCGATCTTCTCATTACAACTAATATAGAAAATCCTTATCTATTAAGGGTCTTCAAAAATGAAAAGGTTTTAGCGTTTATTTACCGAATATTTTTGGTTATATTAAAAACAGTTTAGCAACAATATTAGCAAAATATCGATATTTAATAAATTATTTAGGAAGCATATACTGTAAACGTATTAATTTTTGCGGATTCTAATTTTCGCGTTTTTAAAGTATATGGCATTTTTTTTAACATATTTTAAAATTTGGTACATTATCGGTTGAGGGGCCTTGTATCAAGTTGAACAATTTCAAGGGTACTGATTTTCGCGGAATTCATCGAAGATAAAATAATTATATATGACTATATATACACACCCCGTTTTAATTTCTTTCCAAACCTACTTTAATCCTTTTATCTATTTTCGCGCTTTTCTTGTTACCGCGAAAATAGCGAAAATTAGTACCCGCGAAAATTACTACGTTTACAGTACATACATGTACTCACGTTTTTATTTACAACGTTAAGTACAATAATACAATGCAGATGTATGTATGTGTTAAAATGAAGTCTTATAACATTTAAAAAAATAGTTTAGCACTTCTTAAAGGCATTGTGTTTAAGGTAGTCCTTCTACTATTGATCACGTGGTCTGTCAACCCCGAGTTTCGGGTTCGAGGCTCACTGCGGGCAACTATTACTCGACAAAGATTGCCAGTTTTCCTACCGAAAGTCTGGGGTTTTCTACGGGTACTCCGGCTTTCTCCCCCAATGAAAACTGGACGCAATGATAGACCTGAAAAATTGCTGAAAGTGGCGTTTAACACCATTCAAACAATTAAACAAGCACTTCTAAAAACGCGCCTTGTTGCACTCTTTATAATTGATACATTTATCAATTATCTTTTATTTATTTTACCAAATTAGTATACATAATTCCATCCCGTCTATCAAAGTCATTTGTTAATAAATGTCCCATGTGTTATAAAGTTAAACATAAAATCTGATAGAGGAAATGCATTACTTCGTTCTTCTTGAAATTTATGGCTTCTGTAAGCTCCAGATTCTGAAGTTCTTATCTTCGGATCAGACTATACACTAAATAAAACACAATTCTATCAATAAAAATCCGCCTTATCTCGTTAACAAAAGTTCGACTGTGTTAAAAATCGATTAGGTCTTGTAGTGATATTAACTTATGTAAACTAATCTGTGATCAGACCCTAATGTAAAAGTACACGTGACCTTTAGAGAACGAGACAAAAAAAAGCGAAAAATTGCAGCTAGTGGCTAGTCGTCACCCAATTACGTAATAGTAAATTATATAATTTTTTCTTTTGCCTAAGTGCACAGTAGGTTTCGCATGTTATTAAGAAGAAAATGGGGGCTTTCTGTATATTTAATGACTTCCTGAAGACTTGTTTGTATAAGGTATTTTGCTAATTTCTAAATAATTGCCGATGAAATATGTCTAGACTTTTTTTACACTTAATTTCTCATAAACATTAATAATATTATATCGAGTGCGTTGTGCAAGTTTATTTCATAGCTTCCCCTATCCCCACCCGGACGGAAATGGGACCTAGCTTCTCCGGTCTGTAGACAAATATCCACATGTGGTAGATAGTCGAATAAACAGTCAACATAAGAACGCCAACCTGGCAATCAACACCAAGAGATTCCAAGTGATCCTTCATGTTAAAATATTGAAAATAGAATAAATTACTAATTGCCTCTGGGTTGTAAGCTCTCAAGACTAAATGGTAATATACTATCCCTCCCCATTTATACATTGGTGTTATTATGGCAATCACAATTGCTTCTCCCCTTTATAACTGACTCCAATGAACAGAATAAACACTTTCTGAAAACATGAGAAATATTGCTCGCAGTTTCTTTTTCTGAAAAGAATATCATGATTGATTCATTTCTATTCTTCGCTCCGTTAACACTAACGAATTATTGCACAGTTGCAAGGGAGCGTTAAACGGGTAAGTATCGGCTGCTCGTTGAAAGGGGAGATGCTTGCAAAATAAACCTAAACTGAGTTGGTAGTACAATATGTTGCCTTGATCTAAGCACGAAATATAAGTAGACTTGCCACATAATGAGCAGACTTATCACATGCTCAGACTTGCTACATAATAACCTGACTTGTAACATAATGAGACGACGTCCCACGTAAAGAGTTAACTTGTGACCTAGCGAACATACTTGTCACCTTGAGCAGACTTATCACATGCTCAGACTTGCTACATAATAACCTGACTTGTCACATAATGAGACGACGTCCCACGTAAAGAGTTAACTTGTGACCAGCAAATATACTTGTCACATAATGAGCAGACTTTCCGCATGAGCGGACTTGACACAACGAGCACTCTTGCTACATAATGAACATAATGAGCGGACTTGCGACATACTGAACGTAATGAGCGGACTCGCCACATAATTAGCAGACTTGTCACGTAATGAGCAGCCTTAACGCATAATGAACAAGCTTGTCACATAAAGAGCAGACTTGTCACATATTGAGCGGACTTATCACATAAAAGAGCAAATCCCGTCACATAAAGATCAGGCTTGCCACGTAATGAGAAGATTTCCCTCGTAAAGAGCATACTTTTCACATGAGCGGACTTGTCACACAATGAGCTGACTTGCAACAAAATGAGCGAACTTGCCACACAATGAGCAGACTTGCCACAAAATGAGCAGTCTTGAAGCACTAAATGATGAGCAGTCACTCGCATTGTTAGTATTCTTTCCCGGAGAATTTGTGCAATGGTTTTTGTCCTGTGTTTGTTGTAAGATGTCCCATGGTCTTGTATAAATGTTGTTTTGGACATTGACATTTGATTATCTCTTTGGTATTTCTTCCTTCTTTTCACAGGTATTTGTTAAGTTTTTCTTGTGAAATCATTTGCAATCATATTGGAGTTTTGTTAGTGATTTGTTTTAATATCTTTTAATGAATATTTAAATTGTGAGGTTTGTTTTTGGCTCATATTCTCTTTAAAATATATATAGAACTGTCTTTACCACCATTTGTTGATGATAAAAGGCAGATTGTGTATTGATACAATTCAGCTTTATTTACATTCTTAGCATTTTCTTCAGATTATTTATGCTATAAAGGTTCATTTCCAATAAAACAATTTATAGTGCTCCAGTAATAACTTGAAATACTGAATGGTTTCTTTTTTTCTTGGCACATAAAAAATAAATAAAATGTATTATAGATACAAATCAAAATTGTTTAACGTGTGGTTTAATGCTATTTTTATTTGCATGCTCGTTCTTAACGAACAAACAGAGATAAGCCTTATTTGTTTTAATAACACGACATTTACGTATAAATTTAAAGTCTAGGATTATAAGAAATAGTTCAAGAATGACTATTAAACGTTAATATAAATTCTATATAATAATCAATATAAAACTGCTTATGACCACATTCCAAAAGAGATAGGATCACATCCTTAATGTGTCAACACTGAGGCTGTGGTTTCGAGTCTCACTTCGGCGGGTGTACTCGACTCCAATTTTAATTGACAAGGATTGCCAGTTTTTCTATCAAAGGTCGTGGGTTCTCCCCCCGCGTACTCTGGCTTCCTCCCCCAATAAAAACTGGACGCTTTAAATAGTTCAAAAATCGCTGAAACGCCACGCAACGTTAAACATCATTCAAACAATTAAACACACCCATAATAAGCTTCCCATTTTTTAACTTTCACATTTCGAGTTCAAACTGACGTGTCTACGATATTATTTTTCATAGTATCCCAAATGACCAAATGGAGTTTCATGCAAAATGCTGAACTGGCGATGATATAGAAATTTTCTGAGAAGACAATTCTAAGTTGTTAAACTTGTGTCTGATCCATTTGTTGCTTTTTTAGAACAATAAAATATGTTTAAATTATAGAAATTTAAAATGTTCTATTTGAAAGATGCAACTTCAAAATACTAAAACGTGCACTGTTGAATCCCCAAGGATCAATCCACAAAACTGCCCTTCGCGCCTCCGAGTGACCGAGAGGAGAATATACTCTTGTTTGGGGGGAAGGGGGTGTTCAGGTGATAATTAATAATAAGGATAAGGGAATCGCATTGATACCATATGGCGATGCACCGAACAGTTTTTTATGCACAGGTTTAAAAAACTGTATTTTGGAAAAAAATATATTTTAGAAACACTTTCCTGGCATTAAAGCGGAAGTAAATAAATAATTTATATGACAATCCTTTATTGTCTAGCATATAGATATTTTCTTTAGTTTCACTGGTAACGCAATAAACTTTCACGTACGTGTTTCCTGCGCCACTATTACTGAATGCCTTGTATCAGAGTACAATCTCCCTATTTCCATCTTGCACTTATTTTGCATTTATTCTTGTGTAGTAATACAAGGAATTTACGACATTGTCTGTGGGACTATTTTATTGGTTCGCTGGGGATTACTTATTATAAATACTAATCTGTTTGGCACATTCTGCTGTGAAAATACTGCGTTGGCTTCTAACATACCAATTTTCGACGTAGGTTATGTAAATCTAACTAAATGATCAACTATATAAATTGTAATACTAAAACATTACTCATAAATATTTTTGGGTTTCCATTACAGTATTAAAACATCTATACACTATTATATTAAAAAAGGATGTCAGTATTTGCCCCTTATGAAAGAATGATTGGTTTTCGTATTTAACTGTTTCCCTGTTTGCTACATACTTTTTTTTTATGTCTCCTTCGTTTAATCGATACTTCAACAACACCTTTGCTATGCTTAAATTTTAACACCTTCATTATCGTGGTATTATTGCCAAAATTTAAAAAGCAAGAAGTGTATACATTTCGGAATTGATTTGGTACGAAAACGGCATTCCGGATCAAAATAGTTCCAAGCGTTTCCATGTCCAGAAAAACCATTTTCCCCGATACGATTCTGAAATTATACACTCCGCAAAGTTGACATACGCCGTGTATACTATACACAATACAAATGTCATCAATAAAATGTCTTTTAAATTAACGTTTTCGCACTTTGTATGCGATCAAAAGACGTTTGTTAGCACAATTTGCACAATTTTAAATGAAGTTTTGATCTCTGGAAAAACTTGCTTAACACGAAGCATTATTGGAAGAAGCGTAGGAAACCTGTCTTCTTCTATACATGATATAATATGACACATCTTCGCTAGCTAGGGTTACGATCAGGTACCCCCCCCTCTCTCTCTCTCTCTCTTCGTAACACTTGGCTAGCGAAGATTAGTATGACAATGTTTTGACAAGAGGAGTGGTGGCAGTTGTTTACAAACAATCAGCCAATACACAGTGCAACATTCACATACATGAATCTTAGTAACTAATATACAATATTTTTGAGATATAACAAAATAACATACGCATATTAGTGATAACATTTTGTATGCACGCGCAAAAATGCACATACATGTTTGCAATTTTAGCATACAGCGACCTCTAAAGTTCCATATTAGAAAATATATTTTAAATATATTGCATTCAGCCGGCATGAATGTTTAAATAAAAGTGTGTAAACATTTTACCAATTCTATATCCATTGGGAGGTATACATTAGAACTTTTTATTACTTACCATGAATTTGTTCCATCGGTACACTTTTGGTTTTCCATGAGGTCCGTGGTATCCGGCTCCGGATTTAGCATATTGATACTCCAATACCTGGAACGGAAGTAAATTATCGTCTGATAAAGTAATATGGGTCAGATAAGGGTTAAAGTCTAAATAGATATCCGAGACGAAGCAAAGATCTCACACTTAACAAATAGCGTATTTACTTAAAAACATTTCAAAGTGTCTTTAAAACTGGTTTGACGCTGCTTTCGCTATCAGTTAAAGAATAAACAACTTTTTAAACGAATATCAATATTGTTGTATTTCCATATTTTTTCACCCAAAGCATTTAAAAGACATGAAATGATTCCATCCGGTATACAGCACTGTTTAAAGTCAGTATTCATAGTGAATAGAATATATAAGAACTGTTAAAACAAACAACGTATTTTTGTGTGACTTGATGACGTAAAAATCAAGGTGAATTTCCTTTCAGAATACTTGAAAAAGTCAATATGTGAACTGTTTTATCTCTAAACATTTACCACCTCAATCAAGTTCTGCTCATTTTGTCTTCTTAATTACAGTAGTTTTAATTAACCACTGTAAAAACCTTTAAAAAGTAAAATGGGAAAGTAAACTGTTAAAATGCCACGGTGAATTTACCAAGGGAAACTTATTAAATATCAATAATAAAAGAAGTTGGTCTAAAATTACAAAACAAACAACACAACATCACGCAAACGATTTACGCAATTTTTATGGCATCTTCTGCACTATGAATGATTGATAATTAACTGCCGAATATAGTAAAAAAAAATAATTTTTTTATCGTCATACGACACGAGTATTGCCATTTATAGATCAATAATTGTATTTTAAATAAAAAAAACATTGATTTTTGTCTTTCAACACCTGGAGAGTTTGTTGATTTGTAGACTAGTTTATAAATTTCTAATCCAAATGTGTACTAAAATAGTCTATTATATTTATGGCTTTTAAAGCGCATTTTTTGCAGTGTATTGATGTATGAAAGTAGTATGTATTTTGGGAGGGAATCTACTTGTTCACATTTCAATGAACTACCGACATGACCGAAAATATGCGTTAATGTTTTTCTGGGGGGGGGGGGAGGGTTGTTTGTTTGTTTGTTTGTTTGGTTTTTTTTTTTTTTTTTTTTTTGTTCTCTTTCAGTCTCATTTAAATTTTTATCATCGAATTTCGGTACGCGGCGAAATATCATAACAGTAATAAAGTAGTCCCATTATCATAAAATTTGCGAACTATCCAATTAATGACAGTTTAAACAAATATAAGAATATTTAGCGGTCTTAACTCAGCATTAATATAATATAGATACTCCGTTTGCATTTGTGTTATGACATTATTAATCCTTTAACTCGTGCAGAATCAAAAGGCTGCAGCATTGCAATAGTACAATCTTAATTTAATGATGTCAATACATATTTTGAACATGTTTGTAATAAATAACAAAAAGCCAGATGGCATACCATCAAAAGTTATCAAGCACGTAAATCTAGAGTAGCTTGGCGACTTCCCAGCTTACTTCCATATTTAAGAGAAATCGCCTGCTCAATAAAAAAGAATTACACTGCCCTGCTAAATTGTAGTTGTATTCTTTATTTGTTTTGTTTGTTTGTTTGTTTGTTTGTTTGAAAAGGGTTTAAGGCAATTTGCAGCAATACTTCATTTTCAAGTTATAATCGGTCTAGTTCAAGGAGGTAAAAATTGTATTGTTTATCACGTGATTTCATAACAATTTAGGGCACTTTAAGTGAAAACGGCTGCATTTGAAACGAAATGGGTCCTCTTAAGGAAGGCGATGCAAAACGAAACCAGTGCTGTGTTGTGCCGGAGTGCAAAGCCCTCAATAAACATAAATTTATGGACAGGGTGCCGTTCACACGATGTTAAGGAAAGTGCCATAAATAAAATCATGTGATAGGACACATCTAACTACCTATCTGTCTAACTATGAAGTTAAGAAGTAATAACAAAATGCACAACACCAAAAAAATTGCCGACACCACAATACACAAAATAAGTCGAAAGAAACTCGAAAACCAACAACCAAAAACGAAGCAAGTACAGTTATGTCATGGCCTTCAGTTTTTATCTTGGAAAGGGGGGCAGAGTATCCGACAAAAACCCCGGAATTTCGGCATTATTTTAACTTGTTATTGTATACTTTTTTAGATGCATAAAAGGCTCTTGAGCATGTGTTTTACATATATTGATTATATCGAATCAAAATAAAGTTTTATTAATATTGTATATGTGCTGTGAAATCTAGATCAATGTTTTATCGTTGGAATTATCTAATTTTATGCCAAACCGTAACAGGTACCTGTTTTCTTATCTTTCTTTTACTTAAAATTGTCATTGTTGACTCGAAACTGCTAAGCGCCTGTCTAGAAACAATCTCGGACAGTGTAATTACCTCGCATTACACCATTACAGGACAAGTTTAATGTCTTCGATCGGAGTCCTAAGGACTTCTTTTATGCTTGACACTACTATCCAAAAGTTCTAAAGATATCTTGATATTATTTATTGCAATAATTGTGTGTATTATCTGTATTTAGATAACGGGGAACTATTACACGTCCTTTTTCAGACCTGTTAATTCCAGATCAGACCTGCTATTATCACGAGAGCCGATCTCCGACACAGAGGCTAGATATCTTCTTATGTCAGATTTCAACTCTGCCACACAAGGAATTTTAGCTCCGCTCTCATTATTGATTAGCTAGCCTCTGTGAAATATATTTATCAAAACTTATCGATCAATCTATTTCACATTTCTAATCGCATTTCAATCTTATTGAATACATTGATGTAGGTTAACTAAACTATAAATATAGAAAATCGTTTTCCCGATTTTTCTCGAGATTATGTAAGTTGTGTATCGTCTGTAATTTCCGGAATAAAAAAACAGTATCAACCTAATTTATTTTTCAATTTCACAGTTAAATTTCGCTTAACTGTGGTCAAAAATAAGTGTGCCGAGTGCAGGGTATTTCCATAATTTGAACCGATTTAGTGGGAGGACATACTGGGGAAGCTCAAGCTTCTGCGGCAGAGGTGATATCCTTAGGTTACCATAGCCTAATTATTTGTTTACATGACACCTGGAAATTAAGTATGCAGAAGAAAATACACGGATGTAGAAAAGCATATGAATTTATCTATTGTTAACAAGTAGTGAGAAAAATAAATATAAAAAACACACAATATAAATATATGTTCTCAGTGTTGACATTTTATTTGATTAAATAAAAAAACCTCCAGAACAGATACATTTTCAGTATCGTACGTTTCACTAAGACTCGCGAAAAGCATGTTGACTTTCCTTTCGATTTTTTTCACCAACATGAGAAAATATATTACAAATTTAGTAGAAATACAATGTTGAACTACAAAACTTAAACACGAACTAAGTCTTAAAGTTATTTTATCATATTTAATTTAGTTACTTCAGCGTATATTCTCACAATCCCCTGAGTATTTTCCGATCTATTCATAGTTCGTGGATACCATTTAATGTTCCTTATAGACATGTTTACACAAATTTGTATTAAAATATATGTTGTGTTAGATATTAGAAACATTTTAACTGTAATATGCTATCACTGACTTTTAAATATTTGACATATTTTTCTGGACTTTGGTGACATCTGTCAAAGATATTTTTAAAGTTGAAGAAAACATTGATTTTATATTACTGTTAACATGATTGCAGAATTATATATTTTTACTACGAACTTATAACAATAGTGGGGCCTCGTGGGCTACAAGTTAAGGTAGTTCGTCTATTATTGATCACGTGGTCTGTCAACACTGCGATTGAGGTTTCGAGTCTAGCTGCGGGAAGGGTGCGCTCGACTCCAATCTTAATTGACAAGCAGATTGCCAGTTATCCGAACGAATTTCGGGTGTTTTGTCTGTGTACTCCAGCTTCCTTCCCCAATACAAACTGGACGACATGTTATAGCTGAAAAATTGCTGTAAGTTGTGTTAAATAACATTCAAACAAACAAAAACTTACAGCAGAAATGCACGTAGGCTTAACCATGTACGGCTTTCTTTTGCTTTTAATTTTCATAAATGTTACAACTTTTCTTAATCTGATAATGCTGCCCACTGTGATTAAAATTAACACATTTTGAAACATCGTAATTAATGGTTTCAAATGTCTTCTATTAGAGATCTTGATGAAGATGAAATTGAATAATACCTTTAATTTGTCAATTCTAACCGAGGCCGTTTGTCATTGAAGTTTCAGAAACTTAATTAAAAACTGCTAAATTAAAAAATATCGCAAACGGGTTTCAAGCGGCAATTCAAGTCAGATCAATCATTTAAACCTAAATTCGATGACGTAAACGTGTTACAAATTTAAAAGAGGAATTTAGGTATAAACAGAGATGAATGTGTCTGCAAAAGATACAAATAGCCGCCACTCTGCAGATGTAAAGCCTCCTAGACGGTCAGAGTGGGGAAAAGAGTCTACTGGAGTAGGCCAACGGTACATCATAGCAGCCCGGCCGATACTAGGACATATGCTGCCGAGTTGTTCGACCTGATATAACGAAAGGGGGGCTTCGACAAAACCACTATGGTGGAGTCCATGGATTACTAACATCTAACACCGTCTTACCGAGACATAAAGTTGTCAGTGTAGGACGTGAAAAACTCGTCGATTGTAATTTAGCAGGCATGTTTGTACCCGAAGGCATGGCAGTACGTGCATCCATGTCGTTACGCCAGAAAAAAATACAGACGGCGAAGAAGGTGATCCAGTTGAAAAGGTAAAGTTAGGGGTATCGTCTTCTCTCTTAATGAACTCGCAATATCAATTGAGTATAACTTTTATCCCTTAATAAAAAATAATTCTGATCTATTCAAGTAACATTCGCTTATTATTTTCATTGAAATCTATTCTACACTTAAATATACAATACTGGGCTTCCAATAATAATGATTCAACATTACCACAATGCAAATTCAAATCGGACAAATGTCTGTACATATTTACAGATCATCTGCTGCACAAGCCATTTAAATGTGCTTCCATGTGTCCGAATCAAGATCTTTCACAGTCTTTGACACGCCCACGGTTATCACATATATCTTAAAGAAGTTTACTGATTCTTACAGTTGCAGCACATCAACGATCGAATAAAAGAGATTCTTTCTCATTAACTCAAGCAGACATAAACGCTGAAGTATTAGATATTTAACTAAATCATTATTAATTTGAGAGCACAAAGCACTTAAATCACTCTTATTGGCCAGCCATCCAAGATATACAAGTAATATTAGTCCGTTTCTTTAAGTTTGCGTATTCACCGACAGCCTCGAACGTATATGCCCTGTGACCGTAGACTTTTTGAGTACCGAAACATTTCTGATTGACTTTATAATGATCCTTTCCATTTAATCTCCTCAAAAGGACATGGAGAAGGAACGCATTTCTGATAGACTATGCAATGACCTTTTCCATTTAACCTGCTCAAATGGACAGGCGAAACTCTCCACATAAATACTCATACGAAGGGAAGCAACCCACAGCAGTCAAGATTATGGTTTGCTGCAATCACGTTATAGGAAGTAAAAGGAAAGGGGGGTAATCGTAACTATGGAATCAAAAAATCCCTATTTAAATATCTGGACTTGCAAAGGTTTTAAACACGACAACAGGAATTTCTCTTTAAAATAGTCGCGCTGAGCCTAAAAAAGCAAAATGCAATTAAAAACAAACTTCATCAGTTCTGTTTTTAAGTTATTGACAGTCATTAATATAGAACACTTGTTACTCACTTGATTGTTGTCAGTTAGGGAGGTTATTCATTTTATCGCATATTTGGTGCCATCGATTTAGAGAAGACTTTTCTTTCCTAAACGGTTGATGAGAGTATTACATAAATTAGCCGTAGGATAATAGCAGGCTAAGTATCGGGCATTCGTTGATTACGGCAGCCGTAAGGGGACATGAAAAATAAGGGGAAAAAAATTGATCGACACAAAGAGCTATTGTATGGAAATCGGTGATTTTTTGTTTATGAATACAATTAAAGCTACCGGTATATTTATTTAAAAATCGACTACAAAATTTCCATTGTGCAAATGGTAAACACAGTGTGTTATAAAAAAATAAGAAAATATAATTTCTTGTTTTCGTCTTGTACAATTTTTTAATAACAGGATGGCAAATTATCAATTAAGAATACGTGGGAGTAATGGGACCATTGTATGTGTTAATAGCAAGAAAACAGCATGTATAGCTCGTAGAAATTGTGGGAACATTTTTGTTTTCGTAAAGAATCAAAATAAATATTAAAACAGGTCGTTGTCTGTATTGTTAGTTTAATGAGTTTTCCAGGCATATTGACAAACAAATAGACGGCCGTTTATTGTTAGTAAGTGAGTCGACCTCGTTCATACATCGATGAATTACCGAAAATAAGCGTTTAATCCTTATAATTCTTCCAAGATTGTGTTTTATTTATTTACATTCTTTTCCCAAAATAAAATTTCATTATAAGTGTGTGACGCGTAGTAATATACACAACGAACTGAAAACGGAGACGTGGTCGGTTTGAAGGGAATAACTGGCATTGACAACAGATACATTTTACGATTTGCCGAGAAGATTATTTACTAAAAACCAAAGAAGACGGAACAAAAAAAAACAATATTTCGTATACTAATGTTCCTCATTGTACCCGCGGTTTATATGTAACGTCATATGTGACGTCATATCTGTTCAAACGCAACGTAAACCTAGCCAGACGTACTTTCTTAAATACGAACAGGAAAAACAATAGTTGTTGATTGTTCGATGGGACCAGGGTTTATCAGTGAAAATTGATGGAGCTGTGCTGAGACATGAAGTTGATGACCAATCCGTGTATCTTTCTTATTTCGTTGATTTGTTGTGACTGAGAAAAAAAGAAGGTAGTTTTACCGTTCTCCAAAATTCGAGTGTACTGACATAATTTATTGTCTGAAGCGTACACGACACACGGCCGCCATTTTTGTTTACGTTTAGCAACTAAAAAGTAGTTCCCCAAAAGTCATTCATCAAAGTATGAACGGATCTGAGAAGTACTGGTTTAAGGCCTTTTGACCAATCAAAAATGAATATAAACATAAACGAATGTAAGATAAGAATTATTATTCTGTACATGAGTTGTTATTAACCTTCCTTGATCACTCGGAAAAATGTTAACTATTGTTAAACGGAATATTGACTACTAGCCTGGTGATAACTAATATTGGCATGTCATTACCAAATATTGACTACTGGGGTGGTCATAACTAGTGTTGGTATGTGACGTCATTACCAGAATATTGACTACTAGCCTGGTGATAACTAATATTGGCATGTCATTACGAAATATTTACTACTACGCTGGTCATAACTAATGTTGGTATGTGACGTCATTACCAGAATAGTGACTGCTGGGCTGGTCATAACTAATGTTGGTATGTGATGTCATTACCAGAATATTGAATACTGGGCTGATCATAACTAATTTGGTATGTGACGTCATTACCAGAATATTGACTGCTGTGCTGGTTATAACTAATGTTGGTATGTCACGTAGTTCCCCAAAAGTCATTCATCAAAGTATGAACGGATCTGAGAAGTACTGGTTTAAGGCCTTTTGACCAATCAAAAATGAATATAAACATAAACGAATGTAAGATAAGAATTATTATTCTGTACATGAGTTGTTATTAACCTTCCTTGATCACTCGGAAAAATGTTAACTAATGTTAAACGGAATATTGACTACTAGCCTGGTGATAACTAATATTGGCATGTCATTACCAAATATTGACTACGGGGCTGGTCATAACTAGTGTTGGTATGTGACGTCATTACCAGAATATTGACTGTGGGCTGGTCATAACTAATGTTGGTATGTGATGTCATTACCAGAATATTGAATACTGTGCTGATCATAACTAATTTGGTATGTGACGTCATTACCAGAATATTGACTGCTGTGCTGGTCATAACTTATGTTGCTATGTCACTTCATTACCAGAATATTGACTGCTGGGCTGGTCATAACTAATGTTGGTATGTCACGTTATTACCAGAATATTAACTGCTGGACTGGTCATAACTAATGTTGGTATGTGACGTCATTAACAGAATAGTGACTGCTGGGCAGGTCATAACTAGTGTTGGTATGTCACGTCATTAACAGAATATTAACTGCTGGACTGGTCATAACTAGTGTTGGTATGTCGCGTCATTACCAGAATATTAACTGCTGGACTGGTCAAAACTAGTGTTGGTATGTGACGTCATTACCAGAATATTAACTGCTGGGCTGGTCATAACTAGTGTTGGTATGTGACGTCATTACCAGAATATTGACTGCTGGGCTGGTCATAACTAGTGTTGGTATGTGACGTCATTACCAGAATATTAACTGCTGGGCTGGTCAAAACTAATATTGGTATGTGACGTCATTACCAGAATATTAACTGCTGGGCTGGTCATAACTAGTGTTGGTATGTGACGTCATTACCAGAATATTAACTGCTGGACTGGTCAAAACTAATGTTGGTATGTGACGTCATTACCAGAATATTAACTGCTGGGCTGGTCATAACTAGTGTTGGTATGTCGCGTCATTACCAGAATATTAACTGCTGGACTGGTCAAAACTAGTGTTGGTATGTGACGTCATTACCAGAATATTAACTGCTGGGCTGGTCATAACTAGTGTTGGTATGTGACGTCATTACCAGAATATTGACTGCTGGGCTGGTCATAACTAGTGTTGGTATGTGACGTCATTACCAGAATATTAACTGCTGGGCTGGTCAAAACTAATGTTGGTATGTGACGTCATTACCAGAATATTAACTGCTGGGCTGGTCATAACTAGTGTTGGTATGTGACGTCATTACCAGAATATTAACTGCTGGGCTGGTCATAACTAATGTTGGTATGTGACGTCATTACCAGAATATTAACTGCTGGGCTGGTCATAACTAGTGTTGGTATGTCGCGTCATTAACAGAATATTAACTGCTGGACTGGTCATAACTTATGTTGATATGTGACGTCATTACCAGAATATTAACTGCTGGGCTGGTCATAACTAATGTTGGTATGTGACGTCATTACCAGAATATTGAATACTGGACTGGTCAAAACTAATGTTAGTATGTCACGTCATTACCAAAATATTGACTGCTGTGCTGGTCATAACTAATGTTGGTATGTCACGTCATTACCAGAATATTGGCTGCTGGACTGGTCATAACTAATGTTGGTATGTGACATCATTACCAGAATATTGACTGCTGGGCTGGCCATAACTAATGTTGGCGTGTCATTACCAGAATACTGACTGGTGGATTAGTCATAACTAATGTTGGTATGTGACGTCATTAACCGGAATATTGACTTCTGGGCTTGTCATAACTAATGTTGGCGTGTTATTACCAGAATATTGACTGCTTGCTGGTCATAACTAATGTTGGTATGTGACGCCATTACCAGAATATTGACTGCTGGTCATAACTAATGTTAGTATGTCACGTCATTACCAGAATATTGACTGCTGGGCTGGTCATAACTAGTGTTGGTATGTGACGTCATTACCAGAATATTAACTACTGGGCTGGTCATAACTAGTGTTGGTATGTCACGTCATTAACAGAATATTAACTGCTGGGCTGGTCATAACTAGTGTTGGTATGTGACGTCATTAACAGAATAGTGACTGCTGTGCTGGTCATAACTAATGTTGGAATGTGACGTCATTACCAGAATATTGACTGCTGAGCTGGTCATAACTTATGTTGGTATGTCACGTCATTAACAGAATATTGACTCCTGTGCTGGTTCATATTTATCAATTATGGACTTTCTACGAGGTCAATACATTATATATGGACCTGTTAGGCCTATATTGACCGAAGTACAATTACACGACGTAATCTACTACCGTCCATCATTTATATATTACATATGTAGACATATTATAGTCTTTTTTAGGGTTGGTGCAAGGGTTGAGTTATTTTTTTCACGATTTTGTTATGTACATATATCCGGATCTAAATTAAGTAACATAGCGTCAATATAGGTAAAAATAGAAACATAGCGTCAATATACCAAACAAGGCAAGGCTTTGATTTCAAACTAAAGAAATACACTAAATATCCTTAAAACCACTTGACTAAATAATCTAATGAAAATGTAAGAATCATAAACCATATTGTAATGTTATTTTCTTGTCTTACCTAAGATATATAGTTTGCCTTTGATGATAAATTTTCTAAAATTTTGAAATATAGAGAGACGGTCTGTTTAAAAATTACCTGCACATGAACTTCTTTCATTCCATATGACTTAGGTCTGCAGACTAATTAAAACTTGATCCACCTGATCAGATTGCACCGCGGTTGGCTGCGTAGTAGATTTATGTATTTACTCTCCAGTCGTTGACATTATGTAACACCGAATCAATATGTTTTAAACCAGTGATTTTAATCATTTCAGTATTTGATTGGAGATTGATTACATTTTGGAACATCTTTGAGTAGTTCTATGAAATACCCTACGTGTATTCCTTAACAGTGCTACATAATGAATGATTTATCGTTTCAAATCACTTAGTAATACTTGGAAAACTTAACAATGGAATTACGTAACACACCATTATGTTGGCATCTGTAGCATTGTGCAATTACATTCTCATTAAGCGTATGTATCACTTTATATACCGAGGTCGATTACGAAGGTGTGGTAGTTGTTTCAATTTATCAAGAATTTTTGTAAATGGGTTTTAGCTTGTTATCATTTACATTGGTAATAGGGTGAATATTTAAAAAGCGGCAACATTAACGGAAAGGAGGACGACCATTTTAAACCAGGAATTAGACAAACGCACAAAACACAACACAGAAACAAACAACAAAACACAAAATGATTAACCCGGTCGAATATCTCTGATATGTTTCTAGCCATAACGTAATATGTTATTGGTTGATCTATTTATTGACTAAGATGAGCATTCACTGAATAGGCTTTCAGCAACATCACGTGGTACTTGTCAATGTCTTTGAAGCGTGTTATATATGTATCTATAAAGTCATAACAGGAAAAATATGTAACCTAAGAGTGATCAGCAGTGCATCAACCATTCAATATGTGTGGGTAAAATATTCTACCATTCAGTATGTGGGTAAAATATTCTACCATTCAGTATGTGGGTAAAATATTGTCACCAACTACTAATATGATGTTTTTGTGTTCCTAAATGACTTTTGTCACGCGTTTTGGGGTATTACCTTAAAATTATAACAGTCAAACTGTAAGCTAAAATGATCAGAAAGACAATAAGTACAAATAAGACAAACATGGAGAACAAGTAAACATCTGAACAAAAAGAGCCAAAAGCCAAGGGACAGTTACAAATCCGGATATAGACAAACACAACAGCGAAAATATCAGATCGTATTTGAGACATTGATTTCCCATAACGATCAATTAAGTCATGATGACGACCATAGAACTTCTGCAGAGATAACATCAACCTAGGTACAACAACCCCTTGTTTGAGTAGTTTAGCAGTCAAAGGCAGTGATCGGTCTAGAAAATTGGAATACCTATCGCAGGATCCAGAATAACGTACAAGTCGTGAAATGTACACACCATACGCTGGAGCTGCTGGAATGTTGCTGTCGATGAACGGGAAGTTGACAATTGGAAAGTTGAAGACGTCACGTTTGTAATAGAGTCTAGTTTGTAGTTTTCCTGAGTCTATTTCTAGAAGTAGGTCTAAGTAAGAGTCATTAGTGTATTTGTGGTGTCTTTAATTTCAAGCTCGCTAGAGTAAATTGAATGTAAATAGTCACCAAATTTTGCATTTGTTGAGGAACAAAACATCATCGATATAGCGTAATGTTAACTTTAAGGTATGAGCCAGTGTCTTTTCTTTCTTCTTTAGTAGGCCTTCTAGGAACTCAGCCTCATAAGAGTACATAAACAGGTCGACAAGGAGAGGAGCATAGTTAGTACCAATTTGAATACCAATATGAGGAATATGTTGTCAAACAGAAAATCTACGAATTAATTTTTTTTTTGAAACAGATGTCTTCACTTCATCATACGATACTCATGTATCGTAAAATATAAAATAGCCCAAAAACGTCAGAAAAATCGTATAAATATCCGCTTATTCTGTTTTCTGAACATTTTCCTTTGTTTAAAAGGGTGTTGAAATAACATTTTATTATATGTTATATTAACATGACTTCTGTAGATACGACATTTACTCTATATCAGACCAGTATATCGCAATTAGCTACATTAGATTGAATAGCGTTGTGAAAATGCTCTATTTTGACTTACTAGCAGGAATCAAACATTTAAAATTCATCAATATATATATATATATGTATTGCCAAGTGTAAAGCACTTCTAGTATCTGTAATGGTACGTAGTATATTATACGTGTATTTCATAAAATATTTCATTTAGTTGATCTAGATATAACCTTATAGGTTTACCATAGGTCATCTCGGTTTCTCGAACGTTATGCTAGTGGCGAAAAAAAAAACTCGTAGTGCAATTTCATTGTTTGCCGATGGCGGACTTGTTTATAAGTAATGACAGTCGCTTCTCGATCTTGTAATGACTACCGTTAATACATTGACTGATGTATTAATTACGGTCATTCTTCAAAAATCACCATACATGCCTTGTTAGCAGATCGTTGTAGCTGATGATTTGTCAAGTATGTACATTGAGATATTCGCTATATTCCTATTAGCGCTATTAGACAGTTTTTTTTCAAGATCAGAATAATGATGTTGGCATTATAATTGCCGAAAGGTTGTAAAAATCAGAAATAACAGATCTCAATTATTTTTACATAGAAATCAGTTAACTGGTTCAGTCGGGATAAAATTTACTCTTTGAAGGTAGTAATTAAATTAGTAAAATTCAATCTATATTTATTACTATAAAGTTTCAGTTTTTGCTATTGACAGACCACGTGATCAATAATAGGCGAGCTACCTTAACCAGTCGGCCACCGAAGTACAATTACACCACGTGATCTACTACCGTATCGGGTATTTATTACAGTATTTTTTTATCTGTTTATAAGCAAAATTCATCTTACAACACTCCTTTTAAGTAAGATTACTTCTATGTAATCACTACTTTTATTTTTATGTAATCCATATTACAAAATGAAGCTCTTAGAAGATTTTGGTTTCTGAAATCGTACAACGTCAGGATGATAATTCAGTCGGAACAATGCTAGACATAATAATTAATGTAATTAGTTTTCACCAACTAAAACAAGTTTATCTGATAAACTATACCAAACTCATCACTGTTCAACAACTTGTACTCAACGCCATCATGCCTTGGGTGAAAACTGTTTTACAAATACAGTAGTATGAGACACACATAGATAAGATTACACCTCGGTTTTGTTAATTTCTTTGAATTGTCATCAACGCAACTTTCAGCAATTATTTCAGCTATATTATGGTGTTTAGTTTTTATTGGGAGAGGAAGCCGGAGTACGCAGAGAAAACAACCGACCTTTTGAAGGAAAACGGCAATCCTTGTCAATTAAGATTTGAGTCGAATGCATCCTGCCCGCAGTGAGACTTGAACCCGCAATCCTAGTACTGACAGACCACGTGATCAATAGTAGGCGAGCTACCTTAACCAGTCGGCCACCGAAGTACAATTACACCTCGGTATCTTCTGATCTACTTCAGACATGGCCTTACAAAAAGACAGAAAGCAATCTATTGACACATTAACGGATGCAAACATAAGCAACAGTACAAATAGCTTGTACAGAAAGAATAACTTTACCTGCAGTAAGACAACAGCTTTTAATCAGATATATATACAATATATGGATATGGAATGACACAATTTTTGGAGCTGACATGAGCTGAAGACCATCTGCGTGACAATACTTTGTACCCATTCTCCAAAGTCAGGGGTTAGGAGTCCGCGTTCTCCCAAAGCGAAAGCGAACTCATATGGAGGGTGACTCGTACTTTGCAGCAAGTGCATCATGCCAGGAAAACTAAATAAGTTTACTGTGAGCATAACCTTGCACGACAGCAAAAGGTTTTCTCACAGATAATTCTTTGAAGTTGGAAAACGTAACGTGCCAACTGAGAGACGTAGTCTGTATAAGCGTGCAAAACTTAACGTGCCAACTGAGAGACGTAGTCTGTATAATCTTGCGAGAATGCAAAACTGAACGTGCCAACTGAGAGACGTAGTCTGTATAAGCGTGCAAAACTGAACGTGCCAACTGAGAGACGTAGTCTGTATAATCGTGCAAAACTTAACGTGCCAACTGAGAGACGTAGTCTGTATAATCTTGCGAGAATGCAAAACTTAACGTGCCAACTGAGAGACGTAGTCTGTATAATCTTGCGAGAATGCAAAACTTAACGTGCCTACTGAGAGACGTAGTCTGTATAAGCGTGCAAAACTTAACGTGCCAACTGAGAGATTTAGTCTGTATAATCTTGCGAGAATGCAAAACTGAACGTGCCTACTGAGAGATTTAGTCTGTATAATCTTGCGAGAATGAAAAACTGCGTACGAGCAAATGGGGTTTAGTTTGATATTATTTAATTGCATGACTACAATAGGAATGGACACAAGTTATACATACATGTATTTAAATCCGCTCCTTGCATAATTTCACATTAAATGACAGTAGGAAACATATACATGCAATACTTATTGGTAAAAAAAAGACAAAAAAGTGGAGATGGATGGATATATAGATGGATAGATGGATGAATGGATGGATGGATGGATGATGGATGGATGGATGGATCTCGTCTAGCAATACGACATTATAAATTTATAATGCAATACCTAGGAAACAAAATAAAAGACAATTAGTAAATCAATGTTGACTATAGGGACTGATCTGCTTCTTAGAAAATAATACAAAAATGTACTATATTGTCATAGTCAGAATAATTATCGTTGAAAAATAACAGTATTTCAATATTAATATCAAATTTTATTTCTGAGAAGAGTTACTCTTTGGTTTAGGTACATTGTACATTGAAGAAAATAATGAAAGGCATCTTCGTAAGGTGATTCTCACCTACAGTTTGGATCATTGATTACATTTATCCTGGCTATGTCGGCGTTTAGCGAACTACACTGGTGCCCTCTACACAGTATATTAAGAGTTCGGTTACTTTCGCCATAATACTCTGAGGACGTACCCTTAATTCTTTCTTTAAAAAGAGAAATGGTCAGAAAATCGCCAACAGTTCTGTTTAAATTGTTCCAAATTTTCACAGATGATGGTATGAATGAGTTAGCTAAAGTTTTTATTCTGTACCTTGAAATCACTCAATCAATGATTGTTATATCGAATCAAGTTAAAACAAACATTTGATTTGTGGTTTGTTTGAAATGCCATGCATGCTAACAATTTTTCATTTCAAATATTTAGTAGAATAGAAGATATGAAAGTCCAAGTTAGTACATCTACTTTTGAAATATAACGTATACCTCTTAAGACCTACATAATGACTATACAAGACAAGAATTTAGGTTCACACTAAAGTCGAGCAGTGTAATAAATGAAAACTCTACGCTGTTATTTTTTCTAAAAACTTTTCATTTAGGACGAAGAAATTATTGTGTAAAATAAGTCAAAATAAAATATGTTTAATAATATCTGACATGGGTTCATTTTCAGAATTGCAAATAATACAAAAAAGTTTCTTACCTGCCGTTAGTATTCATGATGTTTATTCCATATAAGTTGATTAGATCAGAATATATTCACAAGGTAAGGTCGTATCATAATCGCCTGTTGTATAATATAGTGACGCAATCGATTTCGTAAACATTATGTTCATTTCACGTGAAATGAGATTATAAAACAGCAAAAGATTTATATTTTTATAGACTCGGATCACCCTCGGGTTTTCTTATCAATTTCAGATGTTGAATTCAACAGATGTTGTGTTGCAATCTATTTCAAATGTCATCTTTTACAATTTGGAACAACTGTAAATGCAGCATTACATTGATAAATCCAGTTGTCGCTTCGTGATGTGTAGAGAAAACTGATTTAAGCTGAATGCCAATAACACGTGAAACTTACATAGAGGAAATGGTTTATTAAATTTTTTAATCAGTCTTTTTATTGGACGAATTTTAAAAGTTACAATTGACGGCTACGTTATTAAAATTAAAACACAAACATCATTCGCTAACAAAACTGTATTTTTTAACATATTTTTAAAATAAAATGGTCATATCGCTTATCAGTTTGTCGGTGGCCATAACTCTATGAGTTTTTCCGGAAATAGGTACATCTGTTTAATACATTAAGTGCCAATTTCAGAAGATATTTCCTGTGCTAATTACAAATCACAAAAAACCTCTCAATAAATGTGAATTTTTTTTACAGAAGAATTTTTTGCTGTTCTTGTTCTGTTTTGGGTTGGGTTAGGGAGGCAACCTAATCCTAACTCTTTTTTGTTTTTTCTTTCAATTTTACAAATGTATCGTTTTGATAGTTAAATTTGAAACACGTAAATGAAATGATCGCAGTGCTTGGTATCTCCGCCGGACCATGTTTCACAGGGAGATCTGTCTGTTTGTGTATAATACTCCTAATAAAAACTGCATTTCTTTATCAACATAAAAAATGATAAGATTTCCTTTAAGACGAATTGTAATGGTCGATTGGCCCAAGATTCCTTTTCTAAAGAAATAAGCTCTCCCATTTGATGGGTACAAATATATATAGAGAATTTTATATTTTGGTCAGATTAGAAATGCAGTAAACGGCAAACCCCAGATAGTTATTTAGACAGAAAGTCCACGACATTGACACTGATGCAACAACAACGATTGTAGATTCTTCGTTTAAAATTTATTGTATTTTACTTGATATGAACGTGGGGAAGTAATAAAAAATCAAACGATTTCTTGCAAAAAAATAATGGAAGACCAATCAATTTTACAGTTTTACATAGTTTATACCTCTGTTTTAGTATTTAATATAATATCAGTGATTTGTGGGTTTTTGTTATCTTTTATCTTTGTGGATATGGAACAATATTGAGACGTCGCGGTTAAAAGCCAATTCGTGAGTTAGAAACATCTATCATCATATTCTTTTCAATTTTTATATTTTTAAGCTCGGAGTCTGTGAATTGATGCCATAGATGGAAATTGATTTAATTACATAACGAGTGTAGTTTATTGGAATGTACTGAATATCATGGGAGCATATGATCTCCGTCTTCAAACGATGCGATCGTCTTCAAAACAAAAGCTAATGGACACTTTTTGTGTTTTACGTATAGGTTCACAATTATCTGATCCAATCAAAACACTCAACTGTACTATTCATTATTTCTAGTGAAAGAACAAGATGTTAATGGACCCTACTACATAGATTTATTAATTGTATTATGTTGTTATTGAAAATTGTGCATTGATGCTATTATGGAAGTAACGGACAAAATAACAATTATGCGTTAAACTGAACACTATAAAAATACTAACATAAAACATAATTAAAGGAATATTTCAAATTTATGAACAATTGGGCCTGTTTACCAAGCTATTTATGAATGGTGTAAGCAAACCAACCCCAAGTTGTAGAGTATATAACATGTTAAGATTTTTGAACGAACTTTACTTTTTTTCATTTTAACGATAATACGGGACAATTTTAACAGTTAATCTTTGATGAAATAATGGAACTACTTCAATTTAACGGCGTAATAATACATCATGTGACCAGTGCACGTTAATTCGTATAGCCTGGGTTGCTTCACTTGAATCGACCAATCAATTTCAGCTTACAAATCAAATTAAATTTCAACCTGTTACATCCTTAATACTTTAAGCTGGATACTAGATTTCTTACACGTCACGTGTTCATGATACGTTTGACCAAATTATAGCGTCAATACAACGATCAGAGGAATAGAATCTGACTAAAACGAATAATCAAACCCTCGCTTTTTTGGCGAGGGTACGAATATAGTCCCATTACTCGTAATGTAGCAGAGCGGGAGTGAATCACTCCCGGCACTTTGATGTCCAAACGAAGTTGCATATACAATCAGACGTGGTCGATCTTGATATCCCCATTTTTTTATCGGTTCCGTGTTGAAAATCGGTCATTATTGATACATGATGATAGTTATTGCCGTTTTTAAAAACCCGCTGTGCGTTGTGTATTAATTAACATTCGTGTCTCTTTTTAATTACGTTTACTACATGAAAAACATTGAGAAACCCGAAACTGAATGGCGTGTTGCATCTTGGGTAATACATATGTAAATTACTGGATTCTTACTACGAAATGGTTGTTATAGTATGCAAATTAGCACGTTGATAATGAAATTAGGTCACATTATCCATATACGGAAAAATATTTTCCACGTGCATCTTCAAGGACCAAAAAAAGAAATTTCTTCAATAAAGATTGTTTCCCGTTAGTTTCGCAATGTCTAAAGCTTTAAGAACGTAAAGAAGATGAATATTATGTTTAGAATTTTGTATAAATAGACCGATGTTAGAATTTTTTATTTGCTACATTGCGAGCAATAGGACTGAATACTGCCGTTAATCCGACAAATCACAAAACTAACTTCGGATTATAACGGCAGTAAAATTCGGCCGAAGAATCTGACCAGAATAAAGCTGACTCGCACTTACCGCTCTTTATTTTTTTTTCACATATTACAATTATCTGCTTTTAAAGTTGTTTTTAGAACAAATCTGAAAAGTTTTATAGGTAAATTATGAATATTCGTTAAGTGCTAACATTCAAATATAATAATATTTGTATTGTAGGTACCACTGGAACCATACCGTTAGCGTTCACAGTGCTTGACCCTTAGAGCTGCCCAGCACTTCCCCAGGTGGCGGATAGGGACGCCTCTCGTTGATGCGTTGTCAGGTCGTAATATGGATTGCCTGATTGCAAGGACCTTGGTGAGTAACACGTTTGGAGAGTGCCACTTTCCTTGCACGAAAAAGACCCCTTCTGTAGATGTCAATAACAATAGGCTCGCTGTTGGCTAAATTTTACGTCCATACGCATAGTCCTTACTTTGCCCAGTGCAGTCAAAACTGTTTGCCCTTTGGTCTATCTTTCCCTAAATGATTTATTGCTTGTTAACTTGTTCTCGTTCAGAATATAGTTAGAATACTGCTTGATGAACGTAAAGCCAACTTCCAATCAATCAATTCTTATTGTATAACGAAGATTTGGTACCTTACCCGATTTATATTTAAGTCAGTGTAAAATTTACTCGAACTAAACTGTCACAAATACAATAAACCAAGATAGAAAACAGAAATAAAAAACTTAAATTTCAAAACATAACGACTAGTAGTCTTGTTATTAACTGCGAAACACCAAAAGTATCCCATCTTGATGTATACACAAAGAAGTGAACTGTTACTATATACCAAATCTAAAGTACACATTCATTATTTGATAATGGTTGGTTCCTGTGGCAATTGCATCATTTGTAAATATAATTAGGTGGGTCTGTTTTTAATTTTATTGCCTTACAATCCCGAAAATGATAGGATTTAATCAAATTAGTGTGACAACTGTAATTTATAAATGAGTGATTATCATGTCATCGTTATTACATTATTGTATCTTCACCCGCAGTTTGCCAACATTGAAATATTTTATAAATTTATTTCCGACATGTTGATAGAATGGTAGAAACGATATTAATTGTCAAGTTTATTCAAATTGCTGTTTACGATAATAGATGCGCCTTCGTTGCATTCGAGATATGTTACTAATTGCACATTAATAAATTTCACTTGTTAATGTTTCTTTGACGGTCAAAGTTCACAAACATCAAACTAATCGATTCTTTTTATAGTCAGATAAAATACTTATAAAAAACTAAGATGTATGAGTATAGTACCTGTGCTATTTTTGTATCGTCCCATCAGCAGTTAATTATGCTTTTAGTTATTCTAAAATAATTTACTTTGCTTTGTAAGCTGAAATCTGATTGACCAATTCAAATAGATTGATTGATTGATTGATTAATGGTGTTTAACGCCCGAGCAGCAATATTTCAGCTATATTCAGGCGATGAACATGAAATGGATGATAAAAGGAACATGAAATGATGATGAATGAAAATGGAATGGGACACAAGGAAAAATAGGGGTAACGGATTTTAGATTGCCACTGGCAAATGGGAGGATGGATAGGGTCGCGGGCAATTTAGCCTCCTGTAGCGGGATCGAAATCCCTACTCATAGCGAATACTACAGCAGCGTTCTTTAACGTGCGAGGAACGTGGCATTTTTCCGAACACGGTGCACTAATATGGTTTGCGGTCAGGTTTTCCGTATTATGGCCTGACAACCCCAGCTTGCCAGGGGTACCCCATTCAACCACCTGGGGCACACATCCCAGTCGGTCTTTAGGCAAACCGACCTGACACGCCGGTCAGGGTACTGGGCGCTATTTAGTCGCCTTTTACGACAAGCTAGCGCGACTGCGGTCTATTCTTTTAGCCACCCGGATCCCACACGGGGCCCAATTCAAACAGGGAAACCCATATTATACGATATAACTTGCGTTCGTCACATGACCTAATCCTACGCCGTTAAAATTCAAATAGCGTCATGACGTCATTGCTATTTTTACCGTTAAAATTGTCAAGATTTATAGTTAAAACTCAATTATAGTGTATATTTAAAATTTGCTAACGGGTTGTAATCTATAACATGTTTGGTTCTGTTTATACCATTTAAGAGTAAAAGATATAAAAACCATGTTATATCGTTTAAACTGTTCTGACATTTGAAGTATTTTTTAAGAAAATTTTAATATACAGAGACGTAATAAATACGAAACATGATGACAAAGCAAGAAAACTCACGAACAGTCAACAAACAATAAAAACCTTTATCTAAAATTAAGAATGTATTTAGTCAAAATCTGAAAAATATCGATTGATACAACCTGTGTGATAAAAAACATTGTATCATCTATATATGTGATACAAGATGAACTTTTGTCTGAACTAATTCTTGACGTCACAATGAATGATATAACCAATGAATGATTCGTTGAATGACTTTCATTCTATGAATGAAATATGACGTCATAATGCGTGTGACGTTAGGGGGCTATATTTTATAAACAAATGCTTCGTTGAATGTTAAATTTTAAATTGTAAACATTCAGTTTTATTCTGCCCTTTTTATACTTCTTAATTTTAGATAAACTTATTACATACATTTAAGTGTAGGTACAACTACCTGTATTACGTCTCGACAGTTGCATACATTCCGCATCACAACTCGACGCTGCGCGTCTCGTAGTGATACGAATGTACAACTGTCTTGACGTGATACAAGTAGTTGTACCTACACATAATGTATGTAATGTGTATATAACAAAAACTAAAATCAATACGAAGTTACGAACCCTGTGAAAGGGTGATCATAGGTGTTCCGGAAGGGGGAACATAGCCTTTATAAATCTCCGACCCTTTAATATAAGCTGCTGTTAAATACGGCGGATGCAAGATTGTTTCGAACATTCTAACTTAGAATAGAAGCCTCGGTGGCCGATTGGTTAAGGTAGTTCGTCCACTGTTGACTGTCAACACTGAGTTTGCGGGTTCAAGTCTCGCTGCGGACAGGGCGCGCTCGACTTATTCAGCTGTTATTGTAATATTTGAAAAACATTCTGCCATTAAATGCAACCAGTCTTCACTTTATGATATATTGGATGTTCTACACTAAGCATAAACCGTCTAATTTTCTGTAAATTCAGATTAACTCGAACTCGATACCGTATTTGCATAAGAAGATAAATGTTAAGATGTTTCATCAGTAAATGTATACTCAAGATATCCGGCTGAATCTGTTTTTATTTATTGACGCTCCTACTAGGGCTGATTGCATCGTGAATGTTTTGAGTTTTTTTCACATAAATTAGACATATGTCAACGGTTCTCATCCCCACCCACCCACCCCCCATTTTAAAGGTTCTGGATCCCCATTTTAAAGGTTCTGGACCCCAATGTTAAAGGTTCTGGATCCCATTTTAAAGAGTCTGAACCCCAATGTTAAAGGTTCTGGACCCCAGTTTAAAGGTTCTGGACCCCAATGTTAAAGGTTTTGGACCCCATGTTAAAGGTTTTGGAATCCCCATGTTAAAGGTTCTGGATCCCATGTTGAAGGTTCTGGACCCCATGTTGAAGGTTCTGTATTCCTCACGTTAAAGGTTCTGGACCCCATGTTGAAGGTACTGGACCCCATGTTAAAGGTTCTGGACCCCCATGTTAAAGTTTCTGGACCCCATGTTAAAGGTTCTGGACCCCATTACCTAGGTTTTAAACACTTTATTTGCTACATTTATTAATTATGTTATTTGTTATGGCACGTTATAAGAACAGGTTAAACATAGAATTTAATAATAAATGGTATCTTGACAACACCAGTAGTGCGAACAATCTCATCTGTTATTTCCATAGTGGAACTTTATATTCCAGTTTACAACGGTATCAAATTAATGCAAAAGTTATATTTATTATGTACAGCATCTGTATGATAAATATTGTAATATACATACTAGATGTGATCATCGTATTTAAGATGTTGAGTGCTGCCAAGAAAAAATCGGCGCCTCGGTGGCCGAGTGGTTATGGTAGTTCGTCTATTATTGATCACGTGGTCTGTCAACACTGAGGTTGTGGGTTCGAGTCTGACTGCGGCAGGGTGTACTCAACTCCAATCTGAATTGACAAGGTTTTCCTACCGCAGACCCGGGGTTTTCTCCGGGTACTCTGGCTTCCTCCCGCCAAAAAAAAAAGTTGAAAAATTGCTGAAAGTGGCGGTAAACACCAACGAACGAAACCAAACCAAGAAAAATCATAGTGAAGTGACATATTGAATACTTGGTAACAGAGTCAAACGTGTTAATTTGGAGAGGATATTTATAGGACTGTAGCCTGCTATCCAATCCTTTTCAGTTATTATTCTGAATAAAATATGTTTAAATCAAATCAAGCGTGTTAATTGCATACAGAAAAAATTTCGCCCTTTTCCTTTTGGTTATGTGATTAACTACATATAGAGCAACGCGTTTTTCGTTTTTTCTAAAAACCTTTTAGTTAAGTATAAAATAGGTTTACTATTTGTAACAGGTTGTACTTGTTACATTTTCTTTATTGTTTCATTTTGTTATTTTGGGTAATTAATACAACAGTAAGATATAATTCATCTTTTTTTTTCAGAACGCCAAATAGACGCGGGTTTTAATGATGAAGGTAACGGTGATTATGCAAGTGAATTACCTTTAAGCAAGCAGTGACATGCGGTTTGTGTATGAAAAAGACGCTTTGGGGGTTTGTTTGCTATGGCACATTAGGGCTAGTCCGAGAATCCTCTGCCGTCCAACGCTTTTTGTTTTGTTTTTTTTTTTTTTGCGTGGGACGCAAAAAAAAGGCGTTGGACGGCAGAGGTTTTTTGCGTGGGACGCAAACAAAAAAGGCGTTGGACGGCAGAGGATTCTTGGACTAATTAGGGCCTGCATAGCTATTTTCCTAACATTCTCCAGGTTCCTGTAGGATCCGGTAGGATCTCGCAGGTCGAGATTAATAGGTTCTTTCGTACGTTTTTGGGAAAGACCGGTTGATCTTTCACTCGTGATAGAAATTTTATTTCTTTTCGCGAGTGGAGCGCAGCGAAACGAGCCAAAAGACATACAAATTTCAATCACGAGTGAAAGATCACACGTTTGAAAGTACCTATTTCTTCCGTAAACCAACAACTTTCACATCGCTATAACCTATAGACTCTCCATTGTTTTAGACTCCATTGTCTATGACGTCCAATCAGAACGCCGGAAACAAGAACGTCAAACAAGAACGTTGTTATGCTTCCAGAAATCGGTCATTTACGGAAGAATTCATCGTTAATACTCTGACATGATATACAATGGTGTCAACTTCATATACATAAAAGACGATTTATACTGGTTTATGATCTGTTTTTTTAGCATTTATTGAAATATTGCCTCGGTACCAGTTTGTAGATTCTTTATTGCTATTAAAATTTAAAGATAACTTTTGTAGGTAATTGTTGATCCTTTCTAAGCTGATTTTAAGATAACCATCAAGATAAAATAGAATGCTTTGTGTAAATCTGTTAGCTTAATTTAAAAGGGTAATTCAATACACAGCGCCATATTTCAACACAAACAGGTTTAAATTATATAATTATATTTTATATTTAATATAATTATGATATTAGCTATCACAAGCACTTAGCAGCGATGTCCCAACGGAATGAGTTATTGAAAAAAACTTAAATTTATCCCAGAGATATAATCAGTCGTTCGTATAAAGTATAAATACCCAATCAATTATACGTTGGTTTAGTGTAAATAAATATTTACGATATTTGAATTAAAGTGCATTTGTATCGACTTAAACACGTGTTGATGACCGATGATTCATAGACGAGAAAACACAATTTCGTGCTTCCAAGACGTATCAAGGTCTATACTCTAAGCAATATCGACATGAGCATACATGTTTTATTTAAAGTTGAATATAAGTAAGAAATCTAACATGAGCTATGTAGAAATTTAAACCGACTATTAACAATAAAAAACATATCAATGCAGGCATTCATAGCAATCGCATTCATATGACATATATCACATGACATATAAAAGCACAATCACATGACATTTAGTACGGTTCAATCACATGACATTTAAAAACACAATCACATGACATTTAGTACGGTTCAATCACATGACATTTAGTACGGTTCAATCACATGACATATAAAAGCACAATCACATGACATTTAGTACGGCACAACCATATGAGTCAACATTTAATAAAGCACAATCACATGACATTTAGTACGGCACAACCATATGACATTTAATAAAGCACAATCACATGACATTTAATACGGTACAATCATATGACATTTAAAAGCACAATCACATGACATTTACTAAAACACAATCACATGACATTTACTAAAGCACAATCATATGACATTTACTAAAGCACAATCACATGACATTTAGTATGGCACAATCACATGACAATTAGTACGACACAATCATATGACATTTACTAAAGCACAATCACATGACATTTACTAAAGCACAATCACATGACATTTACTAAAGCACAATCACATGACATTTACTAAAGCACAATCACATGACATTTAGTATGGCACAATCACATGACAATTAGTACGACACAATCATATGACATTTACTAAAGCACAATCACATGACATTTACTAAAGCACAATCACATGACATTTACGAAAGCACAATCACATGACATTTACTGAAGCACAATCACATGACATTTAGTATGGCACAATCACATGACAATTAGTACGACACAATCATATGACATTTAGTACGGCTCAATCATATGACATTAAGTATGGCATTAGGTTAAACGATGACTGATACATACATGATATTTAGTGCGACGCCATCATATGACTTTTAGTAAGCCACAATCACATGACATATACTACAACATCACACTGTACAACACGATAACGCAAGAGAAATGTTGATGCAGATTTATTCTCCCTTCTGCGTGTGTTTCTCTGTAAAGCATATTTATATCAATGTTACACGCAGAGGTTTTTTGTGTAATGTGCAGCTATAATGTTGTAATATAGTAATAAAGTTTTATGTCAATATTTTGTTCAAATCAAACATGAACAGCGTATATTTTAGACCAAAATAGTGTTATCTGCTGTACTTTTCATGCGTGGCTTGGAGAATGTATTATAATATGCATAATAAAACGTTTCGATCCTTGAATATGTGTTTTTTTTTCTTTTTGCATACAGTACTTGAGATTGAAAACGCAACACCTTTTATCAATCCGTCAGCGGATTCCTAAATCCGTCAGCGATCAGTTATCAATCAGTCAGATCAGTCAAATCGTTCCCAATCCGTCAGATCGTTCCCAATCCGTCAGATCGTTCCCAATCCGTCCATCCGTCAATTGACGGATTCGGAACGATTTGACTGATCTGACGGATCGATTTGGACCTGATCGCTCCAATCCGTCCATTCAACTTCCGGTTAGTGAAATCAATATTTCGAAATGTGAAAATTCGTTTCACTCGCAAATATTAGTATACAAATGTCAACTGTTATGTCCTCATGTATGGCTCGTTTAACCTAATAATAAGGCTAAAACAGATCTAAGTTATAAATAATACGAATTGAAATTCCCCCGTTATATATGCATCTGTGACGAAATATAAACATCACATAGTGTCATTTTATTAACAAAATAATTTTAAAAAAAAACACACGCACACACAATGACTTAAAACAAATTGACCTCGCGTGCAAAGGCGTACGTCTCGTATTTGTCTTTGAATTTTTTAAAGCGGAAAAAGTCGAGTCTAAAGTTATAAATCATAAATGGAAATTTCACCAATATATAACTAATGCATCTGTGACGGAATATAAACATCACATAGTGCAATTTTATTTAAAAAAAAAGAAATGAAAAAAAAAAAAAAAAAACACACACACACAATGAATTAAAAAAAAATATTTGACCTCGCGTGACAAGGCGTACATCGCGTATTTGACTTCGAAATTTGTTAAAGCGGAAAAAGCGCGAAAGACAAAGGCGGAATAGTAACTTTTATTTCACGTCGCGCTTTCACGTTAGCATTATTAAGGTCTTTCCCCCTTTCCAAGGGAAAGACCTTCTTGTCTTTCTTATGATTATTATTATTATTTTTCTTCTTCCGCGGAGGTTTGCCAAAAAGTGTCTGGACGTATCATTTCGATACTTGGTAACATCAATCGGTCATATCCGGAGATGACATGGCTCATGCTTTTAGACCGATCTATTTTTAGTAACAGAGTTATCTGCCCCAACACGAAAACCCTTGTTAGCAGATAAACTCAGAAACCGTAACCGATTCTTAAAATCTGAAGTGTACAAAATGTCGCTGGTCCTATGGCGATGATTTGTCATGCAAATTTTTTTTTCCAATCGACTTCCTGTTTACGCGTTTTTGACCTGAAAAATGTCGCAACGCGTCAAAATTTTTTTCTCAAAAACCGTAAGTCCTAGAGACTTGGGACCACCACCATTGATCCTAAGTGACATATGTTACATTTAAAAATGTCAAGGTCAAAGGTCAAAAGTCAAGGTCAAAGGTCACCATAGGTTTTGTTAGCACTATATCTCGCAAACCATAAAAGATAGAAGCAGACAATAAATGGAAAAAATACTCCACTTATTGAGACCTTCATTTGGTACATTTGACCGAAAGCTGTGCGATGGACCATTTTTGAGTTACTGCCCTTGACGCGTTTCGGTTAATCGGTTTTTTGGTTAAAACTTGAAAACGGTTAGAGATAATATAGTAAACAAATAGGTTAAACATGATCAGTAGGAAAAGAGCTTCAATTTGTGCCAAAGGTCAAAGGTCATAGGTCAAGGTCATACCCTAGCAACAAGGTGACCGTTATAAAAAGTCCTAAGCAACTATATATTTTTAGAATCAGAATGATGTTCTTTACAGAAATATGTCATTTCATGACCGGAAGTGGCCTTTTGTCCCTAGCAACCGAATGAAAGTCCTTAACAACCATATATTTTTTGGCTCGGGACCACTTTCTTTACTCAAATAATTCATTTTTATGACTGGAAGTGACATTTTGTGCTATAGCAAGACACAAAATCCCATAGCATCACCTAACTTTTCTTACTTAAGAGGAACAGTGGGAAAGACCTTCTCATTTGTTCTCAGAACAAATGGCATTTTATTTGTATGTATGATTGAAGTTAGTATAACACTATTTTCAAACATTATATTAGTCTATTTAATATGGCATGGCGTCGAGTGTTTATAAGGAAGAGCTGCAGTACCCAACGAAACAGCAGACCTTCGACAGGAAAACTGGTTCTCTTTGCAAATTTAAGGATGAGTCGAGCACACCCTCTCGCTGTAAGGGTCGAACAGACAACTCGGTGATCAATACTAGATTACTGCTACCTTAACCACCGCGGTCGAGGTATTTTATTATAAACGCGTTAAAAGATCATTTGTCGTGGTTTGATCAGATTTCTCTTTGTACCACAATTCCTAAGAATTCCGGTGTATAATACTGAGAAAGATTTACGACAAAAGCGAATATATCTATTTATATATTTTATTCACTATCTAATTGTGTCACATGAATTTACACAGAATTAAATGTCAAATAAAGAATAAACGCGTTTGTATATAGAAGCTTAGGAGTTAAAGACGCAAACATGTAAGCCTAATTTTAAAATCAATTGTGCTTTCGCATTTTAGCCGTCACAATTTGTTTATTTTACGATGTTATAGTCATTCAATATTTAATGATATATAAGTATAAATGGTTTCCTTTAAATTCGGAAGTGTTTGAAATTAGTTACTATGTATCACGTTTTTTGGGAAAGGGGGGGGGTGGGGGGGGGGGGGCTGGTGGTTCAGGACATAATAGAATTGCCGCGAACCATAGTGACGTGATTAGAGAGTACTTGCACGATAAGGATCTCTTTTGTAGATTTCGAAAAGGAGAAGGCTTAAAATTATCCGCCCATACCCATACCACTTATTTTTCCAGTTGAATTCAAAATGTTTGCCCTTTTTCCATCTTCCTCTAAATGATTGAGGGGGCCTCGGTGGCCTATTGTTTATGGTAGTCTACTATTGATCACATTGTCTGTCAACACCGAGGTTGCGGGTTCGAGTCTGAAGGCGGGCAGGGTGCACTCGACTTAATTGACAAGGATTGCCACTTTTCCTACCGAAGGACCGGGGTTTTCTCCGGGTACTCCGGCTTCCTCCTCCAGTAAAAACTGGACGCCATGATATAGCTGCAAAAATTGATGAAAGTGGCGTTAAACAATATTTAAACAAACAAACAAACAAATCTAATTGATATTTAACTTATTCTCGTCATGAATAAAGCTGTACACCTTCGCTGAAAGAAAAGCAAGCATCCAATCAATCAATCAATGAAATAAGTTATTCAAATTGAATGAAAATCTTTTAAAGGGTACGTTTTGAAAAGGTTCTGTTTTATCGATATGACTGTAATGACAATTTTCAAACCGATCTTCATAGATCTAGGGAATTAATGACGTTTTGTTAAAAAAATTTCGTACTATAACACGTGTCTATCTGTAACACATTTTTACGCTTAACTGCAGTATTCACAGACAAATCTCCCCGGCGTTATTAGGGCCTCAGTGGCTGATTGGTTAGTCATCTACTAGTTATTACATGACTACAAACAGGTTGCGGATTTTCGAACGACTGCAGATAGGGTGTGCCCGACTCCAACTGTATTGACTTGTCCGTTTTAACCAGTGTACTCCGGCTTCCTCTCACCCCACCCCCAATAAAAAATGGACGCCATGAAATAAATCAAACAATCGAGCGTAATTGTAATTATACTTTTTAATTTCTTTTATGCCTGTCAAGTAAAACTTGTGACCAGAATCGCTGTATATTTTACAATACAACTTTTTGTTTAGTAAACAATTTGTTTTGATTGACAATGCTTGTTCAATAGTTCAACAATTTTTTATACACAACAGTTTTATAATTGTATTTAAAATGTTGTAGACTAAATAAAAACACGTAGGCATACCATTAAGTAACTAGTAATGATGTCAAAAAGAGGTCACGTCCTTTCCTAAATGAAAATAAATCTGTTACTGATTGGGGGAGTCGAGTCGGCTTAATATACGACAAAAATATACATGTAACACGCCGCAGAAAATAAAATAGGCCGAATCACGAGTCGCGAAAATAAAACAAGAGAATCAATAAAGGATTACGAAAATAAAATATTTACCTCGTCGCTACTGATGTGCCTCAAATCGAAGTTTTTTTAAGGTTTACAGGGCGCAACCCGCAAATATGTCCCGTTTTAAAGAAATTTGCTTTATTATATAATATAAAGAAAATATTTTTTTCTTTAAATATGTTTACTTATGTTATTTTTCAGAACGAGACATTGTATTAACTATTCTTTTAAATACTTGCGTTTATTTTATTATAAATTTTATTATAAATGCATATATAATATAAAAATCACGCAGAATTCGTTTTATCTTTAAATTCGTATCCGTCAATAAACTGACCGATTTATGCATATAATTAACTGACGGATTCTGGATCGCACTGATTGAACTGATCGCTGACGGTTACCAAGGTAATGACGGATTCATAATTTTGGACGGATGTTTTCATCATCAATCAGTCAGCGATCCGTCAGCATTCCAAAATCCGTCACCAATCAGTTATCAATCAGTCAAAGTGTTGCGTTTACGGGTGCAAGTACTGTAGGCTTCAATGCAAGATATAGATAATCTGGACTGGTCCTGCAGTTGGGGTCAGTTCGAAAAACTGGTTTCTATAAATTTGCGCTCAATGTAATCTTTTGTCAAATATACTTTAATTGAAATTAACAATTACGTCGTTCAATTTAATAATGTCAAAATAACATAAACATGATTTATGTATTGCACACAAAATAGCCTCTTATTCTGGATTTCCATTTTTCAAAAGCTACGCTCATCGATAGCACTATCACAAAAAGACATAGTACCAGGATAAAAATGTTCTCCCTTTATTATTAACTTCTGTAAAGAAAATACCAAAATATATATTTTTTCTATCATCCAAGCATTTCTGCAATCCAAGTCCAAAATCGGCATGGTCCGCGTTTAGATGATTGTATAAAAGTTTCCTAAATATAGTATCATATAGTTCCCTACAGTCAAATTACAGCAATTTTAATTTTTAATAATTCTATTCATGCTGTTATTTATTTATATTAAGTGCTTTGATTGGATAAAAACATTTAAATGACGTCATCTCAGATAATTTATATTGACATTTCCTCTGAGCGGACTACTTTCAGTATCCAAAGTAACCATATGGCGTCCTCTTAGCGTATCGTCATGGAGAGGGTACAATGTTTTGTCTTCTGTAATGATTTCCAATTAAATTGATTGAGATTTCAAATAAAATATAATATAAATACAAGTTAGTGTTTCATTTTTTATTTTTTCTATCAGTATCTACAGAACCGCGATTCCTTTGGTACTATGTTTTGCATATCCCTACGCTTTCTGGACTAGGTACGTTTTTAGGTCTAGATGGGTTTCGGTTACTGTTTTTGCTGTTTTAAAAATCGCAAGGATTGTTTCACAGAATTATAAGGATTAAACACTGGGTTTTATGAAATTATCAATGTGTAAACTCCGGTGACTCTCACAAACTTGACATAAAGTCCTTCGGACTTTATTAAGTTTGTGAGTGAGTCGCCGGAGTTTCTGTGACCTGTTACAGGTATATTTTTTGGTGACCTGTTACATGTATATTTTTTGTATATATTTGGCCGACCCGTCCCCCAACTCAGTAACAAATTTATTTCGCGGTTAGCAAAGGGCATGGCCTCTTTTTTACATGCAGCTAGAAAAAAAAAACAAGTTACTTGTGTGCCTGCATGTTTTAAATTAATTTACAACATTTTTAAATTCAATTATCAAACTGTCATGTATAAACAATTGTTGAACTGTTAAACCAGCATTGTCAATCAAAACACATTGTTGACTAAACATAAAGTTGAACATATTGTAAAATACACATCGATTCTTGTCTTTTTTTACGTACAATTAACTTAGTTAAAAAGTACTATATATTACAGTTACTTTGGATTGTTTATGGGTTGCATCAAAATTTCAGTTATTTCAGAGCTTCCAGTTTTATTGTGGGTGGAGTTAGAGGAAGACTGAGTATAGGTTAAAACCGACAATCCTTGTCAATTAAGTTGGAGTCGAGCACACCCTACTTGCAGTAATAAAAAAATCCGCAACCTCTGTCAGGCATGTGATCAAAAGTAGATGACCAACTAATCAGCCACCTAAGCCCACAAAACGCTGGACATAAGAGTCTGCGAATACTGAAGTTTAGTGTAAAAATATGTTACACATAGACACGTTTTATTGTACGATGTTTGTTTGTTTGTTTGATAGTGTTTAACGCCACTTTCAGCAAATTTTCTGCTATATCATGGCGTCCAGTTTTTATTGGGGGAGGAAGCGGGAGTACCCGGAGAAAACCCCCGACCTGCTTTATTGTACGAAATAGTAGTATTTTAAAAGAAACTTCATTTATTCTTTAGAGATCGGTTTAAACATTGTCATAACAGTCACATTTATCAAACAGAACCTTTTCAAAACTGGACATTTAAAAGATCGTTCGTCAATTTGAATAATAACTTATTTGATTGATTGATTGATTGATTGATTGATTGATTGATTGATTGATTGATTGATTGATTGATTGATTGATTGATTGATTGATTGAATTACTTCCCGCGAGCAGTATAGTCAGCTTTATTCGGTTACTCCAAAAACGTCTACTTGCAAAATAAACTTCTAATTAAGAAATGGGGATTAAGAGGCCCGTTGAAGGGTATGATTTTGTTTTAACTTAACTGAATTCATATGGTTGAAAAATGAAATATGAACACAATTTCCAGTTTTAAAAAATTATTTAAAAAAAACTGTCTTTAACATAACAAGATTGATTTGATATTTTTTGCTTCACCATTGAAAAGTGTTCCCAACAGAAAATTTAATGAAATATATATAAACAATATACATATTAAACTTAAAAAACTTAATAACAGAATTCAATAAGATGAGCGACAGCAATCATAAAGGGATCTAAGTAGAAAATTTTCGAAAATTAGATTTTTGCAGAAGTGTGATCCTGATACATCGAAATATTTCGATCAAAAGTTGCATCTTATTTTCTCAAAGTTGAAATCCGCCAATCTGCAATCACTATTGTCGGACGTCATCAATTTTCAAGATTTTGCATAGAACATTCACATTATAAACTCGTATTTCGAGGTAGTCTTTTAAAATGATTTGATTCGAAAATGACTCGGATGAAAGTTAAATGTTAACATATACCCACAATCATCATTTTGTAATATTCTGCTCTGTTCGGTAGGTACCCTGTCATTTTTTGAGATTTCTTCCAGTTTGACACAAAAGGAAATTTCAACGAAATTAAATTTGTACAAATATAATTTTAGACACCAAAAATAAAAGGAATGTGACCTAACCAACTAGCGGTGGACAAATCTTATCCCTTTATTGTTTTCTAAGATATTAGCGGATCATTTGGAACAAATATAGATAAACCAATCGGTTCAATAATTCTAAGAAGACGTGATAAGAACAGCATACCGAGTTAAATCCTGTTTTGAAAAAAAGAGAAACATTCTTCATTCTACATTGCTCAACAAGAATCACGCTACTTTATAAATTTTACGAAATAATACAAGTAAACATGTTCCCTGAATATACAATCCATAGAAAGAACTTTGCACTTTAATTTGAAACCTATGTAAATGAGAAATATTTATTTAATTTTTCATATTACAAACGTGCATAAAGAGAATTTACAGAAAGTACTATCGTTTTAGGATTTGTCTCCTATTACCCAAATAATCCAAATATATAATATTATCATGCATAAATATTTCCAGTTGCTGATTTAAAAGATAAGTTCAAATATCATTTATTTTAATTTTTCATGTTACAAACGTGTATAAAGAGAATTTACAGAAAGGACTATCGTTCAGGGATTAGTCTCCTATTATTCAAATAATCCAAATATAAAATATTATCATAAATAATAGTAACCAAATGCATGCGTCATTTGCTGTCTGCGGGTTAAAGAGAACGATGATTTACACACCATGACTTGTGACAAAACCAAACTGGTAAATTTATAAGTTCCGCATGAACCTATTTATCAATAAGTTATACTAGTCCCAGAAGAGAATGGCATATGAAAAATTCTTGTTGTTACAATTTAATGTAAACGTGTAATTTTCACTAATTGCGATTTAAACGGATTAACACCATTATCTGCTTTAAACAGGTTGTCAACTAAAGTTCAGCCAGATAAAGAATGAATTTTGTTTATCTATAAAACAAAATAATTTATTTAGAATTGGCCGCATGCATGTTGAAATAGAGGGGTGGTCTAATTCACGGTTGAGATAAGTACAGCCTCGGGATCAAGCATTTCACTGTACGTGAGAGGAAATCATTTTATTATATAGATAGAGATGAAATATCGAATTTTTCCGAGTGACAGAAATCACGGTAAATCACATGTGAAAATTATCGTTTATTTTCACTCTCGGGTTTTTTCCCGCCAAAACGTCACAATGGTTTTGTACTGTACAGATATTCATCCGCCGTTCATAAAATTTAGGATTAGGAATTAAAATTTTACGAAAACAATTTTGATCTATTTAATAAATAGGATAATCAATTGGGCATCGTGAATATCCAAAATATGATCACTCGTGCAGCATAAAGCATCAGATTAAACTCGTGCGCGGAACAAGTTCCGCGCACTCGTTTAATCAGATGCGTTATGCGGCACTCGTGATCATATTTTAGATATTCACTCCGCCCAATTAATTATCCTATAAATCCCTTTAGATCAAGACATGTAAACAAGAATTTATATACATAAATCTCAGACTGTTATGCTGAGTTCTGTGTGGTGATGCTGATACTTCTCTCGAGAATTTCCAATCAGTGCCATTCGAAGGGGAGGGGTTTTGTTGGATCCGATCGCACCTCTTATTACAAAAATACTGTTATGTTACCGATAATTCTGAAAACTTTTAATCATTACAATGTATCACAACAACGAACAAACGAGTGATCAAATAAGCCGTCCATTTCACGGTATTTTGCGTTTGATAAATATTTTCAAAGTTTTATTTTGACGACGGTTTTAGCGTAACGTTCTCTGCGAAAGTCCCTTTATGAATGACGTCGCTAAAATCAGATAAAACTATTCCAGCTTACAGAGTTTTTGCAAGACATTTGGAGTAATAAATTAATAAATCACAAATGACCACTAGTTAAACTCATTCATGATTCATAATCAAAATGATTTCGCGAGTGTCTAAATCATGATGTCAAAATATCGTCTCTTTGGTTGACAACAATCTTTCAGCAAGAAAATCCTCAACTTTTGGTAAGTAAATGTGAATTTGACATCGATTTTTCATTTATATCGTGAAGTAAAAACAAATAAAATGATTGTTTCATTATGTTTGTATATTTTGATGTTTAATATTCTTCAAACACCTCAGCAGTTTATATGTTTTAGTATGTAAGGGCTATTCTCGAAACGTCTAATTGCAAAATATAAATTATTGTACACATTTTTTTGCATGAGACGTTTACTAGAAAAGTATTTATTATTTTACAGGTAAATTACAGGTAAAACCTTCAACGGACATCTTAATCCCCATTTTTAATCATATGTTTATTTTCCGATAAGACGTTTTGGGAACACCCCTTTATTCAGGACGAGAACAAGTTTAGAAACAATGAGTTAAGGAAAGATGGACCAAAGGGCAAAAATTTAGAATTCCACTGGAAAACTAAGGGGTATGTATAGGCGGATAATTTACCTTTCTGAGCCTATTCTTTTTTGAAATCTACAAATGGGACCTTTATCGTGCATGAACCGTGGCACTCTCCTAACACTTCACTCACTATGATCAACGGCCAGGCGTTTCCGTATTATGAATCCCCCCAAACCGGAGGACGTCCCCTATTCTACCTGTTGACGCGCTTTTGCAGCTCTGTAATGAATCCTAGAAACTTATTTCAAATACTAACGATTTTTAAGGAAAACATTTATACTTTTTCTATCATTAAATATCGAACGCCTGTAACAGACAATCGTAAAATATCATTTTCCATCATCCTCACAAGTCAGGGTTTTTGTGTCCACATGACTTGTGGATACAGAAACCCTGACTTGTGAGGATGATTTTCCATGAACGTCAACTATGGCAAAAATGCGAACAGCAGAATTGAATTTAATCTTGTACGCTTACATTTTCGCATCTTGAACTCATAAGTATCTACATACGAGCATGTTTATTAGTTATTCTTTTTTAAAATAAGATTTAATTCTCATAAATTCATGTGACACAATGAAATAGCGTGTAAAATATGTTTTCGCTTCTGTCGTAAATCTTTTTTGTTTCATACCCAGGAATTCTTTGAAATTGTGGCATAGAAAGAAAGCTTCGATCAAACTGCAACAAATGATCTTTTTAAGTATTTATAATAAAAAACTCGACCTTGGTGGTTAAGGTAGCAGTAATCTACTATTGATCACCGAGGTTGTTCGTATGACTCTTGCAGCGAGAGGGTGTGGTCGACTCATCCCTAAATTTGAAAAGAGTACCAGTTTTCCTGTCGAAAGTCGTCGGTTTAGCTGGTTACTCCAGCTCTTCCCTATACACACTCGACCCCATATTATAAATCGCATATAATTTTTAAAATGGTGTTAAATAAACTTCAAACAAACATATATACAAATAATGCTAACGCTAACTCGCGAAGTGAGAAAAAAAATGATGATTCCGCCTTCACGTTTTTCGTCTTTCGCGCTTTTTCCGCTTTTAATGACAAATACGAGAGGTACGCCTTGGCAAGTATTTTTTGAAGTCATTGTGCGTATTTTTTTTAATTCATTGTTTTTTTTAAATATTTTTTTTTATAAAATGACACTATGTGATGTTTA
The DNA here is from genome assembly GCA_944474755.1 of Limnoperna fortunei. Lineage (NCBI taxonomy): Eukaryota > Metazoa > Mollusca > Bivalvia > Mytilida > Modiolidae > Limnoperna > Limnoperna fortunei. The sequence continues at coordinate 26,584,527 of OX104122.1, forward strand.
TATTCCGTCACAGATGCATTAGAAATAGATTGGGTGAATTTCCATTTAAGTCATTTTTAACTTAAGACTAGTTTAAGCCTTATTTTTAGGTAAAACGAGCCATAAATGAGGAAATAACAGTTGCCATTTTAAAACTAATATTTGCGAGTGAAACGAATTTCCACATTTCGAAATATTTATTTTACTCACAGGAAGTTGAATGGACTGCATGAAGCGATCAGTCCAATCAATCCGTCAGATCATTCAAATCGTTCAAAATCCGTCAATTTGACCGATGGACGGATTGGAAACAATTTGACTGATCTGACTGATTGATAACTTATTGCTGACGGATTTTGGGACGCTGACGGATTGCTAAAAGTGTTGCGTTTTAAATCTCAAGTACTGTAATAAATCGTACAAACGATTTAATAAACCGTACAAACGAAATAAATATTTTTTTTCTTTTTGCTGTTTGGCACGAATAAGCCGTCGTATTCTATAGTACTACAAGTTGAAGAAATTTTTGAATTACGGAAAAGTATCAGAATGTATGGTATTGTGTATTTGGGAGATTTTTACACATCTAAACGCTGACCATGCCGATTTTTTTTCCCAAAGAGCAAAGTGGTGTCCTAAAGGGAAATTGCCGATAAACAGAAGAAATGTGCAAATCCACATTTTATGAAAGAATGAATTTGTGCATGATTATCAAAAATAGGTTACTATCGAAAACAGGTTAATCATAGTAAGAACAACTATATGAACAGTGTAAGGCAGGCATATAAGGCATATTTGTGCATATGGCCCAATATGTACTAAATACAATGTCAGGGTTTTCAGACACCGCATTATGTTACTATTTTTATACATTACGAAATGTCTTTTTTATACATTAACATACTAATGTGTGTAAGCTGAAATGTATATTTCTTGTGAACAGAATTTTATAATTAGAAGCTTATTTTAAGATTCTTGGATTATAAAATCTCATTATCAAGTAACCATCGTTAAAAACGTCAAATTAAATTGAAGTCGGTCAATGCAATAAAATATATTAGCTGTTTTTTTAACTTAGAGAAAATTTTAGTTATCTAAAAATTTGAAGTCAACCGAATTCATTTTTTAAAATTCAATCACCACAATTTTAGACTTTTTGGAAACGTCTTATTGATATTTACTGCGGTACATTAACTTCAGTCAGAGAACTAATACATTCTAAACAAAGATAAATGTTTTAAATCGGAATTCACATGCAGATGATTATTTTCCAATATTAAAACTGAGTTGTTAACTTTCGCTCAGAACGAATTACAATACACTAACGAGTTTAGTGTATCTCGTTATGGATTCATAATTACAATATTAGTAAGGCAGGTTACAATTATTACACCCAGTTCAGTGCGTTAAGAAAAACAATTATATTGGTTAATATATCTGTGACTCGATTTATACAGCCGTTGTTTACACCACGATGTCATGAAATGTTTGTCGCTTGTTGTGGCAATTAATGTTTTGGGATACACTAATTACACCCAGTTCAGTGCGCTAAGAAAAACAATTATATGGGTTAATATATCTGTGACTCGATTTATACAGCAGTTGTTAACACCACGATGTCATGAAATGTTTGTCGCTTGTTGTGGCAATTAATGTTTTGGGATACACTAATTACACCCAGTTCAGTGCGCTAAGAAAAACAATTATATGGGTTAATATATCTGTGATTCGATTTATACAGCAGTTGTTTACACCACGATGTCATGGAATGTTTGTTGCTTGTTGTGGCAAATTAATATTTTGGGTGACGTTTTGGGTCACTATCTAAACATGTGTTATTCGATTCTTCTGTCAACTATTAGCCAGTACTCAAGCTAGAGCTGTACTAATTCGTTACACAGAGGACTAAACAGTGTCAAATCCAATAGTAATATTCACAAATAAAAGAATGGGTCCTACAACTCAATTCGTTTTTTTAATCTTTTGAAGCAATTAGTATTTTTTTACATTTTAAAAAAGTAATGGTTAACAGCATTAGTTGGAACAAATCATTACAAATTCATGAATCTATACTAGTACATGTATTTGTAAAGATTGTAACGCATCTCTATCGTATATTGATCAGTCCAAGAAGTTGTACAATTTTTTTTCGAAAAAAAACCCCATATAATATGTTTTACTATTTCGTCCATCTGACTATTTTCTTGCCTTTAACGTGAGAAAAAGGCGTTAATATAATTTACTAACTCCCGTGTTACGCCAATGTTTACTGGCTGTCGATTACGATGTTTACACCCTTATGAAAAAAAAACCGTTAAAAACGTTTAAAACAATTAGTTGTGAGTACCAAGATTTGCTATGGTTCGTATAACTTTTATAGATTTAACATGTTTCAACACAAACAAATAATTTGAATAAACAAACACTTTTCCCTAATTTTGCATGCACATCGCCGTGGAATGATTAAGTCTTGTACGAGATATTATGGAACTTTTTTTTAATCTAAATTTAATGTAATGTTATCATGATAGAAGAAATAAACAACTTTTCTTTGCCATAAAATACAATTAAATTCGTTATTAACGTTGTCACACAAACTATTCTTTAATTCTAATATTGCGTGAATTCTGTAACATTAAATTCCAATAAAGGAAATTACACATTCCAATTATTTAACCAATAATTTAAGATTAAGAATCTATGTAAATTATTCATTAACAAAGAAACTATTTCTTTGTAAAGAACATAAATCAAATTGTTTTTGTACTTGATGCATTGATATCGTATAATACAACATTACTTTATTAAAGTATAAAAGTGCACACAGTCCTAAGGAGGATGTAAGAGAAACACTGTTAGATATACCTGTTAAATTTTGATTTTTAATTCGAACAGATTTTTCTGATTCGAACTCGCACGGCTGAGACACTATTGCACTCATTCGATGAGAACGAATAATCGTACGTTCGCTTTTTTGGCGAAGTAAATCCGACAAATCACAAAACTAACTTCGGATTATAACGGCATTGAAATTCGGCCTACCGTTCGATATATCTAGCGCCGTTATATCAAATAATCAGATTTTTATACAGTAATTTACACTTCAAACAAACACTTCTTTAAAACCAACTCGTGAAGTCGTAGTTCACTGCATTTTACAGATAAAACGTCATAAAAGATACCACGGTTAATAGAATTTATTACGTGTTTCGTCAATCAAGACTCATCAGTAGCGCTCAAACGCAAACAATATTTAAAATCCAAATGATTAAGATGTTGTAGAGCTTTTATCACCAAAATTCCAAAACGTTATACCAAATCCGGCTAATGCTATCTACACCTTGAAAATATAAAAACTTTAAGGCCCTTTCACTCAGCCCTCCACGGGCGTATCGCGGCCGAATCACGGCCAAAAATTTCTGCCCATGAAGCAGACGCTGTTGGACGCTTTGAGGTCGCGATAAAGACGCGATACAGCCGTACTTTACCCGTCGTTTCACGCGGTAAGAAATTCACACGCGGTTGGCCGCGTGAAAAAATTTTGGGCTGCCCAAAAATTTAGACCGCGGGAAATCGCGGGCGGTACACGCGGTACGCACGCGGTAAAGACGCGGTACAGACACGGAACGAACGTACTAGGACGTGCTACGGAGTCTGTTCCGCGGGCGTACCACGGTTAAACCGCGGGTAAGCAAATTTTGCACATTTTCCACCACGGGCAAACGCGGGCACAAAAAAAAAAATCACGAAATTTTACCCGCGATACAGACGCGAAAGGCTGTGTGACAGGCCCTTTAGAATTAAATTAATTTTCGAAATTTCATTGCAGTAAATTTAGACCATGACTATATCGCAGAAAAAATCCAGATTTATTATTCAGGCTTTTACAAGAACACAACCTTGTAAGACTAATAACAATTAAAAGTCAAATTTTAGATCAAGCAAAAGTATTCAATCCTAGTCCACCAACGTCTGCAGATTTTTGCAATTGTCGTAGTAGATGATTACAAGTAAGACGGAACTTTTGTACATTCACTACATGTGTGATCGAGTCTCAACCAAGTTTATGCTCGAGCGAATCAAAACCAATTGTCAAAAAAGCCCTCGGTGCCAAGTGGTTAAGGTCGTTAGTCTACCATTGATCACGTGCCTGTCAACACTCATGTTGCGGGGTCGAGTCTCACTCCTAGCAGGGTGTGCTCGACTCTATTCTTAATTGACGGTTTTCCTACCGAAGTACTTCGGGTTCCTCCCAAATAACTTAAGGCCATAGTATAGCTTTAAAAATTGCTGAAAGTGGCATTAAATACCATTCAAAACAAAACAGAAACCAATTGTCAATGACACGAGTCTGTTATTTTGATTATTACTTGTCATTTTTCATTACTTGTATACTTTAAACATTGATCATAAGTTGCAAGTTAGCTACAATAATGTATCTCCCTTTTTTCCGTCCATAAAAAGGAGCTACATTATTGTAGCTAGTTTCAAGTGTCTTTATATTAAACCACACAACTAGTGATGCAGTGTGACAAACAACAATTATCACGGTTAGCTATGAAATGTTTTTATTAATCAAATACAGTGCAAGCACATAATTTGATTACCTTGCACTTCAAACTGTTGTTACTGTACCGTGGAATCTAATATTATTGGGAACTAACACAAATGTTGTATGTAATAGTAAAACTGCATTACGGCGCATTTTCAATATCAAGTTGGGAGGTCTTTTACGTGTGTTCCTGTTTTGCTTTAAATAGCTATCGTATAGTCCTTGTACCTATAAAGACCAGCATATTACCGACTAAAATTTGTGACTTTAAGTACCCTTCTTGTTGCATTAATTTAGACCGAATTTTACTGCCGTTATACCGGTAATCCGAAGTTAGTTTTGTGATTTGTCGGATTAACTCGCCAAAAAAAAAGCGATGGTACGATTATTCTATCTAGCTTAATTATGACATATAAGTTTTGAACATTTTTTACATACATTACAGGAATAGAATAATCTTACACTTTTTATCGCACATTATACTGTTATCAAATGTCTTCACGATATGCAACACCGTGTATAAAGTTTACATTAGTTACTTATAACATCATGAACATTCTGCAGTTAGAACGTTAGATAAAACGTTGTGGTGTGCAAGGTTATAATACGGGAGCTTCTTTAGTTATAACAAATTAAAATCCGTGATTACGAAATATGGAATACGTTATAACGAATTAAAAATCCACGAATTCCTCGAACTCGTTATAACGAATTTAAATTTGTGATAACGGATTCAGGAATTCATTATAACGAATATAAATTCATGATCACGAATTCAGGAATTCGTTATAACGAATTAAATTCGTGATCATTCACGTATTACAGAAAATTAGGTCCTAAAGAAGCTTCCGTATTATAAGGAAGAAATATTTTCTGTTTAATCTAGACTCAGATAAAATATTCCTATCTGTTTACATTGACGTGTCTGTACAGAGACATAATTACATGGTTTTATGTCTCTGGTTTGTATGAAGTGCTACATAACATACGGCTTCTTACCTTGGTGTTTCCACTGATACATCATCCACTTGTTCTATCGGTATTCTTTAAAGTACTTTCCGATTACTGATGTAATATTTCAAGCACTCCGGTTTTGTTTCAAAGTTCCATAATGAAGATAAAACAATTAAAAAAAATTACTATGAAGGACAACATGGCTCTTCACAATTCTGCAGTATTCTGCATTTCAAGCGAAACAAAATTTTTTAAGATCACGAAATAGCTGATGGTACCCGCATGGTGTAAATGTAACGTTTTACTAAGTGTCTTAAATTTATAGCTCTGAATAAAATGTTAGAAAACAAAAGTCGTAGGATGACAGACATTTTCAGTGCCCTTTGCTGTTTTCAATACACGATGAAACTTTAAATGGACCTAATACCTTTCACGTCATGTAACATCTGTACATGGCATACAATTAGGTCATCAATAAATCTATTTATTTAGGTCTAGTGTACTAAAACCAAATGATCGAACACTATTAATATTCACAACTAAATAAATCATTGAATGTTACCCTGATAATTAAACTGTACTCGTACTGATTAGGGTAAATATATTGCACGCCATCTGATTGTCCGTAAATTTAATTGCATAACAGTGTAAGGAGCAGTATCTATCATGTACCAATTTAACACATAAAAAGATTTATTTTTTTAATACGGTCCATGTTGTCAGTCTCGGGCAAGTTGTCTTAAGACCGATTTGTCGGCCATTCACGCACTACATGTATAAGTGCAATGAAACTAGTCAAACATTTAATGTCTCAGTATCAATTTGTCGAAGGTTTGTTTGTTTGTTTGATGGTGTTTAACGCCACTTTCAGCAATTTTTCAGCTATATTACGGCGTCCAGTTTTTATTGGGGGAGGAAGCCGGAGTACCCTGAGAAAACCCCCCGACCTGCCGTAGGAAAACTGGAAATCCTTGTCAATTAAGATTGGAGTCGAGTACACCCTGCCTGCATTGAGAATCGAACCGCAATCTCAGTGTTGACAGACCACGTCATCGATAGTAGACGAACTACCTTAACCACTCTGCCACCTAGGCCCCCTTTGTCGAAAGTAAAAAAGCGTCTACTTATGGAGATTAGTTTACACTGCAACACGTTGCTATATATCGTGCTAATAAAAAGTCGAGGAAACAGTTTTGGGAAATGTATAAACACCACAAGATAAAAAGGATGAAATTCTCAAAAATCGTAAAGAAAATGCCATCTATCTCCCTCCGAGTGCATATATACAGTGCATAATGTAATCGCTAGCGTCGTCACAAACTGTCTTAGAATGGCCATACATATATGTGCTTTAGTACTTAAAATCCATAGCCTATGAGCCTGAAGACGATAACACGTCTGAACAGATCTGGTGAATTGAAGTCATATGCCAATGTTAGACCTAAAGAGACGCGAGTAATATGAACCGTCAAAAATTAGTATAACTAAATCTAATTTTATACGGAAATTTAGATCCCAGCCCTCTTCTCACATTAAAGAAATAAAGAAATAATATATGATTTCAGTTTAATAATGTACACAACGTCTCGTTCTCGAGAAATACGTAAGGCGTAGTGGATACGTTACATGTATATTTATGTGAAGTAATTGGATAATTGGATTTTGTGAATTAACCGATTTTAACAAAATGAGCTCTAACTTACAAATGACCGTATATGAAGTTCTTTTATTTAACTAGCATTATAGAGTAAAAGAAGGTGAGAAAAATGTGTTTAGTAATATAATTAATAACACAATTATTTCTGAGTTACATTAGAACTGGGACTAGTATAACTAACTTGATTTGTATCTTCCTGATTTGAATAAATGCTATTATGATTTATATAGTTTATAATACAAATTGTTTTACATGTACCAACATAGTCTCTTAATTCTTACTACATATTCTTTTTATTTATTTTAAATACTGAAAATTGAATTTTGTTAACTATAACATCGAATTTCATTACCGGAAAGCAGAATGAGTGTTAGTTGCCGCCTGGAATACATTGAATTGCAGAAAGACATAAATAAATCTTCTGAAACTACACAAAATGGAAATGATAATGTGCCGGTATATATTTCTTTGATCTTCTGACAGTGCTGGGCGGAAAGACACGAAGATACGATAACTGCCTATCGTATTCCCCCTAACCACGTGAATATGGGATTTCGAAAATATCAATACTGCGACGTAGTGATAAACATTTCCGGATATTTATGATTCGCCCTCACTCGATCAAAAATTATAGTACGTTGTTTAACTTCCTTTTGCAAATTGATGAAAAGACAGCAAACTGTATGAACTTTTTAAATGGTGATTCTTCAATTCATTTTCCAAAAAGCCTCGTCAAGATTACATGACGTTAATAATGATAATGACACTCACTGTGTTAGGCGCTTGTTAAAGCTCATACTGTCCTTTTGGGTATCGAGTCAGTTCGCCGCGAATTTCGTTCGCACCCGAGTCCTTTCGCCCGATACTTGTTTGCATTGGGTCGATTCGCCCGATTCCTATTCGCCTTGGGTGTTTCGCCCCGATAAAATATATGTTATATAATAATACATGTTTTATTTTTGATTGTTGTATATGATTATCCAGATACTGTACAATTTTAAAAATAAAATTTTTTTTCATTTGAAAGTGAACTTGAAACCATTTAATTGCAACTCTATTAATTATTTAACTGCAGAATTGTGCTCATATAAACTTTTTTAATTGAAGCCATTTAATTGCAATTGCATTTTAATTAATAGTCCAAGCGTTGGACAGCAGAGGATT